>OX439039.1:17833281-18433281 GCA_949317995.1 Acholoe squamosa | reverse complement strand
ATGCTAAATCCTCTCAGCCTTATATAATTTGCTGGCATTCACCCAGGGCGTGTCGCTCACATGGTAAAGTGGGCTAATTTCAGGAGTCGTAATTGCCTATTGTTTCCGTCAATGTGCCAGTATTAACTCGGTGGATAGGCCCACCTAGGGAGTCGCCCTGCCCCCACCCCCAGTACCCCTTCCAGTTTACCTATCAATAGATCAGCGCCCTTGTTCCAGGTCCTCCAGCTCGTCATCATTATGTATTTTGTGATTATATACACTCATTCAGGCTATAGCGATGATAGAATCTGTGCTTCAGATTACAATACACACATTGTCTCACATGCACTGTTCAGGTCTAATTAGTGTTCTAGCTACATATATCAAGGGTACATATAATGTACCACCTATGGTTTAAAGACCTTGGTACCATATACCGGTACATATGTGTTTATAAATTTTATCCTGTTATATCCATGCTATAAATGTATATCGACATGATTCATACTTCACAGGATAAAACTTTCCAAGTTATTCAAGTTCGCGTCTTTTTGTCATTACAGCATGTAATTTGGATAGGATGGCACTATTACCGTAATCTCCCGCGTATAAGGCGCGTCTTATACGGGGGGGGGTGTTTAATTCTCATTGGATCCACAAGGGGGACACCAAGACCTTTCTTTTGATATCGTACATGCCCCCGTGTCAAAATAGGACAAAATGGGGCCCAGGTGGGCCCAAGGTGGCCCAAGCTACCCATAGGTTTTTGAATTTTCCAAAACTCTAGGTGCGCCTTATACGCGGGCTGCGCCTTATACGCGGGAGATTACGGTAGGTGGCGCGTGAATCAGTAATCTTACAACATTGGCGACTGCTGTGAGCATTTCTTCTTTCCTCAGAAATAAAGTACTATTTTGTCATTGAATCACCAGTCCTGATTTAGATTTGATACTTTGAACATTGTCGAATATGAATAAATAATAGCCAATAACAATCACATTAATCTGCTAGTGGGAGACCGATTATCCTTGTTCTATTTTTATCCCTGAACACACTAAAATAGCTCCAATTATTCAATGGTTTAACGAGCGCCATATCCTAAAACTGTTGTTCTTTACTTAATTGTGGTTATTTCTGTCTGTAATTGCTGATTATGCTACCATTAAATCTGAGAATCTTTCTCTAATCTTATATATGATTGTTTATGGTAACAGACCGTTCTTGATGATGTTACACAGGCATACAATGAATGATGAATGGCTGTATAGAAACCAAAGCCTATGGCAGCGATGATATCCAAAACGAGATACCATAGTTTTCTCTCCATCAACAGCATGTAACATTGGATTTATATCACATGATTCTCAAATAATTCATCAAAAATGTTTTGTCTCTTGTTCTCTCTGTTCCGGACGCTCTTTATTTTTGCATGCATCTATTTTTTGCCTTGGTTGTACGTTGTGACACCATCCATTATGTATTATGAACATCAGAGTACAGTAACAAATTACCCAAGTTCACAGAATCAAGAGGTTTTAATGGATCTACAGACTAATTGTTAGTCCTGTCAGGAGTAGACAATCCATGCATTGTCAGTGTGTTTTGGTGAGAAGGGGGATATTTAATGCAAAATACATTTAAATATCTGTTGCACTTCAGGTGCATCAGTTCTGCTTTTTAAGCAGGGTGAGCAAAACCAGCCCCGTCTGCAGGACGTCTGTCTTGCCCAATGCTTTCCACGTTGAAGGCAGAAACCACTCCTATTAATTCATTAACCATTTCTAAGACAAGGTCCACTCTGCCTCCTTTCCATATGGTCTGACTCTGCTAAATCTGACCAGTTTCATCCTAATAGTGTATGCTATCAAATATGTATTAAACTCCTGTCTTGTTCCTGTCTCTTTCAAAAAGCAATCGTCTACGTTTAGCATGTGTCTTCAGAATGTCATCAGCATACCTCCAGTGGCTGAACAATTAGATGGTGTAGATACATTCAACAAACACAGCTGTGCTGACCACTGTATAGCCCCTTGATAGAGCTACTAAGACCTCTACCACAACTAGGGAAGGGTCCATGTTACAACCCTATACTGGCTTTCATGCTTTGTGAAATCTAGGTATATGATAATAGTCACAGGACAAAGATGATGAATATAGGGATAATGCCTTTGATAGAACCATTGGGATGCACCATTAAAGAGTTGTAATTTATGATGACAATTATGCAGTTTCAAGGAAAGATATTCAATTTCAGGAAACCGTCAACAACATGCCCAAGGTACTCTTTAGGCTTTTCATGTCAGCAGGAGAGACCCGTAGAAGAATGGTAAGTCCCAGTACAATGTAGGATCTTGCACTTACTGTACCCCCTGACCCCTGACCCTAGACGTCCTCCAGGGTCAGGTTCCCACTCCAGGGGTTGTGTGGGTAAGAGTGGAATCAAACCACCTCACCTGACCGTGGTACAAGGGTTGTGGTAGGGGTGAAGATCCACCAACATGATGTACTGACCCTCACACTGACCCTCTGGTACCTGTTGGTGGATCTACGCAGGCATTTACTTGTACAATGCTGCTCTTATCACCACCTGTCTAATAAAGGCCTAAGACAATGTGATTCCGTCCGAAATGTCCACTAAAGCAAATGTTAGACTTTCATTATATTATATACCTGAATATTTTCTATGGAACCAATCAATTGACAATGCATCATTTAATAATTCCAGTAGACGTACTTTTAAATACCAGATGACAATCAAAATTATTTTAGTTTTTGAACATATCCTAGATCACCTACAGGTGTTTGCCAGAGCTGGTGGACTTATTTAAATACCAACCTGTGAAGTACATCTTATGGTGAATTGGGAGTCGAAAGACCGACAATATCATGCAAGGAGATTGATATCAGTAAATTCTGTCATTTATGCTAAACATTGTCCAGGTTTTGTAAAATCTGGAACCTAAATGAAGTTGAAGGCAACGAGTATACATGTATATGAAGTACTTCGTCTCGACTGTAAATAAATGTAAAATGGGAAGTTAATCTCTTGATCATTTACACAGGGTAAGGTATAGACGTTTGCATCTCGCCATCCATAAAGGGCTGAAGTTATCCTGGCTAGCTACAAGCACAGGCCATGTATAACAATCATGAAAAGATCATGTCCAACTATTTATCATGGTTAGGTAGATAAAAAGATTGACACCTACATCGTCATACATCGTCCTGCTGCCATCTGAGGCAAAAACAGGAAGGGGACAACAGGGTGAACGTGCCAAGGTTAAGTCAATGTCATCACAAGGTCACCTCAGTGTCACCACAAGGTCACTTCAAGTTTATGTACACCGGTATAACTACATAGCTACATGAATAAATAACGTAGGGTGCATTTTGTATTCAGATATAGGCTTTGATTGTGTATCGTTCTAACTAGTTTCCATAATGCAACCTTGGAAAGTAAAATGATAACCAGGAGGGTGTTGCCCCTATTGTAAAAAGAACTGTGAGTATGTTCCCTCTTTTCTAAACAAGTCGTGCACTGCTTCACCAAAGTACTTGCACTCACCACATTAGTCTGAAAAGTCACTTG
The DNA here is from genome assembly GCA_949317995.1 of Acholoe squamosa. Lineage (NCBI taxonomy): Eukaryota > Metazoa > Annelida > Polychaeta > Phyllodocida > Polynoidae > Acholoe > Acholoe squamosa. Next base: position 18,429,710 of record OX439039.1, on the reverse strand, counting down.
CCTTGTTTAAAATAGAGAGAGCTGCACTACCAGGTACCTACTCATGTCACACGCTCTATGGTTTATTATACTGACTGACTTCTCCCAACTAGGTACCTACTCAAACCCCCCTTTTTTTAGCACCGTACTTGAATGAACACTTGTGAGCAACAAAAGGGACAAGCTAAAGCTAAATGAAAAGAAAGGACTGGAAACAAGGACATTTTTAGCCAGGTCTTCCTTTTACTATAGGAGCAACACCCTCCAGAGTATAGTCCAGGTACTATGGCAATTGTCTATGACAGTGTTCACCTATAACTTCAGTTAACATCATTGGCCATACTTATAATTTATCATGATTTATTGGTCCTGTTAGAGTCCTTTGGGTGTTTGCTGAGTCAATACTGACTGATGTGGAGTGATAAACCATATCACTTACCTTCACCACGAGCCTGCTGAGTGCATGTTATTCTACACTGGGTGAAGAATGTCTGAGCAACAAGGTATCAAGCTTTTCTAAGGACCATCAGAGTCTTAGTATGAATCTTTGACAGGCTACATGTACTCTACATCAAGTACCTGTGCTTCTATCCCGATCCCTGCAATTAATACACATAAGGTATGTCACCTGCATTTTTAACATATGAAATAAAGGTCAATTGCAGGTTTCTAATGTCCTTAGATTCCGAGTTAAGGGGTCTTCTATACATATCTTTCATGGATTTCCAAGAGGCATGACAGTGCAGGTAAACAGAGTATTAGGGCAAAAAAAAGGGTTCCGGTCACCCGACTGACCTCAGCTCAAAGGGGCCGACCTGAGAATTCTTTGAGAATCTTTTCAGATTTTTTCGATTTCTCTCATTTTCCCTCATGTTTTACAGGAAACGATCTTTTGCTATACTAACCAGTGAAAACCTAGAAAAGTTTGACCATATGAGGCCTTAGATACTAAAAAAAGAGTCTGACCTACCGACCTCAACATTTTTGCGCATGTTACCAGAAATTCAACTTTTCTTTTTGGCCCTACTTAAAAGGGCACCGATTCTGGGATTTTGTCTTTGCTTTCAGCATATCAAAACTCATAATTTCAGTAACTGTAGGTTGTACATAGAAAGGGATGAGCTTTTTGCCAGTACCCGCCGGAGGAAGGCACTGTTACATCAGTAGCAACACATTAGTATTAAGTGCCCGTGTTGAGGAAGGTAGAAGAAGTATTCTGGTTATGGATGCACCAGAGGCCTGCAAATAGGTCCTGGTTTGGGAGGTTCTATAATATAAAGACCCTTATTCTTGAGTTGCTAACTCTAAAAGTAATGATTCAATTTGCTCCTGACACAAGGGGCTTGGTTCAGGGGGCTTAAATTCTTAAAGATCCAGATGATCCAGATGTCTTCAGTAACAACTTAAGAGATGGTATAAGCAGAAGCTTAACAGTCTTATCTAGCATCCCCACCCCCTCCCCAGCCGTCCTAGCTAATCCACCGTGAGGGGGGGGGGGGCATCTCCATAACACCCTTTACCTCATGATAAATAATGGCCACCCTTTGATTATCCATCTTATGGAGTGTTCTTGGTAGTTGCTAATCAGGATGATAAAAAAGCTTTATTAAGGGCGGGATGAGATTAGGCCTGGTGCTAGGGGCACTGAAGCGTGACTATGGATGCTGATGATTCTAGTGGTGAAGCAAGTAGCCTGTTGTTTCCCTACCCAACCGTGGGGTGTGAGTGTGGGTTCCTCTTGTTGATCACCCAGTAAGGCATCAATCACTAAAAAGCCAATGTCATGGAACTGATTAGGTTTTATACAGTTAGCCAGATATCCCTTCACGTACTGCCTCCCTCCCCATACTGCACCCCTCACATTGATAATTAAGGTGGTCTTCCACTACTTCCTCTCACAGTTCAATAAAAGCTTCAACGTCAAAGGATAGCATAGTAGGTATGTTAATGGATTACTTTAATTAATCATGTAACACTTACTAGAAGTGGATGGTACAACATAAGGCGCTTTAGCAGTGTGCCAAATGAATAAGGATGACAGGAATTATGAAGGTAGAACTTCCCAAGCATTGTCTAATCTAGATCGATTCCAAAGTCTAGTCCATTGCCAAATTACCCAGCGACTCTGTCCATGTAACTAAATGCAATCAAATATAGTAAGACTTGTTAGATGGAACTTAGGCCTAAGGCGTTGCGATCAAAGATGCTGTTGTCTCCCCCTTCCCCGTATGGGAAGGCAATGGACTAGACACACTTCAGCAGGAAGATTAATGCTGACCAAGTATCCTGTAATCCGTTTACCTGATGACTTAATCTAGGAGGATCTGTCTTCATTGTAGCCCTGTCAAATTAGCGGCGGTAAGGAAGGATGGCCCCACGCATGGAGACAGTGGGTGGGGGGGGGGGGTGCAGGGGAGATGCTGGAGACGGTCAGGGAAGGAGACAGAAGGGGTAGGGACAGTAAGGTAGAGAGGGGCGTAAAGGGAATTGAGAGCAGAGCAGAAGAGGGGAAGGAGGGAGGGGTAGGGAGGAAGGGGTGAGGGAGAGGAAATGGGGCAAGGGGAACGAGGAGGGAAGGTAAGAAAGTAGCCAGGGGTTTTGGTTGGTGGTTGCCAAGTGAGGAGAGGGATGAAGAGCATGGAAATAGATGCAGGTGGCGTTTAACAATGAAATAGAAAATACACAGTAAGAATAATAAACAGTAATACCATAAAGTACAATATGCAGTGGAGGTTTGCAGGGGACACAGCCATTACTTCCACATGGACAAGCGACGCTACACTGATACACTGATAAAAATAGTCTAATATTTTAGTCAGTAGTGACTAACTTAAGGATGTCAAATGATGTAACCTGTGACTAACTGAGGTTAGTCATATAGTCAATACATAGTCATGCCTTAAATCTATTGGAATAGTGCTTAGTCAGATGACTATCATTTTGCTGCTAAGCAACATTTAGTTAGTAAATATTACTTATATGTACTACTGACTATACCTGCAAGCAAACATTCATCCAATCAAAGATGGCTGCCATATGCCTTCCTATTGATGAACAGTTTGAACTCAAAATAACTATTGTTATACTGCAATGGCCACAAATATCACAACAAATAGATTACTTACCTATCCATTAATGGCCGGACATATGGAGTTTCCATGGATGGACAGGTTGAGATGATCCTAACCTAACTCATCCTAACCTCCTAGTCCAGGCAACCATAAATATGTGCTCTTTCTGGGTGATGTTCTTTTTTGTGCTCAGAAACCTGTGACATCATCAATCTGTTAGCTCTACATATAGTCAGAATGACTATCTTTCTGACTAATATGTGACTAAGGTATATAGTCATCTGACGATGGGGCTCAGAATATGTGGGTATAGTCACTACTGACTATAGGTTTTATTATCAGTGTATGAGAACAGAACCGGTATGAGTACTGTTGCATTCTGAATTGGATGCAATCATCTCATGGGTGAAACTACCTCCCGCTTGCTGCCACATACTGCCCTAGTGATAACTTGCTATGTAACCCCTAAAGACCTAACGCGCACTATGCCGCCCTTAAATGGCCACAGTTATAGAACTGTAGACCAACCTGCTGCGTGGTAGCAGTAATAAAGATACCAAGTCTCAGCCCAATGGCACTGATAGCGTGCTTGACTATAGTCTCGTGCTACAATCGTGCTTGGTGGACTGTACAGAGCCTATCACCGTGTGAATAGTCTCATGCACATCCCACTACCCCTGCATCCTTAACGCCTGACCACCCCGGCCACTCAACCACGGAGATAAGCCTATAAGGCATGATCCACTGCTGCACCGCCTTTAGGCCGCAAATTAAAATGCCCCTCCTCCACCATCCTCATCCCATTCATTGTCCTACGGCCCTCTATGGATACCCTGACCCTTGGTCTATCCAGGGGTCAAATCGATATCATGAGGTACTTCCCATACCAAAATGACCAAGGCTATTATGAGTGCCTTCCATGGTTACGGCGACCAAGGCAATCTTAGGGTTCTCTCTTGGATAAAATCACGAGTGCAAAGGACTCGACTCTCTCCATCTATCCACCATGATACCTTTTTCAGAATTGCTCAATTGCTGAATGTCAAACTCCAAGTTGCAGGACCTTCTGTCACCACTGTTGCCGCTTGTGAGTAAGGGGAGTTATATTGACCACCTCTGTAGCCAAGCCGTGGTAGATTTAATTCAGTTTATAAAAGAAATTTGACGGCTGGTGGTACCAGTGCAAAGACCAGTTGCTGGTGTAGCTTGGGCACTTTTAACCCCTTCCCCTCCCAAACCTGACCCACCCTCCATCCAATCTAATCCCCTAACTCCTTGTCAACCAATGGAACGGACCCACACTTGTCCTCCTGACCAGAGGAACAATAACCTAGGCTGACCAATCCATCAATGCTGTGGTGCAGTGCAAGAACCCCACCCCCACCCTGCAGGCCATCCCCGACTAGCCTCTGAGGGGGCCTGTGAGCTCCCATTCCCACCCTTCCTTCCACAACGTGATCTAATTCTGGGTTGACCATCGGTCACTTTTTGACCATAAGTCAGCACTGTGACTGCCCATCACACAAGTCTCATCTGTCCTTGCCAGCCCCTTCTTCCCTCAAGCCCATTCCCCTCTCTGTCCACCTACACTTAAATTCTCCAGGGTTTGGCCTTTATCACTTTTCCCCTCCAAGGCATTTCTGCTCCACTGCGCTAGATTGGTGTGCTCCCTCCAGCTACATTATTGGGAATTTTTATGGCTGATGTTTGGATATACACTAATTCTAAGTTGTCTTGTATAGAACTCCTTGCACATTTTCAATATCATTAATATATCATATTCCTATGCCACTGATTTGATGACTCTTTCCACTTTGTGGATCCAGGAGTATTCATACTTTTGACAACGTGGTAGGAAAGGAGCAGAGACATTTCTGAGCCTTATAGACAATATTCACCATGTTCTCCCTGCCGTAGCAAATGGTTTTCAGCTTACAAACTCCATGTGTAGAGTCTCAGACAGAGATAAATAAAGAGAAAAACAAGTATCCATGATATTATGTCAAATATACTCACCGTCATTTTAGCATCAAAGACACCTCACCACATTTCCCGCAGCTGCACCAGCGTTCTCCCAGCGTTCCGTCGGCGTCCCACTAAGTCAGTTCCAGTTTTGTGAACCCTTTTATGTCAGCATAGTGCTTTAATCCGCAATAATAATTTGTATTTTACCCATGATGTATGCATGCAACAGTGGCAAGTTACTCGTCATTCATGCATTTTTGATTCACTCCGACTACTAGTAGGATGGGATCAATGTGGAACACTGGCAAGTACTGCATTAGTGTTTTATATAGTCACACATAGATTTGAAATGTGGAGGCTGCATGCTGCCCCTTACAGGGTTTGGCATATGTATATTTGATGTGACACATTGATTCGATACAGACATTATATGGACCGTCATATTCTTTGACTGATAAAAGAACCGCGGCCACAGCCAATAAGATGTATCGTTTTGTACTGCGCTCCATTATTGAGTGCATCTGTTGCAGGTGCTGGACAAAATAATATCGTGTGTAGAAGCTTGAATCTCTTAGGTTCACAATAAATCTGCAAAGCAGAGGAAAATTTCTAGCAGTCAGAGATCTATTGTTTGGTTATGTGTATTTTTTGGAAAGCACGAACCCTTCGTTTTAATGCTTTCGTTTCTTTGACATCCATTTTGATATTTTGTCATGACATCTTGCACAAAGATGTAGACACTTTTGATACTCTTGCACACAAATAATTGAGGGTTTCCTTTTCTGAAAGGTTACATTTTCTTCGAAGACGAGTCTATAGAGTGAATCCATACCCTGTCTAGATGATGGACGTGCGCACGGACCTATTGGTAATGGAAGCAGACCAGGGTGACGGCCGAAGGGCCCGGGTGAAGCACTGGTCGGACGCTGGGGGCACTACCATGAAAAATGGAAAACACATGCTTGGTTACCATGGGAAATAACAACTCTAACTCAGTGAACTTTTCAGCCACATAACATGGCTACCATAGTATTACATGTAGACAGAATCGTGCACGGCCCCCAACCCCCATACACCCTCTTTTCACATTGCTCTCTTTCTCCATCTAACCTGAACAGCAAGCAGAGCCCAAATAGCAACAACCCATAGTGCACACAAGCATGCCTACAGCACTTGTAAACACATGCCAGATATTTCCCCTCCCCATTCATAGAAAATAGGAACAGGAACTGAAGCTATGCTTTACTCTCTTCTTCCTCTTGCTGTCTGTTTAGCAGTTGTTGTCGATGTGAATTCCATGTTGAATCTCATCCTTTGCCCACAGATTCGGGTAGGTGGGATAGGCCTGCGCTGGATGGGAGGGAAGGGTGTGGGGAGGAAGGCCTGGCGGGGATGGATTATTATTAGTACCATTATTGATATGAGAAGCACCAGGATTTATTGCCTCCATATGAACCTGACCTCCTGGTCGTGACGCCCTCTGATGTTACTGCATCCGGTGACGGCCATGTTGTCGCCGATTCGCGTGACTCTTGGACACATAAAGCAGAGACAGAGACAGACAGAGACAGATAGAGAGAGAGACAGAGAGAGAGACAGAGACAGAGAGACAGAGAGAGAGAGAGAGGCAGACAGAGAGACAGAGAGAGAGACAGACAGAGACAGACAGAGACAGACAGACAGAGACAGACAGACAGAGGCAGACAGACAGAGACATACAGACAAACGGAGACAGAGACAGGGAGAGACAGACAGAGACAGACAGACAGAGACAGACAGACAGAGGCAGACAGACAGAGACATACAGACAAACGGAGACAGAGACAGGGAGAGACAGACAGAGACAGACAGACAGAGACAGACAGGCGTGCCCACTTCCTCTGCGAATCTGGGCCTAATATTACAGATAAAAAGAAGCCCGCCCCCTCCTCCAATCTAAATTCGCCACAGGAGAGATGTGAAAGTTAAATTGGGAGGTATATCCATGTGTATGTTGTAAGTTGAATCATGTGGTGTATGAGTTGAGATCGTGTCACTGCACAGATTGCCACGGGCCGCTGGTAGTGTAAATTGGAGAGCGGGAAGGCAGTGGCTTCCTGCCCCTCCTCTGTGTGAAGCTGCAACTTCCATGGTGTGGCTTCCTCAAATAAGCGTGATATCACCTTTTCACCACGGGACAGGATGATCTGAAGATAGCCTTTCCCCATATACCCAGAATGGGATAGGAAACACAGTCTCCAATCAAGAATCTTATCAATACTATCGCCTGAGGGTGGCACCCCTTTGAGATCTCCAGGTGGGATTAGTTTCATGCCTTGAGTCGGGAGGTGAGCCTGATATTGATTTCAAATCTGAAGGCAGGCTTACTGGCAATTTCTATTGCTAGATTTGCAAGGCATGCCAGCAAGATACAAAATGTTTGTACTTGCGATGTCCTCATTAATAGAAATAGCTGTGGTATCCCCAGTCTGTTATCTGACAAAACTATTCCATAAGATATGAACTCAATTCAACTTTGCGACGTCACATCGATGCATAATTGTAACAACGTGTATAATTATATTAGAGACAATTCACTCCATTCTGAGTTGATTCTTCGTTTACTGTAATCAGACAGGTCTATTTCTGGACTCCTCGAGAACCCTTCTGCAAGCACATGACCTCAATGACCACACCCGTCAGTGTAGAAAACAATGTGTAGCTGATGCCCTTGCCTACCAAATGTTGCTGGTATGGCAGGACGGTCGGCATTTTCCTAAAGAATTGCTTTAATGAAATCAGTGCAAATCCATTGTCTTTTATCAAATGGTGAGTCGTAAGCTATCCAAAATGGTAGCTGATGCCCTTGCCTACCAAATGTTGCTGGTATGGCAGGACGGTCGGCATTTTCCTAAAGAATTGCTTTAATGAAATCAGTGCAAATCCATTGTCTTTTATCAAATGGTGAGTCGTAAGCTATCCAAGTTTCCTGTGGGGTGTTTCAGAAGCCGGACATGATAATGAACATTAAATATCTGTTTCTAAAACTGTTACATTCTAAACTTACAACTGCAACCATTATCATCTCTCGCCAGTCATATAGTTATAGACACAGTAAGATAATGGTAATGCTTTAGAAACACATGCAGTTATAAGCCTACAATCACTATTAAAACTGCTATCATATCTCCTTATGACCGGTTGTAAACATTACCTGCTTCTGAAACACCCCACTGTAGTAGTATGACTCTTTCTGCCCTTAATGCAGATACTGTATGGTGAACACTAGTATCTTATGGATTCTTTACAACTTGTTAAATTGGCAGGAAGTGAACTGTGCAGGGAACAGCATTTCAGGCGTCCCAGTGGGGTGTTTCAGAAGCCGGACAATGAACATTAAATATCTGTTTCTAAAACTGTTAGATTCTAAACTTACTACTGCAACCATTATCATCTCTCACCAGTCATATAGTTATAGACACAGTAAGGTAATGGTAATACTTTAGAAACACATGCAGTTATAAGCCTACAATCACTTTTAAAACTGCTATCATATCTCCTTATGACCGGTTGTAAACTGGAGACCGGTTGTAAACTGGAGACTCAAGCTTTGTCGCCTTTCTTGCCTTGCTCCACGACCAAGAATGCCATCGAGTGCCCGACACAGACCTTCATCCTACACCGTGCACATAGATTTAGTCCCCTTGGTAAGATATAATCTGGGGTTGAAGAACTCATGTTATGTACTAGCTGTAAGTGATACCATTTTATTACAGATTCACTAATTGATTATTGTTGGGATATCAATCGTGCCTTTCTGTATATTCATGAAATAGCAGTATTGCGTGGAGTCCTTGCAGTTTGTGCAAGACTGCATGAAGCTCTTTGTGTAACTGCTGCATTCTATTGGTGCACATTGCAGGCAGTGCCCTTTTATTCCTGACTCCCCAAGATTGTAGGACTGATGGGTCTCTGTGGAGGAAGCCAAATTGACTAGGGGTTCCAGGGTGAGGCCATGGGTGCTTTCTGGGGCAGGTAGATCTGTCTTCTCTGCCCACTCAGCAATTTGTGCAGGACTTTACCACACCCTAGCATTGTGGTCATCGACTGGGTTGAAGGCATTGATTATCCAGTTTACCTCTCACTTTATGTTAAGAACTAGCCATACTTTACACGTGCGGAAATGTGCATGGAGAAAAGGAAGAAAGTAGTTGTAGCTCTTTTGCCAAAGAGATTATCACCAGCAAGAACATTGCACTGAAATGGCAAAAGAAAAATATAAAGTTCTATGCTACACAATAAATAATCTCAATTACAGTGGGAACCTCCTACAATATGGTGACTCTGCAGTTGAGACATTCAGCCCAATCCCTCACCGACCAGTGCAAGACTCACCAACCACTCTTAGATCCTTCAGCTCCTGCCCAGCCAAGCAGTCCCCGGCTGTTGGTGATAGGGCGGCGAGGTGGCCGATAAATTGGACATTGAGCACTACTTGAGGTACTTGTCCATTCCCCTCAGCCCCCTGCAGCATGTACATAGGGTAGAGTCACATGTCGAGGGCGACAAATTGCAGCCAGGGAGGAGGGAGGCAGAGTAAGGCTGGCTGGGGTTACAGTACACAGGGTAGGGTTCTGGAGGCCAGGCAGGCTTCTGACTTGACCCAGCTATATGTCGTTTCTAGCATTTCTGTGATAGAAACTTCAAAAAGGAGAAAAATGGCTCTACATTGGCCCAGTTCATACACGTAAGCATGCATTATGCCTATTCCTGATGATAAGATTTAAATCTATATTGTTATTAAAAGGGCCAATTGTGATGACCAATGATTTTCATTGGTGAGCTTAGGGTAGACCCCAAGCAAAATCTCTTCATAAGGAAACTGCTTTCATGGAATAGAAGAGGAGATGAAATAGAGAGTATAGGAGGGAGTTAAGATGAGTCGGAAAGAGAGGAAAGATGCAGAAAACGGGAGTGGAGAGCAGATATTAGGCCAAGCACAAGTGGGGGCAGTGGGGGTGGGGGTTGATGTTGGAAAAGGCTCTCCTTGTATCCTTTCCTATCGCACCACTCTGACAGAAGCATTTATATATGCAGGCATTAAGACCTACACGACTCAAATATGACCCTTGATATCCCTTCCTAAATCATAAAAGCTGTATCTGAGACCAGAAGCAATTCCATATTCAGGGACCTGATCCTCACTCCCCATGTGCCCGCACCATGTCGCCACTGTGCCTTTGACATGTGACCCCCTAAATCCATGTATATTATGCATCATTATTCAGGGTTGTTGAGGGTGTGGGGGATGTGGGAGGGTGCGTGGCCCCTCTACATGGCACTGATTTTGGGAAAGGTGTCCAATATGACGCTGGTCTGGCTTCCATAGCACCCTACATGATGTGAGCTTGGTGATGGAGGTTGGGAGAGTATTGGGGGTGGAGATGTGGGTGTTTGATGACAGAAACATGCATGGTCCACATGATGAATATTTGAGAACATATCTATGGGGGACTGACCTACTAAATTGGCATTCACACAAAAACAAATGGTTGTGTTTGATTGCAAGCAACAGGTGCCTTCGTGTGAAAAGCTGGATTATATTAGGGAAGTATAACGATGCTATTTAAAACTGTTTTATTTTTGCAACTATATTTGGTCACCATGATTATAATGTATCAAAGGAATGGAAAGAGATACCAATGTGCTTCCACATTGTATGAGGGGGGCTAAAAGTGTGCCACTATGCTCTACAGCTTAGCTATTTCAACCGACTGTAATTTTATGTCATAAACATTAAATCATTCCATAGTGTTTTGGAATTTGAGCCTTGTTTATTCATGACAAGACCTCCCAATGTAGCGTCCATATGCCATTCTATAATAGGTCAACTACAAGAAACACTCCCTTCATCTGGTCAGAAACCCACTCACCCAGACTCATACAATAACACTGTCATACACCTCCTTCTCCCCCACACCTCTCCCATGTTTGTCTTTCTCCCTCCCCACAACCTCAGGTTTACACAAGTTAATCGGACAGAAAAAAGTCGATACCAAAGGCGAGCAAGTTGGCACCGAACGCGGCTAGCTTCAAGCGCTGCACCCTGGGAAGGCCAATCTGCAGGGCCCCCTACCGGTGGCCACGTGCACTAATGAGCGATAATAGGGGTAGAAATCGTGATTTCTCCCTAATATCGCCCATTTTTGTCCTGACATAGGAGCTTTTAGAGAAGGGTGAGTGGGTGGGGAAAGGGGTTGGGTCTGGCTATAGGAGACGGCCTTTTCCTCCACCATCCCCTGTTCTCTCCCCACCTTCCCTCCCTCCATTACCCCCCCCCCCTTCCCTCCCGTGACTGAGCTGTCTACAGCGTCAATGGTGGCTTCCATGCGGCTCATGCTCTTTGATCGACTAATGCACGCGCATTTTGCCAGGCTCTGCCGCCCCCGCGGATCCCAAATGGCCGACATTTTGTCACAATGTGGCTTTCTTTTTTGCCTCCACAAAACCCTGGCTGTCAGTCTGCTGCCAGTACAGTGCCGCCGTCAATTTTAGTACCTAGTATATTGTGCTACTCACTATCCATTATCTGCCATCTTTTACCATCTCTAAATGGCCATATTTCGCTCATTTCCCAAACTTGTCCTGTACAAGTGCATTTATATGTGAGAGAAAATAAATTACAAGCTATTAACCCTGCAATGGCTTGTTTGAATTTGAGAACCTCGCGGTCTACAATGGTCTTCGAAAGTTCTGGCAGCATATGCTATAATTCATTTGTGGGTCTAGCCTAATTGGTGATATTTCATAACCATTAGTAATACCAAAAAGGGCTTTTATATGCTATGTTTTTTCAATGATTCAATCCTTTGAGAGCAGTATATTTCCGCCTCAAGGTGTTGTTTGGTTGCCCTAAAAGTGCATTTATGCACCCCTGTGGCTTCTCACCATTTTATCGGGTCAATGGTTCAATGGCTGTCACAAAACTTAAATGTATCAGTGGATGTCACGATGCTTGACTGATCCAGTACTGACTGATACACCACACCACCCTAGACCTGCCAACCGGTCCCTAGGCATATGATGTTACGTACAGAGCTTCCTGGAGGGTGTTGCTCCTATTGTAAAAAGAGCTGTGAGTATGTGCCCTCTTTTCTAAACAAGTTGTGCACTGCTTCGCCATTCAACTTGCACTCACTACATTAGTCTGAAAAGTCACCTGCCTTGTTTAAAATAGAGAGACCTGCACTACTGGGTACCTACTCATGTCACACAATCTATAGTTTATTATACTGACTGACTTCTCCCAACTAGGTACCTACTTAAATCCCCCATTTTTAGCACCATACTTGAATGACCACATGTGAGCAACAAAAGGGACACGTTATAGCTACATGAAAAGAAAGGACTGGAAATGAGGGCATTTTTAGCCAGCTCCTTCTTTTACTATAGGAGCAACACCCTCCAGAGCGGCAGACTGTGTGGAAACCCCCACACTACACCACCCGTTTGGGAGTGTACCAGCATGATGCACAGAATGACTAATCAATGCAGCAATGAATTACCTTTCGATAATGTAGCGATACATGGTTCTAAAATACATAGCTTTTAAAATAGACAATGATATCTGTTTTGATAGCATTACCTCCCCTATCCATCTATAGTTTACTCTTCGCTCACCATTATTATCTGTCTCCGCAGTATAACGCCCATGGCAGACCACTAGAGGGGTGTATGAATATTTTACAGATTTTCTCCCATGTTAAATGTGCTTATAGCACCACATGCCTTTTGAAGCCATTTGTGAATGTGGCTTATCCCACATCACGAATCCACATTGATAGTGACGTCAATGGTATGACGTTAGTCTCATCCTGGTAATGGCTGGTGTACATGCAGACAGGTATTGGACACTGTGGTCATGCCCCACAGGCTTCACCATGCTACTAATATGTTACCTTCTGCCCACAATGTCCATATACATGCAATCAATGGTTAACCATTTAAGGGCAGTGTCCATTCCCTGAGGACTATGATGCAGACATGTGCTTCGAGTGAGTAACTCGCTGATTCCGGTCTTGTGTATCATGCTGAATTTATGCGATTGATATACTTACACATGGTCATGCAACAATCAGCACTGACGCATCAGCCGTTCACATATCGTAAACAGAAACCAATAGTAGGCCTTGAGGTATCATGCCATCCTTTAGTGTTCACATATTGTAACCTATACAATCACATTGGGGAAGCCACAGTTGTTGTGCAGGATGGTGTTCACTCATCAATCATGGAGGTGAATGGTTATGGGTGTTAATTGTTGAGAAGAGTGCCCTATTGAATGATAATGGGACATTTATGATTATTGCACATGTAAATATACCTCGGCATCCTGCCTGTATGCATGACATAATACATCGTCCATAAAGACTATCTGTGGTTTCAAGTTCGCATTGTGCATTATGATTGTATGGAAGCAAGCAGATCTAGGGGCAGTTACTTCGTCTAATGATGCTCTGTGTTATGCCCCACGTTATAATTTTTATCTTAATCAATTACACATTAAGTGATAAGGTCTAAATGTCATACCATGCCCATATAACTATGGTCAATGTATACTTTGAAACGTTTGCATGTCACATACAATCAGGGTTTCACGATCAGATACAGGACGACAGGCTTTTAAGATACAGTGAACTATTTTCAGACATTAATATACGCACTCCCACGCCGTTTCCCATTCTCCACTCGATGTTTTTAACTTTATATTAACAGTTTAATCCCTCCAACCCATCCTACTTATACCACATACCTATAATCATAATATGACCACCCATACATGCCACGCCCAACCAACACGATCTAAACTCTTCCCTGTATGCCTGGTACGACTATGGCATTGGTCATGATGGTATACTAGTGCAATTCTCTTGCCAAGCTACCAATGTTTTAGAGATTTCATCTCATGCATTGCAATAGCGACTTGTCTTAATACAGTGTTTTTTTTCTGTTTTAGAGGTTGTGAAAGGTGAGCTAGTACTGAGTTGTTTTCTATTCTATTTATAGTGTAGGTCAGTCTCCATATAATAAAGTATAGGTTGTGCGATGATGTCATGTAAGCATTTTATACATGCAGAAAATGAATGACCAATCTTGGGAAACTGGCACACAGAGTGGCTCTGATACAGTATAGATTCATCACCTGGTATATGAAAGTCTAAACTCTACACCACCTGTAGGTTGATGTAGACAGGTGAGAGGCATGCCTCACCCAGGTGGGCTGTGTGGATTAGTACTAATCCCCACAGGTGAGGTTACCTGGCCAGACAGGTGTTATCTCCCATTGTAAAGCCATATCTACAGCCTCCAGGTGAGGGGTGTGTACGGTGGGCTGGGGATGGGGGGGGGGGTGAGAAGTGGGTGGAGTACTATGTTGGACGAACTACTTAATTTCTCTCTTTTTGGTCGCTGGCTGTACTCTGTAGGAAGTGAACAAAGATGGCTTCAGCAATGGTTTCAATAAGGCACATGGCTTCATTAATTGCTTCGTTTCATAGAAATAACTGAGGATCTGAATAGTTAGTGTCTGGCTTTATCACGATTTATACTTCATCATAGGTTGAATATAAGTATCAGTATGTGGTTATTAGCTTCGCTTCATAGAAATAACTGAGGATCTGAATAGTTAGTCCCAGGTTTTATCACAATTTATGCTTCATCTTAGGTTGAATATAAGTATCAGTATGTGGTTATTAATGTACATGACATTATTTAAGTTTAACACTTCTCACAAGAAAAACCATTAAATTGGATGCTTTTCGCCATTAAAGTACACATAAACAGAGGGTTTCAGCCGAGTGATGCAAAGATGTATCGGCTAGTTATAACCAATCAGAAACTAGTAACTAAATTACACTTTGAATTGCATAGGCAATATGGCAGGACAGGACCACATACATAACATACAAAATAAAGACAAGTGTAAAAAACTAGACTGAGAAATCGTCTGAGTAACATTGGGGGTGTGTTCGACAGGGAAAGATCAGGAGGGGGATGAAGGAAATCTGGCAAAATGATGTTCTTTCTGTGGGTTGGTCAGAGTTTCAACAACGCAGATCCGTTCTAATATGTTCCCTGGTTATGATTAGTAACTGTCTGTTATACTGTTATAATGGTTTTCTGGCAAGGATTAGTCCTGTTTTACCCTGTTTTACCATGTATACCCCTGCACCTGGTAGCTATCGTAACCTCCCGTGGTTTATCTGGAGGAGCCTGGCTATTTGAAACAGATAAGGAGAAGGGATTTTAACATTTGAATATTGGTAGTTTAAAAGAAAACACGAATCAGAATACAGAATAGGCAACTTGAATGCTGGCTGAATATCCAGAATCATCGTATTCGTTCAGACATTTATAAGTAATATTATATCAAGGAATCTGAGGTTTTGTATTACAGAATATGCCTCGTCTACTTGTACCTAAGCAACCACAATAATTCTGTAATCAAATGATTTCACAGTTGAATTCTGTGATGCCCTGGCTTGGTTAACATGGCCACTCCGTATGTTTCTGTCTGCTACTTTGTCCGCCCTTACTGAGCCCAATCAATCTCAATACTGCACCGCTCACCTATTTACAAAACCTGACTCAGTTATGTGGGAATGAGGATGTAACTAGTTACCAGGTGTGAACCGCCATCCTGTCCAGCAGGGGTATAATCCTGAAATAAAATTACATTATGATAGGGTGTCATGCTTAACGATTGAGTTTTACGATTATGTCCATAATCGCTTTACTTAATGGAAACAGGTGATGTTTAAACTCTTTAATGGCCCAAACGGCATTCAAACAGACTAAATAGCCTGTGTCCTTTAACCGCCATGATGCATCATTACATCCTTAGTCAATGGAGAATGAGGTAAATAATAACATGGCTTTGTGTTCACTCGATTATATGCTTATAACCTCAGCGCACATGAAAAAAGTCTATCTAAGAGTGATCATCCTTCAGCACTCACTCAGCAGGGGGCAGGAGGGTATCATACAGGGCTGGATCAATCTCTCACTAAGGGTTCTGTGTATATAATTACCCTGGGGTACTGACAGCAGGCATCATAATGGGATTGAATCCATCTCAAGGTAAGGGGAAAATAGGAAGGGGAGGGGCTGTAGTTTATGCATAACCCTTCAAAGATGTTGAAATTTTTTAATTATTTTTTCCATTATTATTAAGTGTCTTCATGCTGCAGTAGTATAGGCAACATTCCCAAAGTAGGTAATCTGCCCTCACTATACAGGTGCATCATAGTGACTATTCAGAAGGTCCATCCCCAGTGTTGAATTCATGCTTTATACTTACAAAAGGGTATAGTTACAAAGTCACCATGTTGCCCTTGAAGGACTAATAACCCTGCAGTCTCTAGGATGCTGACAGAGTGGAGTTACCTGTACACACCTATACCTGCCATTCTAACCTCCGTCTAACCCCTACTGGGAGGCACACCTACCTCCCGGGGCTGCGTCTTGTAAGCCGGTAAACAATGTTGCCGGGGTTATAGATCATTTATGACGTTTGAGCTGGTAGGGCAGAGGGATGGGTCTAGCTTCTTGGACGTATCTTTCACAAAACGGAATGGGTCTCCACAGCAACTTGAAATGGCCAATACGCTTTATGTTCAAAGGAAATTTCACCTGTTCAAATGTGATCCCTATGACTTTCTTTTGTGAGGGGTCATTATTTTGGCTCCATGTCTTATCATATGATCACAGCTTGGGATCAGTCAGAATTTTGGAGTCTACAATCAACGTATGCTCCATACATGGTAACAATAAAGCTGGAACACATCGAGTGAAAATACAAACGAAATGCCACAACTACCACCCAGCCCCTCATGTAGTATAGTCTCTGCGTACCTCCTGCACTGGATGGTCCTTTCCCTAGTTTCTGTAGATACATGTCGTTGGCCCAGCCTCCATGTGACCCCTGGAGGAGGTCTTCTGCCCCTGTGGTGTACCCAGTGTGTGGTTTCAATCCCTCCAACAGGCTGACATCCTCTGGGGACGTATTATCCTAGCCCACCCTCATTTACCCGCACTTATCACGCCTTTAAAAAACAGTGAACAGGTTCTTGGAACCGGGGGGGGGGGCTAGAGTGCAATATTGGAATCCTTAGTTAGTTGTTCTTAATCTTTCATTTTTTCCAAGTGGTGTAAATTGTAAATTCGAACCGGACCTGACAGTCCACATCCATCTCACCCAGTGCTTTAGTGATTGACTTTTATTTCTCTGAGGAATCCTTTAGTGAAAATTCAGATGTACAGCAAAATCGAAGAGAGTATTTAGGTGGCATACGAACATGACTCAGTTAATTAATTTGAAAGCATAGGCTACAACATTGAATATATCTGACACAATCAATATATATATATATATATATATATATATATATATATATATATATATATATATATATATATATATAATTTGGAAACTTATATAGTTGAAACTATTCATATCGAATGTTATTACAAGAATTCATATCTTGCTTTGAGCTCAGGATCATATATATATATATATATATATATATATATATATATATATATATATATATATATATATATATATATATCAGACTGATACTGCTTGTCCCCGATACCTCAATATTTAATATGTAGACATAAGTGGGTGCCCTTTACACCATGCAGTCCTGGGTATCAACTCTTCTCCTGGGTTACATGTAGGAAGGGGCAAATGGACAGCAGTACCAGTAGGCCCCTGTACGGCTTGGTTATATATTGGGTGGCTTGAATTTACAGTACTGAGTTGAAACAGAGACAGGCCAGGTACCCTGGTTCATCACCCTGCGGTATCATGTTGTACTAGAAGGGTTAAACTTGTAACAAGCTGTCCTATCCTTACTGTGAGTTATGCTGCACACGTGGAGTTTACCATTGTCCTGTGGCATAACACACATTCCACAGAACGGAGTTTGGGGTATTCATAACAAAACTAGACCTTGACGATAAATAATGCAAATAATTCAATAATAGAGGATGGCGGTTTGTCTAGTTATATTGGACAATGAAGAGGCATAAATTAAAATCAAAACAATGATATTACTCCATGACTAGCCCTTTAACCATATAACCTTTAGGTGCATCACCAGTACACATCACCAGTATGTTACTCATTAGTGTTGTACCATATATCATGACATCATTCCGATGTTGATACTCAACAACAACAAAATCATAATGCTCCAATGCACTTTTGAGTTTCTTGTCGCACTCTACACTCTACACCTGTAACAATGTGTCAATAAGGGTAGGGGTACAATCATGAGAGTTTGAAGGGGTAACATATGTCTAACATACCATTGGCTAGCTTCCAGAGTTATCTTAATTCTATCAGTGGGTCGAATAGCCTTGTGACTGGCAGTGTACCCTATTCTACATGTACACCTTACACCAGGTGTTTTCTATCATTGTAGGTAATAGCTTTGTTGCTAGTTCTGTCTCTCTTGAACCTCTTGCTAAACCTTCAGGCCAGGCCTAAAACAAAGAGGTTTGTGTCCAGTTACCCGACCGACCCTAGCAAAACAGGGCTGATACTGGAATAAATCTTTTTTATTTTGTGAATTTTGGTCATTTTGTGGCAGTTTGTATGCATTTTCCCCGTAATTTTCATATTCTTTTATCAGTTTTTCGTGGAGCTTATCTAGGTCCTCATCTATTGGTATAGAGATCATAACAGTCATTCATATCTTTTACATGTGCTTCACATATCTTGTGTTTTTCATAATTCTACTGTAAAAACATAAAGTCCAACATGTCTGCCCATACATTTCTATATAAAATAAAAAAAAAATTTAAAAAAAGAGAAGAAAAAGAATCCGACCTACGGACCCTAGATATTTTATGCATGTAACTGGAAACACAACTCTTTTTTCGGGGGGGGGGGGCTAGTTCAAACATTCTTTCCCCACCTGGCTGTCGTACCTGTATGGAAGGTATAAACTCAACTGCTGCCATTTTGTTAACATTTCCTAAAAGTACTCTTAACTTTGGTCCATTGTATGTTCGTGGGGGATTCACGTCAACGTTACTTTAATATGTTCTCCTACATGATGAACGAAGAACTGCATCTGGTAAAGAGAAAGATACTTTTGGTGCTGCATAGTATACGTGTACATGCCATGTTAGATTCCTTTCAGTGTTCCCTTAGAACAAATACCATGGCTTTACCCCTGAACCCCAGCGTTCCACTCAGAATAACTACGATCCTACTTCAACTTAGAAGAGAGGTAAGTATCATATAATTATAAGATTTTCACAAGCTAGTTCATGAAGAATTTCAATGGAAATCCTTTTACATGCTAACTATGGAGGACCTCCATCTACTTCGAGGAGGTCTCTATGTAGCATTGCATCCAGGGCTGCCCTGGGTCAGGTCTTTATGATGTATGTTGAGGCCGTACCAGGTACCCAGTCTACTGTGGGTGATGGAGGGGAGGAGTAGGATCCCCTCCCCTGTAGGGCTAGAGAGGGTAGAACCAGGGAGACATCTACACAGACTGATCATCCTGCAATGCTGATCATAAAGACTCAGACTTACAACTCCAGGGTTATAACCTATTACATGAAGCATAACCTCACAAGGATGATAGAGTAGATTGGGGGGGGGGGGAGAAGAGTGGGTACAGAATACAGGGCACTGGGCTCACCGAGAAAAGAAGCGTTATTATTATTAGAGCTGAATTGTTCAAATTCACTTTTATAATTATCATCGGAATACTTTATTTAGATTAACATATAAGAGAAAGTGGCCTCCGCTGGATGGAGGCAGTTTCTATTCAGCAACAGGAGTGAATTTTTTACAGAAACCTTGGACATAGTCACCAAACACATAGAATAGTCTTTGTGCAGGGGTGAGTGAATCACTCTATCTCCTTGGTCGGCCCTATCATACATTTATAATTACTCAATCTAATAACTTCCTTATTTTGTCGGGCAGGGGAAGATTGTTCATTGTTAACTGAGCCTTTTTGATAAAGGACAGTAGCCTACCATAACGGATAATCCCTATAATCATGCATGGGCGATGATCCTTTTAGCGTGGCTATATCCTTATCTCCTGCACCAGATTTACATGGCGCAAAAGTCAATATAAAGCAAGTCAGCAAACACCCCTCCTATACACAACAGCCACCATTACCAACATCCCCTGTTCATACCTCCAGGTCCCCATGTAAGGGGAAGCAATGTGAGAAGCCATGTCCCTCGTCCAAGCCACTGCTGAAGCCATTATCCTTTCAGCATAAAACCCAGCATACAAAACCACACAAAGGACACCAGAGAGAAAGCCGATGGTGTTGGTGTTTGGGTAGAGACGGGACGTGACATTACGAGGCAGACAGACTACCAGGGGTGTAAGGGAATAGGTTGTTAAACAAGGAACAACATGGAGCCACAGGTGGGTGAGGGAGCAGAGTTTTGTGATGGAAGTGGAAATATCTACTGTCAGAGCACCAAATAAAAAGAATTAAAGTGTGTTGAATTTATTGTATTTAGTAGAAATATTACCATTCTTATTTGCAAGATACTATTTTTATTTAGTCGCAATGAAAGCCACATGTAAGAGACTGGGACTGATGATAGCTACAGGTGGTTAGGACTATATGTACAGGTAGGTGAGGTAATTAGGGGAGGGAGAAGGCTTCAGGGTCTGGAGGATGCATCACACAGGTGGGCAGCACTCTAAACCAATCACTCCTCCATGTACTAACACACTAAGGTAAACACATAGAGACACACCCGCATGGACTGTACACACCGGGCAAGGGGTGGTGAACATGGAGGGACTGACTGGGGGGATGGGGAGGGAGGGAAAGAGATGAATCATGGGGACAGACAATATGATAAAGACTTATAGAACGAAAGAAGGGGATTAAAGAGAAGAAGCTGGACAAAGGACTTTTGTGGGAGACAGAGGAAAAGAATGAAGAGACAGGGATTGATAGAGAGGTGTGAATGAGAGGGAGGGTCAGCATATAAGAGATGCCTTATAATAGGCTGGATGGAGTGAAGGACATTGACGGACAGGCAGGTGATAACAGCATAGCCGGAAAGCATATGAGGCTTGACTATAGGGGCAATATATTGGCAGACGGAGTGAATTATTACGGTTAACAACGGTAGTAAACATGGGAAAGTAAAGAGAGTGAACATTGTATAAAACAGCTCTATATTTGACAAGAAGATTGAAACTGCTTACGGGGAGTATTGGAAGACGTGTAATCCAGTAAATGAAGTTAAAGGTAACTTCAAAGTAGATCTATATCGTGATACGCAGTAACTGGCGTCATGATAGGACAGCGTTAGTTTACAAAATGACAGCCTGGGAAGGTGAGTACATACAAGTCAGGTTTGTCACCTGAGAGTCAGACATGACTAATGACAAGTGAAACTGTATACAACAACGTGCTGAAACACCTGTCATCAGGGTAGTGTATCACTATAATGTAAATCAACATTATTGGTATACATTCCGAATCTGCCTATTGTAGGTTATTTCATGTGTCTAAAGCTGAGTGGCGATACATAACAATTCTGTTACCTATAATAATCATATGAATACAATGTAAATAGTGAAGTCCAGCTCTTTAGATATTATTCTTCATTTGTTGAGGATAGGGTTGCATTTCATTGAAATTGAGGACAATCCAGTATTCTCCTTTAAAACTAGCGTACAACGTAATGCCCCATGGTCTATTACTTGTCTTGCGCTTTCCACATGGGGAACACAACAGAGGCATAGGAAGCAAATTTTCAATGGGGGGGGGGGCACCCCAGCCACCGTGAATTATTGGCTTGAGCATTCGCCGGTTGATATATAGTCGTATGGAATTTATATAAAAGAAATTCCTTGTTTATCCAATGCTGCTATTTTCCTTATCCTAATGACATGTCTGTCCAATTTGAGCAGACATATTCAGGCCCTACCTCCTCTGTTAAAGGGGGGGTGGGCCCCCCTGCCCTGCCCCCTTTTCCTACGCCCCTGCACAACATGTAATAATTGAACAATGGATGGTACTAGTATATCATTACCCTAAAAAGAAATGTTTATGAAACACCTGTAGTTATGTACAAATGTATAGATGATTGTCTACCCACCTGTGGCCTTCCTGGAGGGTGTTGTGAAAGGACAGGAATTCAACTCTGGCGGAGGTGCTCTTCCCGAATGGGAACTGACTACCCTCAGCCAATGACTTCTCCCATGTTTTGCAGCAAGGTAATAGGTTATATAATTGATTCCTAAGTTTTCAGGAATTGAGGAATGCTTCCCAGTAGGACTCACACTAAGAGGATTGATTCTGAGTGTGAGGTGAGAAGTTGGGTCTGAGCAGCAGAACAGCCAGGAACTGGAAGGTGAGTTACGACAGTGAGAATCCGGTTTCCAATTCCTTTCGCAATAACCTCCTGACAACCTATATACCAATACAGAGTTTACATGTCTCCATGGACAAGTAATTGACCCCAGGCCGTCACCCATACAGACCCCCACAGTCAGCAGTCAACACCAGAGATATATGGAACTGCTGATTGAGAAACAACACCTAATAATGTAGCACTGAGGGGTATAGATGGCTACGGGAATATATTTAGAATGAAGAGGAAGAGAAGGGAGTGAAAAGGAGGAGAAGAGAAGGGAGAGCAGAGGTGAGACGACCTGGAGGTCATTTCTTAGGACACTACGGTCGTATACATCGCGACGACATATTTATGCTATAATAGTTACTATTGTAGCATTCATATTTGATATGACAGTATTATAGTATTCTTATGGGGAGCTTACCTCAAGACAGAAACAATGGGAAGGAGTACAGGCAGAAAAGAGGTCAGAAAGAAGATGGAGATAGATTTTCAAACATGGAAGGGACCGGGCAATGGATGACAGCGGACATTGTTGTGTACATAGGGTGGAGTTGTGTGGAGTCCAGGAATATGACATATGTCAAGGGCTATAGTCATACGTCAGGTAATATGGCAGGTGGGCCGTCAGGTACCAGGCAGGTAGACGACAGATGACTCCAGGGTCACTACATGCCAGCTAGATCACCCTCCAAACCCCATCCCACCCCTCCCACCTTGCCACATCCCACCCAATGCCCATGCCTTGTCATACCTACATACCTGTAGGTTACAAATGGTCATGAAGCTGAGAGACCCAGGGTTAGAGACATACTGGATGCCCGGAGAGACGTAGTAAGAACCGGCAGGCGGAGCGATAGGGCAGGGATGGTAAGGATGGGCGTCCATTGTAGGATGATAGGACATTCTCCTCAGTGTAACCTGATTACCGTAATGGATGTGGAAATGCCTGCCTCCCAGGTACCTCCTGTCTTCACTCAGTCTCCAGGTTACTGTAAATGTCGTCCTGGATATCACCTTCTGCCTCTCTCTCTCTCTCTCCAGTACTGACAATGTATCCCTGGATATCACTGACCCCCTGTCTGTTATGGTTTTGTTTTTTGCTGCCTATAGTCTCTGTCTCTCTGTCTGTCTCACACTCTCTCTCTCTCTCTCTCTCTCTCTCTCTATCCCTCCCTGTCTCTGTCTCTCTGTCTGTCTCTCTCTCTCTCTCTCTCTCTCTGTCTCTCTGTCCCTCTGTCTCTGTCTCTGTCTCTGTGTGTGTGTGTCTGTCTCTCTCTCTCTCTTTCTCTCTCTCTCTCTCTCTCTCTCTCTCTCTCTCTCTCTCTCTGTCTATCTATCTATCACCCATTCTACCTCTTGATGTCCATCTTTTTTAAAATGGTTTGTTCGGTAGCTCCCCCATCTATGACGATATAGATCTGCATCCATATAGCCTCTGGCAGTGTCATGTGAGTATTATACATGTGTTTTCAGTGAGATAGTATCTGGATGGATCATGTTAATATCATGCTTCAGGCCATCGGGTAGTCAGAAAATGCAGAGGAAAAAATATAGCAGAACATGAATGGATATGATAAATAACTGTTTCCTACTTAAGTGCCTGGACCGTGAAGGTATTTCGACACCATTAATTATGTCCTTTAGCGAGGTAAATTTATATGCCAATTTTGCTCATGTATTTTCTAATACTAAGAGATTCTCCTCAGGTTTGGCAAGAAAAGGGCTTGAGCTAAACTGTAAACATTGAATGTGTAGAAAACACCAATAAAAGCATTTGCCAGTAGAGGGTGGATACATGTGGACACACACATTGAGGCTGTTATCCCCAAAGGAGCAATATGGCGGACAGCCTTGGCTTGATCAGACACGGCGTTGACAAGGCTTTAGCATTAGCCCTTTGAGAGAAAATACTACATCTAAGTATTACGCCCTGTGGTCATGATAATGCATTAGTACTGCCTTGGTGAGTAACTCACCAAGGCAGTACACAAAGGGATTAGAAACTCTTGAAAGGTTAGCATGATGCACCATTGCAGTGCTAGCATGAAGATGTCCTAGCACTTCGTTGGTGCATCATGACTGCTAAAGGAGATAAGCCTGGAGGAGGCACAATGTGGCCCTACAGGGTTTTGCGTCCAGACACAGACTGCTGTCCGGCACACAATGCCCTCTGCCGGCCGCCTTCACACCTCCCCTGTCCTCCTGTGTGTCTCCTGTGTGTTCACACACCAGCCATCAGCAGGAATCAGGGCCTCTCCCCTCCTCCTGTACACCACAGGTCCACCTTACAAACACAGGAGGGTTTGCGGTCTGCTGCAGTTGTGGAAGTCCTAGTAGACAGCGCAACCATTTTCAACACTTTAGGCCGGCCCAGGTCTTACACCGTACAGTGTTGCCATGGCCTCTACCCCATTGTCCAATGGACTATTCATAGATGAAGCAGGTGCCGGCAAGATCAGGATTGATAACAACCAAGATAAAGTGAAAAAGGTAGGGATCACAAATCTATATGGGACTTTCCTATACAGCAAGTTGGGAACCTAAGTGTTTTTCAGTTTTGGAAGATTTGCATGTAAAATGCCTTCATTTTGCATATTCTGCAGAAGTCTTGTGTATGATTCTATCTCAAAACTCATAACAAAATATGAAAATAGAATCATTTGTTATCATTATTCCCTCATAATACATGTCAGACAAGACAAAAATTATGCCCTCTGTAGGTCCCATACATGCTGGAAAAGCACCATGCTCCTAAATGTCATCATTAATTTTTCAATATAAGAATATCTGAAGACCTGAACAATGTGAACAGGTCCATGGTGCAAGACCCTTTTGATCTATTAAATTCCATCATCAATTGTTGTTTTGACCTGATGATTCATTGAAAACCATATTGAAATGCTATTAGAACCCCATATTAGGCATGTGAGGCCTATTATGATGCACTATTGAGCTATTTAGCTGTAAATAGCAACAAAAGCGTTGTCGGCACCAAAGACTAGAATCATAAGATGTTCCTAATTCTTCTCACTTATTGTATCACTTAGATATTACACAATCATGTCTTTAAAGATGATCAAGTAGAACATGAAAATGGATAATTCTGGTATCAGTGGGTGATCACGCGTCCATATATGGTGATCTATCTGGTCCCACATCAAACACCAAGCAGAAATTTTGCTGAAAATGACAGTTTTTGCAAACTAACAAAAATCACATGTCTCCCATAGTGTAATGAGCCACCATAGAGGTAGGGAAAAAACATACTCATATATAAACTTGATGGTTAGAATATTTTTTCACAAAATATATAGGGCCAAACTTTGACAAACAGCAATTTTTGTAAACTAATAATGTTTAAATTTATAATTTGTACTTCAGTGGTAAACTGTGCACTATATTCATGTAATACCATCTACCCTGGCCTGAAAGCAATGAGTTTCATCTTTCATTTGCTGCAAATATTGTGTAAATCGGATAGATTTTGGCTAAACTATAGCATTTCTTAGTGAAAATTCAGGAAAAACTAAGTTTTAGGTTCTCAACTTGAAGCATTGAGCTATAGTTGATGTTCAAGAATTTTTAACAACTTCAATCTGTAAACTGCGTAGATGCTGTATTCAAAACCACCACATTCCTAGCTTTAGGACCCTTTCCTTGTGAAATGGAGCCCAGGGCAGTACCCCTCATCCAGCCCAGCCTCAGCCAGCAGGGTAGGCCTCCAGAGGCTGGTCCTGACAGGGCCTTCCTCCAGGGAGGGCCGCCCAGCGCCGACCTGCCACCTACAATTAACCATGGGGCTGGTGGAGACGATGAAAATTTCATTGAGAGCATTCGGGAGGAGGTAACTGCTCGTAGCGGGGCTGTACTGTGGGTGGGCTGTGGAATTTTCCTTCTCTTATCGGCCGTGCAGTCACATATTTGAAGTATCAGTTAATGTGTAAGTGAGGTGAATAAGCTGGCTAGAAGCTTATATAGTGCAGTAGTGTCCATTTATGATAAATTCAAATAGAGCAGCTATTGGCCACCTGAGGATGTCTTGAGTCAATTAGATATACCCAAGTAGAATAAGGAGAACATTGCACTCAGACACATCTCATGGTCCCCTATATTCTACCCCCTACCCCTTCCACAAAGGATCTTATTAATCATGTGTTTTGCAATTTACCAATTTACCATCACACAGCCATTGGTGAGAGCCATAGGGCTCCATTAGTATTATAAGTCTTTTTTCCTGGTGCATTTTAATTGGTTAAATATAATCCTGCATCCCACATTTACCAAGATCTGTATATAATGTTCTGAGATTATACACAAGTATAGAAAACGTATTTGATTAACATCCTTTGGTAGATTCAAGATTCAACTTATTTTTAGTCCATTCCGAACATCATGCATATTAACATTCAGGGGCTAGGCTGACCTTGTTACCGCAGCGACAGATACCTTGTAGATCCATGATTTTATTGATTACATCAACTTTTGTGAAAGATAAACTTTGTCTCTGTGTAGATCTAGAGCTCTTTTCTATAACCTAGCATCATGGATTCCTTTGTCTGCACTGACCGTGCCTCTCAGACACCAACGGGACCAGAATCATCATCAAATCATGACAATCAAACATCTTTCTCCCCGTCCTACCAACACGCCCAATGTTTACTTTAAGATTTGCATATAGATTATCCACCATGTGAATTCCCTGCTCAGTCACTTAAATCTTTAAGGACTGCTGCTGCATTAATGTGTCATGCCCATTGGTAGTCATGATTCATGGATGTAGCCCTGGCGAGTAACTCGCCAGGGCTATATCCACGCATCATGCCGATCCGACGTGATTTATACAGTTCCTGTGAGTGGGTATGATGCATCAGTCTCTTAAGAGGTAAGGTAAAAATGAGACTTTAGGACATTACACTGTAACGTCAAGATGCTTCAGTATAATCCTGATGTAAGTAACTTCTGTAACTAGCCACGGGCATTGCTGCATTCATTGATTGCATTGTATTGAATATTTTTATTGCATTGCATCGGAGATGACACACATAATCACCAAGATGTCCCGTTTCAAATCTGGCCAACTGGCTTGCATGGCTTTAGGATAAAAAGTGATGTGAAGAGACTTTAGAAGACATGTTAAAGGGTTAATTCCAAGGGACTGAGGTTTGTTCAGATGTGCTTCACCTCCCAATTCCCACCCCCTTGTCCTTGTAACCCCTGCCAACTCAAAAACCAAGGGCCCCAGACTCTTTCAAACGGTTTATGATTTCTCGCCTTGGAGGTAAATGTGATGCATGGTCATGTAGGGTAAAGAGAGGTCTGGAGGCCATTTCTTTCCTACGACTGCTGTACTTCAAGTCGTAGTGATAAGCCTTAAAATAAGGCCATTACAGTGTTGTGCATTGCTGGGTACTAATGCCTGCACCAGTACGACTGCTCTACCAATCCCTGTGTAATTACTGCATAGGTACTACATACAGAGCAGTCGTAGGGCAGTACCTACGACCACCTGTCTTATTCCTTGGAGTCTCAAATCGTAGTGGTGATATGTAGTCGTCGTACCTTAAGAAATGGCCTCCTGGTTGGATGCTGAGGTGGGTATTAATTAGTCTGGAGGACTGGGTCATGGGTGTTGGGGAGGTTAGCAGAGTGCAAAGAGGATGGAGGAACGTCGTGACTATTGCTGTGCCTAGGGTAGAGGCACCTACTTAGTAAGCTCCTGACCATTTAAGAGATGACCATACTTGATCATCAAATCTTATACCTTAAGATTTTGTGAATTTCACTTTCTATTGCACCAGTTGATACATGATACTTGGCCACAAATATTTATGAAGAGGATTTGATAAATCTCCCCAATGAATCTGAATAAATGGACTGCAATCATTTTGTTTTCGAAACATCAAATTGCACCCAAACTCGGACACCGCATGCCACAGATGACACTACAGTTGTGTTATCTAATTGATACAGGCACAATGGGCCCCTCTATAAGAAATGTGTTATGGAGGCATATTGCATATAAGACTAGGAAATCTAAGCTAAGACAATACTCCCCACGAGGATATGTTCGATTTTGCATGAATGTAACAGACAGTCAGCAGTCTCTGATAAACATGACTTCTAGAAAGAGTAGTGACAAAAATATGTGTAATATATTGGTTAACCCAAACACAGATTAGACATGCATGGCTAGTAGTAAAGGTATATATCAATGGGTTTGTACTAACATCAAGTCCCACTGTAGTGCCCAATAATGAGCTGTCCACTCTGAAACCGGGTCGCTGGGCTGAGAGTGTAGAAAGAATTCTCATTGTGACCAAATATCCATTATAAGATAGAAATTATGATATAGCTGTGTCCTGGACGGGATGTAATTAGTGTCTGGGTTTAGGTGTAATCTGAAGGTTATAAAAGAATGACCCCACAATGTAATGTGAGGGATGTATTCAGGCTTGGCAGGTCAAATTATCAGCAAAGATGTATATATTTCCATTTAGGCCTTAAAAAAACTTGTGTTTCTGGTTGCCCTACCTAATTTGAGAAATTCATCCTACCTAGACATCTTTTCTCATATTTGAACTTTCTTTCTTTTTTTAAAAATTTAGTCCAAACACGATTTTGGTCTGTACTTTAATAGGACGATCTTACAATGAGCATCTAAATATGACTTGGCTCAAATAAAGGGAAATGGAAGTTCAAATCATATGAAAGTCATTTTAAAAACTAAAGTACCCAGTAGCAGTGTCTGATCAATTGTACAAACTAGGCCTTTTAGAGTGCTTCCAGAATAATCCCTAAACAGCATTCATCGACAATCATCAATCATTGCATTGTTCTTTGTTAAAGATTGGGATTACACTCTGTATTCTGCAATGTTAGAAATGCCTTACTGAATACTGCTTGTACACTTGTTATGAACTCTGTCATATAAACAAAAGCACAAATGTCAAGTTGGGGCTTCGGCCATTTTAATCTGAATAATTGGATTTCAGGTTTTCACAGCCAAGCTGCAGGTCCCTCACAGAAAAAAAATTATTTTCAGCTTTATATCTTGTTAATCCCATTGGCCGTCACCAAGAAAATAAAAAAAAATTGTTGAAAATACCAAAAATCTCACTGTAAGATCCATAATCTAAGTACCGTAAATTCCCTTGTATGAGCTGCACCCTCATATGAGCCACCTCCTAAGTTTGTGGGGATAAAATTGAAAATGGTACAACATTTTTCCTTATGAATGGATCTTCAAAATTCAAAAAGCTATGGGAACCTAGGGGGCCTCCATATCCCTCTATGGTGCTGGAACAATTGGGAAAATATAGAGATATTATGTCATACCTTACCCCTGCCCCCCATCCTTGCTATATCCTCGTGGGTAGGGTTCTGGTACTAGCTGTGGGAATTTACGGTATTTCTATGTAAATGGCCTATAGGAATGCTCTAAACAAAGGCTGTGGCTTATGGATGGGTATCTAACACATTAAAACAGCACTCTAAACTTTTGAATTGTATGCCCAAGTCGTGGCTTATAATTCCTTCCACCCATGGTGTGGATTATAATTATGCAGGTGTAGCCTTCAAGCAGGAATTTAGAGTAGTTATTCCTCCTCGACCAGATCTCTGTTAGGATGGAGGGTAAGACACTCTATGGGGTGTAAAGATTTTATATATACACAGTGCCACTCTACCGTTGGCGTTTCACATGAGAATAGTCAACTTCTTGATTGGACACAGGGCCCCAAACATGAGCCACAGCTTTAACTGGAAACCAAGGCCCATATATGCCTCTAGGATATCCCTGAACCCAGGGTGCACCTTATGTATGTGGGATATAACTGAATTTAAATTTATTAGACAGCTTACAATCAACCACCAGGTTTGCCCTAGAGACTTATATGAAAGTTACGCTTTGCCTCATATGAGACAATGTCTTACAGAGAAAAAATAATAATAATAAAAAATAAAAAAAAAAACCTAGGTTTTTTGGAGCCCCAACCAGAAACACAACATTATCATTTTTGGCCTTACATGTATAGAAATCCTATAAACACAACAGATTGGCAAATAAAACCAAGTTTCACTTTCTCACCATTCTTCATCATCAAAATATAACAAAAACACACATCCTTGGCTCACACATTTACAAACCATAATATGCTAAGGGACTTAAATGTTTTATGTTGCATTTGTTAGAGAGAATAATGGCTTACTTCTAATATTATAGTCAATGTGATAGCTGAATTCCTCATGCTGATTATGTAATTGAACCCATAGGGTGTCTGAATTTAGGTGTCTGTCTGACTCAGGGGACCTTTACCCTATCAGTGCACTGACCCTCCAAACGAGGGTTTTGTAGGAACTCTATAAAAAGCAAGCAGAATGCGTTATCAACCAATAACCGATATACATGTATGTTGCAGAATTCTTTGGGTACATTATAATTGTGTAGAGGCCATTCCTATTTGGCATACCAAATGCTTGTCCAAGGCAGGGTGACAAACCCTAATTTTACATACTACTCTCATGGTGCTCACTTGTTTGTGATTCCTTAACCCTGAATGAGACCTCAAACTCTTTTTTCCATAATACGTGCAGTGGCCTAACAAGAAGCCTATCAGAATGCATACTGCACTTTAAAACTGAATGTTTTCAGCGCATTAAGTCGGAGTGATACACGAATATAATCATTAGCAAGTCCTACATTCATGTGCGATGACAAAATGGACCAGGGTCAAGCTCATGAGTTTGCAACAAATGAAAGGGGAAAAATCAAAAAAAATAAATCTGTCTTTCCTCATCATTTCTCAATTGCACTGAAAAATATAGGCCTTCAGGAACATGCATATCAAATTTCATCATATAGCCATGATTATTTCTTGGAAAATTATTATCATGAAAATACCTTGCAAAATCATGGTTTTTCCTCATTGCAACTAAATTGGTATATTTTTAAATAAAAGTACCTGTTGCTAAGTAACCATTTCGAATAGAACAAAATGAATAGCACCATTGGATTCCTTGGCATTGATTTAGGGGGGGTAGGTGACTTTATATTTTCCATAGGGTGATTATTAAGGAAGCTAGGGCCTACCATCAGTAAAACTTTCTTGAGCTTCATATGGTCTCATATGACCCCATATGACCTCATATGGCGTAACGGACGCGTAACGGACGTCCTTAACATGGTCGTTTTGTGACATTGATTTTAAAACCTTGTAAATATGCCCAAAATGCATATTTCTAAGCTCTGAAAATGTTTATCAATATCTACATAAAATTTCCAATCGTTCTAGATCATTCACGAGTCTATGACTCTCTGCCTCATATTTTTAAATGATTTTCTTAGAATAAAAGTGGCCAACAATTATTTTATTTGAATTTACAGGGAAACTTCCTGGAAAACATAGAAAATTATAAAAATGTCATAAAAAATATATGAATATATCGTAAGAATGTTAAAATCATCAGCTATGTTCTTACATGTGAATCTTATTTGTAACTATAACAATTTTAATCATATTTTCAAAATGAACTTTTGCTACTGCTTTTGTGACATGGTCAATGATAGAGTCTGTGGCATTCTCATGAACTTTACCCACCACAGGATCTATGGATCTCTTTAAGACTTTTGTAGGCCCTTCCCATTGCCTACCCAGCGTTCCCCTTTTTGGCGGCCTATAGGTGTGATAATTGGTAGAGGTCTCCCAGGGTGAGAGAAGACAGAGGTGTCCCCCTGACACATGAAGACATTAGTGAGTGAGTACAAGGTGGCATGATGTATGGTGCACATAAGGACATGTAGCAAAGTGCTGCTAGACATGCCATGCAGGCATGTGGGTCTGGGTATGTCAGAAAGTGAGGAGGGGCATAGGGGTGGTACAGTTCTACTAATTACGGACAAAAAAGAGGAGACATGCGCCTCGCCACTCCTCCACTGTCTAAATCCGCAATTGGTAGAGTGGTCCACAATTGCACACTTTGTGCGATTTCAAAGGACACTTGCCCTTGAAAATAAACCTCCTGGCGAGATAAGAATATACTTTTTGACAGAAGGGATCATGTCGGCTGCAGCTTTATTTTGAAGTAGCAAATGACACTTGGATGCTGAGTAGAACTTATTCGATAGCGATGGGCGTCCAAATGCTAACCCCGATCTTAAGCCGAACCCTATCCTTTGAATGCCAAGTCTTCTCCATGGGTTACATTCTTGAAGATAATATCGCCTGGTCAGTTTTCAGAAGAGACAAAGCAATGAGCAAGTGGAAAGTCATAGGGTGGGAAGTGCTGGTTGTGGACAACATGATTGTGGATTAAGGGACGGTTGGAATGGGGGATTGAGGGATGTGATAGCAGTCTATTGGCAAGATAGTCTTCTAGGAAACAACCTGATGAAGTCTGGGATAAAGGTGCAGTCTGTGGGATAAAAATGGTTGACTAAGAGGTAAGATGGCGGCCTGCACTGCACGAACAGCTACACTGTTGATACAAGGTCCTGTTGGTTCACACTGACAGAGTATGTCCCCTAGGGCCATGTTGGTGATTGGCCAATAACTGTAAGTATGACAACTGCCTACCACCATGTACTGAATGTCAGTTAAATACTGGTTCCCATGAACGATGGCGGTTAAAATGATTAAGATTTTAGTTATCACCACAGGAAAAAGGAATAGCCTAGGTTCAACTACGGCACATCAGAATCATTGAATCCTCCCTCAATGTAGGAACCCCACCCCCTCCCAACCCCCCCCCCCCTCTTGCCATACCCCCCCCTACCCCCACGCTCTCAGTGACCCTGCCCTTGGTGCGCAGGCCTTGGGCCTTGCCACCACGAACAGCGCGGGGAAACTGTAAAGTGTAGCTTCCATGACGTACCACGTTATGTTTGTTTCCCGTGGCGATGTCGCCATAGCAACAGCACCTCCTTGTGACGATATCCCGGGGGCAGTAGGCCCTATGCAACCATACCAAAACCCTTAACTAAAATGGAAAGAATGCGTTTATTTCAGTTATTTTTTGTTGTATATATGGAGGCCATAGTCGACTGTCCCCTACCTCCTCACCAAGTGTGGAGGTAGGGGACAGTTAAGACAAGGAAAAAGTGGAGTAAGGGGGTCTGTAAAAGATTGTATTGTACTATCCTAGGGAGCATCATGAGTATAACTAATTATGCATGGCCTTTCTCCACTAGGCGACAATTAGCCACAACGACCGTCGGTAGCGTATGTGAGTGGGGGTGGGTTACCTCTAGGTACCCATATCGGTACCAGGTACGCATATCGGTACCAAATCATCTGAAAAAATCAAACATGTCAGTCTTTCAAGGTGAATATCGTGACAGATACGCCCGGCAGATACGTGCATCGGTCACGATGATCGGATAGTGGAGACAGGCCCTAAGAGAGATGTAGGAAGCAGGACAGTCCGCAGGGAGAAAGCAAACAGTGAAGGAAGGAGCGAGGAAGGAAACACAAGTAGACAGGGGGTGCTATTCATTAGTATTCTTAGATCTATGTTCCACATTAAAAACAAACAAAAACAAGAAATTCCAAGGTAGCCCCTGGTCAACTTATTATTCACAGACCTACATTTTCAGGAGGGCTGCCGCAATTACATTTTCTTTTTCAAGAATCCCTTAGTATGCCAAACACCTTCTCTCAATCCTCCCTAACTAAGGACTATGGTGCTTATAGATAACTGTCGTCATCCAGCCCTTGTATGTAGCTAGCCAGGGCGATATAATTATTATATTCTCCTAGCCTTGCATCTTAAGTCCTGTACTGGATTTGGATAAGGTAGATGAATGCAGCATTGGCTAGTTAGCTAGTTACTGTACTGGTTAACAAATACATTCATACCAGAGGGACATTGAATCATCATGCCATCCTTACAGGGCCCATACCCTGGCCTCCTCCCACCTCGCCCTTTATACCTGTGATGGCAGATAACAGACTACAAACGTCGTCCCACGCGCGTGTTACATGTCAAAGCACCTGGGATTCCGACCGCCATTTTCCACAAGGCCCTTGATCATTCCAATATCGATTATGAGAGCTGGCATGTGGGAGTAGGAAGGGGAAGTCGAGTGGTGGAGAAAAGGGACAGGGGTCTAGAAGAGGCTGAAAGACAAGGCAGTGTTAGAGCGTGGGAGAATTAAGGAAGGCAGAGAGCAGAACGGGAGTAAAGCAATTAAAGGGAGGAGGAGAGGGAGCGAATAAGGAGAAAGAAGGAAGCAAGCAAGGGGAAAGACAAGTAGACTGAAAAGATTGCAGTTTTGGTGGACGGGGGAGCGAAGGAAGGCAAGAGAGGGAGGAAGCAGACAATAGCCAGGTAGTAGGGTAGGCAGGCAGGCAGCCTTGCAGGCAGAAGGGAGGCAGCCAGGCAGTGATTACTCTGCTTTATGAGTGTTGGGGTGTAAGAGGGGGGATGGCTTGGGGCTTTAGGCTCCCCTTTCCCTGTTGGCACACTTCAAAAGGCGCCGGGATCCAACCCACACTGCAGCATGCTGGTAACCGGAGCTGGTCCTGATTATGGCACCCAGATAAGATGGGCGATAAGCCGCGACGCAGCAACTGTCCGGGGCCCGATAAGGGAAACATCTTTATTGTAAAAGGAGTGTGAGTGAGGAAGAGCAAGTAGGGGGAAGGGAAGAGATTGAATCTCTAGTACGACTGCGTGACGACAGGCTCTGTAGAATAAGTGTAAAGGCTTCAAGTTGTAAAAACGAGGTCAGATGTATAGAGGGAGGAATAAGGACTGAGGAAGGAAGCAGCCCTGGTTGGCAAGGAACGCGGACCACAAAGCAGAAAGACAGAGATAGATATTTGAGTGACAAAGGTCCAGACTGACGGCCAGTTATTTATATTCAAGCAGAAAGGTATTCATGCAGATAGTCATGCAGACGTGCAGCAAGGAAGATTATTCAGGCAGGCAAACAGGCAGACATACATTAAGGCAGGCAGTGAGGCAAATGGGCAAAACTGGTAGTTAGACAGGAGACAGACAGGATTCTGCACATTAATATAAAGAAGACTACATGTTGTTATAAAAACTCTTTTTTTTTTATAGCCAATAGCATTTTCATTACGCATTAACACGTTAGGCGTCAGTTGTGAGCAATTCCTAAAAATACACAGAGAATCAATCAGGCAAATTCAATCTAATTCGTACCTGTTTGATTCCACTAAACATTTAAATCAGGGTCCATAAACAGGTGAGCTGCTCTCACCTGTAGCACACCTGTAGGTGACATGGTGACAACAGTAATTACCACCTCCCCCTGAGAGTAGCTCAGGCGCTGCTCCTCCACCTGTCCACTACACACTCACGCACATGTGTACCTACAGGGAGGGGTCCAGTACATTGTCACTTAATTACACCAAGGGAATAGTCAAGTATATATGTCAAATAGAGAGAGAGAGAAAGAGAGAGAGAGAGAGAGAGAGAGAGAGAGAGAGAGAGAGAGAGAGAGAGAGAGAGAGAGAGAGAGAGAGAGAGAGAGAGAGGAAAAGTGAAAAGTTATCAAGGGAAGGTTTTAGACAGGTACAGATTGACTATTGAAGCACATTGGATCCGCCACTTTGATTCCTTGCACGGTGGACTATCAAGGTGTAGACTATTAAGGTCTCACGTCCAAGGAACTGTCCACAGTGGTGCTGATGGTGTCCTACCCTTACACTTCAGCAGCAGTGCCTGGTCAATGGATATGATGTAGCTGATTTCTCGTTTACCTGAGATTTCTCCGAAACTTGCCGTGTGTTCTGATGTAAGAGACACACAGATTAATTGAACTGAGTGTCATTGGTAGCTGTTCACAGGTAGCAGGCCTCCTCCAGGGGCGGACATTAGGCTATGGCTACGGAGGCCCAGTAGGGACATGTTAGATAACGATTGTCCTGTTGTGGTCGATTTCACCTGTTGCTGCTGGCAGCATGGGAAGAAACTCATACAGTGGATAAGCACATATGGCCAATTGCAAGGAAATGGGGACAGAAGTGGTTCCAATAGTCAATTTTCCAAAGTTCTTCAACAGTTCTAAAAAATTGCATTGTCAATAAGTCTTGTACACTGGAGGCACTGACCCATATATCAGGGGCATAGGTTTTCCATGTTCCAATGGTCAGCTCTATTTCAAATCCCTGCCCCTGCTCCTGATATATGATCTCTTAACACAAGTAATGGTAAATTGCTGTTTGATTCACCAATACAGAATATTAGAGGTACACTATATTGTGTGGCATGTATGGTTCCATGGAGCACGTACGGTTTCAGGCATGGTAAAGGTGTCATAGATTTCTAGTTAGTTGTGCTAAATTAGTGGGATTTGTACAAGGAAATCCTTAGACAAGTGGCTTATTATGAATGTAAGATATTCCCATTGATTCCCCAGTATAGTAGAGGTATCAATTCATGTGGAATGTATGGTTCCTCAAAAACTACACCAAATCAACCTTGACTTGGAGAGATGGAGATAGTGAAGTATAGTTCAACAAACCAATAACCTTTCTTTATCATTGTATAGTATTTACCTGAGATATTCTAATTACCCTTTTAGATATGATCTACCTACTACCTTGTATTAAAGAATGTGGCACATATGGTTCCACTTTCCCTACACCAATAGTTTTCTGGCCACAGGCTCATGGAAAGCATAGGAAATGTGGCAAACTTGCCTTTATTCATTGCCTCCTACACCTATTCATGTTATAGTGAGAGAAAGGGTCATATCGGGCATGTTTCCTACTAATTGTGGATGATTCATCAAACAAATTATTAGGAATATGTTAAAACATGCCCAAAATGGACCATATTTCATGATCTCAAGCTCTAAATTTCAATTTTAGAAGGCTAAATGTAGGTTTCACAGATAAGGGTTGTTATAGTATTACATGTATTCAGTAAACATGGGAGAACATATTTGATGTATTGGAATGGCTAAATACCCTTCCCATGGAAAATTAATGATGTGACCCCACTTCGCTGCAATTGACTATATATCTACTGATGTACATGAGGGAAACAATATAACAAAAAGAAACTGGATTGGTCAAAGCAGTTAAAGGTTCTTTTCTTTTCTTCTTCAGAATTAGAAGAATTAAAGGCTTCTGGTGTGTTTGGAGGATTTGAATTGATAGAAAATGTTTTTAAGTGACTATACAAAAATTGAAGTGAAACTGCTTTGGTGGTCCAAAACATACAAAAGATGAATTTCAATGCAGCTGTATAATCATTTTAGTATTTTCGTCAAAGCAAAATTTGATGAAGCACTGCCGATTTAAAAGGGGTGGCAACAAATGGCCATGATGCTTTGTTCCAAGGATCCAGTCATTGCAGCTGGTAACTGCTCAAGAGTCCCGGTGGGGGGGGGGGGGTTGCACTAAGGGCTTCAAAGTAAGTAACAGGTGCCACCCCTACAGCCCACCTTGTTGAAGGTTGTGAAAGTTGAGAGTCCCCCTATTCAATCATAATGGTACCAACAACCCCCATGTTCAGTCATAATGGCACCAGCAGCCCCCATTTTTAAGTCAAGATGCACCTGACAGCCCCGTTTATTCAGGGTCCCATGGCGATCAACAGCCACAGCCCCACATACTTGTGCTGCAGTGGTTATCCAAACCATGGTAGAGTAGCCCCCCCCCCCGGGTCAAGAGTAGACCTGAGTTGATCTTCAGGTGTTTCCAACCCAACCTTGTGTGTCGAGACCCATGTATATACTAGACATCTAAAAGTAGGCTGATATACTCTACTGCAGCTTGTTTGATAGCACATGGTAAAAAGCCCTATTCACAGAGGGATTTAGAGGCGCATGCCATTTTAGAACAAAGCTTAAAACCAGCACTCGGCCTAAACGCTGGACGATTACGCGCCACCTCTAGGTCATGCGCACTTTGATGTTGGGGAATCTCTAATTAAGTCTTGTTCTAATTATAACACAGCCTCGCTCTGAGTACCGGTAGGGGGCGTGAGCGGCACGTGTCTAGGTGTCACGTCACGACAACAACAGTGTCGTCACCATGGCAACGGGCCTGGATCACCCGGGTAACAGGTGCTACTCGACGAAAAAGGTGTCATTGTGGTTGTCAAGGGGAGGGGAGTTTGAGAGCAGGAGGAGGGGGGGATTGACCTGTGTTGAGCAGGAACGGGAGGGTCAGTGTCCTAGTCTCTATAGTGACGTCATCCTCTCGACTTGTCCTTTGATGCTCCTAAAGTGTCCTTCATCTACAGAAAAAAAGGGTGGAAACTTTGAAATTTGAAATTTCTCGATAAATATGACATTTCTTGTTACTAAATTTGTACTTTTCAGATGTTGAGTGTAAATGTGTAGGAGTCTAATACCAATAGTGCAGTGACCTCATGTTGCATTGCTTAGTTTTTGTTGATTTAGATAACTCATAACTCATATGCAAGTTAGAGATTGAGAAAGCAACTTAGTATTGACCTGTATCAGTGTGGGTGTGCTCATTAATGTCAATCAGGCAATACACCCGGCCCTTAACCAAGACCGGCGTTTATTCAAGACTAAAATAGTGTCAATGCCCCTGTATTCAAGACCAGCGTTTGTTCAAAGAGTCGGCCCTAATACAGGCCAATGCGGTATATTGAATGTATTATTTGGTCATTCTATTTGTATTGAGCAGATGACAATATTCATATGTCTATTTAATAGAAACCTGAAAAAGAGTACGGTACCTTAATTATGTCGCAGCTAAATAATCAACTATTCATGGAGTAGAATTCCACCTTAATTTTCTCACTGATACTTTAAACTATATTTGTTGCTTCTTTTGAAAACCCAGAGGATCGGCATGAAGCATATGATTATGATGTAGCACAACATTATGATGGTGGTGTGCCCGTGCACCATCAATGTTTGGTTCATGGCAAGTTATGATTTAGATTTACTGCAACTTTCATGTATTTTTCCCCTACCTTTTCTTATATATCTTGTGCATTGCAAAGCTTATTGTGTCTTCCTTTAATTTCACCAACTCCCAACTACAATGATGGTAATATCCCTTTTCCTCAATTATTCTATGTCACTCCCTTAGTCCCATGGCATTCACCTCTCTACCATTCCTTGCCCACCCTTCCCTCCTAGAATATTTCCCTCCCATACCCATCCCATCGTTACACCATTTTCCTGCGAGGCACTTTCTCTATGTTCTCACTCAACCTATCCTAGCACAACATACAACAGTCTACTCCAGCCCAACAACTCTCCTACTCCTCCCACTCCTCCCTCTCCCATCATCCTCATAATCAGAGTCCCTCCCTGTCCTGCTGTGCCCGTGGGAGGTTGGGATCAGGTGGCCATGGCAAGCAGAGGCGGAACAATAGGTCAGTAGTAGTACCCCACCCACCCCCATCTTTCTGTGTCACCTGCTTCTTCTCCGGTTACCTAGGTTGGTTGCCATGGAAACAGGCAATAACAGGTGTGTATGATGTATAAGACTGACTCAGGTGGAAACATGGTCACTAGGGACCCCGTGCACGGCCAGGGGAGACCCCGTGTATTATCACAATTTCATATTGTGTCGGCTCGTTTTGGTGCTATTTTCAGTAGTATATTGGATGTCAGACCTTGTTCGTGATTCACTCGCACTATATGCCTAGTCATCAATGTAATCTATGGTTGATACAATTGCTACAACACGTATCAATTAGTTTAGTAATAGGATTTCGTATCTTATTCCATGATTTATATCATCCCTTTCCTATAACGTGTATCAGTATGGTATTAAAAATAGAGCAAACTCAGGGATTTTGAAACATCTTCTAGATGAAATCTTTCGACATAAAATCGATATTTCACCTGGAGAGCATTTCAAAACCATAGCTGTAGATATCGTTTTGAAATGCCCTGCAGACGTCGAACTGACCACCCTGTTCAGGAGGGTGTTGCTCCTATTGTAAAAAGAGCTGTGAGTATGTGCCCTCTTTTAGAGAGAGCTGCACTACTAGGTACCTACTCATGTCATACACTCTATAGTATATTATACTGACTGACTTCTCCCAACTAGGTACCTACTCAAATCCCCCTTTTTGAGCACCATACTTGAATGACCACTTGTGAGCAACAAAAGGGACAAGTTATAGCTACATGAAAAGAAAGGACTGGAAACAAGGGCATTTTCAGCCAGCTCTTCCTTTTACTATAGGAGAAACACCCTCCTGTGTGTCCAAAGGTCAATAATGTACAACATTACAGTAGGCGGTACAAATGATGTCTGTGTGGCCAGGTAGGTAGGTTTCAAGTATCATATAAATGTGCCTTTAGAAAGGTTGATGTAATTCACGTTAGTCACGTTACAGAAGTAAGAATCTATCGTCTGTTCTAGTATATCGCAAATTCTCAGGGCAAATGCTGCGGAGGTCAATTTGCCTGAAGTGGCTATCATATTATTTCTATGTATATTGTTTGTTTCGTGTTTTTTGTGTTTCTTTTTTTAAAATTATTTAAGTAACACTATGGTTCAAATGTACCCCAAATTCAAATTGGCAGAGATTTCCAGAAGCAGCAGCTACTGAAAATAATACTCTACAAACCCAACACCCTATGCAGCTTAGCATCCAGCACGGTATCCCAATACTAACTGCAGACTCAGTTTTAGGACATGACCGATGATATTTCAACCTCTATTTATGTCAATTATAGCTCCAGCTGGGTTAACATCGATTTGGTGTTTCAGCCAAATGGTGCTTGATTAGATGCAGTACTGTGACTGAATA
This sequence comes from Acholoe squamosa, assembly GCA_949317995.1. Taxonomy (NCBI): domain Eukaryota; kingdom Metazoa; phylum Annelida; class Polychaeta; order Phyllodocida; family Polynoidae; genus Acholoe; species Acholoe squamosa. The sequence goes on along the minus strand of OX439039.1, from coordinate 18,388,560 downwards.
CCTTTTATTAGACGCAGCCTTTTCACCCATAATGGGGCTAGTACTTACCGTTTATGTACTGTTACAAGGAAAATGCTTATGATGTTAAGCATGAGGTCACTGCACTATTGGTATTAGACTCCTACACATTTACACTCAACATCTGAAAAGTACAAATTTAGTAACAAGAAATGTCATATTTAGACAAGGAGGTTAATTCAAAACATCCTGGGATCAAAACCCCAGCGATCATAGGAATTATTCTACCTTATCCTATTAAGGGATCTTAAGATTAGACTGCATTCACATTTCCTAGCCAGCACTAAGATCGCATCGATCTCAGCCTCAGCACTCCTACACTATTCCAAGAAGAACTGACTAGGCACAGGGGTAAGAGTCCCAAAATAAAGGAATATCTGTGGAGTCACTCTTCTTCACAAGAGTGCTTATACCATCGTTCCCCGTCCCCACATGGGCTAATAAAAGAGGGTGCAGTTGACCCGTACAGTATTCAAGAGTTGTTCCCATGAATCTATAGTTTATGCTTGCCTATTAGAAGCAATGTGCCCCCCCCCCCAGGACAAAGAGAGAGAAGGGAAGATTTACCTTACAGTGCACTTAACGCATGAGTAGCCCTAAGAGCCCTCAAGAAGACTTAGCAAACGTCCTCCCTCTATATAGATGTATGCAGCAGGGTATTTACTCTTTCAATCAGGAGTGTTCCCTCTAAGTGCTCTTGTACTCAGGTTAAACCACTATGCAATTCTTTCACTAAGATCACAGTGATCTTAACGCTGGAAATGGAATAGTGAAGTGATCCCAGGACTTGCTATTCCTGATAGGCCTGCAACCACTGCATTAGATAGGGTAGACCGGCCAGGACTTATGATATGTGCCTACACTAAGATCGCTGGGGTTGCGATCCCAGGATGTTTTGAATTAAGCTCCAGTTACATAGTGTCACAAACCTATGCAAAGTGGTGTCCTAAGTGCAGGTTTTAAAGTCAACCTAGTACTACAGGCTCTTTAACCTAATTTCGCATGTGAGGTGTTTCGCAAGTTGGCAGTATTTACAACCGGTCATACCTATATGTGATTGGTTGTAAGCTTACAATGGCAGGTGTTTCTATAAAAGTCATCAGTATGTTCTAACATATTTCTCTGTATGACCATGCCAAGATAGGAGTGGTGGCAACTTTGCAACAGTCATAATTATGTGGACAGATGAGGGGAAAGGGCCCTCCCTGCGGGAATTTTAATACTAGGTTTGGCCACTAGGGGAGCTACAATGGCTAAAGATCCGAAAAGTAGGCCAAAAATTGCTCATATATACTTTTTCCACAGAAAAAGATAGTTTTCTCAAAAATGTTCTATCTTTTGGCACTTCCTGTACATTGGAATGTGAATAGAACGTTTTATATAAAAAAAACAAGGCCGAAATAAGGGTTCTCAGATAAATGTGTTGCCATGGCAACCAGAATTATATTCAAAATAGAAAACAAAATAATGTTGATCAATAAAATAGAAAACAAAATAATGTTGATCAATAGAATGATTTATGGAGATTCGTACACTGAAGAAAGCATATCAATACCATTTCTAGATCCAAAGTTATGCCCAAATGTATGGAAAGGATTGGTCAATTTTTAATTGATTATTTAAATAATTAGATGCCTGATTTAATTAAAACAATGAATGATAGAGCTTATTGGCTGTATTGATACAGTCATGTCATTCCATTTTCATGAAGCCAGGCGCCTGAAGCCATATCTCAGAGACAAGAAGGGCTATCTGCAAGTGATTGACCTCATTTAAAAGCTGATAACTTCAATTTTCAATGTCACATTTGACCTCGGAGGGCCCTTTTTCCTCATCTGTCCATTTTGGTTTCAGAAATAGATATTTTATGACTATTATTATCCTTGACTTGGGAAACACCACACTCGAAGGCATTTCTCAATAAGGTCTCGGTTGGGGATACAGAATGCCTATAGAGCCCACCAAGCACGCCCACCTGCGACCAAAATGGGATTCCTCTCGGCTTTTTGGGCTGACCCAGACGTGGGCTCAACTTGGTAAATGTGCTGATAGATGGGGCCCAGGTTGGCTGGGTTTGAAACCTCTTTTCATTGTATGTAATGGCTACACTGCAAAAATAGTGTTTAGATTTTAAACATGTTTAGGTCTAAACATGTTTAAAACCTAAACATATACGTCAGTTAGGCGTATCATTGTCTACACATTTAGGAAAATAACACATTTAATCTAAATACATAAACATTTTTGCTAAACATATTCAGACGTTTAGAGTATAAACAGTTGAATATTAGGTGTTTAGATGTAAACATCAATATGTTTAGATACTTGGATGTCAAATCCACACCAGGTAGCAGCACTACCTCTGAATGGACTATCTGCACACAGTTATAAGCAATTGTTGTGACAAACATCCCCAAACTCCTTGTTTATCAAAGTGTCATTTCATTAAATGTTATGAAAATAGACACAACAATATAAAATTAACTAAATTCAACTTACACCACCATCATTACCATAAAATAATCAATGAGCTCCATGACTTACACCTAGGTCATGTTATTTTGTAACAGATAAAGCAATGTCCTTCCTGCCAACCTGTTGTACTTTCTCAAGTCTCCTATTCTAATGCAGTGTGTACATATATGCTGTGGCTGACATCTTGGGAGACTTTAGAGTGTAATACCTGCTGATGTCGTACAGTAAATGAGAAAACAAACAAAAGATATTCCTTTATGTTTTTAATGGATACATGTCTGCAAACCTTTACTTCCCACCAAATCACTTAGACATCTAAACACAAAAATTTATAAACATCTAAACGCAAAATTTTATCGATATCTAAACACAAATTTTGAACCTAAACACCTAGATTTCTAAACACTTGAGCTAAGGACATTGTTTGGCTAAACATGTTTAGGAAATTAATGTGATTACAAAAACGTTGCAAGAATATGTGTAGAATTGTGTTTAGGATCTAAACACCATTTTTGCAGTGTACTGTTCCCCACCTCTCATAGCATTAGCATACCTAAATATGTCTATCAATCCCATAATACTTGAAAACAAAAGGAAATAAAAGCATAAAAACCCATTTCTGTTGCACTCCATATGAAAAGCGTTTGGGGTCCCCACCTGAAAATGGTGAAGACCCCTTTAGGACTTAGGACTAGGCTGAGGGGTAACTTCGCATTGCCAAGGAGAGGAGTAACCTACCAAAATACACATGCAAGAGAAATGCCTCTGCCCTGGGCCTCTGTGCTAGAGGGAATTTGACACATTACGGCACCGCCATAGGTTAGGCCTTACATGTCTGAAGGATGGCGGCTAAATGGACAACTACTAAGCTAGGGGCCAGAAAAAGGAGGTTGACCTAGAACCTCCAGTGTCCTCCCCCCTCCACCCTGCCTATAAGGCCTTATCAGAGAAGCGCTCTACCTCTAGTACCTTGGTAAGTGGTGACTAGCATGTGTCTCTGGGTTGTTGGCAGGTTCTGTGTCTCTGGATTGTTGGTAGGTTCTCTTTACAAACTCATAATGCTGGTTTGAAGTTGAGGGGACAAGTGTACATTATAGCAGGGACATCGAAAGACAGAGTCAAACAAATGGAAAGTGAGGAGGTTATATCGTTATTTACATGGTTTGGGGTATATGATAATAAGACATAACATTTGCAATCTTGTGTACGTATTTACCAGCATACAGAAGAGGGTAGTGTAATAATTCAGAAAATTATCTCTAAGGGGCTAGCCAAAACCCGAGAGACAAACCTAGGAGAGATGGGACTGGAGAGGGTAGATCAGGCGGGGTGGTAGTAGAAGAGACACTAGTGGAGTGGGTACTAGATTGGGTAGTGGAGTGCAGAGTAGTACAGTTGTCTGGAGGACAAGTGTGGGGGGACCGATCGATAACCCCGTGACCTTTACATGTGGATCAGCAAAGATTCTCCACAATCTGACTTCTCATCACCACCAATGGTTTGTTTTTTATACTTTCAAAATTGGTAGCATCACTAAGGAGCGATGAGGGAAGAAGGCAAGGACAGTCATTTATTTGTACATGCATCGGTCTACATGAATATTCTATGCTTATAGAACCAATTGTGGAGAGGGGGCAGTTGAAAGGAGACATTTGATATTCATTAATATACGATATTACATGTTTGTTGGGGCAAAGCACATGGTTTTAAGTTAGGGACACAGAATAGTTAGAGATCTTAAATGTATGGCACAGTGGTATAGTATTGACCATGCGTTAGAATTGTTGATGGGTAGAGGAAATAGGGACACTAGACCTGGAAACAGTGACAGCACTAAGACAGTGATTGTAGAATCAGGAGCTGTCTAGTGCACAGGGTCCTGTAGATCAATAGCCAATAATCTGTACAAGGGATCAGCAGGAATCCAGCACAATCCGAGCTACTCAGCGGCTACTGGAGGAGGCTGTGATGGCTGAGCAGATAGGGAGTGACTCACTATGGGCTCTGTAGCACCACTAAAGGGATGGCCATTTTAACCCTTTAAAGGTGACATAATGCCTACTGAGTATATGTCACCCAGCGGGTATGGACAGCAACATGGAGGTCAACAGAAGAATCCCCTGCTTCTGCATTCCTCTGTAAAGTAGTTAAGTAATCTACGACAGCTTAAACTAAAGGGTCAATCCACTGTGTGTTATCCAAACTGCCTGGCACAGGTCTAAGCTTCTGTATACTACTCACGAGCACTGCATTCCCACACAACAGTTGGTATCATTCTTGCCCACAGCTTCTCAACCTCAACATGTAGACATTTAGGATATCAGTGGATCCCGAAGGTGTCCTATACCTAATGCTAATGGAGGGGCATTGGTTTTTTATTAAAAGGGTCATTCACTGCTTAAGATATTTGCATTTGGATGGACAATATAGGAATGGCTCATGGTCTGGCCATAACAGCAGGGCTTATGACATCTTGTTGATCTAATGGCTACCATGAAAAGGGAATGAGTGTGTCACCAGTGTATAACCCTTTAATGGCTACATATTTATATTTGTGATGACTGAATGCAGCATTGGTGAGTAATCTACTCTGACTGCATTCATACATTTTGCAGACCCTACAGGTTTAATACATCTAGTAGCGGAACCATCGGTACGAGGCATAGGCATGATGCATCAAGTACAACCTCTGTCAGCGGGTTACTGAATAACTTTCCACAGAGACCCCGGGAGAACTCTCCATACAGTTTGTCCAGCGGCCTTATTCAGGTCACCCCCTCCCCCACCCACGCCACCCACATCCCCATCGGCAAAGCTGGCGCTGAGGGGTTGGTTGGTTGGAGGGGTGCAGGATTATCTATAATACCCTGTGTCCGGCGGCAATAAGATCATCCCTAGCCTGTAGTCCCGGGGGCATGAGGCGGGGCACGGCTGGATCTCTCATTGACTGAGGGCGCTGATCTCCTGTACTGGCCTCAGGCTGAGATCAGTGCCCATACAAGGCCTACTTCTGGTGCCATTTTGAGTCCTGCTGGTTACCCTACACAACCACTTCCTCCCTCATTGTGCCCCTACTAGAGCCACTCACCAACGACCCCATTCCTCCTCTTATATAGGCCTACATCATTTAGTCACTTCCCTTGAAACAAATTCACGTGAATTCACCAGTAAAATCACGTGTTGAACTGGTGTCGTTCCCGTGAATTCCCGTGAATTTTACACATGAATTCACGGGATTCTGTGAGCAGAAATTCATGTGAAATCACGGGATCACGTGAAATGACAGTAAATTCACGTGATATCACGGGAATATTGAAAATACTTTTGCAAATAACCCCCACTTCTAACCTCAATTTAAGATTTGAAATCGATAGTTTGTATTCCTATGATGAGACTTTCCTCATTGTATTTGTCTTTGATGTAGATCTAGCCTTGAAACGCCATCATTTCGATTGATAGATTCTGAGCAATATAGAGATTCACACAAAACTAGACACATTGACTTATATTTTGATTTGAGCCTTTATTTGGGTAATAAATACATCTAGAATGGGGGCAATAAATGGGGAAGGTGGATGGCGCCCATAAGCTAAAAGTAGCTAAATTTTCGCCAGATGTTTGTAATTACTTTCTCTTTCTAATAGTACAAAGAAAGCAGTCTTATAAACTAGCATAGGGTCCCATGCTAGTTTAGGAGATATTTATCTATGAATCTACCATAGGGTTATAGAGTGTTTTGCCATAATTTGCATGGAATCTCATTAAAGAGTAGCTAATTTTTTGGCTTACTTTCCCAGAATATTTTCATCAACTTTCTGTACCCAGAAAATATATTACCATCATGTGGTCCCATGCACTTTTGAATTGTTTTTCCACATTGAAAATCTCCTGAAAATAATAGAATTACATCATGCAGGCTAAATACTGCTCATAAACCCCCACACAGCCAGCTGGCTTTGTGGCCTAACTAGTTAGTGTGCCTGGTGTAGACACAGAAGATTGAGAGTTCACCTCAGCTTCATGGGCCTGCTATGATTTTGTATAGTTGTTCACTAGCCATAGAGAAGTACACATGTGCAGAAACCTGCACAGAGAAAATGATTGGCATTAGAGCCATCTACCTTAAAAAAGCCAGCATCAGCATATTGAATAGAGTAAGCTCCACTGCAATGAAAATATTCAGTTTTTTCATCACACATATAGTCTCGAACAGGTAAACAGGATTGGTGCCTAGCCCGTGCTAGATTTATTTCCTAATTTTGCCACAAGGGAGCACAGGGGAGCACAAAGGAGCAAAAAAAAATCAAGGAACCCATTTGTGGGGAAGTTCCATGGTTTACTATGGTGAAGGCAGAAAGAACATACCATTCTTACACCAGAAGTTATAATAAAATAAATGGATGTATTTCAAGGCCAAATAGAGCTAGAACATATTGAGATTGGGGATATGGTTTTAAATACTCATGGGTTCATATCTAGCAAGCTATTTCTCTCAAACTATCAGGAGTATTTTCTTATGCAATATAACACTGAAAGGTGTGATCTCAATTTGATAATTGATTTTTAACATGGAAAACCATTTACCCTTACATCTACACTGCTATTACTACCATACATTCTTACATAGAGGATTTGAAGTTCTAGTCTTGGCCACCAGGGGGCAGAAACATAGCATAAAATGCCTTTGCAATATTATACTGTAATACACCATGTATATGGCATGTCTTATATGCAAGAATTGCCCTTTGGTGCATCTTCTAGATGCAGCAAAACTGGGAGTACATTTTCTCTCTGGGAGTAAATTTTCCCCCAAAGTCTCTGCAATATTCCCCCATCCACATTCAGTGGTAAAGGTGGGTGAAGGAAGCACTGGGATGGCTATTGGTTCTTGAATTTTGAAGATCCATTGATTAGAATAAAATATACAACATTTACATATCCTTTTATCATATTAGAAAGGTCTGGGTGTGCCTTAAATGTGGGGTGCACCTTATAGACAGGGTATTGTAACTACATTTTCTTTTGTTTAGAATTCAAGACTGCATGTCTGAATCGTTTTATTCAAATCTACCAAAAAAGGCATGATGAATCCATGAATCAACAATGCAAGCCTCTCAAAGTTTGGTTTCCCCAAATAGCCATACTTAATGTATCTTATTTCCGACAGAACATCTATGTCAGCAATAAAAATATCATATGGGTGGCACCACTGTGCTGTTTTTCAGCCAGCCCTCTTCTCTGGAGTACCTCTCTTAATATGTGCTATCTAGCAGATTTCATCAAGCTCCTGTGTTGCAATTGACTACCTGCATAAAGAAAACAAAAGTACATGCCCGTGAGTTAAAGTGAATGTGTGGGTAGTAGTTATTGCAAGTGGAACATGAATCAGGGGCATAGGAAAAGGGGCACCAGCCTCAATTATAAAGGAAGTTTATCTGGGCCCCTCAAAATTTGCAAAGTATTCAAAATAAATTTAAATTAAACAAAAATTACTTTTCTACACAAATTCAAATGACCAATGCATGAGACCACTGATAAAAATTTCACTTATCTTAAAACAAGTCATCTAAATAATATTTTTGGGAAAGTTTTAGTTTAAATCAGTTTTATTATGGAATGATAACAAATTAATCTACTACATGAATATCAATTTGTAAATTGGGTAGAATGACTTCTATATAATAAACCTCATTAGTGTATTACAAATGATTGGATAATAGATTGTTTTTGTGTGTCTTTGATGCTAACAGTGAATGACAGCATTTGCTTTTCATATTGATTTTCATCCATATGTCGTTGCCTCAGTGCAACAAGGTTGTATCTGCATATTTCAAGTTTTGCAGGAGAGGGAAAAGAGGGGGTTGCAATCTGTCTATATTTCAGACAAACACATTCTATGATAGTATAGCTTAATAACAGGGTTAGTAAAAACCGTTTGATAGAGAGGGGGTTTGTCCCAGAAACATCAATTGGATGACGAAAAAATGTTGACAAACATTAAAAAACGTTTTATGGTAGCCAAATAAAAAAAAAGAAAATCGAAATGTTCCCAAAATATTTGTATAGATGTGTAGAGGCAAGGAGAAAGGGTGCTCCATGCTAGAAGTCAACTTTAAAATTCAGATCACTAGCTTTACAGTGATATATTGCATGAGAAGATACTCCTGTTAGTTTTGGAGGAATGGCTTGCTAAATATGGGTAGGTATGACCATTTTGTGAGTGTCAATAAGCCATAAGTCCCATTGGTCATGAGATACATCTGTAATTAGCATAATTTATGCTTATTAGCTAAATAAGCATAAATTTTCATTCTTTTGCCCATAACTTTCGATGTAGAAATGGTATTTTCATTCTGTTTACACCATAGTGGACCTTATGAAATGTTCCTTCAAATGGGATCATCGATTTTCTTATTTAGAATGAAAATAATGTTTCCATGGCAACAGAAATCAATAAAAATGCCTATTTTGGCCCAAAAACATTCTTTTTAATGCCAAATATGGACCCTTTCCCCCAAAAATAGAATGTTTTATAAAGAAAAATCATTGGATTGTCCATAAAAAAGTAGCCTATAGCAGTTTTAGGCATATTTTTCCTATTCTAGCCCATAGTAGTGCCCCCTGGTGGCTAAAACAGGTACTAAATCCTGCAGGAACCCTCATTTCTGCTTGCTGGCTCACAGATGTTCTTACATTCCCTGGCATAAAATAGAACCCAAGATCTCTTGATATAGAGTCAAATGTGTTACCACTTGGACTATATGTTGATACTTCATTTATTACAAAGATATGCTTATAATCTAAGTGCTCAGGAAGTTATGAAAAAATCTGTCAACTTTTGGATATGAATATGGGGAATAATGTGACAAATTACTGCATAATCCTATATAATATTAAAGGTTCTGTATCTCAAAAATATGAATGGGTCCCCCACCGGCAGTAAGCTATAAGCCTATCCATTCCTCCAGCACTAGCTGACCCCTCCTTCTGCCCATAGTCCAAGGGAAATGAATCTGTTTACATGTGTTAAGTATGGACTATAGGTTGCAGTTATTATATGTACAAGTGACAAGTAATCAGGGATGGACTATAGTTTGGCATCATATAAATTTTGATGGCCATGCATCAAATGCATCAACTCACCAACCTGAACCACTACATCCCAACTCACCAACCATTACATCCCTTGAAGGACCACTAATGCATTAATGCATCATGCCCATCGGTCATCATGATGCTACATTCATGCATCATGACGACCATATGAGTTGATACACACACTGCAAAAGGGTCGGCATAATGCTCCAATTAAGTGTTGGAGAGCATGCAGACTCTAATCCCACCTTACCAACCACTAAAATATAGAACCAGCCTGTACATAGCAGTGTGCGATGCCTACCCCAGTACTGCTGACTGTCCAGGATCACCTTGTGCTAAAATTCTAACCCACATTAACAATTACTAAAATAAACATGTATACATATAAACCCAGCCTGTAAAATAGCAGTGTGTGACACCTACCAATTACTATCCAGGATCGCCTTGTGTTAAATACCTAAAACCCAAAACCACCAATCACTCTGTATGTACCTGAAGTGACCTGGGATGTGTAAAAATAGACACCAGTAAACAGAACAACAGCTGTGTAGGTATTACCAGTCTGCAACATGTGTATTTGTAGCAGTAACTGCTCCAAATATAACAATACTATGTGACTGGGCTCCTAATATGGGAATGACTTGCTTGTTTTCCATTCTAAGACTCCAATTAACCAATGCCATGTCACTTTGTACTCCTGATATGCACTTCATACATTGGTGCATCGTGATGTCCAATGGACATGATGCATTAATGCATCAGAGGCCCTTGAAGGGTTAAGAGGTGTGTGCGGCCCTACTGTGGAGGAGGGGGTATGAGAGCTGTCAAAGTCATGACCATTAGGGTGTGTTACAGTTAGGCCTCTGTGATGTCACAGGGTGGTTAGATGCAGGCAGACATTGGCAACACATGGTTAGGTGACTACACCATGAGTAGAAGCTCCTCAATATATTAGAATATATTAGATAGGATATTGTTAGATGACTATATGGAATGCTCCAATGATTGGTATGTAAATTACATGATTTAACATGTACAACAAGAGATTAAGATCTAATTGCAATGTGTGTATAGTTTTCAGGTAAGTGCATCCTAGTCATCTTACCCAAAGGTCAACTTAATGCATTGGTTTGTTTGCCCAAAAAGACCCATAAATATTAACAATCAGTAACTGTAACACATCCTATGAAGGGCCAAGTGGGGGGAGGGCAGGTCCTCTGTGTGTGTCTCAGTGCTATGGTCACATGACCAGTTCTAACGGCCAGGTGTACGAGTCAAGCTGACCTGTTCACAGTTTGTTAGATGTGCTTGATACTACGGATAGCATTATTACATAGTTGTAATGGTTAGAGGCTATGGGCCACAAAAAAACAAAAAAAAAATCTAGGACTTTGCCAAGCATGTTGTAGAAATTCATTGTTTCTCCATACTATCAACCATTCAGTGATCATGGTCACTGAAAAGCAATTATTCTTTGCTGGGTTTTCACTGGTGGGTGTTAGAAATGTTCACTTCCTGCTTGGGATATCAGAGAAAATCATTGGCAAATATGTGCATACATGTCAAATAACAATGTTAGAGAACCTTTGAAAATTTTGAAAAAATCATATGGAGTAGAACGTGTTGTCCTCTTGAACCACTTAGTAGGATGTTGCCTCCAGGTCTTCATTGGTCCAACTTCATGCACCTATAAAGACAAATGGTATATCCATTACTCACTAGGTTATGCCAAACCAAACAGAAGGAGGTAGGTGTGGACATAGAGGGAGCTGGGTGTGGACATAGAGGGAGGTGAGAGTGGACACAGGGGGAGGTGGGTGTAGACACTGAGGGAGGTGGTTGTGGACATGATGGGGATGTGTAGGAAGATAGAGGGAGGTGGGTGTGGACACGGAGGGAGGTGGGTGTGGATAGAGAGGAATTTGGATGTGGACATAGAGGGATTTGGGTAGACCCAAAGGGAGGGCGGGTGTGGACATAGAGGGAGGTGGGTGTGGACCCAGAGGGAGGTGGGTGTAAACACAGAGGGAGGTGGGTGTGAACAAAGAGGGAATTGAGTGTTGACATAGAGGGAGGTGGGTGTGGATAATGAGGGAGGTGGCCGTGGACATAGGGGAGGTGGGTGTGAACACAGAGTGAGGTGAGTGCTGACATAGAGGAAGGTGGATGTGGACACAGAGGGAGGTGGGTGTGGACATAGAGGCAGGTGAGAGTGGACACAGAGGGAGATGGGTGTGGACATAGAGGGAGGTGCGGGTGTGGACACAGAAGGAGGTAGGTGTGGACATAGAGGGAGGTGGGTGTTGACATAGAGAGAGTTTGGTGTGTACAAAGAGTGAGGTGTGTGTGAACAAAGAGGCCAGTGGTTGTGGACAAAGAGGTAAGTGAGTGTGGACAAAGAGGTAAGTGGGTGTGGACATAGAAGGAGGTGGGTGTAGACATAGAGGGAGGTGGGTGTGAACATAGAGGGACATGAGAGTGGACACAGAGGGAGGTGGGTGTGGACACAGAGAGCTTTGGGTGTGGACATAGTGGGGAAGGGTAGGAAGATAGAGGGAGGGCAGGTGTGGACACAGAGGGAGATTGGTGTGGATACAGAGGGAGGTGGGTGTAGACACAGAGGAAAATGGGTGTGGACATAGAGGGAGTTGGGTGTGGACACAGAAGGAGGTGGGTACAGTGGGCCACAAGGGTCAAATTGAAGTTGGAGCAAAGAGTTGACTTTCACAAAAAAGTTAAAGTCCAAAAGCAAAATCAATGTTTTTAAAGTCAATTTCATTTCATTGCTGTCAAGCTGTCAAGGTGTCAACTCATGAATGCAAACCCACTTGTGACAGGTATCTTTTGGCTTTGCATGGTACACTCTATGTCTTTCTATATGTCTATACCAGCAACTACTGGGTAGCTATTGGTTCCCTCACACAATAACTGATGGTTCCATACCAAGTAGCTGCTGGTTCCAGCATCCCATAACTGGTGGTTCCCACCCACTGTAACTGGTGTTTCCACACCTATCCCCTACTGGCACTGGATCCCATACCAAGTAGCTGCTGGTTCCCACACCCAGCACTTGGTGGTTCCCATGCATATTAGTTGCTGTTTCCTGTACCCAGTACATGCTGGTTCCCACATCCAGTAGCTGCTTGTTCCCATATAAAATGGTTCCTAACCCAAGTAGCTGCTGGATCCCACACCCTTGCTGGTTCTTGCACCCAGTACCTGCTGGCTTCCACATAGATTAGCTGGTTGTGGTTCCCACATCCATTAGGTGCTGGTTCCTGCACCCACTTCCTACTGGTTCCCAAATAGAGTGCCTGCTGGTTCCTACATCAGGTAATTGCGAGTTCTTAAAAGAGTAGCTGTCAAAATAAGTCAATTGGACACACACCTCCGCAGTTACAGTGGGTGGGAACCACCAGTTACAGGATGCTGGAACCACCAACTACTTGGTGTGGAACCATCAGTTATTGTGTGAGGGAACCGATAGCTACCCAGTAGTTGCTGGTATAAACTTTGTTCATATAGAAAGACATAGAGTGCACCATGCAATGCTAAAAGATACCTGTCACAAGTTGGTTTTCATGAGTTGACACCTTGACAGTTTGACAGCAATGAAATGAAATTGACTTTGAACAATAATATTGGTTTTGGACCTTTTTTGTGAAAGTCAACTTTTCACTTCAACTTCAATTTGACCCTTGTGGGCCACTGTAGGAGGTGTGTGTGGACACAGAGGTAGATAAGTGTGTAGACATGTAGGGAGTTAAGTGTGGACACAGAGAGAGGAGGGTGTGGACATAGAGGGAGGTGGGTGTGGACACAGAGGGAGGTGGGTGTGTATATAGAGGGAGGTGTGTGTGCACTTAGAGGGGATGTGGACATAGAGAGGATGTGGATGTGTGAGGGGGTGCATGTGGACATGAGGCATGTGAGTGTATGTGGATAAAAGGGAATGTATGTACATAGATGGATGTGGACACATATACAGACATGTAAATATACTGGGACAGAAGGGGAATCTGACCATGAGTGTTGCAATCTACAACAACCCTGCATACAAGTAAAGTCACCTTCTGCTAGGTGCTTGTGTGAGTTACCCAAATTAGGCTGGCTGGGAATGGGTACACTGTATAAGAGGTAAGGTAATCAGTACACAAGGTGGGCCCACTATGACCTGGATTGGGAAAGGGTCTGACTGCCTCTCACACTAAGTTGTATAGTAGTAGTATGCAGCTGCAATAAGGAGGGCTATTTCTGAACACAGCCAGTGGCCACACAATTACATGTATAGGTTTGCAATCATGCCTTCAGATGTACAATATCACATATTATTGCAAATAAAGATCCAGTCAAGTACTTAGGATTTCTTTTATAGATCATTGCAAATGCTGGTAAAGTGCTTGAATTAGCATTCATGAATATTGCACACAACAAGGTACAATGGCATTGGTAATATTGAGATACTAGTGCCATTTTCTATTTAGGATTGTAAGTGCCCTTATGAATAGAGCAGCGAGAAAATGGTGACCTCTGCATATCATAATGAATAGAAAATGGTGAAAAATGGCAAATTTATGCTTACCCACTGTTACCCTCAGTTTTTGGAGACAGGTCTTGTGTGTAGGTGAGCCAGGTGGAAATGACAGCTGAGGTGGGGCAGTGTAGCCCAAACTGGTTGGTCCTGTTGGTGTTTGGGAGTGCTCAGTAGGTATCAGCAGGGGGTGAGGGGGCACAGGGGTGGTTCTATTTCCATCTGATATGTCACGTTCATTTTTCAAATCATACTCAAATATGTTCTCGACGGACACATGTCATAACATGGTATTTATGTGTTAATAGTCCATTAAATATCACATAGTTATAGTCCATTAAATATCACATAGTTCATAGTGAGTCTATACATGAGGTGTGATGGACCTAGGCATAAACCTGTTACAGTGTATTTTCAATGGATGGAACTATGGCATGCATCCCATATGAAGGAAGTCTGGTGTAAATTTGAGATTTCCCCAAATATTTTCCTCATAAAATGACACAAAAGAGAGTCAGAAAAGTTTTCCATGTGAGTATCTTGATGCTCATTTTTGAGAAGATTAATTCTTGACACTCAGCAATGATTGCTGGTCTCATATAAGTGCCAGTGGTTAGTGGGGGTGGGGAGGTGTTAAAATAACTCTTCAGCACTAAAATTTCATAAGTACCTGTCTTGGATATGGACCAGGGGTAAAGACCAAACCAAATGTCTGGGTATTTATTTAGTACAGTGAATAAGGCACAGTGAGATTTTGGGCACTTTTACACGGTTAAGTAGACAGCACAGACAGTGTTAAATGATGCCAGTATATTTTTCATGGGAGGCTGAGTTTAGATATGCTTTTACATTCACCCATTTATGCCCCAGAAATCCCCCTCCCCATCTGACTAAAATGACCTGTTCTGTAAGTGTGTACCACAGGTGGTTTGCCTGCACCCTACCACCTTGACAGTCTAAATTTAGCTGACTCTTTACTTAGTGCCCGTAAACAACTTAGCATGCCCTATAATCATTGAGTGCCTATTTGCCAGGCCTCTAAATGCTACCTAACTCTTTAAGGTCTGCTGATGCAGTAGTGTAACGTGCCCATTGGCTGGCATGTTTTACCGATGAAGACTTGGGGAGTCTGCTTGCCAGCACTTCATTGGGGCATCATGCTGATCTTCTGAAAGTGTAAGCATGACGCTTGAATGTAGCCCTGGCTGCATTAATGCATCATGACAACCAAAATGCATTATTGCATTAGGGTTAGCCCTTAAAGGGTTCAACTCTGTTCAAGACATGTCTAGGAAACATGCACATTTAGTGAGATATCAATAAGGGTCATAATTATTAGAACGGGAGAGTGAGTGAGTAATAAATGTTTAACGCCATTTTGACAACTGAGGTCATATTCATGGCGAGAACTACATTACACATCTTCACAGATGAATGTGTCAGTGCCCATGCATATGTGCACCACACACATATTAGAATGGGACACATAATATTATGATTCAATCAACTTTATGTATCAATTTTGTCAGTAGCTTAAGTCAATCAATTTTCCTCTTTTTTGGGGGGCAAGGCCCTCCCTCTTTTTTTCTGCCTTGCTCTCTTTCTATTTTGCTCTCTTTCTCTCTCTTCTCTCCCTCTATTGCCTTCCTCTCTTTCTCCTGTTTCCCTCTCCCTTTCTCTCTCTCTCTCCTTTCCCTCTCTCTCTCTCTCTCTCTCTTTCTCTCTTAATATCTCTCTCTCTTGCTCTCTCTGTGCCTCTCTTGCCCTCTCATTTCGTTCCATCTCACTCCCTCTCTCTGTTCTTTGGACCAAACCAGGATTCCATGCTCACACAGAGGCCCCTGGTGGGCTCTGGCATCTTCACTTTATGCTGAAGAATCAGACTTATGTATATAAATCTCACTAGAGGGCCCTGTTAAAAACTGGGGAATATCAGGGTAATTCACGGGATTGTAGGTACTATTCCCAGGATCTTCCCGAGAATATGTGCTCACAGATTCACCAGTCGTTCACGGGTTTTTCCCGTGTCTTGTTTCGAGGGTTTTATTTCTAATCTTGACCCTATTTCTCTCATGAATTCGCCTCGGATACTTAGTGTGTGTAGCTGAGGCTTGGATCACTCAAATAGACTACTTGAACTAACGGTCCTGCTGAAACCCAGTCGTTCTCCTATCCCTGTTCCTCACACAATGGTTTTCTATTCCAGTCCTTTCATCTTCCACCCCTCCCATATATACTGACATATTATCTCTGCATAGCCTCTCCTATCAGTTTCCCCCCCTGTTTTTGACTCTCGCCCCTAAATCTGCAACGTTTTGTTCCTCAACCCACACCATATAACCAACCTTGTTCCCCCTACAAACTGCCTCTTCCCTACCGCCTTTTGCCGCCTTGCTAGGTCTGTGCCCACACCCGACCACCCCGTCTTCACACTCTGCCCGGGGCCACAACCCATTCCCCCTGGCCATAATCGTGATATGGCGCGAGATAAGCCACCCTGGGCCTCTGCCTCTTCCCATCCCCAGCCACACCTCCCATTCCTCCCCCAGCTTATCCCCACGTCTCCCGTCGTGTGGCTTCAGGGGCGGCTGAGAGTCAGAGTTGAAAGCTATAAAAACGCCGTTATTGGGCCGTGTTTGACCATTGGTGGTACTAGGGAGTAAGGATGCAGTCAGAAATCAGAATGGGAGAGGGGTGGGGCTCTGGGGAATTGGGTGTGGTCATTTGGGGAGGAGGATAGAATGGGCTGATGGTACACCGGGGCTGCTAACTCTTCAAGGACAGAGTGGTGGTTTATGGCTTCAATACTTTATTTTTTGATGATGAACTATACGACCTGAGTAACTCACCAGCGCTACATTGGCTGATTCTAGTAATTCAAGCCTGTCTCGGCCTTGCAGTGTCGACCTGTACACGAGAAAAAAACACAAATTAAGCCTATACCACTACAGCATTCACGCATTATGATGTAAAATTGTATATTTCTATACTTTCCTCAAAGGGCTAATATTGCATTTGGGCCCAAAGGAGTACATTGTGTATTGGTTAAGTATTAGGAGTGTGGGGGCAATTGGACTAGAGGACATTAGGACGGGATCTAAGCAATTTGAGGAAAGACAACTGGGAGTCATTCTCAACACTACAGAAAGGACAAAGGGAACCTTCCTTTAGCAATTTTACCAACTTGTGACAGGGAGAAGAAAAATCAAACAGGAGTGCTATTGGTTTATACTGGTTATATCAAAGGCTGTGTCAGAGCCAGTGTGAATGTGGCACACAGGAGATGGCTGTGTAAGGCCACTGACCATGATGACCTGTTGGATTCCTATTGGATCCTTGTTGGATCTCTATTGGATCCCTGTCGGATCCCTGTGGTGATCCCCCCTGTAGATTCCGGATCATCCCCAACGACCAGTTGCCGCCCGGTGTAATGGATAATGAAGCCCGGCCAGGAACGATGACTCAGCACAATCAGCCCCGCCATGTTGCACACTTGTACCGGCATGAATAGACAAAAATGTACACCCTTAAGCCCCCCGCTTAGCCATGGCTGACCTCTTACTACTTTATAGGAAATGGAGATTTCGCTCCAAATATTACCATTGCTGGTCATCAGTGTGTCAGGGAATGCATATGGCTTCAAGCATGGAAGGGGAGAAGGGCGTCCGAGAGTGGGAGCACATTTATAAGCAGACAGGCAGGGGATGGGAGGTAGGGAAGGCAAAGGGGAAGGAAGGGAAGAGAACTGAAATCTAGGGAGAGGATTGGTAAGACTTGTGTGGACAGTGAAGTAATGAGGGTGAAAAGGAGACGGGGAAAAGGATGCGCAATACGAGAAGAAGATAAGGTACTCTTGAGTGTGACGTAGGCAGGGAGTTTGGGTAGGTAGCCGAGGTGTGTGTGTGGGGGGGGGGGAGGGGGGGTATTGCCGACTGGTCATCCTGTCTGGGTATTAAAGGGATCAGGGTAAGTCCATGGGTCAGTCTCGGTAATAGCTAGACACCAGTCATATCTCACCCTCCCTCCACCCTCCCCTTTTAGACACTCCTGTCAGCTAGTCATATGCATGGTAGTGTGGGGCTGGGATGAACTTATCCTTCGATGGGCACATGGATTAGGTCGTGGCCCTGTAGAGGATTCAGCAAGGTATCAAACAAGAGATCAAATTAGTGATTAGGCAAGAAATTCTGTCATATCAATATTATATTCTCTGGTCACTGCTTACCATATACAGCATCACCACTCACCGGTCACATGTACAGCCTCTCCACACCTGACCACATCTTTACTGGGCACCTGTCAATCACAACCATGTGGAACAGGTGGGCGTGGCCTGTCGGCACCACAGGTCCCTCAGCACCAGTCTCTATAGCAGCAAACGTGGGTTGTCCGCCATACGCCGGCCGTGCTATGGGCCTAATGGAATATGACGTCGATAAAAGGCCCACTCACCGCTGATACAAGAGCAAATAATGGCGGGCGGCGACCACCGACTTGTTGACCGCCGCACGCCTCACCGCCATACTTCTCCCATTAGGGGCTACTCACACAGAATGACCGGCTGGGGACAGGGGAGGTGCAGGGATGAGGGGGTATTAGTTGTAGTAGGAGTGGGGCGGGGAGAAGGAATGGGGAGGGGAGAGGAGGTATTAGTGGTGGTAAGAGAGGAATACAGATGTGTAGGACTCTAACCTTCCCATCTCCCTGACTCTAACGGCCGTTTCACTATACTACTACCATCTACCAGTACATACTGCTTCGAGTGTGATGGTAAACTCGTCCCTCTAAGAGTCCTACGCTCTTTGTCTCAATCTCTCTCTCGTTTTCTGCCAAATCGCTGTCTCGCTTTGTCTCTCCCTGTCGTTCTCTCTCTACCTCTGTCTGTCTGTCACTTTCTCTCTTTCTCTGCCTCACTCTGTCTCTTTGTCGCTCTCTGTCCTTCTCTCTCTAGCTCTCTATGTCCCTGTCTCTCTCTATCTCTCTCAGCTAGTTTCTGTCCCTGTCTCTCTGTCTATATTCTTCTCTGTCCCTAATTATCTGGTCTTATTCCTCATGACTCCAGCAACCTGATTTCCGAGGCAGCCATTGCCGTTTTGGTCCTTGTTCAGCACTGCACTATGTGCGTGTGTATTAATGAGAATGGCCGGGAGGCAGTAACGTCAGTTTTATGACGAGTATTATGTTGCTTTGGTAACTTTAAAACAAACTCACATTAGTGGAAGTAGCCCTGCAGACAAGTGTCTTGGGGCTAGCATGGCGTGCTTAACAAGTATTCCCACATCAATACTACTTACAACATTCCAAAACCAAACACACTCTCCATAACAGCCAAACATCAAACCTTTTAGGGGAATGCAAATAGGGCCCTGTCAGAAATGACTGAACTGATCGGTGATGAAACCGACCCTTCCGATGCTATTACTGGTTTAAATCTGTCATAATCCATATTTACCCTATATATATAAAAAGGCATATATATATATATATATATATATATATATATATATATATATATATATATATATATATATATATATATGTGTGTGTGTGTGTGTGTGTGTGTGTGTGTGTGTGTCTCATCACATGTTTCCCTGTCTCTGTCGCCCTCTGCTCGGACGCCCCTCATCTTCCCCCTAGATACTCTCTTCCAGATAGTTCGGTTTCCATGATTCTCAAACATAGGTTTCATCAATTGGCGGAAAGCACTCCAGCAAACTAAGTCTCCTGCCATCACTGGTCCTCTTTAGGCGGCTTTTACACCGTAAATAAGCACAATTTCTGAAAGTCTCTTTTACCTCTGCCGCGCACTGGTCAGGAATTCGTTGTAGGTGAGTGCTCTCTGGTGAATTTTGGTGGATGTGTGTTCATGTTGAACCACTATCAGAATGGGAGCAGGAGAGGATGTGGACTGCCCCTCAGACATGCAGCAGTTACTAATCCTTTAACTGTTTGGACGCAGCATGTTATTTAAGGTACTGTGACATTTGGTTGGTTTGACGCATGAATGCATGATGCTGGTCCTACTTGTTAATGACAGCCTGAAAGGGTCACTAGGATACATTGCTGCAGCGTCCCTAAGCTGCCGTCTATAACATGCACTGGTATATCAAGCTCTCAAAGTACCAACCATGAAGTCTTGTGGTTCGATCTCCATCTTTCGCCGGTAAAGAGCAAAGAAAATACATATCTATACATGTATGTGAGTTCCTATTCATCCTTGTTCAGACATACATTTGTGATGCCTTTGTCCATACTGGTAGAACAATACTTATTAAGTGAATAGACATATGAATATGTAGAAGTTATGCTCAGACGTGGCATGGTTTGCAGCAGTTACCGGCTTTGCCAGTTTCCCTCACCCTGCACGCTATTAGATGGGTGCGTACCTTGTGGATCCATAACTGTAATGACACACTTGAGGGGAGTGGGGTGCAGATGGAGTTTCACTGTTGGCATGCATGCATGCACGTGTAGAAACTATCGCACTGCCTTAAGCCCGCATTCCATCTACCAATTGCTATTGTGTGCCAGAGGAGTTGGTACACTTGAGCAGCACCCCAAAAGTTGAATTAGAAAACTTTGAAGAAGGAATAAAATACACCCCCAATACCATCTCTAACACTTGGAATGAATGGTATTGAATCCTCTGAGTGACGGAGGAATATATTTCACCTATCTATTATTCAAAATATATAAGCAGATGCCAAACTGCATGTGCAGCGAAATAGCTGAATGGGCCTGAGGCTGGAGGCAATGCGTGGTGGCACACGTTATGTGTATTTACGAGTGTAGGAATAACGTGTCTGTGCGGCCGTAATGCGGCCTAAAAGACGACCTGTGTCCGGCGCCGACTCCTACTGTACACACAGGAAAAGGGTGCATTATAACCACCCCTTTCAGCTACCCCCGTCATCCCATCCCATATCAACCACTCACTATCACACAGTACAAGACATGCACAGGAATAGGGGGTAGGCAAGTCTTTAACACTGCATCAATATGTATCCTGATATAGAAGTGACCTCATCACAGTTCATGACATATTTTTAGTGATGATGACCCATGGATATAATGTGCTCAATTAAGTCAACAATAGAATACATCAGAATATCTGCTGTGCCTTTATCACTGTCCTTCGATGACATTTCAAATGTAGGACTTACAAAAAACATTGATACATCTTAGAATTTCTTGGTCTCACCCCTCCCCCCCCCTTTATTTTCTGCATTCTCTCCCTTCATCCCCCGCCCAGCCACCACCTTCCCCACTCACCACCCATCAGCCTTCCACCACTACCAGTCACTTTTAAAACAATATTGACGTTTTTATTGTAGTACTACCCTAACAGCCTACTCATGTCTTCATAAAAAGCATATTGGTGCTGGTGTGTGAGGGAAGGGGAGTGACGATATGGACCAGAATAAAGGGGTGTATTGGTGCATCAAAAAAAGGAATATATGGCCGTATGCTGCCCTTAGATGCTCAATATGGCAATGGGCTCACCGTTACAGACCCTAGTCAGGCCCTTGTATGCTCTACATGAGGAGCTCGGAGAGGGAGGGGAGGGGGTAAAATAAAAAGCCTGACTGGTGAAATGGTAATGCAAATGGTGGTCTTTTTGTTCTTTGACTGCCTCAAATAAAGTGAGCGAGGGAAGAAATTAAACGGCGAGTTAGAGGCTGAATGGGCCTTTTGTGTGTCGATCTTGACGTAAAAACGTCGATAGTGTCTGAGCTTAACGGTATTTAGCTTGTCATTAATTTTCTTCACATGCTCCAGGCTGGGTAGTTTTAAGGAAGGACTGTGTGCCATTATGTCAGTATGCTATAGCCTGTATACATATTTTAGGAATGATATTATACTGGCTATAAATATAAATGGGTCAAAACCCAAGATCAAGGTTTGTCTAGACATTTTGGGATTACTTTAATGTTGCCAAAATGACATTTTCTCCACATACGACGTCAGTTGCACTTTTTACCAGTTTCCATATACTACTCTCATCCAGTTAAAGCGTCCCATTTCCATGTACTACTTACACTAAATGAAACCGCCGTTCTACAACCAGTACGACCTTTAGAATGACGACTGTCCATAAAATGTAGTATAGTCAGCCTTTGCTAGGTCTAGTTTTTCCTTAACCACCTAAGCCCACAGCTAACCCTAGACCAACAAAAGACCCACACCCAGATTGAGGCTCCTACATCAGCCGCCATAGACTACGTGACAGGAAGTGAGGAGCACCAGGCGGCCCCCTGGTGGCACCCTTTGTAACCAGGTGTCTTAGAGACGCCACCCATGTCTCCAGGTGTATGGGGCCTGATTAATTTACACACCTTATAAAGGGTACCGCACTAGAGGGTGCTAAAATGGGGTATGTGGGATTGACCCAATACCACTACTTCACCAAAAGGTATGCACTTTAATAGAAGGAGCTGGATTGGATGTGCACAGCAGCTGACCTGATATTACTTCACCTTACACGTTATATAGACCTATAGATGTACCTCTAAAATTAATTAGGTCAGTATGGCTGACCTACAACTACTTGATAATATAGACATTAAAATAGATGGTAAGTGAGCTGTAGGACTGATAATGGTGCATGAGAGGAGTATGTGGGTTTATGACGTGTTAAAATTGCTTGATGACAGGTTTGGAGAGAAGGAGATTGATAGCAGGATGCAGTTGATTTCAGATTTGGGAAAGAAATGCATGCTGGTTCTGTGAGGAAGGCACTTGATGTTAGATCTGCACACTGTCAGACCGGGGCAAGCTTTTAACAGTAGATTGCTTTTATTTTTGGAAATGAGTGGTAGATACTGCCAGTACAAATCCAACGACCCAACAGTAGGTTCTACTATACCTGCTACAGTGGTCTTTATAGCCCATTTACATTAGGGGCGGAGAGTGCAGAGACAGGGAACTGGGGGGTAAGTTGATGGCAGGTCTGTGGAGAGGATTGATGGTGGGGATAGGTTGTTGGGGGTTGTTGGCAAGTCTGTGGAGAAAACGGTCGATGGTAAGTATATATGCATACCGAGGGCAATATTGATGTCAGGAGCTTAATTCAAAAGATCCTGGGATCCCAACCCCAGCGATCTTAGTGTAGGCACATATCATAAGACCTGGCTGGTCTACCCTATGTAATGCAGTGGTTGCAGGCCTGTCCAGAATAGCTAGTCCTGGGATCACTTCACTATTCCATTTCCACCACTAAGATCACTGCGATCTTAGTGAAAGAAATGCATAGTGGTTTCACCTGAGTACAAGAGCACTTACAGGGAACACTCCTGATTGAAAGAGTGAATAGCCTGCTGCATACATAAAGAGGGGAGGGAGGACGTTTGCTGAGTGTCCTTGAGGGCTCTTAGGGCTACTCATGCATTAAGTGCACTGTAAGGTAATTCTTTCCTTCTCTCTCTTTGTCCTGTGGGGAGGGCACAATGCTTCTAATAGGCAAGCATAAATCATACATGCATGGGAACAACTCTTGAGTACTGTATGGGGGTCAACTGCACCCTGTGCTCTTTTGTTAGCCCATATGGGGACGGGGAACGATGGTATAAGCACTCTTGTGAAGAAGAGTGACTCCACAGCTATTCCTTTATTTTGGGACTCTTACCCCTGTGCCTAGTCAGTACTTCTAGGAATAGTGTAGGAGGGCTGAGGCTAAGATCGATGCGATCTTAGTGCTGGCTAGGATATGTGAACCCAGTCAACTCTTAAGATCGCTTAATAGGATAAGGCTGATTTATTGCTAAGATCGCTGGGGTCGTGATCCCAGGATCTTTCGAATTAAGCTCCAGGTCTGGGGAGGAGAGGTTGATGGCAGGTTTATTTTGGTAGGTAAGTGATTGGTCTTGGCTCTAACTGTAAGGGGTTGATGACAGGTCTGGCAATGGGAGGTTTACTTAGAGGCGTAGGAAGCAAATCTTCATTGGGGGGGCCCGGCGAGGGCACCATCGCGACCACCTTGAATTGTCGGCTGATGCGTGATGGCGTTTACATAATGCGTATATAGAATTCATATAGAAAAGTAATTTTTGGTAAATTTTGGATCTGACTTTAGGCTCAGACCCCTATTTTCCCTATGACATCACCATAATAAACTAATTTGAGATGTAAAGTTTTAGCTTCTTTTCCATTGTGTTTATGAGTTCTTGGAAAATATTGGGGGGGCCCAGACATACTCAGGCCCCACCTCCTTCATGATTGGGGGGGGGCCCAGGCCCCCCTGGCCCCCCCCCCCTTTTCCTACGCCCCTGTTACTTGCTGGTCTGCTGGGGGTTGATGGCAGGTCTATACTTGGGGTAGGCGATGGTGAGTCCCAGATGTGCCCTCCACTGAGCTGCTCATCCTGCCTGTGAATTATTAATACATGAGCAGCTCGTGCATGCGGCGGGCGGTGCCTAATGCCCTCTGTAAGCTATAACCCTGTCTGTGTGTAAGCTAACCTGGCTCATGTTTAACCCTTTAACTACAGCTTCCTGCTTTACCACATTGTGCCCTATTGCCAGCAAGATGTTCAAATGCACCACTTGAAGTTATAATTATGGATCCTGCATGGTTGGTCGAGATGATGCATCGTTGCAGCCGAGGTGAATTATCATCCCACGTTGCATTCCCATATGATGAGTGCATATAGAGGCTGTATGCCTTCCTTAAAGTGTAAAGTTAACCTAGGTGCTGTGTAAGCTTAGCCTGCACCCCTTTCATCTAGAGTATTTACAGTGGGTAGGGATTGTTCCGGTATGGCCGGGTGTAACTGAGCAGTGGTAACATAAGGGTACAAGCATAGAGGCTTAGACATTCACATGTCTCACCCAGCCCCATGTAGCCATGTACACCAACACCTGTTGGTACTCTGTGCTGGCCATGCACTTTCTACTTGTGCATTTTGCATCCCAATATATGACCACCAAGATGTGTCCATCATCACTTTTCATCTTATTTCTCAGTCTTCACACTCCACTTATCTTTTTCCCATTTTCAATCTCTACATTACTCTCTCCCTATTCAACCACCCCCTTTCTTTTGTTATTTTATACCTCCCCATCTCTCTCTCTCTCTCTCTCTCTCTCTCTCTCTCTCTCTCTCTCTCTCTCTCTCTCTCTCTTAGAACTGCATACCTGTCCATTTTCTCTCTGCACCCTTCCTTCAGGCTCACTTCCCCCCCATCCCCCCGTTTCCCCTACCGCTCCTCCTCCCCTTATATACCCAGCTGATTGTTCTTCAACCCTCACCTTACACCCCTCCCATTATCTTCCCCATTCCCTCCCTGTTCACCTCATTCATCCCTAACTGTCTGCAGTCAGTCATGTTGATGAGTGGCTCGGCCCTTACTGGAGGAAACGTCCGTCATTGCCAACCGCTCAGAGCGGCTCAACCCCCTCCCCAGCAGCCACCCACCCATCCTCCCTCCCTCCCCGTCCACGACCTCAGATTTTACGCTGTTGTGACATGCTGGGCAAATAGTGTGGGATCATGCGATCACAGGCTGACTGCTGGAGGGCAGGGAGGAGGGGATGGAGAAGGGGGAGGTGGAGGATAGTTATTGATGCTCCTACGGTACGGTTAGACCTACTGGAGCCTGGAGGGAATGGCTGTATTGGCAGTTGAAACGGGAGCCATCGGGAAAGTAAAGGAAGTCAGGATGGTGAGAGACAGGTGGATGGGGGCAATAAGACAGTGGCAGGGACATGTAAAGGAGGGAGAGAGAGACACAGAGACAGACAGACAGACAGACAGAAGGGTATACATGCAGAAAAAGAGAACAAGTAGAGAACAGGACAGCATAGAGATAGGGATTGAATAAGAACTGTCAGCATGAGTGAAAGGTCATACTAGCATAGTGAAAGGGGCGTTAGCATCAGGCCAACAGGACGAACACTGATGTAGGAGAAACAGGACATGAGATACATCATAAAAGCAAGGATAGAGAGACAAAGGCAGAGGAACAGAAAAGGGTTTGAGACAAAAAGAATATTTGATACATGTAGGGACATGGCATGGCTGTTAAGGGCTTTGTAGCTGAGGGCCGTCCAAGTAAAGAGGTGGAAGTAACCTGCCCGCCCCACAAACCGCCGCCGCCCCCTGACCACGCCGTGACCACGGCACTGCTGACAGACAGATTGGTCCGATTGAGGCCTGCCTCCTGTAATGAGGCCTCTACAGGTAAGACGACCATCAATCAACCCTGGAGCAACACGACACGACCAGGGAGGGAGGAGGTAGGGGGGTGACAGAGGAGAGAGCAACAGGGTGTGGAAGGGAAAGGGAAGGGTTGGGGTGGAATGCGGTTGGGAAGGTTTTAGAGGAGAAGAAGGAAATTGGGAAAGCGGCTGGAGAAGAAGGAAAGATTATAACAAA
The DNA here is from genome assembly GCA_949317995.1 of Acholoe squamosa. NCBI lineage: Eukaryota > Metazoa > Annelida > Polychaeta > Phyllodocida > Polynoidae > Acholoe > Acholoe squamosa. The sequence goes on along the minus strand of OX439039.1, from coordinate 18,362,066 downwards.
ATGGCAGAAAGCAGTTGAAGGAAGGCAAGGAACGGAGATAATAAAGGACACAATAGAGACAGGTACAGAAGGGGCTGAGGTGCAGGGAAAGTGATGAGGTAAGTAATGTTGGAATAGAAATAGGAAGAGGGGGAAGGGGACGAGGAAAGTGAAAGAGAATGTGAGGGGACGAAGGAAATGGGTTAGAGAGGAAAGGGCGCAATAGAGGAATGGGGGAGGGAGGCCAGCAATAGGTAGGAGCAGGGGATGTGGAGCTGTGTCTTAGGTAGGTCCTCTGGTGGAGACTGATGGAGTAGAGAGCTGCAGGTCTCACTGATGACGGCCACTGACAGCTGATGGGGCATACAGAACGTATTACCATGGGAATGACCTAACAAGCAGCACGCAGATGCCACCCAACCTGATCGGGACCACCGTAATTGGTTAAAACATAGAGTCTGTTTCAAACAAGGATTTGGGTGTGGTTTGTGCACTAAGAAAATTATTTTACTCACTTTGCTAAGGCCATTCATTTTATAGGGTAAATGTATACGTTAGAACCTGAAAGATTTACATGTATAGGAAATACATGGCCGCAAAGGCATGGGGTTCGGCACGTTTGCATGGAAAAGGGACAATTATTGAGGACAAGAAGATGGAAGAGTGTAGAGTAAGAAGGATAGCCAGGGGCTGATGATGTATCATAGGGAAAGGTTAGGGGACGTAGGAGGATATGGGGTATTTAGGTGAAGGATGAGGCAGGCTGTAGCATGAAGGATGTGTGTGTGTGTGGGGGGGGGGTGTGTATCTCACGTCGTGAATGCATGCAGAACCTAGATCTGATAGAGTTGCATGCAAGCACACATGGGTAATGCTCACAGATGACACACACATGCACGCACTCTCAAACTGCATGGTTTAGACTGATTCTTTGAGAGCAGATATTAGCCAAAGGGTGAGTATTTTGATGGATAATGCAGAATTAGTATTATTCTTAGCAGTAGCCATTTGAAGGAAGACCACAAATCATGTAGGTCCACAGTCAGAAATCAGGTCGCCATACAGAAAGTCACCTACACAATTGAGGGCTTCACAAGAAAATTCCAGGAGACCATGATCCATTTACAATGAACCGTCCACTCTCCCCTCCATCACACCCCACTCCACTTACCCTTAAAGTACGACACTACGGCTTCCTACGGAGTTCTTTTCTTAATGCCCCACAGCATCGCCAGAGAGTAGCTCCCCGGTATGCTTTGCGGGTGCATCAAAATACCCTGCGTTGTTGGCATGATGTAATTGCAGATGCAGGGAAATCGAGGGAACTACACGGGCCACATTCATGCATCATGACGATATAAAGGCAAGTAATGCAGCAATGCATCATGTTGCCTTTAACGAGTTAAAGCTAACCCGCCCCATTCAAGCCTGGTGCAAAAAGCCCATGGCCTCCACTACCAATATGGGTTTGGAGGGATTCCCTTTTTGGGTGAGTTGTTGAGCGGTCCCACTACACTCATCCGTCACACGGAGTGGGTTAACGCAGATAATATTGGGCCAAACTGGGTTACTTTTTATACCTACCCCTCCTCAAATACGCCTCCCACTCACATGAAAGCTTTAAAGGAGAATAACCCTATTTTAACAACTCTGTAACCAAACTGAAAACTAGCATAGGTCGAATTTACCATCCCACATGCCCCATCCCACCTGACCTTTATTCGTAGTATTCATCTTAAGATAGGGGATCTTATCCTAACGTCATCCTTGCTGTTGACACAGTATTTGATTCCATTCGGAGTTTAGAAGCTCCAGACAATGGAGGTTGTGGTGACCTATGCCTGAAAACGGACTTAAAGCCAGCCCTATGTCTAAACGACCGGTCTATATTTGATCAATAGACTGACCTGCACTGGTGGTATCCTAATACCTCATTTAACTATAATAACAACAAAATTTGTTGCTGTTGACAATCACTGTTTGCACTGTATTTTCTGTTCACTTGAAATCACTAGCCAGTTGCTTTGTTATATCAAGAAAAAGAAGATGGGCAAAGAAAATGATAACAGAGTAGGAATTCCCTTTGTATCGTTTACCTCCAGCTCCTTGTCACGGATGGCAGCACACGGTGGAGTTACTCAGGTGTGACCTTAACTCTGACCCTCTCCTTGATATGAGTCACGTGATCTCACCAGGTGTGGAACTTTTCATTTATAATTTATAATTCTACAGTCATAAAACCATTTGGAAATTAATCAATGTTCCAATTTGGAATTCATAGACATTGACACGCTACCCAAACCCAGACCGTGGATATCAATTCTATCCAAGTAGTGCAATGTCGTATACTGTTTACTGATCATATCAGTGATTTACCAGCCAGAATTCTATTTTTCTCGTCAGTTATTTAGCGGCCAGGATTCCATTTTTCTCATAGTAAAGTTATGCTATGGTTAGAGACGTGTAAAGGAAATATTTCTAAGACAGCAGAAATAGCTGTGTAGAAGTAAGTTTATTCATCTCAGTACACAAAATATTGAACAACCGCCCTCAAAGTCTCCACAAGAGGAAAATGCTATCTTAAATTCTATTGAAAAGATCAGACAAGTTTTCATACCTGTTAGTTTCGTGTTTGTTTACGAGTGAACCCATCAAAAATTATCCAAAATGATGTTAGAGTGAGAGATGTTCAAAGGATGCCCTTAGCTCTAAATGGCCCACTCACATAAACTACTATTTTCAACATCATAAGGGAGTAAATTATGCTGTAAAAATACCTGTCCACCATGTATTCACCACCATTTATTCCCCTGTTTAGCCATGTACATTTTGTGTTTTCCTTGAACTGAACACTCTATGGAGCAGTTAAAATGCCACACCATAAAACCAATCTACTTTGCATTACTAAGCCTTTTCATAGCAATACCCTACCACTATGCACTCCGCCATCACTTGTTGCAATCCACACAATAGGCTTTTTCATTTAACATAAAAGCTGACACTTTACATGTTATAAATATCTGTACGTCTCATCTATATGAAGCCATGACACACAATAACTGCCATTCAAAGTATATGACTGCTAAATGAAGCCATTGGTAGCACGTCACCCCCCCCCCTCCTCCTTTCCCCTCCCCCACCAGCAGGGGAGAGGGAAGCACGCCATGCTACCATTGACTTAACGTGCCTTGGCCGCTGCCGTTTTTATACGCTCAGACAAGCTCATTCATAATTTGTGAAAATGGGGATGAATTTAATATGAGGGCTGGGCTTTGTCCTGGTTAAAGGGAGCTGCTCCCTCCTCCGCTGGTACCTGTGTGTAGATTAGACCTGTACCATGGCCTGCATGGGAGGTAGGCTATGTTGGGCCCAGTAGGCTATAAATACAGTCAACTCTACTTATGGCCACCTCTCTAATGTGGTCACCTCGCCAATGTGGTCACTTTTGGAAAGAACCGAATAATTTGTTCTATGGTAGGGGACTCTCCGTAATGTAGTCACCTCTCTAATGTCGTCACCTCTCCTTGTGGTCACCAATTCTCAGTTAAAAAGTCACTTTGACTTTCTCTCTAAAGTGGTCACCCAAAAATGAGTTGTAAATCTTAAGGAGACATTGGGATGTCTCTGAGTGAGTAATAGTGGTTGTTTGAGCCAAAAACATTGAATGCTTTAGCAGAAACTTAGACACATGAAATTTTTCGAAATATTATAAATAGGAAATCAATGTTAAAATTATGAAAAATATGGAAGAAAAAGTTGAAAAGGATATAAAAAAAAATTCTGTGAATTTGAGGTCTGTCCTCTTTTGCTGATGTATAGGTCTGATGACAGGAGGAAATCAAACCTTTGAGCCTTAAAACATTTCAAAGGCTAAAGTTCAGAGGTGAGAAACCTAAAATAGTGTGGTCTGGAGGGCAACAGGACCTCTCTACATGGTCCCAGGCCACTTTGAAATATTGTGGGGGGTGCAGTGCGGCCTGGAGGGCAGCAGGACCTCTCTAAATGCTCCCCAGCCACTTTGGAGTATGACTATTGTGGGATGTGTAGTGCGGCCTGGGGTTCAGCAGGACTTCAGGAGGGTGTTGCTCCTATAGTAAAAGTAAGAGCTGGCTAAAAATGCCCTTGTTTCCAGTCCTTTCTTTTCATGTAGCTATAACTTGTCCCTTTTGTTGCTCACAAGTGGACATTCAAGTATGGTGCTAAAAAAGGGGGATTTAAGTAGGTAATTAGTTGGGAGAAGTCAGTCAGTATAATATACTATAGAGTGTGTGACATGAGTAGGTACCTGATAGTGCAGCTCTCTCTGTTTTAAACAAGGCAGGTGACCTTTCAGACTAATGTGGTGAGTGCAAGTTGAATGGTGAAGCAGAGCATGACTTCTTTTGAAAAGAGGGTACCTACCGACAGCTCTTTTTACCATAGGCGCAACACGCTCCTGTACACACTCCCCAGCCCCTTTGGAGTATTGTGGGATGTGCAGTGCGGCCTGGAGGGCAGCAGGACTTCTCTACACGCTCCCCAGCCCCTTTGAAGTATTGTGGGGGTGGAGTGCTGTCTGGAGGGCAGCAGGACTTCTGTACACACCCCCCAGCCCCTTTGGAGTATTGTGGGATGTGCAGTGTGGCCTAGAGGGCAGCAGGACTTCTCTACATACTCCCCAGCCCCTCTGGAGTATTGTGGGATGTGCAGTGCAGCTGGACAGCCACATTTTAATTCATTCTAATGTCCAGTAAATTATAAAGCATAATGTGTGTGCATACAGTATGAATAACTTACAAACCCCTGATTTCTTTTATTAATCACATGATCTCCCCCTCCACACACACACTTCTCAGCCCCTTTAAAGGTCTGGTTGAGAAGTGGGTGACCTGTAGGGTGTTTCAGAAGCCAGACTTAACCCAGATAGCCCTACTGTCCTACATGTAGGACGCCTATGTGACATCTTGGGAAGAGGTCTATATCTACAAGTAAACTTAACAGATATGGAAGTAAAATGTTACATCCTATAGTTCTAGGCCCAAGGCTTCCAAAAATGCTCTATATGGGTATTCTTAGGTACTTTTATGACATTACACACATGTCCTAAAACACCTACTACTTAGGAAATTACCTTCCGGTAAAAGATTTGGACCTTTTCAGAGGAGACAGAAGCCCAAAGTCCTACTGTCCTACATGTAGGATGGTGCTAATCTCTGGATCTGCTAAGCTGAAGCTTTGAAATTTCTTGTATAGCATAAATGGCCATATATAAGTCTATTTTTCAGTTTCTGGCACTCTTGCACAGGAATTGTGGTTTCCATGGCAACCAAAAGAACACAAATTTCAAAGGATAGTAGTCCTGAGTCCTACTGTCCTACATGTAGGACAGTAAGCAATCCCTCATATCTCTGGACACGGTGCAGGTAAAGGTCCAAAATTTTGTACAGGGCATATTTGGTCATATATCAGTCTACTTACTAATTTTAAGCACTCTATGACAAAAATTGCCACTTTAGGGTTATCTGGGTTAATTTTCCATATACCTTCAGCATTGCAAAATTGGCAAAAAACATGACAAGGGGGAGGGGGGGGTAAAAAAACATATTATGACTATTGTAAAGTTACAGCCACTCCTATCTTTGTCAGGTCATATAGAGAAATGTATTAGAATATACTGATGGCCTTTGTAGAAACACATGCTAGTGTAAGCCTACATAATCTTAAAACTGATAACCAGTTGTAAATATTGCCATCTTGTGAAACACCACACAGAAATGAATTCGTTTGAAACGTTCATAAACATTCTAGTGGATGTTCATGTGTGCACATACTCACGTACTGCATAGCCAATAACTCAGCCCGAAAACGGTGGTTGGCCAATGTGGGGGTCGAACCCACGACATTCGCGTTATTAGCACGACGCTCTAACCAACTGAGCTAACCGGCCACCTGACTACAGAGCCCCGCCGCGTGTTAGAGTATCAGCGTCGAGCACATCGTATAGCGGTGCTGTAAGTATGCTGCACGGTGCCTACGTCGTGGTTGCTAAACCTAACTATTACAAGACACATATTTTTGGGCAAAAATTAGGGAGGTTTAGCAACCACGACGTACGTCATCCGTAACTGATTTCACGCAGACGTAGCAATGCTGTAGGTATGCTGCACGTCTGCGTTTTATTGTCTGCGTAGTGGCCGCTAAACCTCCCTAATACGTGCAGTAAAACCTTCTCTATATACAGTAACATTGCCATACACCTTTTTAATATTAGACGTTCGTGTATGAAAGGGAGTTTGGACTCATGTGTAGCTTTGATTTGTTCTCTATCTCTTTATACAGCGCGAGTACTTGGTAAGAAATACCAACAGTGCCAGTCACCTTCACGTGATTGTAGATCTATATCCTTTGATCTCTGAAACAACAGACCGTGTAATTATCTCTTCTTTTGTAACATTGCCAAAAGATCGATTCTAGTCGGGATCATTGGGGATAGAAGTATGACAGATCTATGGAATATGTCTGGAATTCTAATATCAAAACCAGATTTATAGTATAGGGCCTACCGATACTCCCTTGTTGAGAGGCCCAACTCCATCCACACTCCTCCAAAACCTCAGTAAAAGGTACATGAAGTTAAAACCTTTAGAACAATGTACATGCATAGGAATATGTACCAATGCCATTAGGACAACCCCATTTACCATTAATGCACCTATCTTTGATGTTATACCTGCATCCCCCTGCGACCACTGCTCCATAGTAGACACTATCTCTCTCACCCAGTCTCCCAGGGCTTCATATGCGTGTTACCCTATACATGTACTATCTTCCAGTGCCTATAGCCCTTTCATGCAAACATGCAATATCAGGTCTGAGGCCAGGTATTAATATGCAGTTTTATGTTATCCAACCCAAACTACAGATCAGCACAAATGCATGGCTTCTCTCACCTCCAGATAATTCCCGTTCAAAGTGCAAATGACTGGTGATATGAGAGATTGCTTCGGTAGGCTATGTTCTTAAAATAAAGAAAACCAGAATTAAGCCGAGATTATGGTGCAAACTAAGTTATAAATTCGGTGGCCTCGTGTTATATATTATGATAGGTGACGACCCAGTGACGACCTGATGCCGACCGGGGTGACCTAGGGACGAGCGGTATTGCTAATTGAGGCATAGCATGAAATAGCATAGTAGTATAGGGAGTTGATCAATGTGTAATTGGGGAAAGGGGATGACTGAGGGATGGGGACTGCACACGACTAACGTCTATATATACATGCACTATGCTGTACAGCTGAAGTTGGTGGGAGTGGGGCAGGGTATCATAATGTATCAAACGATACCTTCTCAGTTCTCTATAACAAGTTATCCTAAAATACTTATCTCATCTACGTGCCATGTAATGTAACAAAGGTAAAGTTTATTTCTCACCGTGCGAGGCAACTCTGACAGATGATCTAAATTTCCCAAACAAAGCTTTGGGAAGCTTCGACCTTTTGTTTATAGCGTTTATCAAGAAATTTAGGTCGCCGATTACTTTATTACAGCATTTCCACTGAACTCGACTGAATGCCTAAACACTGCTTTCACCCATACTAAGCGTTATAATGTCAATCTCTACATCATACATACATGTATCTATAGGCATCCCTCCAGAGAGACTACCTCTCTCCCCATATAGAAACCCCTTGATGTCCCTCCCCATCCCAAGCTGCCTTTATATAGAAACAACTACACAGATTGGGGACTGGTTGAAACTCTCTATTGTCTCTCACTAGAATACGCCTACTCATGTAAACCCGGTCAAACCCTAGCAAACAGGATAGGGACCTGTTTATACCCTGCCCTTTGTACAAAGAGGGCGGCTCAGGGATATATGTGAAAGAGCTGTCGATATTTTACCAAGATGGGGAGAAGGGATGGCAGATCCGGCTATTTGGAAACATCCAATGTCCAACCTCCCTTTCTAGGGTTAAGTTTTTAGGGAACAACACATTGTGCGCGAACCCGCCCTTTTATCCTATCCAGAGCTTCTGGATGGGATTCAACCAGTCCCCCCCCCCCGCGATAGATCCTAACTGATCCTATTATTTTCTTACAACCCTTCCCTCTCTCAAAGGTTCTGCCCTTCCACTGATGATATGTCTCATTTATAATGCCTCTTTCTTAAACAAAGTCGATCAACCTAAATTGATAAATCAGGGCCATTGAAAAAATTCCATTGGGAATTATTTACAAAATGGTAATACTGTGAACAAATGCTTACTCCAAGAGCAGCAGCACCTTGTCCTCTGATGGGAATCCTGTTCAATGTACCTTAGCCCTGTGGGGCCTAGGGGTTGGGCCTGACGATGGGCAGTGGGAGGGAATCCCCTCAGGTAGCCTGTAGGGCCTGGGAGGGGGTGTAGGAGGACAATAGGATGAGGTAGATACCCCCTGGAGACAGGTGTCAATGGGCTCTCCTCCAGGCGTGTTCACCTGGTGTGTGAGGTGTGAGAGAGAGGGGGTGAGGTGTGAGTGGGCGAGAGTGATGATGTAAGATGCGCTCACCTGTAGGGAGACAATGGCACAGCTGGGATGAGGCTCAATGCTGTGTATAACTCATTCAGGTTTCAATCTGATATACAGAATGAATCTGTTTGTTCACTTTAAGTTTACAATAATTTCAGATAGCTTTTCAACTGGTTATTCCTATATACAGATATATAGAAAGCAATAGTCATATTGGGAAAAAGTGTAGCCCTGCCAAATTATCATATTATGTCTTTTAGAAAATTGAGTTGGTCCTGATGCTTTCTCTTTACTGTGTAAATTCTCCATGGATCATTCATGACATCATCTCATCACTGTACGAGATGATGTCAGAAAGAGAAAGGAAAAGCGACTTTCTCTCTCTCTCTCTTTGTTGTTGAAAATGTACACATAGTCGAGAGAGAGAGAGAGAGAGAGAGAGAGAGAGAGAGAGAGAGAGAGAGAGAGAGAGCAATCGAAAACCAGTGGAAGTTTTTGAAGGTTCATCATGAAGCGTGTGGAATAAATAAGCTGCATCAGTTAGACACCCCACATGCAGGTCCCTCCCATCACCCATTGAGCCTGACCAGGGGTTAGGACCCCATTCACTGTCCCCTTCAATGTTACCAAGGGGCATGTGGCTTTGTACCAGTGCCGCCAGAGGGCTTCAGAGTCTAAAACCACCTCATCATTAACCCTTTGAGATCCGCTTGTTGCGCATATTGATGTTAATTTGGCACAATGATGCACCAATGCAGGCAGCGATGGTGGTGATTAACTCGCCAGGAATCCATTATGGCTTCATACCTACTCTTCCACACTGTACCAACCTCATGGGCACGGTATGATACATGAATGCGGTGCTTGTTTCCGCACTGGCCTCAATTCAAGCATCATGGCGGCAAATGACAAAGTGAATTGAAGCATCACTGGGCCTTTGAAGGGTTAAACACCACAGTTGGTGTTATACAAGGTAACAGGGATGGGTCTCCTGGGAACTGGCCACAACAAGGCATGGACAGGGCTGAGATTTGCTGAGGAGCCTTCTGACTCCCCATGGGAGGCAATTGAACAGGATTGTCACCTAGTGCATGAATGCGTATACAGACTGATCACTGCTCATGATTCACGTAGAAGTTAAGGTAATGCCATTTTGTGAGGTCTAGATTGCAACATGGTGCACATATGCGCGGGCACTGACACATTCCTCTGTGAAATTGTGTAATGTAGTTCTCGCCATGAATATGACCTTAGCTGTCGAAATGGCGTTAAACCTCTATTACTCACTCACTCACTAGATTGCAACAAGACCATTTTGGTTGGGATTCACTCTAGTAGTTAGACTAGAAAATATACAGATCTATATTAGTGGAATGCCGGAGAACAACAAAAAGTGATTCCCTATCCATACAAAATGGTATCGAAAGTCTTTGTACCACGGGCTTTTTATTCCTGTGACTTTTATCAATTGAAACAAAATGGTGCTGACATTTAAACTTGTGAGGGCGACATAATAGTTTACTGGACCCATCTTTGGTACCCATCTTTATACACAGCATTGAGCCTTCTTCATCCTAACTATAGGATACAATTAAGCAAAGCCCAGCTGCCGCCCACTACTAATTGTTACCTTTTTTACAATCGTCCTGAAAACTGAGTCTCCGCATTCATATACCATGACAATCCATGAATTGATACCTTCTACCATGATCTGTGTTTCAACAGGCTTCAGAATTGTTGTTTTTTTCTGGCGTTCTTCCTAATGAATGACGGCTAATCAACATAAATCCAGGCATGTTAAAGGGGGTTTACCCTGCAGGGGTACTTACAGTGATAGGGGTCTGAATGCATGTCACTGGTAAGGCTACATACAATACAGCTGCTAGCACACAGTGATGGGCAGGCCATGGATGTCAGTCTCCCAATGGTTGATTGTTGAATGACCTCCTCATTGTTACTCAGTAACAAATGAAGTACCATTATTGCTAACCATGGAATTGACCACCTCAAACTATCACTGTTAATTGTATGGACCTGCCGTAGGGATGGCCACTAACGTAATGATCAGCCCTCTAAGGAACGCATAATGCACCCAGGTTCCCTATCGTCTGGTCATACTTGGATGTAACAATATACCAATCTACTGCTGGTAATTTCTCCTGTGTTTTACAGGGGTATTACGCTTTATTTGGCCATCAGTGATTTTATCTATCATACTGAGAAAACCACCAGAGCACATAGTACATAAAAACATTATGTTCCCCTCAAGGCCTGAATGTTATCTCTCAGCACTTCCCTTTATTCTCACTCACCCAGAGTAGATAAAGGCTGGACCCTACGGTATTAAATATGTATACTCTTTAGTGTTTGACACCTTTTATTGCAGGCAGCTCCCTACATCACTTCCCTCTATACCCAAACTGTCAGTGAATGATCCCAACCAATGGCACAACTCAAAGCACCAACAAATTACTCTCTCCACTTACCCCACTAGGCAGTGAGAGGCCCAGTGGGACCTAGTGATAACAGTGGTGTGGGGCATTGTGTGGATCCCTGATGGGTTTGTGTGAGGATCCATTACTACCCGTGTACTGAGCTGCTCCCTTGACACTAACTCATCATCAAAGCTGCTCATCCTACCCCTCACTATTACATATATTGCAGCCTCCCCACCTGTTAACCCTTTATGTGTGATATATAGATTTGATAAATGCCCTTTTATGATGGTTCCTACATAATAGTATTTGCCATTATTTGTGAATTGGTCTTCAGCCTATTCAAATCTGGTAGGGCCAAAAAAATAAAAGGTGTGTTTCTAGTTACATGGCTCAAAGGGCTAGGGTCGGTAGGTCGTTTTTTTTTTTATTATTTTCTCTTTCTTTAGTTTGTATACCAATGTATTGTCAGATATGCCAGGTTCTTTTTGTTTTACTGTAGAAATATGAAAAGTTCATGAGAAATGTGAAAAATATGGAGAAGACATGCCTTACAATACTGTTAACTCAAGACCCGCAGAAAAATAGATAGAAAATTTCGAAAAATGGGATGAAAATCATCAAGAACAGATGGAAATTTACCAAAAAATTCTCAAAATAAAAAAAACAACTTTTTTGGCCCTGATTTGGTAGGGTTGGTCGGGTAATTTTCTTTAGGCCTAGGGTCAATTTTAGTATGGTCAAGGCTTCTCACACCTAGCGGTGGCTAAATCATTATCTTTGTAGAGGATGTATTATTAGGTCGTATCAATTTATGTATCACCCAGGCACTGACAAAGGCCCTGCAAAGAGATACTAATATTGAATGGGAAGATATGAATTGAAACTATCAGCAGATTCACTAGTAATTCACTCTTATTTCAAAGGAATCCATTACACGCCATTACAAAAATACACTGAGGCATGAGGGTCACGTCATAGTGTCACCATGGTGGTAGGAGATCATAATTATAATTATAACCCTTCTAGGATACCTCCTGCTTCATATACAATTCTCGCCATGATGTACTACTGCATCACCTCTGGACACTTTAAAATGCATTTGTGCATTACATCGGCCCTTCGAGAGTGTATCACCATTATATGAAAATGCAGCACTGGCATGCTATTCGCAAAGGCAGCAAACATGCATCAACTTGATAAAATGACAATAAGTATCAAAGAATTAACATAAAGATGGTTTCTACTGATAGTAAAACCACATTCACACCATAAAACAATACCACTCCTATGGAGGCCACACCTTTCTGTAAGGGGGTCCTTATGTATGAAAGGTGAGAGACAATAAAAGTTAAATTCCTATGATTGATTACAGGTGAATAATTGATATCCTTTCTTTTCACTGAGCTCTAAACGTGATGGAGGAATGTATAGTTAAAACCATTATAAAATGTATAAAATGCATGCTGAGAGGTGGTGTGTAGAGTGGTCATGGTTGAATATGTTATAACCTAATACCAATTAATCACCATAAAAATGGCTGGGGAAGCGGTACATCTAGTAATACATCATGTCATGCATAACATATATGAACACGTATGAGCAGGTGACCTTTGTTAGTGTTCATGTAACCTAATATATCTTGTACATTGTTCTCTCTAAAATGTCCTCAACCTGTATACTTACCTTCCCCTCCATGGTTTTCTTCTTTGTGGTTTTAGATCAAATATCACGCAACATGGACAAACTACGTTTCTCCATATTAAATCCAGTAGTGCAAGAGGGGAATCTTATTTATGCTTCTAGTCACAACGGGGTCAAGAACAGGGCCTCTACCACGACATTAGGATTTTGAAATGGTATCAAGAGGAGTTACATATAATCTTGAGATGGTTACATACACATATCCCTAAATACCCCTTTCACACATATAGTAAATTCCCCTTTTGCTCTCAGGTTAGCAGTCTAATGACAATCTCTATCAAACAGGACACACTGACAACAAGGCCTTCTAAAATTGAGTCCCACTAAACAGAGTTGAGAATAAGCCAGTGTGCAGTATCGATTTGATATATGCAAATGGCATAGATCTACCTGATGTTTTGTACAGGTCACGTTATTGTTACAAAGTGGTGCACAGGTAGAAATAAACATCATTGTAAAGCTGTCAACTCAGCACTTTATCAGGCATGATGGATGCTACATGTGTTCACTTTTAACATGGACAACTAATTGTACCTGGACCTGATAGAAATAACAGAAAATCAATAACAGTACAGGTTTGCAATTGGCAATGGAAGCGGGTAAGGTAGAGCTCAGGCTATATGGGTGTCCATAGGGACTATGTGATGCACTGGTGAAGAGACCATAGTTGGCTATTGACAGTAGACCAAAGTAATATCCATCTCTGCAAGGAGAGTCCCCTCTGAACACATTGTCACACGCCTCTGGCGCCGGGATCAGTGCCATAGCGATAGCATTGCAAATGAGATCAGTGCCTTATGCTAAAAGCACCTGATCTCAGAGATGTAAACACAAATAAAACCACAGATTCATGGCCAAATGATGGCTGTCAGTCACTGATGGACGGCATAGGGACAGTATCATTAGCTCTTTAATTGTTTGTAGTTCTATTAGAACTTGGAGTATGATTATTTGGTTCACTATTCATCCCTAATGGCTTTAATTCCACTATCACTGCACACTCCAGTCGCCAGCTGATCACCATTGCTGCCTGTGACGTCATGACCTCATTATCTGAAAGTGAGGCTCGCTGAGATCAGGTGCTTCTAGCATGAGGCACTGATCTCATTTGCAATGCTATCGCTATGGCACTGATCCCGAAGCCAGAGGCACGTGATTTGAGTTCACACGGCTGAAAGAGAAGCTTGTTCTTTACAGTACTTCCTTTCATGTAGCCCGTTTCCCCCTTGCTTTTTTCCCTCCTAATGTAATATTACTAAAATTCAGTGGTGGATATGGACAGGAGGCTTGCGGGCACGCGCCCCCTCATTTTTCCCTGTACTTTAGGGTTTATTAACCTCTTTCCCCCCTAGAATTTAGCTAAAGTTATGGGTTAAATAAGGGGCGTGCCACCTCCTTTTCAAAATCCTGCATCCGACCCTGGTCAGACTGTATCCTTTCTAATCCACCAATTAAGTGGATAGTTAAACAAATTTATAAAGAATGGTCTTATCCCATTAGCATTAGGCAATATTGATTCAATATGCACAAGCGATATGATGTGTTAGGCTAAAACATGTTAGTGTATGGCTGTGTTACACATTAGGATTAGGCAATATTGATTCAACATGCACAAGCAATATGATGTGTAAGGCTAATTATTGTATGGCTGTGTTGAACCCTTATTGTGAAACTGCCAACTCAGCATTTATTAGACATGATGGATGCTGCACATGTTCACGTTCAACATGGACAACGAATTGTACCTGGACTTCCAAAAAACACAAAATCAATGATGACATGAGATTAGGGTAGGCCTACTGATGCTTGCTGCTACACAGGGCATTTGCAATATACACCATAGATTTGCCTAATATAGTACACATTATAAGGGGTATAGTTATATCAACCCTGCAGCACTTTAGGGTTCTAATTGTAGGGTCAACATCAGAAACTTCTTACTCAAAATGATATGTATTAGCTCCATAACAAAATCATCACAACACCATTACATATCGGCAGTTTGATCGAGTGTATCTATTACTGTTTTATCACAATGACTATTGATGTAGTAAAACTACATCATGAATAATCCAGGATTTTTTTTTCTTAGAGGAATTCACATCATTTGCGTGACCCAATGTTGGCATAATGGACACCCCTCTTACGTAGGTGAAAAGCCAATCACCTTTTTCACCGGATTATAACCATTCAAATCAAGCAGAGTGCTTCAATACAAAGAATATTGATTCACAAAAATGCACGAATCCAGCCATGTTAAGTAGCTCACTCATGTTGAATTCAAAACATTATGTGGATGTTGAGAGGTTGATGCACTCCTAAATGGGTCAGCATGATGCACAAATGATGCAGCAGTAAGAATCTCAAATGAACTGTTAGTCATTCCAGCAGAATTACTAAACATGTAGCCTGGAGGCCATAAAGGGTTCAACATGCCGCATTATGAATGTCAAATACAAAGCGATTGGCGCCACACCATTAACAATGAACTACCAAATATTGATCGGTTTTAACATTCAACACGAAGAACAAAATATTCGGAGGAAAAAGCAACAATAAAACACATTACATAAAGGCAAAAACTACAAAACACAGGTATGAATCAATGCTCCTGCATTCTGATGGATCCCATTATAAATATTTGGTGGCAAACTACATGCACTCTGTGCTCCTGCAGGGGAGAATATATATATATATATATATATATATATATATATATATATGGAACTATATACTCCCAGGTATATATATATAATTAATGAGTGATACGTTTTGGCACTACTTGTCTGTGCACATGATTTTCTATGACGTCACACATAACATTCTCCTCCAGTATATAAGCTCCAGCAGTTGAACCAACGGTCAATTGGCTTCATGTACGCGGACAGCATACACCACGCTGGGTGGTACTGGAAATTTTAAACGGTTTTATCCGTTTTTCCAAATTAATACGGTGTCAAACCTATCATTATGGGTAGAAAAGGAACAGCTAGCGGCACACAAAGGTCCAAGACCAAGAAGTCGCCTAAAAAATCAGGAAATATAGCCAATTCTAGGATTTCGAACGGTGTAGACTCCAATGGGGGTGGTCAAGGACCATCTTCCCCAACTGCTACTGGGGTTTCATTGGATCTGCCTGTTGACCAGACGTATATCGGGGAGCTGGAGGAACGGACTACTCGTATGGAGCAGCAACTTGAAAATATGCGGTCCTTATTGGAAGACCAGGCGGTTAAACGAACATGTGCATCGGCAGCGGTTGGCGAGGCGGAGACGGGTCATACACGTGGTGGTGTTGATAAACATTCCATAGACAATACGGTAACCAGGCAACGGGGGCGGGGCCGGCAGTGCTCGCCTGACTACCGGGGTCTCCACGGCGACAGGAAAGGACGTCGCCATCTTGGATCATCGAGCAGATTGTCTTCATACCGTAGTGTTTCGACGGATTCATCGGATTCTATTAGGACTAATGCCTCATGGAACGGTCATCGACATGATACAAAGTCTAGAGGTACGTTTGACCAAAGAAATTTCTTGAAAAAGGGTGAAAAAGTGGATAGTATCGAGAAACTGCTGCTCGTTAACGTCAGGATGATAAGACAGTTGATAGAGGAGGGTGAGGATGTTTTCGAGGTGGTTAAGCATATTGTTGTCGATCGTTAGTCAGTCACGACAACTTAAGTATGTGGCTGGCAATAAGGTATTCATGTCATGTAGCATAAAACTCTATTAGAGGTAGGAGAATGCTAAAGTTAGATCTGGTGACTGTACCAGGATGTGAGACAATTTAGTCACAACAGGATACAAGAAGGGGATTAACTCCCAATAGGATGTAATGTGAGGGCTGACTCATTACAGGACATTGGAACAGGAACTCCTCATACCAGGATGCTGGTGATAACAGGACATTGAGTCATGCCCTTAGCAGGATGCACTTTAAGCAGGATGTAATCAATACCTCCGGGAGGCAGAGCCATAAACTTGATCCCATAACAGGATGTAGCCACAGCCTATAAAGCCTAACATCCCTGCCTGATTCAGCAGGGGGAAATTCATTCATGGACACAGTGCTGGCGAAGACTGCTTCGTGATACTAGGTGACTGATTGCCAGTTCTATACGGACTTAGCCCTTTGTGATTACGTGGAGACAGGGCAGAGCCATTGGCTTGGTATTACTGCATATGGGAAAGGTGGCTTCCTGGTTGGTATTGCGTGTTAGACAGTGGAGCATTGTGACTTAGGAGCCATCAGATGCATTCTCCGGACATTACCTCAGGTTGATATGAAATGGTGCATAATGTGTGTTAGTCAGTAAATAAAGCCTATGATATATAATTACCTCTTAGAGTGCTCTCTTGGACTATTACTTAGTACAGGCCTTGCCTGGCAACTACTTTGGTATGTGGAGTTGGGAAAGGATTCAGTATTACCACTAACAACAACAGGAAGGATTAAGGTGAGCTTTTAGACCTTATGCTACCCCAAATCCCCCCAACAAAGCAACCAGAATACATGGTGGAGAACCCGGGTAATTTTTGGCAATGAAACATTAAGAAAGTGAAACATAAGAAGATAAAGAAGCAACCATACATTGATTACAAAACTTAATTTGAGGAAGTCATGTATGTGAGGTTAAATAAGGAAATAATTCAAAATTCCATCAACAATATACATAGAATAGGGTGAAACAGAAATTATGAAGTGAACTAACAAGAAAACAAAACAAATGTAAAATGAAAGCAAATGCATATATATTGAACTCATGTGAGTTTATCTAACAATTGACCTAGCCAATTGTCTTAAAGGCCAGGGATGTGTTGTCGATCGTTAGTCAGTCACGACAACTTAAGTATGTGGCTGGCAATAAGGTATTCATGTCATGTAGCATAAAACTCTATTAGAGGTAGGAGAATGCTAAAGTTAGATCTGGTGACTGTACCAGGATGTGAGACAATTTAGTCACAACAGGATACAAGAAGGGGATTAACTCCCAATAGGATGTAATGTGAGGGCTGACTCATTACAGGACATTGGAACAGGAACTCCTCATACCAGGATGCTGGTGATAACAGGACATTGAGTCATGCCCTTAGCAGGATGCACTTTAAGCAGGATGTAATCAATACCTCCGGGAGGCAGAGCCATAAACTTGATCCCATAACAGGATGTAGCCACAGCCTATAAAGCCTAACATCCCTGCCTGATTCAGCAGGGGGAAATTCATTCATGGACACAGTGCTGGCGAAGACTGCTTCGTGATACTAGGTGACTGATTGCCAGTTCTATACGGACTTAGCCCTTTGTGATTACGTGGAGACAGGGCAGAGCCATTGGCTTGGTATTACTGCATATGGGAAAGGTGGCTTCCTGGTTGGTATTGCGTGTTAGACAGTGGAGCATTGTGACTTAGGAGCCATCAGATGCATTCTCCGGACATTACCTCAGGTTGATATGAAATGGTGCATAATGTGTGTTAGTCAGTAAATAAAGCCTATGATATATAATTACCTCTTAGAGTGCTCTCTTGGACTATTACTTAGTACAGGCCTTGCCTGGCAACTACTTTGGTATGTGGAGTTGGGAAAGGATTCAGTATTACCACTAACAACAACAGGAAGGATTAAGGTGAGCTTTTAGACCTTATGCTACCCCAAATCCCCCCAACAAAGCAACCAGAATAATATTGAAGTTCTAGTGGAAAAATCCTCTACCAGAATATATACTTTGAGAGCCCTTGTAGCTTACGATTCGTCGGTAAAAAACAGAGCTAATGTTGAAGGTATTGAATCGTTTGGTGATGTTAAAAGTGAGGATATTCTTAGGCATCTGTCTTATGACGGAACGGTGCAAGCTCAGAAGGCGGGTGGGGCTAAGCCTAAGTCGTTCAAGTCAAAACAATCCAACCGAACCTGTTATGCTTTCAACAGGGCTGAAGGTTGCAGGGAAGACCCGTGCAGGTATCGTCACATTTGTGAGGTTTGTAGCATGTCAAACCATGGCAAAGACAAGTGTCAAAAGAACAAAAAAGATTAGGAAATTTCACTTAGGCAAGGTCCTACGCTAGATTCTGATATTTTGATGCCTGATTTTAGTGTAGTACGTGTGGTAGATCTTCCTGAGCCCCCCGTTCCAGTCATTTCGGGTGAAAATAATGAAAATGATGTTAATATATCTTGTAATGTTAGCAAGAATCTTTTTATGTCTTATAGTGGCCCAGTACAGGGCGAGTTTAAACCACTGTTTACGGTGGAGTGTGTTAAAAGGCCTAGCATCAGGGTCTATGATAGTTGCGTCAATGGTGTATGTGAGTGTGAGCATTCCATTTATGGTAGGAAAGCTCAAATTTTACCATGTAGACTGGCTAGTTTTTTGAGACAGTCAGATATTATTAATATAAATCAGATAGAATCTGATTTTCTATGGTGTGGTTTTACTGAGGGGTTCAAAATAGTTGACCCAGGTTGTGATACAACATATGATTGTAAAAATTATAAGTCTATTTTAGAAGATAGATTTTATAACGAGATGTGTGGTATTATTGAGGATGAATTAGCCCAGGGCTTGGTTACGAAGACAAATGTCAAACCCAGGTGTGTCCATTCTTTAGGTGGTGTGGAGAAGTCTAATGGTAAATTAAGACCTATCACGGATTGTAGCATGCCAGCGGAGGTATCTATTAATAACTTTATGAGCACCACGTCTAGAAGTTTCTCTTATAACTCTATTAACACGGTTACTTGTCAACTAGATAGGAACGACTTTATGTGTGTGGTGGATTTGAAATCCGCTTACAGGAGTATCAGTGTGTATGGTCCACATGTAGGCTATCAAGGCTTCAGGTGGAATTTTGGTAATGGAGATGAATTTTTTGAAAGTAACCGGTTGACATTTGGTCTAAAGTGTGCTCCATATATATTTAGTAGAATATCTGATCTTTTGACTGAAATAGCTAAATTTTATGGTGTAGATAGGATAGTAAATTACCTAGACGATTTTATTATCATAGCTCGGACCGAAGAGGAATGTTTACGTAAGAGGAACATCCTCATTGAGTGTATGGAATATTTAGGGTTTGTGGTGTCGAAAGAGAAGGTGACTGAGCCTAGTCAGGTGTGTACTTTTCTAGGTATAACCATTGATTCAACCTGTATGGAGCTGTCTCTACCACAAAAGAAATTAGATAAAATGAGCCTAGCTATAGACGAGTGTTTGGGTAGAAAGTTTGTGTCTAAAAAGACGTTACAGAAAATTGGTGGTTTAATGTCTTTCTGTTCCCAGGTAGTACGTGGTGGTAGAACTTTCAGCAGGAGATTGTTCGATCTTTGTGCAAAGGCCAGGAACAGGGGTGTTATTAGACTTAATGAGGAAACCCAGAATGACCTGCTATGGTGGAGGGATTTCTGTAGGATTTTTAATTGTAAAAATATCATTTTGAATGATAATGAATGTACCCCTATGTATTCCGATTCCTCTGTACAGGGCTTTGGGGCCTGGTTTGATAAAGATTATTTGTATGGTACTTGGAACGACTCTAATCCTATGGTAGACTGTGTGGGTCATTTTGTTCAGGCCCCTAAACTTGATAATCTCAAGATTCACCACAGAAATATAAATGTGTACAAGCTCTACCCGGTAATGGTAGGCCTAAAGCGCTGGGTGAAGAAGATTTCTAATACTAGAGTTCATTGCATTACGGACAACATGCAGGTATTGGGTATGTTAAATACCGGTAGATCCAGGAATTAATTGTGTATGTCCTGGTTGAGAGAAATCTTTTGGCTATGCTTTATACATAACATTGAAATATATTCCACATATATTAGGTCTGAGGAAAACATTTTAGCTGACCATTTGTCTAGGCTGAACTACAGGGGTGTTCCACAGAAATGTAAAAATGTTTTAACTGAATATAACATGTGCTGTTATGATTGCAGACCTCAAGGAGTTGGAGAGGAGAAGGAAAAAATTCTTGTATAGGGGTGTGGCTGATTCCACTCATAAAACTCGTAAACAGCAACTTAGTAGGTACAAGAAATTTTGTAAAATTTAATTTTAACCTTTTTCCGTGTTCTCCTTCTCAAGCTTCTTTGTATTGTGTATACCTGTCTGATTTTATGAAACCCATTTCGGTCAGGAACTATTTATCTGCTGTATGGTATTATCAGAAATTAAAAGGTTATATGGATTATAGTAATAATTTTGTGGTTAGGAAGACACTTGATGGGATAGAGAGACTATGTAAGAGGTCTGGTAGTACAACCTATCCTCTAAGTCCTACAGATATGGTTCAAATTAAATCAAAACTTGATTTTAATCTCGTGGAAGATGTGGTATTTTGGTCTGCTATATTATTATGCTACAGAGGTGTTTTCAGGGTTGGACATGTAGTCCAGTCCCCCCATAACTTTTTGAAAAGGGATGTTAAAGTGTCTTCTGATTGTATCAAGATCAAGGTTATTTCTTCTAAGACAGACCAGTTTGGCAAGTCTCCATATGTTGTGTATCTAAAGAGAGATGATAGTTCTGATTTGTGCCCGGCTAGGTATATTAACATGTGTGTGAGAGCCTGTAAGCATAGCAGGTTTCTATTTTCTTTTCAATCTAGACCGCTGCAATATAACTATGTGAATATGAGGTTAAAGTCTATTGTCTTACAATGTGGTTTGCCTGTTAAAGTTTCAACCCATTCACTTAGGCACGGTGGTGCTACCCTTCTAAGAAATGCAGGTTTAAGTGTTCAGGATATTATGAGACGAGCAAACTGGAAGTCTAATGCCATTTTTAAATATCTACATGATTCAAAGGATAGTTTGCTAGCTTTGGATGTAATGTTTTAGTGTTATACTATGGAATGTGTTACATTGTGTTTGGCGGTTGTTGGCATGTATAGGATTGGTATTGACAAAATCAATTCTCACCAAACCCAATGTCTTCTTTATTATTCCATATTATTATTATAACTTGTCTATTAATATAACAATGTAGTTATTATTATTACCCGTACTACGGATCAGCACATTAACTTATGGAACTATATACTCCTAGGTATATATATATAATTAATGAGTGATACGTTTTGGCACTACTTGTCTGTGCGCATGATTTTCTATGACGTCACACATAACATTCTCCTCCAGTATATAAGCTCCAGCAGTTGAACCAACGGTCAATTGGCTTCATGTACGCGGACAGCATACACCACGCTGGGTGGTGCTGGAAATTTTAAACTTTACTGTGATATTGTATTATCTGTATTTACTATTTATTGTATTATATTGTTATTCTATATATTGCTATTATTGTAATATATTGTAATTTATTGTCTTATTTTAATAAAGGCATGTATAGGATTGGTATTGACAAAATCAATTCTCACCAAACCCAATGTCTTCTTTATTATTCCATATTATTATTATAACTTGTCTATTAATATAACGATGTAGTTATTATTATTACCGGTACTACGGATCAGCACATTAACTTATATATATATATATATATATGTATATATATATATATATATATATATATATCGACATTTCAAGATGGCCAAGCAAATGGAAAATATCCTCGCCTTCCTCACACTTGTCTTTAGCAAGATGTACATTCACCAGCATTAACTGTTCAATACAATCAATCTTGGAATTTTTCTCTAGATAATTCTTCTGATCGAACTCACCCCGATGTCTTTTCCGTGTAGAATGGGTAGTATCAGTAGAGGAACTCCTTGAAAATGATGAATCTTTATCCGAATCCGACGAAGGAGAACGGTCCTGTCACCATCTTGGATTCCTGTCGTCATGGCCTCCCCGGTCACTAGGCGAGCGCTGCCTACGTCTCCCCCGTTGCTTGGTTACAGCGCCTTTGGAATCCTGCGTCAAAATACCACCACGTGAGTCCGCTCGACACGCCCCTTTTACCGGATTGCTCTGTTTAGCTGCTATGGTCTCGAGAAGATCTTTGATATCAGCAAGCTGGTCCTCCATTACCGTAGTCCTTTCCTCTAGATTGATGAACGTCTGGTCAGCAGATAAGCCCAAATTAACTCCTGAAGCTTTTGGGGTAGGTGACACCGGGTCAACCATATTTGGATCAGAGCTGCTCGAAGTCCTAGAGTTGGCCTTACTCCTCGTATTCTTTGTAGTTTTCTTAGTACCAGGCTTGGCATTAGCACCACCCGTCGATTTCCTACCCATATTGCAGGGTATTATACTGTAGTATACGAAAAAACAAAGAATAAAGTTAAAATTTCCAGCACCACCCAGCGTGATGTGTGCCGCTCGAAGGATATTCGCCAACTGACGGTTAATTTGGATCCCGAGGCTTATATAGGCGCTTTTGTTTACTATGACGTTATACATATTAAGGGGCGCCCTGGAGGAGAAAATAGTTCCAACCGCTGTACATATTAATTATATATATATACACGGGTGTATATAGTCCCATATATATATATATATATATATATATATATATAGAGAGAGAGAGAGAGAGAGAGAGAGAGAGAGCATCTACCGTGAAAATGTGTTAGGGGTTGGAGTATGTATAGAGGTAGACAGGTAGGGGTGTTTTATATTGGGAGCAGTGAGAGACTTTAGAGTGTGCGCTTTTCCTTAATGATGTTGATAACCCCGGTCCAAGGATGGTCTAAAAGGAGAGATCTGATGCAGTATATAAAGTAAAAGTGTGTAGGTACAAAGTCACACTTATAGATGTTTGTGCTGGGGAAGCCATCAGCATTGGATAGAGTGAATGTCTGGAAAGCTATAAGGGCAAATGTATTTCATTAGGCTTGGGTTTCTTGCAGTATGTATAGATCTGTTAGACTTTACTGTCCCTTTCTTCTCTCATGCTGAAATGGGATGGTAAATATTTAAGGTAAATAGCTAGAATTAATTCATGTATGATCATTGTTGTAAAATGATACGACCATTGCAAGTATAATATATTTACATGAGATCTGATAGTGTTTACAAGCCTCAGACATCTACTGCTTGATTCATGTGTTTCAGTCCTTAACTATCCTGATCTAATGTATGGGAGGAGCTAATGAACCACATATCTGAGACCAGTCACACCATCACCATGGGTTATAATTAAATCACCATCTCACTCAACAGAAAACAGCCTTTTCATGTCTACCCATGTAGCTTTTGTAGGGAAAAGATCAGAAAGATGCCATAGAAATGGCTCTGCTTTTTGCCACTATCCCCTCCATCCCTCCACCCACCCTCCATCCCTTACTTCCTTGCCATGAGAGCAGCATCCATACATGATGGTGCCATATGGCGTAGGCTGTCAAGGTGCCACCTTCAATAAAGGATGCCGCTAATTACCAATCAAACATTCATCCTTCCTACCAACATTGTTTTGTGCTGATGGTGAATTAGTAATGACATAGGCACACCAAGCCCTGCATCTACGGAAGCCATAGAGGGCCACACCTTGAAAAAATTCAACTTAAACTTTTTTTATCTCCAATATGGAATCAATATAAAATGGAACATAAAAAAACTACTGTCAAACCTGAAGATTCACCTGTCAACTGTCAAAGTAGATAAAAAAAAAATCTTCTGTCAATATGATATTTTCCCCTGTCACCTGTCAAGTTGACAGTTGACGGCAGATTTTTTTTCGAACTTAACAGTTGACGTTGGAAAATTTCATGTTGACAGCAATATTTTTTTAAACTTCATCTTGGTGGTTGTAAGAAAGTCATGCTGATTTTGAAGTGCATGTTATTTTGTGGTGTGGCCCTTCACTGCTTCCATATGCATCAGCCTACCAGCCCTTACTCTACTGCCTGCCTGAATGCACTGCCTGAATATTGTAGGTTACATAGTGGTAAGTCTGATGGTATGTCGATGTGAAAATACTGACGGGGGTTCCATAGATTGTATATTTCAGTACGGGTTTTCAAAGTTGTGTCGGATCAAGGCCAGGGGTTTACTTCTAAACAGTGTCAATCTAATAATATTTAGAAATATCTTGGTAGCATTTGGATCAGACGAATATTTCCACTGCCGGTACCCCAGTTGATTTAGACTGAGTACCCACGCCCCCCTTATTGGGCAGTGTAGAAAATTTGAATGCATTAAATTTTCATTGGGTGGACGAAGATTTTTGAGCATGACCTGAGAGACAAAGGCCCCCATCTCACTTTTTCCTTAGAATCCCTTCCCCTACTCACCCAATCATCCCCTCTTCCCTCTGTCCAGCGGTAAGACCTTCTGACAATGGGGCCGGCGAGAGAGAGAGAGAGAGAGAGAGAGAGAGAGAGAGAGAGAGAGAGAGAGAGAGAGAGACAGAGACAGAGACAGAGACAGAGACAGAGAGAGAGACAGAGACAGAGACAGAGACAGACAGAGACAGGGAGAGAGACAGAGAGACAGAGACAGCCAGACAGACAGACAGACAGAGACAGACAGCCAGAGACAGACAGCCAGAGACAGACAGACAGCCAGAGACAGACAGACAGCCAGAGACAGACAGACAGCCAGACAGACAGACAGAGTAGGGGCAGGAAGGACGTCAGAAGGAGGAAGGAACACAGGGAAGATAGTGATGATGGTGATGAACATTTGAAGCCGGCACGAGACCTCCAGGCCCTATAATATGTTGGACGGGAAAGTGGGACGGCGGTATGCAACCTTGAAGGATGGATCCAGGTGATGATGGAGAGGGGTGGAAAGAAAGACATTCAAGGAGCATGGTTGCAGGAATGGGACTGAAAGACGGGAGAGAGGACGGACAGAAGAGGTTGGGAATACTGAATCGATGGAGGGAGAGATCAGGGACGGATCCAGAAGGGATGGTCGGGGGGGGGGCACAGTCATGGTCTCATGCCAAATTTCCCATAGGTAAGAGTCATAGTCAGGCCCATTTTCAGGGGGTCTATGGGGTCACGCGGCCCCTAAAGAGAGGAGAGTGTGCTAGGCACACAGTCGGACGACGTGATGAGCTAGTGTGATACTGAGCTGCTCC
Organism: Acholoe squamosa; assembly: GCA_949317995.1. Taxonomy (NCBI): domain Eukaryota; kingdom Metazoa; phylum Annelida; class Polychaeta; order Phyllodocida; family Polynoidae; genus Acholoe; species Acholoe squamosa. The sequence goes on along the minus strand of OX439039.1, from coordinate 18,336,467 downwards.
CACCTGCTCCATGAAGCATGTCGTCACCGAAGTTACTTGACACCATTCCGTAGGTCCATCGTGAATAAAAATGACAATTGGGATTATTCAAACGGTGGACACATTTTTGAAGCAATGTTGAAAATACGTTGATCAACTTAATAAAAAAGACTCATCCAAAATTATGTGTACTCCTACCTTTGAAAATGTACTCAAATCTACTTCCCATTCCAGCCTCTCGATTCCCGCCCCATGCTGATGCCCTCTCAATTGCCGACCCGTAGCTGCACTCCAAGATCTAATACAACATGTTGCTCTAATCCCTGTACCCCCTACTCACACATTCACACCCACCATGTCTCCTCCTTCATCCCCACCCCCTTTCTTAGCCCCTCTCTCTACACTTTTGTCCCAGCTTCCTCTGACCCCCTCTTGTCCCCGGCCCCCACTGGGAGGACACGGGGGTCTAGGGCTTAATAAGAGAGACGTAATTAGAAAACGGACCCGTTAATGTCGGCAGGAAGTGATCACCTGGAGGTGCCGTGAGTCACAGGAGGACAGAGTCCAGGGTCAGCAGGAGGCAGAGGGAGGGGAAGGATGGAAGGTAGGAAGGGGCAATGGGAGGGAGGAATAGAGTGAAGGAGTGATGTGACGAAGGGAGTGAGTGAGGAGATCCGATTGAGAGGGGTAACTAGAGATAGCTAGCCAGAGCTGAAAGGAGGGAGGAGGGGGAGGAAGGGGTGAGTGAGACGAATGGGGATGTAGTAGATATAATATAACCCCCTAATTCCTCCTCTTCTACTTCCCTCACTCGCTCCACACACCAACTCATCTTTGCTTCCCTTCCTTTTTCTTGGCACAATGTCTCCCTCGATCCATGCTCTGAATTTTGAACACCTATTGCCCCCTCCACTCTTCACCCCCCCCCCTCTCATCGCCTCCATCTACATGTGTTTTCATCCCCTACCTGCGTCCACTCTTTCCCCTGCCTTCCATCACTTCATTTCCACTCCCTGCACCCTCCTCTGAACACACATTGGCCACACCCACCTCCTTGGTCTGTGAGTGTGCATTGTTCCCTGGATACTGGTCAGCAGCCGCCAATATCAGGTTTCCTTGTCACAGGTAAGCTGCCCCCCCCCCACTCCTACCTACCCACCCTCCTCATTCACCCCCCCCCCACACACACACACACACACCATTCCCAGACGGCAGCCATTGTCCGCTCATTAACGCCTGGCCATGGTGAGGTCACGAGGTCAGTGTGAGAGCATGGCTACCTGTAGGTCACCTGTCAGCACTAACCTTTTAACCAAAGGAGGCTGCATTTTAGGAGATTGATGCATGGCTGCAGCATTGGTAACTTATTCAGGCCTGCCGCATTAATGCACGATTCTGGAGTGATGAAGAACCCCGGGACAAGCACAATGTGGCAATGCAGATCTGATAAAAGATCCTTATAGAAGAGCCACAGCTTATATCTCGAAATGGCAAATGGGCAGAATGCCTTGGTGTATCACACTGTTCTTCAAGGGTTAATGGTGGCTGTTATCAGGGGGCAGTTTTGTAGATACCAACAAAGGACGATGTGGAAGACCCTCTAGCTGTCAGTTTAAGTCAGCCTTTGTGCATGAAGTATCAGGTGAGCAGCTCTTTGGTTACAGAAGTTCACACAGAGCTGCTCACAGAACCACTGCTGATTTCAGACCAACTCACACTGCCCCCTACGGACTTATCCCGGTACATGTACAAAGGCAAAGAAGGGGAGAGAGAGAGAGTGAGTGAGTGAGTGAGTGAGTGAGTGAGTGAGAGAGAGAGAGAAAGAGAGAGAGAGAGACAGACAGACACACAGAGACAGACAGACAGACAGCTGCAAAGGTGATAGAGAGAGGGGCCTGGAGGACAAAGGATGAGCAAATAACAGAAGAGAGCAAGCCAGACAGACAGACGGAGAGCAAGGGAAATGCAAAGGGGGGCAGGAACAAGGGGAGTAAGCCAGGGGGATGAGAGAAAGGGGATAACAGGGAGGTATGGGCACAGGAGGTGTTTGGGAGGTTGGGCAAAAAGAAGGTGTGTTTCCAGTTACATGAACTAAATAGCTAGGGTCAGTAGGTCGGATGTTTTTTTTTTGGGGGGGAGGGGGGGGGGAGAGGAGTCTTCCTCCTGTCCAATATAGGTATGTTATATATCAAAAGAAACATAACTTCAAGGTGAATATGAGAGGATATGTGGCCACAATAGTCCGACAATATATTAGGGAGTGGTTGTTATTCATCAACAGAATGGGAGCTGGGTTTGATGGGTGGCTAATGATTTTGGACACCTCCTGAAGGCATAAAAGGTTTAGTCCCTTTTTAGCAAAATAAAGTCTGTGTGCTACTAATAAAAAATGACTGCTTCCTAGGGCAGGGGCATAAAAGATTTTGGGCATCCGCACGATTTTGCTGGACCGGCAGATTTTTTTTCGCCCCCCCCTCCCACTATTACAAAAATGGTCGCGACATCGCCCCACTAAGAACTGATTTTGTAAAATGACCCCCCAAAAATCAGATACACGCGTGGAATAACATGTCATGATGGGTATTTGAATTGCCCATATTTAGTTTTGACCCCCCTGCCCACAGTATGAAGGTTTATTAAGTTTTGGCCCACCACCAAGGGGCTCTTTTTTATATGACCCGCCCCCCTATATCTAACAACCCCCCCACCTGGCAATGAATGACGTGGCCATAATGAGCGGATTGCCATTTTTGTACCTCTATTGGTACTGTTACTATGGTCCTGTCACAAAAAGTAAAAAAGGAAAAAAGGAATCGGTAGTTTTGCTAGGGTTGGTCGGGCAACTGGAAACAAACCTTCTTTTTGGCCTTGATGTGAGCAGAGTGACAGAGGGAGGTAGGGAGATGAGGTAGAATAGTGGGGATGGTTCCTTTATAGTGTTTCCCCCACAGACATATCCACATTACAAAGGCTGACCTACATGAGACTGTAGGCCGCTGGTGATGGTCTCCTACAACAACAAAGGGAGCAGCTCAGGGGGAGATGAGCAGCTCAGGGATCGCCATCACAGAGCAGCTACAAGGAGCATAGAAGAGGTATGGAGGCAGCTTTGTGTTTTGTGGAGATCACTGCTGATAAGACTTGCCCAGGACAGCCAGCAAATAGATATGCATAACAATTATAGAGAAATACTCAAGATAGGTCGAAAAGAAAATCAGGAAGAGACTGGAGAGAGAAAGAAAGAGAGAGAAAGATAGATAGAGAGAGAGAGAGAGAGAGAGAGAGAGAGAGAGAGAGAGAGAGAGAGAGAGAGAGAGAGAGAGAGAGAAAACAACAGCAGGTGGAACAGAGATATACAACCTAAAGAGCCACCCACCTAAAGTCTATCTTGAATACCTCCTTGTGATAAGGCAGGCAAACAGAAAGAGTATCACATGGAAGCACCTATGAGAATTATTTTCGGCTACTGCTAGCATGGGCACATAATATATAACGATGGTTCCATCTTGGGCATATCACGGTTCATCTCTGCTTCTTTCCTTGTTGGCTCCTTGTCATATATACACAGTAGTCTATGGTCAGGTGGGGGAGGCAGGAGCCTGCCTTGTCTTGTGTTCGTAAGGCAGGGACCATGTATTAAAGGATCGGTACCGGAGGGGGTTATACGTGTAGTATCTTCTGACTTATATTGGGGGGGGGGGGGCAAAATATTATCCTTAGTATAAAGTGCTTACTTTTCAGGATATTTACTTTTTTGCCTAGAGGAAATTCCTCCATCAGACCCTCATTCATAAATCCTTCTGAATTTTTAATCGGACCATGACTTATAGATGGATGTTGCGGTACTGAGTCTTCAAAGTCTTTAATCATTGGTCCATTCAGACTAAGTGGCATCAGGTGTGTCCGAGGAAGCACCCACATGAGGTAAGAACAGGGATCAGTCTCATGAAATGACCTCTGTAAATGTCAATGGTTATGAGACACTTGAAGCGAGGCCCAGTTTATTAAACAAGACGGCACAGGGTCCTCTCCAGTTACCCACCCTGAGGTCATCCAGTATATTAGGCCCTTTAGGAGCAGCAAAATGTTCTGATGCCCTCTGCTCCCTTCTGTCCTGATCTGTACAGATATTCGCCAGTGGCTATCTTCAAGCATGATGATGCCAGCATCATGCATCAGTGCTGTGATGGTTCAATCAGCAAGACACACATGACGCCTTAAGTCTTCGTGCAAATCTTCATGACCTTCATGAATTCTCTCTCAAACTAGCCGCAGACTTCCTCACTGTATTACATGAAGCAGCCCAATTCTGTTGTCCAAGAATAACTAAAAGTATCCCTGTCATCTTTTTTATGCTCTGCCTATGAGAGGCGATCCTCCCAGGGCAGGGCCCTCCCAGGGGTGTTGAGTGAGGCCAGGTAGGATCCTATGGAGGTTCATCAAGCTCACGGCACCCTCTGGATCCCATATTTACTAATCCTTTGAGGGTCAAATGTTGCCTTAAATATTTGTGTTTTTGAACATGAGGCACCAATATTTCACTAGTAATTATTAAACTTGTTGGACGAGCGTCTCTGTAGCTATTCAACCCCTTTAGCAAGTCATCAGCCAATGGATAAGGACATCATCATGGTGTGAATGTAGAAGGGGCGAGTTACTAGTAATCGCTAAAGCTGCCTTGACATAAAATCTATGCTGCCATGAGAGGGTAACAAAGAGAAGCTCAGGTCACTCTGTGGATCCTTTATTTACTAAACAAGGGGCTCAGGTTGGGGGAAGGTGACTCCCGTCTCCTTGACAACAATAAACAGGGAGGATCCTCAGAAAACCGTCCTTGACATTGACACCTATCGCTTTTCGCACTCTACTGTCAAGGCCTGCTGTCAATTTGCTGTTGTTGTTTGTCTCAGTATAAAAAAGGGTTCTGGGTGTGAGCCTCATTGTAATAATACAATAACATAGAGGGTGTGAGCTAGGTCTTCAGTTCTCAAGAACATCAGTTTACAAGCATGTAACCCGGCATGTAACAAAGACAGGAAGACAAAGGAGAAGTGAACGAAAAACTAGATAGCAGGAATGTGTAAACGTGTTGAAGAAACTAGTAAGTCCCGGTAGTAATTACTAGTATACACAGAGGAGAGAGAGGGAGAGAGAGAGAGAGATAAAGGCAGAGAGAGAGCGAGAGAGAGAGACAGACAGACAGACAGACAGACAGAGACAGAGAAAGAGACAGACAGACAGACAGAGACAGACAGACAGAAACAGGGAGAAAGACAGATAATGAAAGAGAGAGACAGAGAGACAGAGAGCGGAGAAGAGGAAAGTAAAAAAAAAAAGAACAGAGAGGGAGCAGATACCGTAATTGGCCTCTATAAGCGCCCGGGCGCACATTGATTTCAAGTAGGCTCTAACCCCGGCGCTTATTCAAGACCGGCGCTTATTCAAGACTTAAAATATAGTGTATTTTGAAAATTTCAACCTCCTAATACCCCCGGCGCTTATTGAAGACCGGCGCTCATTCAATACCATGCCCTTATACAGGCCAACACGGTAGATGACAGAGACAGACAGAAATAAAAATCAGACACGAATACACTTGATGAAATTTTGAAGCCGGTAAGAGCCCGACATAGACACGTGATGAATTTAGGGTGGTAGCCCAAAAGTGACGACTGCGTTATTAATCAGTGTAGCCTCTTGACGGATTCTGTGCAGCGTTTTCGCCTGACAAAGCATGAGCATTATCCAGAAAGGAAAAGTCACCAAAAAAGATCTAAGAACTATACAGACACATTTATATCACAACTCCTGGGTATAGTGCATAAGAAGCAGACAAATGATCAATGCAGCATTAAGACAATAAGACAACTATAAACCATTTATAGCTGGGGCCCAATACACAGACGCTATTACCAAACCACACCATACCCTACCCAGGGACCAGGAAACAACACAAGATGTATCACTCCGCGCACGCTGTAGTACCTTATTGACGGAGGGCTGTGGACGTGTTTATTGGCCGCCCCTGGACCTCTGCCTATTCTTTATCCGTGACTCTGGGGGCTGTGCACTTCCTGAGATCGTAAATACAGGTCCACAGTGAGGCCTTGTGACAGGCGTCCGGAAGGTGCCATCAGTCAGCAGGAGGACGCAATATGATCAAACTTACAAGTAAAGGAACGGAGAGAGATAACTGAAGGAGTGATTTTTATGGAAGCCCAGCCAGACAATTGACAAGACCAATTATCCATGGTGATAATATAGCAACTGCATACTCCTGTTTATCTATGTTCCTATCTGTGTTTTGTCTACTAAATACCCTCTCTGTTGGTCTGTCTGTCTGTCTGTTTGTGGGTGATGGTACTTTTAGAGTACTCTCCCTCTGCTGTCACTTTGTCATTCTTTTCCTTCGACTCCCTGTCTTTTGACCCCTATCTTCCTCTATCTGCCATTCTGCATCTCTTAAACTCCCTCTCCTACCTGTATAACCAATGCTGCTTCTCCGCCCCGAATAAATTGTCCATTCCCTGAAGGTATGCTGGAGGGTGTTGCCTCACCTGCAGCATTCTCTTTTTTGTAGTCATAACAAGTAGGTATATCATAGTGCAGCACACACTATTTTCAAGAAAGGTAGGTGACTTTTCAGACTTATGTTGTGAATGGAAGTTGAACGGTGAAGCAGAGAATAACAAAGGAAAAAAAGGGCACCTCCTCCCAGCTCTATTTAGCATATAAGCTACACCCTCCTGAAGTCTTCCCGGCACCGACTACTACCAAGGTCCCAAATACTCTTACAGCTCACCCCTCGCCACTACCCTCCTTTTATTCCTTGGTCTTTAGCTTGGTCTTTAGCCCACGCGCCTTAAGCCCCTCAAGAGCACCATGGTCTTTAAACGTTGCAAGGTGTCCATTTTCCATGATCTACATTTCTGCATTATGCCAGTCCCGCAGAGATAATACTCGCCAGAAGGGACAGGTGAATGCCCCAAACACAGCGCCTATAGCTATCAATATTGGTGGGGAATGACAATTGGCTTGTGCAAAATTTCCACATCTATGAAGATGATGCATTGAGGCTTAAGAGTTTTCATACCCTCCAGGATGGGTTAAACGAATCCATGGCTCACCCAGCCACTTATAAACTTCCCCTTGGCCTCCTCCCCAAGCCCGCCAATACCCAAAGCACCCACTCCTCCGAACACAGGCTAAGCCACAACCTAATAAACCTACAAACTGGATTTTTCAATACCCAGTAATCGGATACGGAGTGCTGCTGGCAGGGACTGCAGAGACCGATCTATGTAGCATCAAACTGTTTTTATCTATGGGGATTTTACACTGGCCCTCAAGTAAACAACTGCCGAGACTCAGCAAATGAAGATGGTGCAAAATGGAGGGGGGGGGGGTTAAGGTAGGGGCCTTGGGGAGGGGATAAATTCCCGGCGGCGATGAGCAAACAAGTCATGATGCCGTTCACGAGCCCATTCTGAGCCGTGTTTTCTCTATTGATCGCTTTACAATGCCCCTACCACCTCCCTACACCCTCCCCACCCCCGTCCGTAGCGCCCCCTATTGGTGTCCTGGAGGTGTGAGTAAACATGGCGGTAAATGGGTTCAGGAGCATAAAGGGAGGTGACAATGGTAGCTTCTGTGTAGGAATTACACCAGCCATGTCTACACCAGGTGGGGGTTTACATCCAAATAGAACCCAAGTTATCCCTGCTTTTATTGTGCTAAAATGGGAAACTCGGAAAGGCTCGTGATGGTACAGATCCTAGTGCTACGTAGATTCTGGCCACACATAGGGTGGATGAAGATGTAACTACTTATCCTGGACAGAGTAGGTATTACAATGTAAACCAGGCGAAGGTCCTGACGTTGAAACAAAATATCTCAATCAATAAACATATAAGGGTGGAGTAGGATGGACATAGATCTACGACAGAGCCCTGGATGAGTTCACCAAGCATCGTATTTGGTTATCATTGTATTCAGTGGGAAGAGTGAGTTGGGAATGGGATGGAGCATGGATGATAAGTTAAATGCACAGATGGAAGGCTCAGAGGGAGACAAAAAAAGGGCTAAAATGGTGGAGAGGAAGCAGGCAGAAAAGGGGTGTTTGACTGTGGAGACTGTTAAAAACAGTGTATTTGTTAAGAAGAATCGGTGAATGTTAGGTAACTGGATGCTTGGTCGAGAGGGGCATAATACTGGTGTTAATGGTTCTACAATATAGGGGCACACTCCGTAAACACTCGGTGATTACACATCCCCCAACCCTGAGTAACTTGTCTCCATCTTCCACATACACCATTCACCTGCGGTCCCCTTTATCCATCCCCTCTCCCTCAGTCCTTGCCCCCCCCCCTCTCCCCTCCTGCCCTCTTCCTTTTGCTCCCCTATCCCCTGCCCAACTACTCCCCTCTCTTCTCACCCCGGGGAGGGGGGCACTCACTATATGTCACTGACACGGGTGTGTGGCTGGCAAGGCCACTTTTTGGCCAAAATCCCTCTCACCAAGGGTCTAGTTTGGGTCAAAATCCCTCTCACCAAGGGTCACTTTTAGCCAAAACCCCTCTCACCAAGGGTCACTTTTCCCATATTTTGACCTCGCACGTCGAAATAAGTGCCAGTTTTTAGAATTTTCTAAAAATTTCTGCTAAATATGGTCAGTTTTGATAAAAAATTCCTCCATAAGGATAATTTTCAAGATAAAAAAATTAACTGTGCACATTTTTTTACCAAAGTCCCTCTTACCAAGGGTCACCTTTTGCCCAAAATCCTCTCACCAAGGGTAAGGGTTGTCAGAGGCCCAGCCGCACACCCCCATCAGAAGAAATTCAAGTGCCCCCCCCCCCGGGCTTCTCACATTCCATTTTTCTTTGTTTTGACCAACTCACATCATTATTAGTATAGTTATCAAGACTCTGACTCCATGCCATCCCCGCACCAAAGAAAACCACCTACTTAACATTTCTCTCTACAAGCCCCCTCCTACTTTCCACCCCATTCACCCAAAGAGACTCCTCTACCTCCCTGTATACCCCCTCCCCCACCCTCTCTGCACAATACACATATCCACGGCCCACACTCCACAGGCACTATCGGCTACAAAACATGTGCAAACACCAGAACGCCCATGTGCGCATTCAGTCCTCACGCCGCTCTATTATCGCTCACAAGTACCACATATGACTCTGTTCTATACAAGTCAATTGAGGCTGCTCTGCCTCACAAAATCCTCTCCTATCCTCACAAACACCCTTTTATACTGACTCCATAGCCCCCATTCTAGTTCTGCTACCGTCAGTGTGTATACTTACACAATATATACTGCCCCCACCCGGAGACTATGAGGTGGTGACAGACCCTCCAGTGTGGAGTGATGTATGTCAATAACGACATGAAGGCGGTATTTAGGCACCTAATAGCATTGATTCCACTGGAGCTGATTGTTGTCTGATCGGGTCATTGGGTTACGTCAGGACACATCGGGCACCCTCGGGGACTGTCGGGCATCTATCGGGTACTGTCGGGCTCCTGTCAGCCAACTATCGGGCTTAAATCGTCTTTGGTGAAAGGACTCCATTTTTTTCATCGGGAACCATCGTAGATGCATCTATGATGGTCCCTGACAGTGCCGGACAGGTACCTGATTTTTTCTAATCAGCTAGAAAAATTTGGGTACCTATCGGGCTGCTCAGCTGTCAGGTCGACAAAAATAGTTTCTCTCTCTCACTTGGGGCATCGCTTTCGGGCAGCTTAACACATGCAAGTCATGTGACCTTCGCTTTGGTCATAAACAAACAAAATGTTTGGCCGAGGAAGTTCCAGACACCGGGGTCGGGCAGGTAAGCCTTTCAAACCCCCACGGCTGAAAAAACAAGCTTCTGGAGAACAAAATGAGGGGATGGATCATCCCAAGGAACCTGCGAAATGTTTCTCTGTCCAAGGTAAGGCCCTCTTGCCCGATCTGACAGAGGAGGAGAAAGAAGAAGCTCACTTGTCCATGTCAAAAGGTACCGGTACTAAAACTAAAAAGAGGCCTACCAAGGTAGTAGTGGACGACGATGTGGAGGAAATAGAAATTATCGGTATGGATAGTGCACTGGACCTGACTAAAGAGAGTGATGAACTGTTTACTTCTACTCCCGTGTTGAAAAAGGGGGGTGGGGGCTACGAGAGGGTCGTCTGGCCCCCTCCCCTGACTTTTGAAAAACATGGGGACTAAGCATAACCTCCTGTCTGACTTGGAGAAGGGGGAGGGTATCCCTCCACCACATTCACCACGTTCTCCTATCCCCCCTCCTCAAAAAAGACTAAAAAGGGACAAGGAGAGACTACAGCTAGTTCATGTTCATCAGGCCCCCCCCCCCAAAGAAGGCCTGTGTGAAGGGCCCTCCATACACCCTTTCTGGTATGAGTGAGCAGGTACATGAGGATGATGAAGAAGGGGAAGGTCAAGGAGAGCAGGATCAGGAGGAAGACACCCCCCCAAAGAGCAGTCCATGATGCTCACCCCTAAAAAAACTATCGGTCAACTTCAGAAAAAACCTTCAGGAGCTAATGCTGGAAGCGGGAGGCAGTACTAAAGTTTAAAGTTCATGACTATCAGACAGCCATGCAGGCTGTCAACCATGAATAGGATGAAATGTAAATGTGTGAACTGTGCTTTACCCCAAACTGTATACTACTGACACAACTTCTTTCAATATGTTTTTCTTTTGCAGCGTTGTCTTTATTAGAAAAAGGCAAAAATTGTTGCTGATGCAGGCCGATCATTATTTATCCTAGAATCTATTATTAACCACAAGTTGGTCATGAGAGACATTAAAACTTTCTGTTTCTTCTAGGTTTTCTTTTTGGCATGATTTTTATAGCAGGTAAAAGAAAAGAGACTGTATCTTTAGATGAAACAGAAATATAAAGTTTTCTTTTTATTCAGATATTATATGAAAGTTCAGATATTTATTTCCATGACATATTGTGCACCTGTCTGGTTACCATGCCAGGTGAGACTTTACATAAAAAAGGACATGTGAAAATCTGAAGAGTTTCATGTAGACTCATGGTTATATTTGTCCATCAGGTATTATATCAAAGTCATATTTATATGCAGACATGAAATATGTCAGGTAGAACGATTTTCCCTCACGAACACATGTGAGGTTGAGCGATTTGCACTCAGGTATAATGAAAGTTACATGATAGTTATCAGGAACACCGTCGTTGAATGTTTTCAACTTAAGTTTACAGCTGAAGTTCTGGTTCTTTGAAGTTTTGAATTAAATAGAAAAATTTGAAACCAATAAATAAGCTCCATAAATAAGAGCTGACAGCCATCAAACCAGTTATATACAATCGTCCAGCTTAATAGTATATAGACATGTAAGGACACACGTCGGCTGCCCCACTCACTCGGGGGCTCCACCTCCTGCTGCCTCACGATCAAACAGGTAGCCATAACACTTTCACAGGTACCGGTCCTGCCAGGGGACCCGACCGTCTCGTTGAAAACCAATTGCATAGGTTCTGACGCATGGATTTTGTGTCCTGTGGCATGTTCCCGGGAGCTCCAGCTCTGTCCAGGCTAACCAGATCCCCATCTTCATGCCACTCTCCAGGATAAAGCTTGTGTTCTTTGTCGTCATAGTCAACTGCCCCATGAGGAATGTATTCTGATGGCGACCTTGTCCTAAGAAAGATATGGAGAGCTAGGGAGGCCATTACAATGGTCTTGACCCCGTTGGGCTCCATGTCCTGTTGTCGCAGGAAGAGCCTGAACGTGGTCATCCAGATCCCAAAGGAGTTCTCTACACACCTTCTCCCTCTGGACATACGATAGTTGTAGGCCACTTCCTTCGTCCCTGATCTTTGACCGCATAGGGCTTCATCAAATTAAAAGGCCCAAAGGCATCGTCCCCGACCATGTAATAAGGGAGCAAATCCCTAATGCCTTTGATGGCTGAAGCTGGAGGAATATCTAGTGGGTTGGCAGGGTCGCACAAGTCCTGGTGCATAGGTCCTTTCTTCCATATATGGGAGTCCCACGCCTTTCCCTCCGACCCGAAGTTCACATAAATAAATCGGTACTGGGCGTCCACGACCGCCATGAGCATGACACTATAAAACTTCTTGTAATTGAAAAATGTTGCTCCTCTTTTCTTTGGCCTCTTGATTTTGATGTGCTTGCCATCTACTGAACCTATACAGTGTGGCAGCTGCCAGGAGTCGGTGTACTGCTATGCTGTGGCCAACCACTCCCCTCTGGTGCTAGGTACATGCAGACTAAAAACAAAAATCATTTTAATCACATGAAAAATACATGTAATCAGGGACAAACATGAATTTAATATGGCAGGGAAATCTAATGATTATGCTACATGTATTCATTGCACCGCTGTCAGTTTATTTTTCTTCTTTTTTTGTAGTGCCTTGCAATTGCATGAATCGGAGATGTATGACCAAAAAACAGTCTGCTGCACAAAATAAAGGAAAAATAATTTTACCTTCAGGCATTCATCTCTCAAGACAGCAGTCAATGCAACACAGGTGTCGCAGATGATAAGGAAGACAGTGGATCCACCCACTAGGTGTCCATGGTGAATCATTTGGCTGCTGTCCCCTGGAAATAATACACTATTACATGACATGAAACTGTAAAATTAATCATTTAATGTTCAGGCAACATCTTTACATGTGTTTCAAACATGAACTGTATTTTTTTCATTTAATCTTCAGGCTGTGTGATATTTCAGGATAAAGATGCTGGGCCTTGTAGCAAGGTGTGGAAAACTTACTTAGGGCAAGGTATCGTAGAGTGATATCCAACCTCTCATCGGGTTTCACAGACGGGCAGTAGTTGGTGTTACTCCTATATATGAGGGGGGTCACTTTTTCCAGCAGCTCATGATACAAGTCGGGCCCCATCCTCAGTATGTGCTTGAACTCTGCGTTGTCTCCCATCTGCAAAAAAATTTTGAACACGGTAAACTTCATGGTAAATATGGAGGGGGGACTCTAACCAAGGTATATATCCATTAAGTTCATCGGCCACCCCTACCTGACACATACCAGTAAGTAATGTCAGTACCCCCCTACCCCCAAAAGACACAACCCCTTTCCTTTCGAGCCATCCATAAAATATGTCATGAAAAATTTCAACCCCCTCCCCCCTCGTCATGTATTTAGCCAATTTTGCTCAGCTGAAGGTAAAAGGGAAATTAGTTCCGTCATGCCTGTCAGACCTCCCCCCTCCCCCTTCTAGCTTGATGTCATTTGTGGATGGGCCCTATGTAATATACTTATAACTATCAGATCGTGGTGGAGCTTGGTATAAATATTCCTTTGGGTCTCATCTGTTCTGTTCTTCAGGTGCGGGGCAGCATGATACTGGTGTTTCCTCTTAGTACCCTCTAGCATTTCCATCTCCTCCTCTAAGGCCAAAAAACCAACAGTCGCCTGCGCAAGCAACAAAACCTCCTCAACCTCCATTTTATTGAAACTTGGTCATCACCGATCACGTGAGCAGTGGAAAAGCTTGCAGAAATTGGTGATAACTGTCGGATACCTGTCAGATACAGTATCCGACAGTCTGGCAGTTCGGTGGAAAAGCTAAAATCCGGCAGGATTTGGGTAACCGACAGTGGGATTTTAGACTGTTTTGTCAGACCGACAACAGTCCGATCACCTTTTTTGAGCCTCTGTCGGCCTGACAAAAACCAGGAAAATTATCGGCTTCAGTGGAATCCTGGTTAATTGATTAGAATGTTATAGACAGGGAGTCAGGCACTGTTATAGAGGTTCTTATTACAATATGATAAACAAGGTCTACTTAGCAGTATCTATATTTTATCTTAATAATTTTTATATGTACACAATACATAAATATGTATTTGTTCATACTGTCCAGTACTGCTTGAATAAAGCATGTCTGTATACACGGTGTCACTGTGGTATCATGGACGATTAACATTCCATCCTACATTGAATGTTGGACTAGTGAGTGAGTACTGATTAAATTGTGTACATATGTTTGGTGCGGGTATACCCGGGTGTGAGTAGTACACAATGAGGGCGTTTGCGTCAGGTAACAACTAACCCTAGAAATTCCAGTCACTGTACCATGAAAGTAGTATAGCAAAATGTAGTAATGTAGGGTTCCATCGGTTCGGAAATGAAACCCACTTGATGGCAAAGAATCACGTCATTATCAGCAATAGATGATATCTATACAACCTATCATTAAGAAGCAATCCTAGCAAAACTATACCTGGGATATTTTAGCTCATTTTAAAACCTGTGATTTAATCTTCAAAAACCAATTTCACCCTGGTCACACATGTCTGTATCTACGCTGTATGATTGTCCTCAATTTTCCAGGCAAAAGACAACTGGCAGATTATAAATCCAAAGCCTTTGCCCAAAACGTATGTACGCTATATCTTGATAACGTGTTTATTGTCATTATAATTGATACTGTGCTGGCATTTTGTCTAGTAATTATCTACAACCATCCTGCTAGTGCAGGTTACCATACAAAAGGCAATATCATACAATTTCAGTTATCATGATGGGCCAAACGGTAACTACAGTAGGGTATTGTCAGGACATTGGCCGTGGCTGTAAGATTTACTGCAGTATATGCACCTTCTGAAGGGTAGCAATAAATCCAAGTAAACTGACACCGCCATCTATTTTGTATATGTCCACACAGTTTATGAATAACATGCTATCGTATTTCAACTTTCAGCTGTCGTTAGAACTGGAGGGCAGTGGGTCAAGAATAAGAGCTAAAGGTATTGACAGGAATAATGTTCTTACAATAGGGAGGTTTAGCATACTTGGATGTTGAATTCACACCAGGTAGCAGCACTACCTTTGAATGGACTTTACACAATTATAATCAATTTTTGTGACAAATGTACCCAAACCCCATGTTTATTATAGTTTCTATTCATTAAATGTCATGAGAATAGAAAGGGCAATAGAAAGTTGACTAGATTCACCCTACACCACCATCATTAACATGAAATAATCAATAAGCTCAATGACTGACACCTATTTCATGTTATTCTGGAATAGACAAAGCAATTTTCTTCATGCCAAGCTGTTGTACATTCTCAAGTCTCTCATTCTGATGCAGTGTGTACATACATGCACATGTAAATATGTGTGGCTGACATCTTTGGAAACTTTGACATGTAAATACCCCCCCCCCCCCAGTAAATGAGAAAACAAACAAAAGACATATTTCTTTTAATGTATACATGTCTGCACACCCTAACTCTCCATCAAAGCATTTAGACATCTAAACACAAACATTCATAAACATCTAAACACAAAAATTCATAGATATCTAAACACAATGTTTAAACTTAAACACCTAGATTTCTAAACACTTGAGCTAAGCACATTGTTTGGCTAAACATGTATAGGAAATTAATGTGATTACAAAAACAGTGCAAGATTTTGTTTAGAATTGTGTTTAGGATCTAAACACAATTTTTGCAGTGTACCAATGCTGTGGGTATGCTGCACATAGATCTGCGTTATATCACCGACGTAGTCGTTGCTAAACCTCCCTAAAAGGTATGTCTATGTGATAGTATTCATAAATATGATATAGCATAATTGTATGATACATCAACATTATTGAAAAATGAAGGCAAGTCAATATTAAAGTATAACACAGTCAATGATAGAAATTAAACCATATTAAAATGTATCATCAGGCCATATTAAGGTAACCTGTTTGAGACCAAGAATGCTACTATACATGTATAGGCCCCTATTATCTAAGAACCGACCTGATACTGAGACAACGTCAACGACGTACTCTTATTACTCTTCTCGGAGACTTGGGCTACAAGAAGGCATCAAACTGGCATAAGACATTATTGATACATACATGTGTGTCCCTTAAAGCACTAAATGTGAAATGGGAAATTCATAAATTCCACATGATTTTAGTAGTATAAAAGATGTACAGCCTGGCAGTACCATTATCATTCGTCTAACACAAGAGGCCGGGACACACACAGGGTCTGTGTAACCTATACTAC
This sequence comes from Acholoe squamosa, assembly GCA_949317995.1. NCBI lineage: Eukaryota > Metazoa > Annelida > Polychaeta > Phyllodocida > Polynoidae > Acholoe > Acholoe squamosa. The sequence continues at coordinate 18,320,424 of OX439039.1, read as the reverse complement.
ACCATAACTAATGGGCCTGTCTACCTACCATAAAAATATGAAATACAAACCTGATGCAGTGGACTATGGGTAGCCAATAACTATATATCATCCATGTACAGATTTTACCACTCAAGGTTCATGCAATGATTTTGATGCACTGTGCCTTTTAGGCAGTTTGATTCATTAATGCAGCATACTCCAGGAGAATACTTTGCGACTTCAGAATTTGTGCATTGTTGATGCACCTCCATTATTCTAAAGATGCTTTACTGGTGTAGATAGATAGCTGACCTACCAGTAATGCATTGGTGCATCATGACAACGGATATTGAGCATCAGGACACCATGCTGTCCTTAAAGAATATAGATGGAGGTCCACACAATATGTGGCTTATTTATTTTACCCTAACCTATCATTACAGGCCTCACAATAAGGCACAACACAAATCCTGGTCATTGACTATAAGGACAGTACAATTTGTCTCTACAATAATGTATGTGGCTGCCAACCATCAATTAACCACTTTTTTTCTGCCATTTATGAACAGGATACACTTTAAAACTCTGTGGTGGTGAAGTAATTCTGGATGACACGGTCCTACTTTCGCCGCTTTCATGCAGCATTATATTATAGATAATCTAGCAATCCAGTTACAAATCCACAATATTGAGATACACTTACACCTTTCGTAAGTTATAGGACTACACTACGGTCCAATCCAAAATCTAGCTGATAAGTGTAAAAATTAAGCCCGACAGAACAGAAAATAAGATTAAATGTGATTTATATTATTTGCTAAAGACCATTTCCTTTTCTCATCAGTTGACGTTTTCTCCCACCGCTCAGGATGACATTTCCTCTTTCAGTATATTTAGTCTATTCATCAAGCAGCCTTGTCGGCCCCAGAAATCAAGAATATAAAACGGAAGTACGGCATTCATACCTCCCCTCTCTCTACCCAGGTGAATAGCCAGTAGGGGCCATTTTTGTGCACCTCCTACACTGTATATGACAGGATAATTACAGAAGGAGGTACTCTGACATATCTCACCTTGTCTCACCTGACACAAACATAGGCCTGAATAAAGGACCCACCTCTATCTACAAGCATACGCCTATATATACACCCCTACTGCCACAACACCTGGAGATGGTATTTGATCTGTGGGTTGTTACACAAGCATGGAGTTAGAGCCTTGAAATAATGACATTGATGTTTAATCTAGTTAAAAATAATTATATTCTTATTGCATAAACAAACAATTAAAGATGAATCAGTCACTGTTGTACCCATGCATCATGAGAATATTCTAACAAGTAACGATACATGTATTTTCACAGCATTTACTTGAGACATTACATTTGATGTAACAACCCCCTGCTCACAGTTAACTCGCACCAGATCCACCACAAAGGCCTCCTGCTAGACCCCCGTACCCTTTTGTTACAGTGTCTACTATTTTCAAATATATGTGAATCATATCTGATAAAGACCCAGCGGAAACTATTAATCTCACCAATCATGGAGTAGGCTGATCTTTGTATTGGTGTATCTTGTTTAACCCTTGTAGGGAAGCGCAGCACGTCAGTGTTATATATGCCTTGTAGTCATAACAAAACATGGATGTAGCACCGGGACTGTAGCACTGAGAAGTAACTCGCCAATACGATGTGCATAAACCCATCATGTCAATGGAGCGATTCACAGGGCAGTCACGATGCACAAAAGCAGTGCTGGTCAATCACTTGGTGATTTATTATATATACGTTTAGGACTATGACCGAACTATTGCACATTGAAACATTATGTATACTTAAATGGTTACCAAATGGCTTACTTTACTCCTTTGTGAGAAAGTTCTAGTTTAGGTTGTAGCTCTCAAAGTAGTCTACAGACATATATATGTTTTCATAAGAAAACACATATGATTTTTCATCCGATGGTGATCCGGGATGGTGATAGTCTCCTTTTATTGCTTACAAAATTTAACTTAACTTATCAAGTGGTAAATGTGACTATATAAAATTGCATAAGCGATAAATTGGTTATAGCCCACTGAACAAGATTTGAATTTCTCAGGAATTTCTTGAGTCCCGACTTGTGAATACGACAAGAATAGAGAATGTGAATTTCCCCGGAAATTTGGACATGCCATAACATCTTACACTCAAGAAAATTCTTGAGTCTAGATCTAGAGAATTTCTCAGGAATTTCTCGGGAAAGACTTCCCAGGAACTGGACATGTTCTTTTTTTTCTTGAGAATAAGATATTCTGACGTGTCCAAACTTCCAGGGAAAATCACTTTTTCCTTGCCCAAGTTGTGAACGTTCCCATCTCGAATCCTGTTCAGTTGGAGTAGTGTTATTTATCAGAAAAAACAAAACCATCTTCTTGAATAACTGTGTACTTGCTACCAGGTATACGCCTAGTACCATTATACTGTGCCAAGAGTAGCTAATATCGCATGGGTATAATAGTTTAAAATACCAAAGAGAAGAGTTCATGGAGACTGATCAGATGATGGTAATACAACATGTTGTTACAATACATGTTTTGTAAACATACCTCGCAGCCTCTATCCTTTCAAACATCACTAGTTAAACAGTTAAAGTTCAAAGAGCATTTTAACACAAAGATTCAAATGTTACCGAGGTATGTCTTTTCTCCGCCTCTCTCTCACTCCTTTTCTGTCTTTCTTCTTCTGTCTTCTCTCTTTTTTCTTTAAGGAAGCGGATTTCCTAGCAATAATTGGCTATATACTATAATATATACTCCCAAGACAACAAACACTCATCCATTCAGCCTCTAGTACCTAAAACACTGGTACATTGTTCTGTGTCTCTTACTGTACCCGAAGATGCCTGAAGCTTCTCTACATGACCAAAACTAATGTTTGCCTTACTATATATAGCACCTATGTATACCTTACACCTGTATACTACAGTCTTGAGTTGTGCACATGCTATCTTTAAACAGCTCCTTTTACCCCTTTCCACACATAGAACTTAGAAAAGTCAAGTTAAGGCAGACCGCAATAGGAGAGATGGCCATCCATAGAGCCCAATCAGTAGTCAAATATAAATCTTTATAGATGTTTTTTATGTATACTCTATTGCAGCAATGAGGCACCGATGGAGATTCAGGTTTCAGTGAAAACAATAGATAGGGCTGTGGAAAATTGAAAACCTAGTTTCTCTACAATGAATTTCCACATACTCAACTGTAGCTAATCCCTAGCTAATACTATATGACACACCAAATGTACACCTTACACTTCAACAAAGGACACAAGAACATCAATATAAAATCCCCTTTTAATAGTGGGAAGAAGAGCACATCAGCTATTTACTGCATGTACATAAATAATGTGTTGAAAGCATGGTGTTACACCTCGCTATCTTTTTCAGCTTGAGAACACCACAGTAAAGGACAACTAAAACTGTCCTGACTAATCCAAGGTGGGTCAGGTTTCCTATAGGGTAGTTTTTCCTTCGTTTAGCCTGAGGCCAAATAAAAAAAAAGTGTGTTTCCAGTAGCCCGACCGACCCTAGCATCTTTTAAAGAAATTTTCATTACTTGTACCGGTATCCTTTTCGTGTTCTTCCCCTCTCTCATAGTTGCCATTTCCTCATCATTATTTTAAATGAAATAAAAGAATTTGATACACCCATTGATATGTGCCCTAACATTTCCTATATAAATGTAAAAAAAAAAATCCGACCTACCACCCCTAGCACTTTGTTACTGGAAACACAGCTTATATTTTTCTTGGCCTGAGGAAGGCTGGGTAGGGTTCCCTATTGTGTTTTGTGTCACAGTTAGCGACAAATGATCACAGCCTCCATAGCCTAATGTGCTAATGCCCTATACATCTCGCATCGCTCCCACTGCGTAGGTGAGTAAAAACCATCTGGCAGCGGTGGGATTCGAACCCACGCCTCGAAAGACTGGTGCCTAAAACCAGCGCCTTAGACCACTCGGCCACGCTACCTGTTGCTGGAAACGGACTAAATAGCCTACTGATACGGGGTCGTTTTGAGATATGTTCAATTTTGCATGTTAGAACAATTATTATAATTCTAATGACACTGATTCCTCGTATTCCCCTATCCAATACCTTCCGAGCATCACGTCAGGAACATTAACAATGTTCATAATCTTAGCCTACCCTCAGCCTTACCAACCATTTACCGGTATAACGACCTTATTCGTGGACAACCTTGCAAATGAATACAATATTTCACACACCGTATTAAACTACAGGTGTGCAAGAATCTGTTAACTTGTTCAGATAACATCCTGCTAAATATGCTGTAGCCTACTTGAGCTTCTAACTCGTCATGAACAACACTGCATGCACTCATAGAGGGTTGATGGCGTGGATGCAGTACTAACAAGTTATGTGGTATCCCAATGTTAGTGCAGCAATGAAATAGAAGTGATCAAACCCTATGGTTCCATGCTGGACTTTCCAAAAGTACTAGCACCTCGAGAATAGAAAGTAATCCTGACATTAACTCCATACCAGGTCATGAAGAGCAGTGATAGAGAGTGAGGTGGAGCAGTGAGGGGGGGGGGGGATCTGTCAGTTTCATGGGTGCACAGACCACAGGTGCTTTTTTGGTGGTTAACGAAGTTGATGAAGTTGACCTTTGGTTGTTCACCTACGAACATAAAACACAAGAGGCCAAGTGTTAGGCCAACATAATAATATTGCCTATTAACTGGCACTATCTGACTCAGAGATCAGACCAGTATTAATTAGTTTTATGTTCATGAATGGATATTTTTCCCTCGTCCTGCGAGATACAGAGAGTAGCTATAATGATATCTTTAGTCCTAAAATGTGTTGCTTTCGTTGGTATTTTTGCGTCCACTCCATCATACAACCTCTATGGGTGGGTATCTATGAAAACACTCCAAAGGTTAATCATGAAATGAAGGGCGTTAGCTGAAACTATAATGTCATCATTTCACCTTGCGGAAGAAAACATAGTCCGCGAGAACTAGGTGAGAAGATCACGGTGACAGTGTTGTGGTAAACCACCTCCTCCCACTCTTCTACCAAGTTTCTTTTAAATTTAAGATCTCTTTCTTTCAAGTCGAAGTCCTCGGGAAGCCACATACTTCAATATTAAACTGCCTGATGCAAACAGAAACCATTTTCACAGAGTTTATTTCAAATTCAATTGAACTGCGCAGTGTAGAAATAAAAGAGCCCACTTTGATATTTTCAAAATATAACTCAACAAAATAAGGAAATAGGGAAACCCCCACGCCAACTCAAAAAGGTGTGCATGTAAATTTAACGTCTCTGTTCATCTGTAGAATGACGCATCCCAGCAAATTGTCGTGAGTCCTCGTCAACCTGTGTGAAGTGGCTCACACATGTCGCTAGATGGAACACGATGTCGTTATAGCACAAGATCACCAGGAATAGCAATTGCTATGCCACGTGAGTCTAACACACAGTGGCAAAAGATGACAGAATGAGTTATCACTCAAAAAGGAGTCACCATTGATGACCAATCATGACGACAGATGACGACAATTTGCTGGGATATATCCCCTGCGCCTTGTGTTCATTCCCCATCCCCTGCAGTCATGTAAGGCCCTGTGGTGGGGAGGTATAGCGTATAGTTGTATAAGGTGTCTCCCTGGTGTTTGTGTTTCATCATTATCAGCTGACCCTCCTGACCCCAGTCTCACACTATACAGCTACTGTCCCCCTGGCTGTGTACCTAAGGTTATTGCTATATCAGCCATCCCATCCCTTGTGGTTGACTACCTTGGATAGTCTATTCAAACTGACACCTGGCTTTGGCCACCAAAAGTCTCCCTTATTTCCATAGTAAAATGAGGCATTGCCATGCTGTGGTGTGACAAGGGAGTGTTTAGGATCGAGGCGATTTGAAACTGTTTATTCTTGGGTAAACAATAATTTAGAAAGCCATAGCTAATTATGGCTCTTTTGTCAACACTCCAGGCCTCCTGGGGAAGCCTTGAGGGTGAAATAAATATGGTTGATGACTACAGGGAGGAATAAATAGGCCTACATATATATACCTGGCACAACTCATTCCACTCAAAACCAAATAAAGACTCTTTAAAAGTTGGAATAGAAGCACTTTCAGAATGAGTTATGCTGACTGCGGTATTGCATGCTGTCCATGTAAAATGTCTATAGTTGATCAATGCCATGTCCATGGGCATTCACAACTACAATATTAGTCATTCTCACAGTGTGACTAATGGAGTTAATGCTACATCTATCTCCAGTCACTCAGAAACACTCAACTTTACACTCAGAGAGCACTAAATTAATGCACACAGATGGAGCAGCACTCAAAAATACCACTGCACATTTACATATATTGGTTCTGAAAATGGTGCCATATCATCCAAATGGACTTAGTATGGGCGTTATGAGGAGTAATAAGGTGTGGACATGCATCACAATTTTTGCATGTTGAATGTTGAAGGAATAACTCCTTGAGGACCATCCAGAAAATGCCTGAAATGTTCACATTCATTTTGTCGTCCTGGAACATGCAGTAATGCAATATTGCAGAATGCATTGCATTGCTTGTGCCTCATTACCACCATCCCAGAGTGTATTAATCCTGTAGGTGTACCAATTCCTGCCAGTTATACTGTTGGCATCTTCTTTAAGATTGCGCTCATGCACCAGGATGAGAAAAGAAAATACCCTCTGTAAAGGGTTAGGGGGCCGTGAGTGATTCTCAGTGGCGGCAATATTACCTCAGCACACGGCACACAGAGTAAATCATCCAGCCCCATTGTGGAGACAATCAGCTTCTAATTCACAACCAGGCAAATTGTTCCAGTGCCTGCGGCTGTAACAGGAGAACTACTGCCCCAGTCTGCGGCTAGGTCATGTAGCTAACAAGTATTAGTGCAAGTGTACAGGGTCTAGGCAAGACTGGTGCAAATTTGTGGGAATTGCCCTTGCACATGTGACAGCATAATGGTTTATCATCTCATCGTCAGGGCTCTCGCTATTATTAGTGTAGATGTCTCCATTTAAAATGGTACTACTGCTGGCCAGTGGGCATTGAAAATGTAAACTCTTTTTTGGACAGCATTGGGCCCTATAATGCACCATGTTGCCCTTGCGATTCTAGAATGCAGATCTTGCTGTAACTGGCAAGTGCCTGTCTGATGCTGACCTAATGGACTAACAAAGTACCAAAGGGTCAGCATACTGCATGCATCATTGTAATTCTGGTCAGAATACATACCTAAGCTGCTTTGATATGTAACAGAGAAGGGAAAACAGATACAAGATAGTTGACGCACCTTCAAGACCCTGCCCTAGTTCCTGCCTGGGCCTGGACTAGAATTATCATTGCCTCCAGGACCTCACAGCAGACAATTGGTTGTTGAGATGAAAGCATTTGTGTACTTCTTGGAAAGCAGCACACCACCCAACACCATCGTGCAGGACGGTCTAGTTACAGCTCTAGTCTGTACCTATGTAGAGCAGACACATATTAGCTCTATGATAATCTATAGCTAAGATTGGGTAGAACAAAAATGCTGTTGGATTTGCACTGCCACCATGCTTTCAGAAATTGCAATCCCAATACACACGTTCTTGTATTGTAACCAGATCATTAGTGTCATTTTGGATAAGAAAAAAATCGGGCATCCTTAAGTCTGTGAAATGAGTTCGAGTGAATGCGATATTCTCTTCATGGAGATGGTAAATAATCTACCTCTAGATATTGATGATAACAATACCTTCGCATATCTAAGTGATTTCCATGCCCCTTTTGATTGCCAAACATGGTTAAATGTAGTTATTGAATGAGCATTACATTTATCTGATGCTTGAGATGGCTACAAAGACACTATATTAAAATAACTAGGTTAGAACCTACAAATTAACACTAATGACAAATTAAGACTTTCTGAAAAAAGTACGATAATCTGTTTTATTCGTTCGTTTCCGAATGCCTGCTGGTCATAACTGATGTCAAAATTTGATACACCATTACAAACTTCAAATATATTTATTTAAGTGCTAGCACGGGTGCTGAACGTACTCTTATGATAGATGCACACTACCATTGAATTGTAATTGATATTTAATACATGTTTTAGGGTTTCATAGTGTTTATAGGCAGAAAGCAACAATGATTTCAAATGATTGAAGCAGCTTCAGAGGGCATTGTAAGAGACACAAAGGTAGCCCCATTGCCTTTCTTCAAATGATATTAGTTTTGAGAATCAGATTTCCATCTGAATTGATCCTTCATTGTACAAACTAGATGTAGACAGGTTAAAATGAAAACCACACCACTCTACATTGATACAGTGGGGACAGCCTTAACCACAACAGTAAATAGGGCTATTAAACGTCTTAGGGCCAAGGGTAAAAAAACCAAGGTGCACTTAGGCCCTTTAAGATTGGTTCAACCTCCTGCCCCATTTTCTTGCAATGAAGTACCGATACGGGACGGGAGTGGCTTGTTTTGGCGAGTTACTAAACTGTGAAATGTGCTGGCCTGAGAATTATTTAGGGTTAATTCCTGATGCATGGACGCAGAAATTCTGCACAGGTGACACATATAGCTATAGCATATGAAAACAAACTTTACCTAAAGGTTTAAAGATGGTTCATTGGGTAGAGGAGAGTTTGTATGCTAATGTAGAAACAGATACTGACTGATGTGATGGAGAATATGGGGTAGGTTTCAGTATTGGATCGGATGTGGGTTGTTAGTGAGAGGAAATAAGGGATGAATAGATTTTCAAAATGTCTCTGTGTTGTCAGTTACCTCATGAACCCCTCTCTCATTCTACATTACATGGCTAAAACTCTAATTGCTATAGATTTCGAAATAAATGCTATTGCAGGTCTGCAGATGCTTTATAACTGACAATTTCCAGCGTATTAAGAACACTCCCAAACATATCTTGTGTAGGCAGAGGGTCTGTTACCAGTAACAACATTCATACATTAATAGCACCCTTGACAAAAGACTGTTCAATATTGAAACTGGTTCACTCTTATTATTTCGTATATGGTTTATTCTTATAAATGATAGACGGTATAGTACACAGTCCATATAGAAAACATAAGATGGAATGGGTAAGAACTGCAGGGGATGCTCAATAAATAAACTAATTACCAATAATGGACTGAAATTAATGCACAATTTTATGACATTTGTAAATTGCATCCTTCAATCTCATGGTGAAATGCACCAATAGACCTATATGCAACTACTCCCCTTTCTGTAGGAAGGAGCTTATATGACCTGAGTATGAACTAATCAGGCACTCCATCCCACTAATGACCAGTAATAAACTGGAGTAGAAACATATCACCATAGTTACCAGGTATACACCCTATGACTATCCCATCCCATAATACTCTTTAATATGGTCTATCCCATAATAACTAGTAATAAGTCTCCAGGACAAAGCCTGTCCCCCTGAGCTTCTCACCATAGGGGGTCTGTATGGTCACGTGACGGACCCCCTGCAGGGTCACATGGTATTATACCTGGAGCAGCTTTACCGTCAGATGATCGGGACGCACCTGGACATTATGGCTACCCTATCCCTCCTGTGAGGGGTTTGTCATTTGTACTTCCCTATGAAAGTAGGCCTACCTGTTTTCTTTCACAAACAAATAATGTGCTGTATAAATCGTGTATCACACAGTGGGGTGGTCCGAGGTAGGGTTTTGGTCTTTTAGAAAGGAGATAAATGTATACAAAAAGCTAATGTGAACAGCTTGTATTTTCATGCAATAACACTTTGCAACGTGGTCATAAAATCTATAGTCATTAGTTTGAATGCCAAGCTTGTTATGCGTTGAGCTCACAGGTCTGACATACCCATGGGAATGCTCTTAAAATATGTGGTACAAATGCAGAATTCCCATGCAAACTGTTCATTTTCAATGACACCTGACTATTATCTACATAACCTATAATAATCTACCCCACTTACTTACGTCCTCGTGATTGTAAAGCTAATATCCAACTAATTATTGGATGTCATGGGGTGAGGTAACGTACAGCTTACACCTCAGGGGATGCTTCTGACACGGATCTAATACAGATACCTGCCACTCCCCCTAACAGTATTGTCATGTGATGAACCCCGGTAACTATACTTTGGGCCAGGAGTTGGTTAGATCATGCAGTCCTTGAGTAACAAGTTAACTGCGCTTTGTCCCCTTGTACAACCAACACCAAAACACATGAAAATAAAATGACATCTTTTCTAAGGAAAGCAAGGTATACACCTATGAATTACAACCACTCTTGTGGGTGAGATTTATAGACGACATCTTTTTCATATGGCCACATGGCCAGAACTAGATGAATTCACACTCTACCTTAACAGGTCCCATGAGTCCATAAAATTCACTTCAACTACAAGAGTGGATTTTCTGGACACATCTGTTTACTTAGAGAGTGATGGCAAACTTAGCACTGACCTGTACACAAAACCCACAGACAGTTTTGCCTACCTACACTTCAGATCTGCCCACACCAGACACAGTGTACACGGCATACCCTATGGGCAATTCCTTAGGATACGCCGAATATGTTCAGACAATGACAAATTTCTAGAACATTGTATTCAACGGGGCAAACAATTTGTCCGCCAAGGATAACCCCTGCCTTTGTCAAAAGTCAAAAGGAATGCAAGTCCCTTTTGACCCCTAAGCCTGAGAAACCCAAGGATGAAAATTTGGCCAACTACTTGGTGACCACTTTCAACCCAGGTTTTAATGAACTTCAGAACCTAGCAACAAGGAACTGGGACCTGCTAGACAAATCCTGCAGTACCAGAAAACTACATGGCAGTGGACTGAAAATGTCATTCAAATGCCCAAAAACTCTGAAAGATATTTTAGTCAATGTCAAACTAACCCTGGAGACCCCTTTGGTACCCAGGCCCAATATAAATAGGTGTCTATCGTGGCCAAGATGCAGATACTGTCCACAAATGGATAAAACAGGTAGAATCACCTACACAAAAACAGGCCGGTCCTGCACCATTAAATAAAATGTATGCTGCTCCAGCAACAATTAAATTTACTGCATCACCTGTAGAATCTGCGGCATTCAATATGTCGGCCAGACGGAAAATGCCATCAAAATCAGATTCAATGACCACTACAGCAAAATAAAGAGAAAAGAATTCTCCAAAAGCGAGGTATCTCAGCACATGAATTCCTGCTCTACACGGGGGAAAGATGACAAACACAAGGACTTGACCATCCATGTCGTCGAATTTATCCATGCCGACCCTAAATACAACCAAGGCAAACACTTGCGAGACCTGATTGAATTTAATTGGATCCAACGATTACACATAAACTCACCAGCTGGGTTGAATGTGAGTGATCCTGGTGTCCACTAGATGACACAGGAACCTGACAGGCTGTGCTGAAAAATTGCTACGTAGATAAAACTGATCTCCCATGTGGTGCAGTTCCAGCCAGTCCCGACAGGTATTGAATTATTATTTTTAAGATATTTTCAAATATTTCTAAAAATATCACAGTACACTTTAGAGGTCCCCGACCCCTAATAAATAAATAGACAATCATGGTCATTCCATCACTGGAGCGTTAGACACACCCTAAAGTTTTGACACCACCGAGGCTGAAAAACTAATGTTAGGCCCCACTCTAACGAATATAATGACAATAAAATATTTTAGGCCTATATTTAGGCCCAAGATAATTTTTATGGTCACTATGGAATTTTTCTGGAACCCGAGACCCAAAACCCCGACTCCGAAAAATTCATTTCCACACCCCCACAGGGTGAGGTACTACCCAGATTATTTCTGAATTTTTAGGCCTGCTCTACTGTTCAAAATTGATTTTACTTCATGCAGTCTGAAAATCGCAAGAGGTGAAACCACCCAGTTCCTCTAATTAATCCCACTGAGGTCAGAGGTCAAGTAGACCCGTTGCCATGGCTCCATAGCAACCATTCTACTGTCAAAAGATCCGGCCTGTTCACAACTGGCCTGTGATTGGTCAATACCTGTCACATGTCTAGCACTATAAAAAGGCACTTTTTCAGTGCTAATTCAAGCAGTAACTTTGAACGAGGTGCCACTTACTAGTCCAAAATGACATCTTTTTAATCTATAGATTGACACGTGGTCATTGACTGAACATGTTGCAAGGATAGATATATTGCAATTATCATCGCCATGGAGGTGTGATTTATAAAGTCAGGGGGTTCACTTTTAAGCTGCTGGAAGGTAGTGATTAGGTGAGGCATGACACCTGTTAGTATTAGGGTGAATCTCTTTAGCATCAGCATAGGTACGCAAATGTATCTACATGTAACACATTTCTGCAGGGTCACTTATATATACAGCCCTCAAGGGTTAAAAGGATACCCTTCTTTCCTATATGGTAAATAGGAGCCATGCGATTTGAGGGGTAGGTAGTGAGTGCACGTGGTCAAGGGTTAATATCGTACACAGGTGTATGTCTCAGGTAGTCGATAACTGTAATCATAGTATCCATATGACGTAACTACACCAGATAACATCTGTAGTCAACTACCAGCGACAATGGTGCAATGAACAGGTAACAGTTGGGGTGATGGGGTTGGTGGAGGGGGGGGGGGTAAAGGTAGAGTGAGGATAGTCAAGAATGTCGTACATTAATTGAATTCCGTTATTACAATACCTGTTCTGCTAGATTTGAAATGGTACCACTTTGTACACCTTCTCGGGTCGATGAGGAGCAGACCCAGAAAGAAATCTTAATATTTATCTCCATGTATGGAGGAATAGTACACTGTTAAAAATTTTCCGTAGAAAAAACGAAGAATCATTGGCAACAATGGCTGCCAATCTTTCACCGTTTTTTTAACGGTCACCGTTTTTTCAATGTCACCGTAATTTTTACGGAATTTCACCGTTATTTTTAAATAATGATTAAAGGTAATTAATTGCACATTGTTTTGGTTTCAATGCCATGCACCATTAACTTTTCATAGCAATATTAAGCCTCTGGCTTGACATTTTAGAAATGTAAATTCACGATGGACTAGGTTATCTTTATACATGGTTTGGTTGCATGTACAGTTCATCTGGACATCCTAGTGTAGGGACATTCTAATCATTATAATTATAAATTAGACCTTGAGAGGCACATCATGCCCTTCATAACTTTGGAGGAATAATCTAAGTACATAGATTACTTCAGAATTGTGTTGAATTAAAAACTGCAGTGATATGCCTATGTTTTTTTTTCTATTACCACATAATGGGTGTTTATGACATTCCTGCTACTCCCCTTTGCCACACAAAGTTGGATTATTTTTTGAATATCTGAAATCTATGAAACTACAATGTAGACTTGCATTTTGATAACATGGTACATAAACCAAAGTGGATATGCTTTGAATTTTGTGACAATTTGAGCTGTTTAGGGTGTAGGGCATTGAAGAAAGTCTCAAAGTGAGCCCCGAGGCCACCTAGTGGGAAGATATGAAACTTCCGAAAGGACAAAGATTCACCGTAAATAAAATAGCGGTACTTTTCCGTAGTGTTTTACACAGATTCACTGTAACATCACCTAATCTAAGGGTGTTTCATTGTAATAAAAATAACGGTGAAAACCCGTAAAATTTAACAATGATTCTCTGTAAAATCTACGGAAATTTTTAACAGTGTAAGTCCAGCTAGTAATCCTTACCCTCTCCCAATGGTATTCAAACATATTGACCATTGTGCGGTTACAGGAGTAGCATGTCAGGTGGCAAGTGTCATCCATGACAATACAATTCATTGCTATGATTCCCAATGGGATAGATCACAGCCATTTTGGGGGGGGGGGGGGTTGACCCATGTCAGTTGTTCGAGTAACAGGCATGTGACACGTATTCATGGTTTAAGTTGTATTCTTCTAGTATTGATGATCCTGATAATCCCAGAGTAATCCATTGTAACCACCCCACCCCTCTCACCGACCCCTTCATCCCTTCTTCACGTGTACACTCGCACCTTATACGCCCTCCCCTTAACCCTTTTCAGGTTGGATGGGCCTTCGATATCTTCATGATTTTGTCTGCATGGTATGTGAATGCAATACTGGCGGGTGACTAGCCAGGGTTGCATGGCTTCATGTATGATGGATGCTAGCCATTTGAACACAAGAGGTGTGCATCATTTCAGCCAGTATACGATAGTGGGCTACATGCCTTGTTGAACAAACTGGTCTTTAAGCGTTAATCTCGGCCATACCTGTGACACTGGCCGGAAGTGACATGGACGCCCGCTGTCTTTCCGTTTGTCTCTGATGCTGTCATGCGGAAACTGGCGCCGTGCATTCTGATTGGTGGAGGCATGCTACTAGTAAGTCTGACAAAGTCCCTATAATGACTTGATGAAGCGTGCTATGTAATACTCTTAGTATTAGGTCTTATCCCTCCCTAACACCTCCCCCTCTCTACCCCTACCCCCAGTCCATCCAGCTGCTGTTGCGTTGTCTGGCCAGGCACGTGGACTAATCCCCAAGAGCTGTCTGTATCACCCTAACCCTCTCCATGCATCCTTGTGTCTTTTTCAGTATTACAGCCCATTGCTGAAACGTATTTTCACTTGCGCAGCATAGTACGCCTTGGGTAACAACTATTTTAGGAGCCCAAAATGCGCTCAACCTTAAACCCAGATGTCTAACAAAGTGATTTGGGTTCACTGGACATAAAGCAATCCAAAAAGAATGTACAGGAATGGTATTCAAAAACCATAGAAGCTCATCTGAGCTCGAATACTATCAGGTTGATATTATCAGCTGATCAAAAATAGCATTCATAAAACAATATTCGATTTTACATAGTGCTACAAGGGAAACACTTTGATATTGTATGATCCCACGCCATAAAGTCTGGACACAAAGGATTAGCAAGAAAGCTGGACCCATCATGCTCCAGTACACCCTAAGCCGGCTACAACACAGGCCTGCGTGATTTCGTGTCGATTCCTTTTTTTTTTCCAAAATCATTTTCGTCCTCATTTACTCATAGCATTCATTTTGAGCATGTAAGCTAATCCGTTTTTATTGCTAGACGAGGCAGGACGGTCCGGCTTGCCTGATGAGCCATATGGGGGACTGGCGAGAGATAAGCTGAATATTCCATATCTGGCATGGGACTAATTCCAACATGAAAAAGTGGCCACAATCTGTCGGCTCTTACGCAGGAGGTCTATGCTAGATGGACTGACTACACGGGATGATGGGCGACAAGCCCCGTGTTTCTGTCACCCCAAGTGTACTATTATTTAAGTGTCTGTCTATGTTGTATCCATTGGGGGGGGGGGTACACCTGAAGGATATAAATACTGTTCAAGATCAAAAGAGTGAAGCCTGATGCCAATAAAACCAAATACCAGTGGCTAACATATCATCCAAGATCCTGTTATGACAAATTATAATACCTATTATTGCTTATTTGCACATGTTTGAGACAGCGCTATTAGGCCTTATACATGTAGAAGTGAGCTTTTTCCCCCTTTTTAATCAAATTAACATGGTATACGTATACACCACAGGTTTTGTAAATGACTTCTTGCCGAGAAGATTTCCCCAGGGCATACATTATACTTACACTATTAATGTATACTCAAAGTAGGGAAAAAGGGAATCACATCGCTATTCAGAGTGGAGATAATTGGGTTGCAGCACCTGATGGGATCAAAGCCGCGGCAAAAAGGTAGGATAAATAAAAAGACAGTAATAGTAGATGTTAACTCTTTAGTATGGGGACAGCATAGTGGTATAATGCACTCTTAGACATAATGCATCTCTCTTTCTTTGTTTCTATCATGGTGTTGATACAAATCTGGCGAGTTACTCGCTTCTGCTTCATGCCCTATGTCACCATACCCCATCGCACTATACTACTTATGGTTCTTATGCTCCATAAGAATCAAGACCACCAGTGAGTTACTCATTAACGGTGCAGCATAATGACAAATGACCTGGAGGTCGTTTCCTAATGCACTACTTTCACACATGCCCTATGCCAATACTATTCCCATGGACTTGTTCGACTTGAAGAGTAAAGTCGTAGTCTTATGAGAAATAACTAACAGAAGACTTCAACTACCTTTCTATCTTTAAAGTGTCAAAACGTCACAGTAGTAATTACGTCCCACACTTCTGTAACTGGGAATGTCTGAGTTAAGTACAGCCCCGGGGGGTTAGACAAGTCAATGTCATTTTGAAAGGTGCCGACAAGAGGTAAGTGGGGTGGTAGGTATGTTATCTATATACTATTTGTTACTACTGGTAATTAGGTGTCTGTTCCTGTCGTCATATACAGGGGGGATTGGCTTTATGAAAAGAATGTTGGTGGTAATTCATGTGAAGAAACTGTAAGGAGTGGAGCTCAGAACATGGTCCCATGAGTCTCATCCGTTCTGGCAGTCTCTTTGTGGCCATGTTTTCTATATGTTATAATATGACATGCCTGTTAAATGTGCTCAAAGGGATGTTGAAAGCAGTAGAAGAATCTCTCTCTGTCAATCTAATAACCTTATAGGGACCTTTGAAACTGAAGACATTTCAATACACGTTTATATATGCGTGGCTCCATTTGGGTATATGCTTATTGCTTCACTACATTTTATCAAATCAGCCTCTACAGCAGGAATTCGGGGAATTCTTATTAATTCATTTACTCCACCATTCTCTTTTTTTACAGCTGAATACTTATATTCCTGATGCACTTATCATCAACAGCTGGAAACGGTGACTTTTTACCAAAGTTCTAACAGATGCTGATGAACAATAAACTAACAATACCACAATGCTATAAGGAATGTGCAGGCATCAATTTGTCCAGCTGGAAACCCCAGTACTTGATATAAAGGTGCTAGATGGTAACAGACCTACACTGGCCCCCTGTGAGGAATCCTGTGGCGATCAGGCCTGCTGCCGTGTAATCATAGATGGCTCTATCAAATGGCAATATAAAGTCAGGACAGGTGAGGATAGCCCTTCAAGGTCAATATAACGGTTTAACTCACCATGCCATGTAGTTTACATAAATGTTCTAGTAGGTAGCTGGGCGTCAATGCACCATTCATGTATACACATTCTGGAGTCCTTATATTCTTGAAGAGCTAGCATGATGAAGTATGCTGCTGGTGAGCTTCTACAAAGTGCCACATGGATACATCATACTGATTAATGAACGTAAAGCCTTAAGGCATCACTCTGTTCATCAAGGGTCATCGTCAGGACAGGTGAGTTTGGTATTTGATCTCATCCTCCAGCAGGTGTTGTGCGGATCCCTCCTGCTGTGCCATAGTTTCCTGTCCCAGGTATTAGTCCTAATCACAGGATACCTGATGGCTCAGGAGGGCAGGGATGTATATAAATATCAATTCACTGCTCATTTACGTAGATTATTGTCTGCACTCTCAATCTTTAAGTTTTCCTCCTTATATGGCCTGCAGGACTTTATGCAAGGCATACCTTATGGCCACTCATACCTTCAATTCTTTTAAGGTATAGCATGGCCATGGGGTTAATTCATAATATTTAAGGAAAGTTCTTTCATTGAAACTATGATCATTTCCTCATTAGAAACTTTTTCGTTTATTCGGTTATGATTATTACATAGTAAATGCGATACTGTACGCTGTGAACAGCATCAAAACAACCATGATGGTTTTTCCACACCATTCTGGCAATCTGATTGTGTGCCGATGAATTTCAAACTGGATAATCGCTTGACTTATGAATCACCTTTACCTAGACCTTGAAGGGGTTGAGGTAGGACTGTAGATCAGCAGATGGTCATTGCTGAATGTCTTTTAAGGATACCCTAGCCTACCTACATCGGTAGTGTGGAATATCTCACCAAGCCATCAGCCAGGGTGTTATATATGTCCCTCTGGGGTTCTGTGATTAGTCTTCACCTGATACCCAGAAATCATCCCCATCTCATTTTTAACCACCTCGTAATAGGTGATCTCCTGAAAGCCGTTGGGGATGTTAGTGGCAACACGACACTGTGGGAGGGGAAAATGAATGGTTCAAATAAACAATTTATACACATTGAAGTCTGATATTCCACTGCTCCCCGAGATCTTTCTTTTGAAGCCCACCCTTGATCTGCCATTACATACCACCTTTCTCAATAAAGACCCCGGAAGCCTATATGTTAATTTGATTTGCATGCCCTGTCCAACTGTAAAGGAATACTGCCTTCCCCCCAAAAGATTTATTAACTTGATATGTAGAGACAAGCCCTCTATTCAATCATCTATAAAGGATGATTACTGATTCAAGGAGCTATATTCATTGCTTCATATTGCAAGAATGCAGCCTTGATATACTCAATCTATAGGATTAACATATGCACCCTTAAAAGATGCACTATCAGAATCTGCAAATGGGTGTATCATGATGGGGAATGTACGCGAAACCTTTGAGTTACAGCCAAAAGCCCTCAGAGGATGACTTGATGTGATTAACAGCTGTTGTCAGCAGGTAGGGGAATGTCAATACATTTTCCAACAAACGCTCACTTTGATTCCTGAAGAAAAAAACATACATACAAAGGCCCGAAATATGATGCCGAGAATTCCCCAAGCCTGCCTTTACCTATGTCATCTGATACTGAGTGCAAAATGTGCTTTTCCCATCACATCACCAAGCTAGAGGCAATCAGTTCTCTACGGTTCACAGCTGCAAATATCTGATAAAAATGAAATCAGAGGCAGAGAGAATCCATTGGGCACAGTTCATATATAAATATAGGTTCTCCTGTGGTTGTGATAGTGTTATATATGAGGTATGTGTGTAGGGAGGTGGCAGGGAGGTTACCTGGAGGTACCCCCGGCCTGCCCCGACCTCTGCCCCGGGCACACTGATGGAGATATCGGCTGTCGACGCCACAGGAGCCGGCCAGACTTTGATCCAGGCCGCACAGGTAGGGATAGGCAAAGGTGGTAATGTGGGGGGGGGGTGGAGGAGAATTTTGTCCGGATATCGAAGAGACCGGGAATGGCAATGGGATGGGGTTCGCGGCAGAGGAAAGGTGTGAATTGGGAGATCGAGATAGGGGGAATTGTGGCTAGATGGGGGTAGGACAGGGAATTGTGGCTAGATGGGGGTAGGACACGGAATTGTGGTGAGAAGTTGCGATATGTCATCAGTTTGATTTGTGGTTAGAACTGTAAAACTACACCTCACATACCTACAGGTAACTAACACATATACCACCACCGTCCCGCATTTTGTTTTGTATAACCATCCATAAATAGAGTTTACACAGTGCACGAAATGGTTCCACCCAGAGATGTGCGGCCCAGATGTGCTGCATACATTCCCTTTATATAAAAGTGTTTTTGTCATTGTTTACCTGCTGATGATAAATCCATTGTAATACGACTATTGATGCTATTTGCATCAATATTGATGGCATTTGCATCAAGGGTGTAAAATTGAAAATGTAAAAAAAAAACTTTCACGATCGCAAAGAGTTCCCCTATACACTATCAAATTTCCTGCCTTGGATTTTATTTTCAGATATTATTTCGACATTTCTTGGGATATAACCTGGCCCTATTACACTATGCCACTATACAATATCGGCTTTGCATCCGACACTGTCAGGTCAGGATGATAGTCTTTCATAAAATTTACTAACAGAACACACAACGGAAGCCCACTGTAACTGCGATGGAGCTACCCATGCATTCAATAAAACATGGAAGAATCGTAACAATAGAAACATGTGAGAAATGATTTACGGCATACAGAGGCAAATATCCGTTCTACATTTCAAACACAACAAGTACTTTTTACATTTCACCACCAGGATACTTTATGAGTGTTGTAAATAACCAATGTGTTCTACTCCAGTTGTGAGGAATGTCTATGCACGGTTTGGTTTCCTTTCCTCGATCCCCATTTTTATTGCAGGTTTGTTGTCCCAGTGAATCTCAGTTGATGCTCCAGGGGTTTAAACGTAACACTCTAATATATTTGTATCTGCTAAACCCTTATGGTAAAGTCTGCTTGACTATTGCTTAACGTCCAAGCAAGGGATAGTATGTCCGATTTTATTGCCCCCCCCTCTCTCGAGCATCCCATCGCCAATAGGTGAGGCTCCACTACACGATTTTTTGGTACAGTCTCACCTAATTTTATCCCTATAGTGCCTAAGGTATAGGGTGTTGACATTCCTATATTATAAACATGAGATTCAAAATTGTAAACATGAGATTTCAGGGGTTATTTTATGGGTGATCTCTCTCCTTGTGTGCTATATTTACCAACTAACCTGCACCTGTATAGACTCTGTGATTGGGTGGGAGTTCAATATATAAACATCAACACAGTAAAATATAAATAACAACACAGCGGTCACACAGATCGCAGGTCTTGTACTGCAAAAATTAAACCTGTTTGATATTGAGTTGCAGAGAGTCATCAGTGTGAAAGTCTGCAATATTTACATTAGGTCAACTTGATTTAGTAAACAAAAACATCTTTTGGCAGCAAAAATGTGCCTGAGATTGTACACAAAGCCTTCCCCACATAAACAGAAAGCTCTCTCAATCTTTTATTTACACCTTGATATAATAGTGCACTTAACACATGAGTAGCCCTAAGGACACTCAGCAAACATCCCCCCTCCCCTCTATATGTATGCAGCAGGCTATTCACTCTTACGATCAGGAGTGTTCCCTGTAAGTGCTCTTGTACTCAGGTTAAACCACTGTGCAATTCTTTCACTAAGATTGCAGTGATCTTAGCGCTGGAAAAGGAATAGTGAAGTGATCCCAGGACTTACTATTCCTGGCAGGCCTGCAACCACTGCATTAGATAGGGTAGAGCAGCCAGAAGCTTAATTCAAAAGATCCTGGGATCATGACCCCAGCGATCTTAGGAATAAATCAGCCTTATCCTATTAAGTGATCTTAAGAGTTGACTGGGTTCACATATCCTAGCCAGCACTAAGATCGCATCGATCTTAGCCTCAGCCCTCCTACACTATTCCAAGAAGTACTGACTAGGCACAGGGGTAAGAGTCCCAAAATAAAGGAATAGCTGTGGAGTCACTCTTCTTCACAAGAGTGCTTATACCATCGTTCCCCGTCCCCATATGGGCTAACAAAAGAGCACAGGGTGCAGTTGACCCCCATACAGTATTCAAGAGTTGTTCCCATGAATGTATGATTTATGCTTGCCTATTAGAAGCATTGTGCCCTCCCCCCAGGACAAAGAGAGAGAAGGGAAGAATTACCTTACAGTGCACTTAACGCATGAGTAGCCCTAAGAGCCCTCAAGGACCCTCAGCAAACGTCCTCCCTCCCCTCTTTATGTATGCAGCAGGCTATTCACTCTTTCGATCAGGAGTGTTCCCTGTAAGTGCTCTTGTACCCTGGTGAAATCACTATGCATTTCTTTCACTAAGATTGCAGTGATCTTAGTGGTGGAAATGGAATAGTGAAGTGATCCCAGGACTAGCTATTCTGGACAGGCCTGCAACCACTGCATTACATAGGGTAGACCAGCCAGGTCTTATGATATGTGCCTACACTAAGATCGCTGGGGTTGGGATCCCAGGATCTTTTGAATTAAGCTCCAGGTCTAATGATATGTGCCTTCACTAAGATCGCTGGGGTTGCAATCCCAGGATGTTTTGAATTAAGCTCCTGACGTTAGAGATGGAGCACGTTCATGCTTCAAATGTAAGAATGCTTTGACAATGCTAGCTGCCTCATAAATGTATTGCAATCTGGAGAGGACTTGCTCTGCAGCAAAATTCTTCAACAGACTCTTATATAACACGAACAGACATGAGCACAATACACATTGCTTACAGTTGAAAGTTAACGTACATTTCTATGTCTACCAACCGCATGTTTTAATGGGTCTGTCACACTCTTGCATTTAGGGCAATTCTCAATATCAAATGCTACTTTTGGTGAAATGCTCTCCAGAAAACATCCTTCCTGGAGGGTGTTTCACCACATAACATATGGGGGCCGCATGTAATATACGGCCCCCATATTTGATATATGGCCCTTTTTCTGTTTCTGTTAAAATTTCCACATCCTAAAATCGTGGATGCGGACCTCCACATGTAGATGCGGAATTTTACCTGTTTCTGTTCAAGATGCGGAAATAGAAATTTCCACATAAAGGCCATATATATCCATCTAAATGCGGAGGGGTAAGGGGGTACCCTGTATGTTGAAAAGGTAAGGATATGGGTTTTTTATGTCCATGTATCAGAAGAAAAGGTGTTATGTGGGTATACATAATTTGAGGTATGTAGTGCGTCTGAGTGTCATAATGTGCGACCTCCCCATGTCATTCCCTGGTCTGTGTTGGTCAGTGTATGTCATAGCCATGTAATTCCCTGGTCTCTGTTAGTCCCTTTGCTTCATATCCACATCATTCCCTGGTCTCTGTGAGTCCCTGTAAGTCATAGCAATGTCATTCTCTGGTCTCTGTGAGTCCTGTACGCCATACTTTTAAGCAGCTCCCTTCTCTGTCTGCTTACCCCCCCCCCTACAATTTGTTCTTAACATTCATTCCCTGTTTGGCCTTATCCACCCCCCCCCCTCCTGAGTTTCTCTACCCCACCCCACACCAGTCTACCCACATACGGCACCTCTTCAGAAAATTTCCGCATGTGTGACATCATTGCCGCATGTGTGACGTCATTGAAGGAATTCCCAGGGGGTTTCCTGGAATGTTGACTGGAATTTACACATGTTCATCTTTAAGACAGAAAAAAAATCCGTATGTGGAATTCAAGAGATGGCATTTGCCATATAACATACGGACAGGACACGGCCACCCATCTGAAACACTTTTTTAGTTAATATATTTATTTCCCACATAAGGGCCGTATCTTAGGGCCGTATGTGTATATATCTACAGCTATGTGGTGAAACACCCTCCAGACAGGCGCCTGTTGATTGATATGTATTAAAGAGTGTCTAGGGGGTGATGGATTAGGGTGCTGGAGGGTCCTGCCAAAAAAGAAAAGATTTTGAGAACGTATCTGTGCAATAGGTAATGATGGATTATGAAGGTACGCTTAAAGCTTTGTGGAGAAATGTAGGGCATAGCTCCTAAATCTGATGAGCTATTCATGGCACTATATATCCAGGAGGAGGATATGATAATCTATAATGCAGATCCCTGCCACTTCTCATTTGGACATCACTTTATTCCTATGGAGGCCACTAAAGGCACAATTATCCTGTCCTTTTTATAGGGCACTAGTTAAGGCAAGAGTCATGAAGCTAGCATGGCCATATTGCAGGGACTTTATAACATAAATTATGATGATTGTTAGTATTCCAAAGATCTGTACATACTCATGAGCTGGTGACCTGCATCACAGGATGATACTGACCAGATTACAATTTGTAGACTACAAGATGGCATTGGCACCATATAGGCCCTTAGGACAGCAAAAACAGCATGGTATGTGAATTACCAGAGTAGAATAAAGAGTTTAAATCAGCTGTCAGAGTGAACAAGTCGCCCCGAAATAAATGTGAATAGATCTATACCCTATTTGAGAATCATGACGGACAGATTTATGACGTACATCCTGCTCACAAAAAATATTGTGAAGCATCTTATTAGGCCTATATATACGGTTGTGTTGATCTAAATTCATAATTTGCCATCCTCTCTCCACCCTATGTCCGTATTATTAAGTCATTTACATGAAAAAGCGCTATGCATAGGTATACACAACCTAGGTCCTGTCTGGTGATTATCATTCTCTGGTCTGTGGCAGAACCAGCACTCCTCTCGTCAATATTGTATTACAACCACTAGTTGGTATTTAGACTTTAGTTTAGCCCCGAGAGGTTGTTAACCTACGAATTAAGTCATAGCTGAGATTTGCGGCGTCCACGCAACTGGATGAGACAAGACGTGATTTGGGATGTGCAGCATCTGAGCTTAATGTAAACGTATCAATTTAAAGAAACCCCAAAGTCATTCTCACATTGGCTTAATTCTCCCACGAACTTCTTAAGATTTAAGAAGTGCCCTAAATTCACCTCTCATGATACTACTTACACTTCGCTCACCTCCACGCCCACCCACCCCTCTCTCCTTGCTGTGTTTACACACATAGGTCGAGTTAGTTTTTATCTTCTACAGCTTATGTATGGTAACATATTGTATAACAATTACAGCTTTGCTCACATTCTGATATTGACGTGAAAGATTTACTCTGGACAGTGGGCATGTCCAAGAACATATGCCGACGCAGTCATATTGACAACAAATGAGCCTGATGCATTTCAGCCGTGATGTTGTGCTTCAAAGGTTAAATGTCTATAAGTATCCTCCATAAGGGAACACTCTGTGCATAGCAACAGGAGCATCGTGAAGGTCAATGTATAATAAGGTCTCATCTAGCCGCCATATGCCGCCCCCTCACAGGGTCATTGCTGCTCTCATTGCTCCAAATGGGACAGGAGCTGGGGAATTATCAAAGTGCACGGTGAGGGTGGAGCAAGGGTATCCGGATTCAGGGACGCCATCCCCCCTCCAAAACAAATGAGGAGTCATCTAGAGAGGGGAATGTTGGGAGGGAGACAGGTAGTGAGATGAATTATGGGGAAATAGCCCTATAGGTTTGGCCTGATTAAGCGGTACTCTGTCTAGAGTACCCGGGCTAGAGTAGCATTTAGCACAATGATATATCTGATAGTGATAGCTGTCCCATTGGTGAATGTGTGATACAAATTAAGCTTTCCCTTGGCAGTGTAAACTATCAGGACAGTGATTATGGTTAGTTTTATTCTGCCAAATAATCGTAAGTTAGTCAGACTGATGAAGGCTTCATCCTAATCTCTCGCCACGATCTAATAGTGCATGTCAACCTTTTGGGAGTGTGTCAGCCTGAGTTTAGGTACGATGTACATGAAATAACTTCGCAGGTCCAGCATCTTTTCAAGACACAATGGCTCATATCACTCATGCGATTGAAAAGAAGGCCAATATCACACCATGAGTTAGGCATTTCACAAAATGCCCTCGCCCTTTGAATGAGGAAAATAAGGAATTCCACCCTTCATAGCAACAAACCTAAAAACAAAGGCAAGATCCTATAGCGGCGTAGAATACAATCAGCTGAAATATGGCTGAGATAGGGTAATGTGACACCATATCAGAGACCCCTCTTTGAGCTGCCAAAAGAAGATATCTGGAAGTTGGTCCCACGTCTAAGTCTATATCTATCTGCAATAAACTACTCTCTAGTAGCAGGCCTGCAGATGGAGAACAGACAGAAAGTAAAGGTACACCTGTCATGTAACAGTAGATGCTACTGTTAGGTAAGGTCTACATGGTAAGTTGGCCATTTTGGTTTGAATTCCCGTATTAACTTCAGGCAATTAGTATATATGATTGTATGTGTTTGTACTTTGTAATACGTGGGATCCTTTTGCTTAAAAAGAGTTTGATTTTCATTAGAGGAGAGTGGATCATTGGTGCTCCTTCTTAAGATGCATGACAGCAAAATATAACGTCTCTACTATAGCTGAACTACGGCACCCGTAGGGCATGTACAAAACGTTGAATCAGTGTTGAAAACTGGATCAAAGTTGACTGTCCAATAAAGAAAAAGTGATCTAAAGTTCCGTACCTCCTGGGTAACACCATTTAGACCCGTCCCTATTGCAAGGAGAGGATCGTGAACTGGACTGAGGATGGGGGGGGGGCTTTGATGAGAGGGAAGCAAAAAGGTGAAGGAGGAAGAGGAGGAAAAAGAGCTATGAAAACCTGGTTTGGTACTTGGACGGCTTCAGACCTCTGTCTGAGGGTGTTTAGATACGGGATAGCTGAAGAGCACAGAGAATCCCCCAAAGCATTAAGATTATAATGTGTCTAGGCTTAAGGCGGCGGATATATCCAGTGGAATTAGGAAAGCCACTAAATGAAAATGAGGCATTTAGCCTGGGCAATGGGTCCCTATAGCCCTTCCCCTATTCAAGAATTATTAGAAAGTAATTTAGCTGTCCCTTTTCCACCTCAAAATGCTGAACTTTGAGCCTATACCTGGAACCTATAGGTGAGTTACTGAATGAGATATATGCCACACATACCAGCTAAAGAGATGCTATGATAACCCTTTCAGACCCTTAACTTTTTATCTTCAACAAGAGGTACCTGTTACTTTCACACTTTCACCCAAAAGCCCATCTTCCATTAGACACAATTTAGCTCTTTAAAGGCGACATCATATATATCTTCAAGTTGTACAGTTGGAAATATTTTACATCGATCTTGTAGGTCAATGTGACGTCTGTATAGTGGGGACTCAACTACGCCATTTTTGCCGAGAATCGCAGCTATTCTCACAAAAGCTGGCCTTTGGCACTGTATTGGTATTGACCTAGTGTAAATACTGCAGACATTCATACTGATGACTCTCTGCAGTACAATATCAGATAGGTTTGATTTTTACAGTACAAGACCCTGAGATCTATGTGACTGGCCGTGTTGATGCTTATACATATACTTAACTCCCACCCAATCACAGAGTCTATGCAGATTTATGTTGTAGATATTGGACACAAGGAGAGAGATCACCTATGTTTTGGCCCCTGAAATCTCATATTTCTGGCCCCTGAATTCTCACGTTTACAATTTAGGAATGTCAACACCCTATACCTTAGGTATTGAAGGGGTAACATTTTGTGAGAAAGTACCAGAAAATCTCGTAGTGGAGCCTCACGTATAAAGCCCTGTGAACGACATGCACTTATACATATGCTATCATTCAAGTGCCATTCAATAGGGCCAACCGAACCTGCTTTCAAAAACTATTGATTTCAGCAAGATAAATAATTCCCGACATACTTCATCTGTTTGAAGAAAAAAAGCAGGGTATAAAACAGTGCTTTCCTGGATGCTGTAGTGTGTGTTGAACAGTAAAGAAAACAGCAAGTTTGTTATCTCACTGGTTGGACCTAGTCCATGAAACATTCTTGTCAATGAGTGTTACAGGACATTCTATAGACCCCCCACCCCCAAACCCCCTGCTCCAGCATAGCCCTGTTGGTGGCCATGTCAATAGCAGCTAATATCGCCCGGTCTATCTTCTCCACTAAAGGAGGTCGAAAATGCCTGCTTTCATCAGCCGTGTCCGCCACCAGGAACTAAACGTCGATTTCTTCAACCTGGAACACACAAGTTCCTGTCGCTGTCCTTGGAAACGGTTACAAATGATGTCACCAAATCTAAGCCCCCCCCCCCCCCCCCAAGAATCCCAACCTCCACTTCGCATATAATATGTCCTTTTCAATTTACTTAGACAAATGTGTAACCTCTGTAAGAAATCGTCCAAGACCCAACGCCCAAACCCCTTCCACTCCACATCGAACCCTAGCCAGCGACGCCATTTATGAACGTTCTCCTGTCTGGTGTCGCCTGAAATATCTACTGCGGAGAGAGGAATAGGTGCTGCTCACATTCTCTGAGACACATAGACACTTACGTTACATTGGGTCAAAAATGTTTAGGTACCGAGTTTCTACTTTATGAATCACATAGTAGCTAAACAATAGCAGTCGTGAATAAAGACTTTTGCTGGGTCTACCATTTTGCTGGTCCCACTCACTCCCAGTGTAGTATATAGCAACATCCTGTTTCAAAATGAAATAAAGGACGGACTATTCTCAGATGAAGCATGAAAATAATTAGTCAATAACTTACCCTTTGATACTCCACTCAGTCTTTCCGCCCTACCACCAAGTGCAGCGTCCGTGTGTCACGTGACTCTCTGTCTAATGACTCAGGAGCTGCTCCCTCTCCTACTCTCACTCACCATGACAGAAATCAAGACCCCCTTACTCTCTTTTTGCGACCACTAAACGCGGTTTGTTCCGCATAGATTGCAGCTTTCGTGGCTTAGCTAAAGTCAACAGATGTGTGACAGAGCTACTCTTTGTCTAGGCTGCATTCCTCTAGCTTGCAGGGAGAGTCTTGGTAAACCTGTTTTCGCAATTGTTGAGACGGCCACAGATTTCTCCCATAATCTTTAGTTATTACCTCTAGACAATGAAGTGGCGATCTGTCGGTTTTCAGATTGGGCCCATTTTCAACAAAATAATCGATGCAGATTCCATGAGAAACAGTTTTGAGCCGGGTAGTGGAGAATATCATATACCGTGTAGGCTAGAGGTATAGAGTGTTTATTTCTGCTTAGAGTACTGTACTTATCATACCAATCATACATAGCGTTCATACTAACCCATCCCCGCCTTTCTATACCGTGTTAGCACCTGCAGTATATTTGTTTATGTGTTTACATATTAGATTCCTATGTATTGGTGATATTTCTTTTTTAAGATAACCAGGAAATAGACCTACGTGAGTATAAATTCAAAGGTGCAATATTTTTGAAATATCATGATATAATGGTAAAGGTGAACGATGATTAGTTTGAGCCTCCTGTTTCTTCACTCGCGGGTCCTGCCCGTTCCGCACGAGGCCGGCGAGTGAAGAAACAGGAGGCTCAAACTAATCATTGTTCACCTTTACATTTATGTCAAGGTGTTTGGGTTGATAATTAATCGATATTTCATCAATATAATCCATAATTAACTCCTATTTACCCATCTTCATCGCGAAATGCTGACCGCTGCCATCTTGGATGTTTACGTTTCAAAAAGGCTGCGCATGCGCAGTGGACCTATGACGTCATCATGCGGGTTTCCCACGGGTTATTTAACGCAGGGGTGCAATACGGGGGTTCAGTGCTTTCTCTATGGAACTACGATATTCACCTTGACATAAAACTTGCTTTCCACTTGATAAAACTGCAGTAATATACTTTTTGGATTGTACCTTCCATACTGATAATAGCAGACACACATGTGTAGTTTAAGCTCAGGATCTTTGTGGAGTTGTATCAGAAGAGTTTTATAGTTTACAATATACCAGCTTAGACGGGAACCAGGTATTGTGACCTGATTCTGGGGCTACTGCTCGTGAAGTGAGTCCTGGCTACAGCCTGTAGGGTGTTTACCCCCTAATACAAATAGGTTATGGAGATATTAAAGGAAATGTGAGGCAAAGTAAGGAGTTTTCTGTGAAAAATATCCCATACAAACTGCAGGCAGAAAGTGGTCATGGTCTGTGCACACACCACCACTCCACCAGCCCCACCATACAGGGCTAAACACAGGGCTCAGCAAAGTAGGTGAACAGCCTAGATGATGTACTTTAATTGCTCATCAGACCTTTAATATTGATTATTTCTTTGAAATTCCTCAAGTAGATGAAGGCTAATGCATTACCCAATAGCACTACTGGTCGATTTTGTCATTTCTCTCCACTGTAATTATGAACTCAGCCCAAACATGATAAAAATCATTTATCAAGGCTTAGATAAGCCCCCTTATAACCCTAAATCCGTTCTAAACTACAAAAAATACAATCTAACACATAATAACCTTTTTTCAGGCAATAAATTAAGCTTTAAGATGTGCCTACCTCCATTACCATCATATTATTTTTACAGTTCACTTTGAGCTGCTCAGTCCTCCAGGGTGAGAGCAGTAACACTTCTGATAAGAATAGAAAAGTGGAGGATATCCACAAATGTAGACCAATATGTCCCTAATGCCCTGAGTGTATCAGATTTACTCATAGAAATGCCACAAGACACGGATTCACCATCATATACCATCCCTCGCACTTCCCTACTACCCAGGTAGGCCTATAATGTGCTACTGCAGGGCTCTATGGGGACCCTTTTCGCGGTAGTCAGCACTGCAGGTGAACGGCCTACAGCCTGGACACTGTTGTTCAGAGACAATACTAGAGTATGGGTTACTTCTACTTTCTAACTCTATCTCTCCCCAAGAACAATGTTGGAAGTTAGATAGTCTGCATACTGATGCATGCCCTCTCCTTCTCGGTCAATCCCAGCCACCTTTGAAAGATATTGACATTGTAATGCCGCTGAGCTGCTCACTGATCCCTCGGGGGTGTATTAGTTTTGTACTGTAAAAATCAAACCTATCTGATATTGTACTGCAGAGAGTCATCAGTATGAATGTCAGCAATATTTACACTAGGTCAATACCAATACAGTGCCTAAGGCCAGCTTTTGGGAGAATAGCTGCGATTCTCAGCAAAAATGGCGTAGTTGAGTCCCCACTATACAGACGTCACATTGACCTACAAGATCGATGTACATTATTTCCAAGTGTACAACTGGAAGATATATATGATGTCGCCTTTAAAGAGCTAAATTGTGTCTAATGGTAGATGGACGTTTGGGTGAAAGTGTGAAAGTAACAGGTACCTCTTGTTGAAGATAAAAAGTTAAGGGTCTGAAAGGGTTATCATAGCATCTCTTTAGCTGGAATGTGTGGCATATATCTCATTCAGTAACTCAACTATAGGCTCCAGGTATAGGCTCAAAGTTCAGCATGGAGGTGGAAAAGGGACAGCTAAATTACTACATTCTAATATCTCTCCCCAAGAACAATGTTGGAAGTTAGATAGTCTGCATACTGATGCATGCCCTCTCCTTCTCGGTCCATCCCAGCCACCTTTGAAAGATATTGACATTGTAATGCCGCTGAGCTGCTTACTGATCCCTCGGGGGTGTATCAATAATAGGATCGGATGTTGTTGGATGAAAACAGTCTGGCGATGTACTCCCAAGCTTAGAGGGTTAAGCGCCTGGTGGGTGAGGCAATTTTTACACTTGTACACTGTATGAGCAGTGCAGCAGGATGCCTCTTGGAGCAGCTCATGAGCTACTCACCTCAATAGACCCGAAGTAACAGGCAGGGAAATCTGTCAAAGCTAATGCTTGTAGAGTGCCTTACACCCATTACAAGATACATTCATGTACCCCCCCCACACACACACACAGACACAGTTGCCTGAGACTAAAGGCAAGATTTGGTTTATGCACATAAAACAAAGTTTATCGACGGATCCTATGTAAATCTTGAGACTCCCCATTGCCTGATATCTTTTCGTCCCGTCCCCCACCCCCTTCTTACAATGTGCCTCCTTCATTGAGCACTGTGCATTGCCTGAATAAAGTGTTAGAAAGAGTGGTGTCTGACTCCCTGTTACATGCCTAGTAGTACCTGGAGTAGTAGTGAGTTAATTGATGGTACACACAGCCCCAAACAGACGTCTCTTTAGAGCGATGTTACCAGCTCGGGGTAGGGTAACCATGAGGCGGACGGACGTGCCCTGTTAGAGGCTCTTTTATAGGTGTGAGCAGATCCCGATTACACTGAGCAGTTTCAGAACCACTCCTGATCATGGTAGCTGAAACAAGTAGGAAAGGGTCACAAAAGTTCGAACCTTTTGGCGTAGGTGTACTCTAAAAGCATTTTGATTATGTTGATCTATTCATCTGTTCTCTGCTTAGGGAATTTACTCTGAATGTTACTGTTGCTTTCATTATCATTGATTTTACTGTAGATTGAAATTACCCATAACAAATAATTTAGGTACATATTTGTCTCACACTTTTCAATATCTCACTTAGATGCAATACCAATATGGAAGCAATGTTACACATCAAACTGATTCTGGAATTTCCTCCAATATGGCTCTGCTACCTGTCAGTATTTGACATAAGCCATCATCCGCACCTGATGGTTTGGATGCACTAGGTGCAGCCTGTTGTAGGTGTGAGCAGACAGGAGCAGCTCAGAGCAGATCCCAAGCACAGGGAGGTAGTACTTGTACCACCGCTCCATCCTCACCCCGTCAGACGGTATTAGAGCCTCCCCTCTATTGCCACAGACACTAACTACATGGGAAGGGTGTGGAGAACTGCGGATACTTATCCTTTTTCTCCTGGGTGGCTGTACTAGAAACAGTTCTCCTTTTTATTAAGTCATCTGCTCTAGGTCTTACTAGGGGTAAACTGTTTGGCCTGTAAAAGTCGTAGATAAATTAAGATTAAAAGTGCTTGACTCTTCCCAGATTTATATTCCACTACAGCATGCTGCTTTCCTATGCTGTTTATATCGGATGTTTGGGGATAGACATTTAGGAGAGACTGACTACTTCATCCAAAGCAAGGGCATTGTAAAGATGGTATCTAGTTTGCATTCATGTGTCCTATTATTCAGCTTGGTAGATGTTTAGAGGAGTTTATTCTAATCAGCCTCTTTGTTGTATCATTGTTTATACACTTCGGGGCCAGAATAGCACAGTAAAACATTGACTTTGGTAACAATGCTAACAGCTAGAGGGCCACTCTGCAAGCTGCCAGGTTGATGCTGGCAGCACCACCCTCAACAAAGATGCTCAACTGAGGTTAGCCCCCCCCCCCTTACTCCTGCATGACTATAATCATCATCATGCTGGCTGCTAACCCGCAATTTTGTCAGACTTGCCCAGTTCCATATGAAGATTCTGGGGAATAGTGGCAGTCACATTTTCTTCCTCGATGTGTCCTGTTTATTAGAGACGAAAGAGGCATTGTTACTCATAAGAAAGAGATACAACTTGTACATGGCTCTGTCTCATAGAACCAATGCAAGTCAGATCATCAAGGTCGCACAGAACGCACAGAACGCACAGAAATAGAGAGAAAAAAATGAGTTTTTTTTCTCCACTATCTATTAGAGCAAATCATTCCCAATAAGATACTGCAAGAATTATTTCTTAAATATCAAAATCCTACCTGGAATGACTCCTCAAACACCTCCAAATATAAGACAAAATTCTGAATAGATAAGCCAATTCTATCTTTAATAAAAAAAGAGTGGGGAAAAGACTTTTGCTGAAAGGTGGAGCCTGGACCCAGGGGAACCATATTTCACAGAATAAATGTAACTTTCTATCATAGAAGCAAGAGCTGAATATGTTCTAAACGGTCAGAAATCTTCCCTGTCAGAAACCTTGATTTTGAACAAATTAGCCATTTGGTCATAAACAAAAAGGGTGAGAAAAAGATTTTGACTCACAGATGAGGTCAGGCCACGGACAAACCTAAATTCTCTGAAAAAAATAAACCTCCTTTTAATAACTTTCAAACTACAGACCAATATGTATATTTGTAACTGTCAAAATCAAGGTTTCTGACCACTTTAAAGAAGATAACCAATTGTGCCATAGAAAAGTGTGCGGGAAAAGAACTTTGTTGAAAGATGGAGTCAAGACATGGGCAATCCCAAATTATCTGAAAAAGATCTATATTTCTGTGGTTGAATCACAACTACAACTATTTTAATTTCCTAGGTCAAGGTTTCTTACCAGATATCAAGGATTTCGACTGTTTTGACCTGTCAGAAACCTTGATATCCAGTCAGAAACCTTGATTCTGGTCAGAAACCTTGATTCCTGGTCAGAAACCTTGACCTTCAACAAATCAGCTGATTATGAGATAAATAGAAGTTGTGGGGAAAAGATTCTGACTTACAGATAGAGTCAGGTCACAGACAAACCTATATTCTCTGAAAAATACATGCCCTTTTTTGATAGATTTCAAACTAGAGAACATTCTACATATCAAGGTTTCTGACTAGATATATAATACGGATAATGAAATATCTTCCTGCAGCTTTAGAAACATGATTTAACTATAACCCTTTGCAGGAATAGATGGTATTTACTGTTAGCCTTGATTTCTATTCATGGGAACATGTGAAAAGTACTGTGGGACAGAGGAATGTGGTATTTGATGCTATCTGGTCACAAACCTTGGTCGCAAACCTTGATGTGTTGATGGAAAAATAGCCTTTGTGGTACTCATTCGGGGTCTTGAGGGTTCTTTTCCATGTGAAAAGGAAACATATACCTATCGTCAAGGGATACATAGGATATTTTGGGATAACACATGGTTACAGTTAGATAAAATCCTAAAAGATTATAAAAAATGATTGGACTTTGCCTTACATTTAAGCTCCAGTACCTTAATTGTGCAGGCTAAGCAACATAACAAGACTTGTTCCTTGTGCACAAGAGGTGGGTCATTATTATGTAACTTTCTGTGACCAAATGACAGGTGTCTGAAGAAAATGGTCAGAAATCCTGATCTAAGCAGTCAGAAACCTTGGTCAGAAACCTTGATTTCTGACTTGCACTGGTTTTATGAGACATAGCCATATATATTGAGTGTAGGAGGGTTAACAGGGACGTGACTGTTGAGCCTTTAGGTATGTGGTATGTTGAGATGTGTGTAGAGGATTCCTGAGTAGACATCTCCCTGGTGGCCACAGAAGATGTTCACAATATCACAGAATACCTCATGTCTGTGTAGCTTTACCTCAGGGTCCTTCCTAACTCAAACAAAACATGCCCCAGAATACCATGGACATAAAAAAATGAGAATAAAAATGAGAAATGAAACTGAATAAAAGACAAAGGCAAAATGCACGTGAACTCACGTCTTTATTTCGTTTCTGAACCTAAATAGTAATAAATCCAAATGTAAACAAGGGCAATACAACTAAATCCAAAGTAAAATGAAAATCATATGTCCATACACTTGCCTCCCTCCTCACTTCCCTTTGGCCGAGGTGCAAACAATTCACAGGGGAGCAAGCTGAGAGTATATGACTGAGATTTATATACATGATATCAGTCTTCCTGTCCCAAGATTTAGTCTGCATAGAGTCCTCAATTATAATGGTTTTAAACCTGTGGGGAAATGATGAGGCCACCAGTGTGTATGTTTATTCATCATCTACCTGAACAATTGAAGCACTTGGTTTGACTAGCTTCTTAATTTCCATCCTGCCCTGTACATGAAAAATGTTAAGTGGGTAGATCACAGTAGTTTCCATATAAAATGCCCGTGGGTGAAATTCCGAGTCCTGTGCCAATTGCGTTGGAAAGGTGCCCAAAAAACAATCTTGACAATTTACACCTTTTACCGCAGAATACATTTGTATATATCATGGATTATCTCCCGATTCAGGCCCAAAGCATGCCTTTTTGGTCATAACCTCATTCCGTTATCAGGTTCAAACCTGGACATGTTAATAAATGAGAGAAGTATACAACATCAACATCTCCATACATTTCCAGTTAAAACTGTTCAAGACTCTATGGGGAATCAATCCCCGGCCGCTGTGGCAGGAGACGAGCTCGCTGTCCACTATACCAAGCCGACCGGTGCTAGAAACCATTGTACATGAAGGATTTGAAAAAGTTTTCCGACATACCTGATGTTTACACACCTCGTTAGCATAGAATCCAATGGTGCCAAGTGGAGTTATTAACAGGGAAACATCCTTAGATATCCTATATGAACATGCCATGCCTAATTTCTCCAATTTGTTCGAAATAAATAAGAATCCATTGATTTTCCATAGCGATATGGGTCGGCACCCGCCCCGTACGGTCATTCCTTGTTCGACACGTATTCAACCTAGTTCTTACATCCGGGCACCTACCCGCTTCGCTGAACAAGACGGAATGGCCGTGTGCGTTGGATCGCTATGTAAAATAATTGGATTCTCATTTATTTATGAGAAAATGGAGACAAAATGTAGGTGAACACCAACTAGAGATTGTATAGTTGGCGGTGCTAGAAGTACAGGACTTGACATGCTTGTGTCTTCCCGAAAAGTGTTTGGAAAGACGAGGGTATGAACAGGGATTGATATTTACTTTTATTTTCCCTAAAAAGACATGGTCATTTTGCCTATTTTTTACATTCTTTTAGCCACCAATCGTCTTTAAAGATAAATAAATATGACAAAATGTATATCAATGTGTAGGTATGGATGTCTACAACAATTTTCCCGAGGTCTCCTTATAGTTGATGTAGTCTGGTGGACATGTTAATCTATTAATGGCTTTGATTCCACTTTTTTTGTAATTCGCACAGCACTCAGATTTTCACCCCCCAGCACCTGACACAACGTACGTCTTATGATATCATGGGCATGATAGGGCCTCCTCTGTGTAGAACTAAGTGTATTTACAGGGCATATCCCCCTGTAGGACGTTAGAGAAACATGTTGCTGCATACCCACCCCCTCCCCAGGGACAGATCCACATGATGAGGATCAACCTCCATCACAATGTGTGGAGACCTCCCCAGGACCCAGCTACCCCCTCCTCTACACCCCAGACCCAGCCTCCAATAACACCCCATCCATGCGTCACCCTCACCCTCCTCCCTCCCCAGTTGGCCTTTTTACCCCCATTTAGATAGCAGACACCCGGGGTAATTACTCTCCCGGAAAGGGGAAATTACCTCTCTATTGGATCCCTGCCTAATGCCGTCCCATATCGCTTGCCCAAATATTGGTCGATCATTCTGTGAAGGTGGCTCTTGCTAACAACACCCTTTCTAAAAAGGCTGCGTATAAATATTGCACATTGATGTCCAGGCTCCTCGTGTCCCACTCTGGGCCTACTTGGCTGCTTGTTTGTGTCATGCTTCCCATAGTCGCTGTGCCACAATGTTGGGTCACAAAGCTTTCACGTCACTATGCAATCATTGCCCTCATGACACCCCTTTATTTCTCTTTCTTCCCGCCACTTTTCTGTTTGTCTTTCTGGAAACAACTTGACTTGTGGAGGAGAAATCATTAGTTTCGGATGTTCTGCACTATAATTATGAGAACGAGATGTGGAGGAGGAAATGCCCCCTAAGCTACTAAGGG
The DNA here is from genome assembly GCA_949317995.1 of Acholoe squamosa. Taxonomy (NCBI): domain Eukaryota; kingdom Metazoa; phylum Annelida; class Polychaeta; order Phyllodocida; family Polynoidae; genus Acholoe; species Acholoe squamosa. Next base: position 18,283,794 of record OX439039.1, on the reverse strand, counting down.
TCCTAAAATTGCTCATGTCCACTTCTTTGCAAGGGAATGTATGATCCGCTCTGCCCTCTCCCCATCCCCCTCTGTCCCTGCCTGCCCCTCTTCTCTCTGTCTCTCCGCCATGAATATGACCTTAGCTGTCGGCTTGGCGTTAAACAACCATTACTCACTCACTCACTCTCTCTGTCTCTGTCTCTCTGTCTGTATGTCTCTCCCCCTCTCTTTCTTATTCTACTCTTATTTTACGACCTGAAATCAATTTCCATTTCATTCCCCTCCCTTCCTTCCAACATCTCCTCATCCCATTGTACCCTGCACTACCCATGCACATTCCTTGACACATCACCCAATGCACGTGTATGCATGTGTAAGTCTGCAGCCCAATTTCTGCTCCTGTTGAAGCTGCGTGCGATCATTGTGCCGCAGTGTGTTGTGGGTATTAACCAGGAGCATTCTGGGTAGGACAGAGTGCATTATAGGCTGCCCAATGAATCACATCACAATCAGACCCCTCTCTATCTAATCACCCATCCCCTACTCCCAATCATCCGAACTCCCCCTATCTTCTATATCTCTCCTATACTTCTCTCTTTTCTTCATTTTCTTACTTATACTTATGTCTTCATCGCCTCACGCCCTCCCTCCGTCACCTTTTTCTCTGCCTCTCTCTCTCTCTTTGTGGCATTGTCCTTGGCCTCTTCATTAATTTCCTTACCATCCCCCCCATTATTTACCATAATTCCTATTATATTTATCCATGTCCCACTGACTCACTCTATCCGCCCATATCTTCTTGAATGCCTTCTTTTCTCAGCTCCTATCATTATTTTATAGAATCATTCCTACATTATAGGCCTAATTGATTTCCTTTCTCTAATTGCACTTCCCTCCCTGGCTCCTCCTTCTCCTGACTCTAGTTCCTTTCCTTCCAACTCCCTTCTTCACTCCCTCAAGCCCACCCCCTCCAATAACAAGCATCCACACCCCTAGCCCTCACATGCAGCTTCACCCCTGTCGCCCTCCTGATCCAGCCCCCACTTTCATATCGCCCCGTGTCAATTAAAATTCATCCCCGTGTTTTAATATTTGTCCCTCCACACCCCGGTTCTTTCCATTTCCCCATGAGCAGGTCATACATATTCGAGCTGCTCCATGGGCTGCTCACACACTGCCCTGACGTTATGAGTCATTGGGAGTAGTCCATTTTGTATCAACATTAACCCTATAAGTGTAGCATTATGGATGTCTAGAGGATGAAGCTTCACGATGCACCGATTTTATCGCGTTACTCGCCGCAACTGCACTGGTGTATCATTGATTAGGAGTGAACCAACCTCATAACGTCAGTGGACACATGGGTAAAGCAACAATAGCTGGTGCTGCATTGATCAATGCATCATGATGGTTGATTGATAGGCAATATTGCGGCATGATGTCACCCTGAAGGGGTTAGTTCACAACAAGGGAAAGAAGGGGGAGGGGGAAGAGACATGTGGCGAACAAGTGGTCGCAATCACCCCACCCCCCCCCCCCCTCCACCCCCATGACCACTGCCACCCCGCCCCCACAGAGCAATTGATTCTGGGATGAATTGAAAATGAAATTCCAAGAGGGGTGTGGACAGGGGCGGATTGAGTCTTTCTGAGCTTTGTAAAGAGACTTAATCCCTCGTTGCGCACTGTTTACCCACTGATTGTAACTCTATAAATGCCTCCTCTCCAGGGATTCCTGTGCCTTTTATACACATTGTAAACACTTAGAATGTCATCCCTTGGCCCTTTTAGTTGAACATTACACCCCAAGAGGAATTCATAGTCATCTGTTGTCATGATCCCTGTCCCAAAACTCCAATAACAGTTATAGTAGACCTAGTATGATGTCGTAGTACTGAGGAAAGGCAGGCGTAGAGTATATTATAGCATGCCCCCAGTGGATCTCATGTAACATTGTACCCAGGGTTTATCTCAAGGTGGTAGCTCAGTTCTCAGTCCTTATCAGTAAGGTTAGGCAGGGTGGTGAGGAAGGAGCCCCAGAACACTTGTTACCCATGTAGGTAAATAAGGTACAGTTACAGTGATCCACAATACAACACTATATACAAGTCCAAAGATCTGATACATGGCTTAGTTCTTTACGTCTGACACCAGGGCACAAGTAGGCTAACATGTCTGTGAAATGGACACTTGAGGATGAGATACTGAAGTATTGAATTATGTGAGACCATGACAGTTTATGAATTAAGTGAAGTATATGAAAAGGCTTTTTAATGAAGTATATAAAAAAGGCCTAACGTCATTAGTTCTAATTGAAGGCTGAAGAGCCAAGGTGGATCTCTTTTCCGTCGGAGGCATTGTCTACTATCTCTCATTCCTCCCTCTCCCCCCTCTCTCTCTCTCTCTCTCTCTCTCTCTCTCTCTCTCTCTCTCTCTCTCTCTCTCTCTCTCTCTCTCTCTCTATGTATCTATGTATGTGAAATGGCTGTATTGAGTTCACTGGGACTCAAAGTCCACCCCCCCCCACATTGCGCACAGAGGTAATCTTTATGGCTGAGAATGGCACTGTGTCTGACTATTTCCCTCACACCTGGAGCTGCCTATACCTGCCACACCTGAAGGAGATTAGCCCTGCTCCTCCACTCCCTCAATGTGTTTATGGTAGGCTCCAGCATCAACAGACAGAAAACAGAAAATAAACACAGGCCGTGGTCCCTGCAGTGTTAGGGTGTTTGTGAGGTCAGGGATTCTCCAACATACGAGCATTTAATGTGTTTGGTTTGCAATGATGCCTTTAATCGATAGAAGATTTATCTGTGGGTTATGGAGATAGGTATGGGGACGCCTATCATATGTAGTGCTATGTGCCTTCTGTGCTGGCAAGCTATGGCATCTTAATCCAACACGAGCATATTGGCTTTTTGATGGGTGTTACCCTTTCCTATCATTACATGTCCATGACTATACTTGAAGTTATGGTATGGCCAATTGCTCAAAATGGAGTAAAATGAAAGAAGAAAGATTGCATTTGACGTTATCTTAGCCATGCACTTAAAAGGCATAAATTGCAAAATCTGAACACAAAACCCAAATTGTGAGTCCTTGATATTAGCTTCACCCGTATCCCCCACACAGACACTGGGTAGATGGTGTATTACACATTACATGGCCGGTGAGCAGCTCGGCCATGTCCCATATCTCACACACTGTGGTAGCTCTGGGACCACCATGTAAGCTGTAGACCACATGAACCATTTCAACCCCAAGGTCACAGGTTGTTCTGAGTACAGATCTCCCATGAATAGGTAGCTAGCCATTGGAATTGACTCTATAACAATATCAAGACCATTTCATCTTTTCTCACAGATCTTGGAAATGCTCCACCGGAAATGAGTGATAGGAGAAAGACAAATCAATAAGGACAAACTGAGGATGCTAGTGACTTGGAGAGATTGACATGTAGCTAGACACTGTAGCAGCGAGAACTGACACAGACCACCACCTTGTGTGATCCTTATGTCTGTCTGTGTCTGGAGATTCTCATCCACTCTGCCTCCTCCATGGACATGCCTAGCAACATAGAGGGACAATAACCATTTACTGATGGCAAACCGTTTTTATAAATTGTTGAATAATTCTGAGGAATCTACAACTGGGTAGTACTATATTCCCGGGGCTACATTTATGTGTAGGCAACATTCATGTGTATGCATACTCACTGGATTCATCAACCCCACCTCAAAGTCGTGCATGCAAGCATTGCTGGCTACCTGTACATGATGACAAATGGTCGTGAAACCTTTAAACACTGGGCTGAGTATAAAGGGTTAAAGGTATAGCCTGAGGCGGTACAGACACCCTGGAGAAGCCGTGTCATGTCAGCTGGTGTATACCACGACACAGTGGACATGGAGACAACGCATGGCCATAAATCATCAACACTCACTATTCATTTGTACAGTGGGAGAAGACATGTAGAGCTCTAGACCAAGACCAAAACTTTCTCCTCAGGTCCCGGCGATGCTTCATAATCAGATTTGTTCTACCAACGAGTACAGGAAATAGGGGCATATAATATTATGGTAGACTCTCAGCTAAATGAATGTACAATTGGTAGTATGTTTTTCTTCAACCCTCCCCCCCCCAAAAAAAAAAGAAAAAAAATAGAAAAAAACAAAAAAAAACATGATTACATGTATATGCAAAAACCTAGACGTTGGAACATGAGAGGTATGGTTAATTCCTGGTTGATTTTACTGGTTGAAATTTGTATCTTAGGGAAGTAAAGTGCTGATGCCCATAACCACATCCATGTACATTAAAGATATGACTCACAATCAGTTGCACAGCATCATGAGAACAGAAGGGGCTGCTTAGTGCAAGGATTTAGTCCCAGAGCGGCTCCCTGGGCAGCATGACAAGTAGGGGTCTGTGTTCTGTCATAAACCACTCAACATGTAGTGGGGACTTACCCTTACTGTTCTAGTCAATCTAATCCATCGACGTCACTAATAAAAGGAATTGTCTATTGTCTTTACTGCTGATTCTCCTGTCCAGTCCTTCACTGCCTCTCATCCTCCATCCTTTCCTCCTTACTTCCCCCTTGTTTCTCCTGCCGTTCTTCCTCTTTTCCTCTATCCACAAGTTTAATTCCTTTCCAGAGGTCGTCTCTGTTTTCCTGCAGTTCACTGCCTCATATATGAACCTTCCATTTTCTCCCTCCCTGTCCTCACTGCCCTGTCCCTCCTTTCCGTCCTTACAGCTGCACTTCTGTACCCAGAGCCTTACTTATACAATTTTCTCCAGTCCATCTTTTATACCATTCCCCGACTCAACCTCTTTCCATCCTGCCCCTTCCCTATACTCCCCCACCCCTATTCTCTTTCTCTACATACCTCTTACGTTTTGTTCCTTCCTTGAACCCTCCTCACAGAGCCTTTCCCCTGTCCCTTCATTTGTTCCCTTTTCTCATCGGCTTCAGTCTTTGAGGCTGCAAAGAAGATGAGATGGGGCATATGGCCAGCCTCTTCCCTGGTGGTTCCCCTTGAGGGTTCCCTAAATCAGTTATGACTGGTGCACATTCTGTGCACTGCAGCCTACTGGAGCTAATAGTGTTATAGCTATACACAGTGGTATGACGTGTATTGGTGCTGACTTGTTAAGTCCTGTGTTATATTTTAGTCATGTGTGTGAGGTACACATACGGAGTTATATATGGAGGAAGCACATTACAGAGAGGCCTGTCTCATGGTAATGACATTAGTCATAAGTTCGCAACATTCAGTTGCATTTTGCTATCTAGTCACAAACTTGTAATGACCTAGAGGTTCTGGCTAAATTATTCTAAATACTTTCCTCAATATCAAAAGTATTGATATTTAATGTGTCTCAATATCCAAACCTCAGCCGCAAAGCATGGAACATCATCATGAAAGTTGATTTAAAATCTCATTATTAGAAGATTCAGCATCATCCTACATTCAATACCATTGCAATAGCCTCAGAACTACTCAATGGTTAGAGAACCTAGAATGAATGTTGACAACTGGTTGATCAACGCTAATCAACAAATTATCAAAGTTGATTAAACATTGAGCTTTGTCTTATGCCCAAAAGTGTACTATAATATGTGAAGCATGTAACCTAGAACTCAACAATGACCTGCTGCTGTAAATCCAGAGGTTGCTCCCTTGACATTTTCAATAAGCCAAAGGATAAGCATATATTTATCAATAAGCCCCTGCTAGATCTGAAGGATCGCGCTCTTTCAACTCTAGCACACTTAAAGCTTCTCCACGATCCCTTAGCCCCCTCTTTTGCCATCTTAAAACTTTATAAATCTTGCTCTGGTTAAACAAGGATTCATTTTCATATACCGGCATTCTTGTGATTCACAGGTGCAACATCTTAACCCTGAATGTGTAAAGATAGTAATCGATTACGCTATAAAGCTTGCATGATGCATAAAAGCATTGGTAACTTGTATCTCGGCTTGTACCCTACATTACTGTATGATGAAAAAAAGACAATTGTAGAGTACAGCAAAGCTACGCACTGCATTTAAAGGTTTAACAATGATAATGTTTGAACAGGGCAAGTATCCCAGACACTTAGGCTGTACAAAAAAAAAGATATAACATGCTCCTAGGACAAGGCATGCCAACCCCCTCGCTCTCCCCAAATCCGTCAGTGCGTCAATAACATATCAGGGGGTTAATTCAAAAGGTCCTGGGATTTCTACCCCTGCGATCTTAGCGTAGGCACATATCATAAGACCTAGCCAGTATACTCTATCTAATGCAGTGGTTGCAGGCCAGTCAGGCACAGCAAGTCCTGAGATTCATTCACTATTCCTTTTCCAGTCGTAAGATCAGTGCAATCTTAGTGAAATAATTTGCATAGTGGTTTCACCGGAGTACAAGAGCAGTCACAGGGAACACTCCTGCTCCCAACAGTGAATGTCCCTGCTGTATACATATAGAGGGGAGGGAGGATGTTTGTTGAGAGTCCTTGAGGGCTCTTCAGGCTACTCAGGCATGAAGGGCACTTGAATACTGTAAGAGGTCAACTGCACCCTATACTCCCCGGCCCCTGCATTCTATATGTAGTATGAACACCACCTGCGTTCCCTCCTTCAAAAAAAGTACCCCATTTCCATGGAATTTTATGCAAAAAAGACCCCTTTTTGTGGGAAAACGTTGACTTTTCAAGGTAGAAAAACACCCCTTTTTCTCACAAAATGCTGACATTATTTTTAGCACCCCATTTTCCCACATTGAAAATAATTTGAGATATTGTCTCAAATAAACAGCATAAATTTTATACCTGTGTGTGAATATTTATTGGCAAAATAAAGGAGGGAAATCCCCTAAACTACAAAAAGCATCCATGTACTTCAAATTCCATGGAGTCAGCCCATAAAAACACCCCTTTTTTCTCTAAACCATGGAGATTATTTGCGAAAAAAACACCCCTTTTTCTTGATTCCAGGGACATTGGAATGAGATGGAAAATCACCCTTTTCCCCTGCTTTGGGGAACGCAGGTGGTGTACCTCTACCATAGAAAGTGCAGGGGTCGGGCTATACTATGTAAGTAGCATATAAGGGGGGGGGACGCTTGTGTAATCATTCTTGTGAGAAGGAGTGTTTCCACTGCTACTCTTTCACTATGGGCCTGTTGCCCCTGTGCATAGTGTGTTCTACTTGGAATGGTGTAGGAGGGCTGAGGCTAAGATCACTGTGATCTTAGTGCTGGCTGTGAAAAGGCAAGACAGTCTAATCTTAATTGGATAAGGCAGAATAGTTCCTAAGATCACTGAGGTAGCGATCCCAGGACCTTTTGAATTAACCTCCTGAGGATCCTGTAGATTTATAATCCTCCTTGACTTTTTTCCTGCCTGTTTATCCCATTAAATTATGTCCCTCTAGTATAAGCTGTCAGGTTCTAGGAGGGGGTTTATTTCTCCTCATAGGACGTCGGTTTTTGTATAACTCCTCTGCTATAAACATGATCAATCATAAATGTAGAGCCCACCCCTGGGTGGTATGATGGCATGGCGAGGGGTGGTATGGGGTGTTGTACCACTCTCACTGTTCTATGTCATAAAAGCCGCCATCTTGCCCTTTTAGAAATGAATGTGTATATCTCTAAGGCCTATGCCTAACAAGAGAAAAGAATGAATCAAGTTCAGTATTCCCAACATTGCCCACAGGTTGTTTCATATATATGTTTCATACGACCAAGACAATTTAAACATAATCTAAAGTTGTATTTTCCTCCAAAGTTTGTATACATGTACAATTAGGTTGAGGTTTAATTTGATTGAAACCTGATAAACAATGTTACGATCAACATGTTAATTGGCATATCTACTACAATGGAGCTACAAGCAGCCTCTCAGACCCCTATTATATATACCCCCTGTGAAGAGATACCATAATGTTTGGGGAGGGGTCTAGACTGTAACCTATAGGGGGTGGTCGGCATAGACAGGTATAGGTATTTACATAGAGAACTGCTCTTTGAGCTGGTCTATACTGCTCTACCATAAGCCTAATACATACTCAAGACGTGGTCATCTTCATACATGATAATACGATAATAATTATCACTGCCACAAACTGCTAGTGTTCCTAGTATTATAACAATGAAGGAACATGCATGTACATGTAACAGAATTGTAGAATGGTTAGTGATGGCCGTCGACGCTTGATCACTATTCAATTCATACTCTATGTAAAAGTAAAAGTGAGTATAATGAATTCAGGTCATAAATAATTATTGAGAAAAATCAACCTCAATTAAACATCGTGGTTCTGATATACCTTTCACTTTTCAAGTTACTAGGATAAATATGTATAATGGTACCATTCAAAGATTAAGACTTTTGGTATCTTTTAGTATCTGTGAGTGGTAAAAACTTATGGCTGGTCCTGGATAGCTTCCTGATGGATGAAGATCTCAGAGTCCTAGATGATATAACATAGCCCTAGGTCATTCAATAACCCTGAAGCAAGGAGGAGGGTAAGTATCATCTGCCTAAGGGTGCCCTTTCATGAATGGTTACACCCTTCAGTAACATCTTCACCCGTCTATAAAGACATAAAATCCTCTGAGCAACTCAGGTAGACTTTGTTAGTAGCTTCTGGTGCATATAAAAGACATATTCTTGAGCCCATGCTAACCATTTGCCTCAAACGTCATGCTTGGAGAACATAGAGTGCATTAACTACCATTCGTCAATTTATGTTTTAGATAATGAAAATGGTTATTGTGCAGGTGATGACACCTTTAGAATATTTATTATGCATTGTGTCCTGGGTAGCTGCATCCCCTTGGATAATTCACAGTCTACCATGATGGAAATCATGGCTAGGTCTCTATATCTAATACGCCTGAAGCTAGATGAGAGAAAAGAGGTCGCTGCCAGTGGGTATACTTTTAACTTTGAGTGCACCTTTCAGTCTAATCTGGCCTCTATAGCCCTTGTATAAAGATACAAAGTCTCAGAGCAACTCAAGTGTGGTATGAGTAGAGCTGTGAGCAGGTTTGAGCAGCTCATGGTGTTTGTGTAGGACGTGTAGGACACCTGGTCTACAGGCATATATCAGGTCCCTGCCATGTCAGGGGGTTTATACAGCAGATAGCGGCCCTATCAGGTGTATAGACGTGGTGCTGTATACCCATCCCGTGCCACATTCAACATGCCATGCTACAACACTGCAGGCATGGTGCCTGAGTCAACTACAGGGATCCACACATACCTATACAGCTACCAACTTCTTGCACTCATCAGGTATTTGCTGCTCTCTAAACTGCTTGGTGATCTGGGAGGTTGATTCAAAAGGTCCTGGGATCGCTACCTCAGCGATCTTCAGAATTATTCTGCCTTATCCAATTAAGCGATCTTAAGATTAGACTGTCTTGCCTTTTCACAGCCAGCACTAAGATCGCAGTGATCTTAGCCTCAGCCCTCCTACACCATTCCAAATAGAACACACTGTGCACAGGGGCAAGAGGCCAATAGTGAAAGGATAGCATATATACGAACTACTCATAGAGTATAGGGTGCAGTTGACCTCGTACAGTATTCAAGTGCACTTCATGCCTGAGTAGCCTGAAGAGCCCTCAAGGACTCTCAGCAAACGTCCTCCCTCCCCATTGATCTTACGGCTGGAAAAGGAATAGTGAAGGGATCTCAGGACTTGCTCTGCCTGACTCGCCTGCAACCATGGCATTAGATAGGGTAGACTGGCTAGGTCCTATGATATGTGCCTATGCTAAGATCACATGGGTAGAAATCCCAGGACCTTTTGAATTAACCTCCAGGACTACAGATCTGAAGGCTATTTCAAAATAACGGCCAAGGAACAATATTTTGAACAGACCCTTTATCAATTAGGCTCAGAGATTGCAATATGTAATATGTAGATAGATTTTGTATTAAAGCATTTATAGGTACGACTACATCTCCTCATCCCTCATTGAATCGTCTATAAATTGTGTCCATTTATTCCTGGTATAACGGTACTTATGATTTTAAAAGGTCAAGTCAGTCATCATTATAATTTATCAGGTTTAGTAATTTGCTGTAGAAAGCTCAATGATCTCAGTAAGTACGTTCTCTACTGCCCAATTATAAAAAAGTGTTCTGTCTGGATTTAGAAATATTAGAATTGTGCCATGAGTATTCGACAAAGGCAACCTACCTGAATATAGTTATTATTACAGTGGTTCTAGGCTTCAAAGTGTGTATCCTGATCCGGGTCAGCCTATCGTCTACTATACACAGTAACAACCACCAACAGTCCATGCAGGTATGCAGTCTGTCATAGAGAAGTCAAAAATAGTATAGGTTCCCTAGGATATGTTACTCCATAGAGTCCTATAGTGCAAGCCACCCCCCTCTACCCCCCCTTAAAAGTAGGCTACCTTTCGTGTTCAGTACTGAGTCCTATGTAAGATAAGGGGGTTTATGGAGATGTCAGGAATCTTTATCAGAGTGATATCAAATGGAAACAAGGGGCCACCTATACCAGAAACTCCTGCTGAATCCAAAATTTGTGGTATTGATTCTCAAAATTTGGCCAAAGGTACCTAAAAATGAGATTTGATGATGAGAATATTTTAAAAATGTACAAAAGTTATATTGAAAATGATTTGAACTTTTTATAGATGCAACATGCTAATCAAAGTCAGTACCTCAATCTACATATCCCAATGTTTACCTATCCCAACCTGACAAGTACTCTGCCTGCATATGGCTCTGCCTCTCCAACATACTGCCTATCCCTTAGTCTGCCTATCACTCATACTACCTATCCCTTGAAACATCTAGAGTTTAATTAGGTTTTCCCTCAAATGGCTTAAAGGATTAAAGTTTACCCCTCACCTTTGTACCTAATTTTCTCTGTACATTCTTACCATTAGTCTACCTATCCTCAATCTGCCTATCATTCACTTTACCTATCCCTCATGGTGGCTATCCCCCAACTCTGCACATCCCTCATATTTGACTGGCACATCTGTGATATTACCTAGCACCAATGTATCTTTTGAATATGCTCACCTTACAAGGTACCCTCTGTGCCTATCTCTTAAACTGTTTATTATCTATCCTCCTTGCTACCCATCCTCTTCAATACCTATCCCTCAAGCTCACTTTATAGCTTTCATACCTATCACAGCTTGATCAGCTGGGATAGCTCACATCCAACCTTTATTATGATCTCTTAGTCAACCTATCCCCTAAAGAACAAATCCAACAGCCTACCTCAAGCATACATCTACTGATCACTCATGTTATATATCCTTGAGGTTACCTATCCTTCAGGGTGCCTATCCTTTATGGTATATAGCCTTCAGTCTACCTAACCAGCTATCTATGTATCTCTCACCTTGTATTCTATTCTTTCTACCTTTATAATAGCTCTTATAGTCTATGCCTTGTGAAATATACCTATCGCTCATTGTACCTATCCTCAAGTCTGCATATCACTCATGTTTACCTTACATATCCCTCAGCCCATTGAATTATCATGCTTTTCTTAAATGCCTCACCATGGCTATCATTAGACTAGCTAACTTCCTATCCTACATGTCTGTTGTTTATTCCCCTCTTCCTATCCTCCATGCTGCATATCATTCATGCTATCCCACTTGACAACAAAACATTTTTAAGGTAATAAACTGAGGGCTCTATACCATGAAGGATAGGTAGCCTGAAGGATAGGTAGCCTGAAGGATATATAGCATGAGTGATAGGTAGATGTATGCGTGAGGTAGAATGTTAAATTTGTTCCTTAGGGGAGAGGTTGACTAAGAGATCAAAATGAAGGTTGGTTGTGAGCTATCCCAGCTGAACATGAGGGATAGGTATTGAAGAGGATGGGTAGCAATGAGGATAGGTAGCATGTGTAATAAACAGTTTAAGAGATAGGCATAGAGAGTACCTTGTAAAGTGAGCATATTCAAAAGGTACATTGGTGCTAGGTAATATCACAGATGTGCCAGTCAAACATGAGGGATGTGAAGAGTTGGGGGATAGTCACCATGAGGGATAGGTAAAGTGAATGATAGGCAGATTGAGGATAGGTAGACTAATGGTAAGAATGTACAGAGAAAATTAGGTACAAAGGTGAGGGGTATACTTTAATCCTTTAAGCCATTTGAGGGAAAACCTAATTAAACTCTAGATGTTTCAAGGGATAGGTACATGTAGTATGAGTGATAGGTAGACTAAGGGATAGGCAGTATGTTGGAGAGGCAGAGCCATACACAGGTAGAGTACTTGTCAGGTTGAGATAGGCAGACATTGGGATTTGTAGATTGAGGTATTGACTTTGATTAGCATGTTGCATCTATGAAAATTTCAAATCATTTTCAATATAACTTTTGTACATTTTTAAAATATTCTCATCATCAAACCTCATTTTTAGGTACTTTTGGTCAAATTTTGAGAATCAAGATCACAAATTTTGGATTCAGCAGGAGTTTTTGGTATAGGTGGCCCCTTGTTTCCATTTGATATCATTCTGATAAAGATTCCTGACATCTCTATAAACCCCCTTATCCTACATAGGACTCAATACTGAACACAAAAGGGAGCCTACTTTGAAGGGGGGTAGAGGGGGGGTCTGTTACACTGTGTCCATAGGTAAAGCTCTGAGTTTCACCTCCTATCTATTGAAGCTTCTTGGAGAAGTCGTAAACTATTATGAAGGAATCAAAGGCGAGCAGCTCTCGCCCCTCACACACAGGCAGAGGTGTGGTGGTAGATTGGGGATAGTTTGTCTCTAATCTAGAAACAGAGGCGTGGGAAGCAATTTTTTATTGGGGGCCCAGGGGTCTTGGTTGTGGGACCCGCTATACCTTTATATCAGCTTATATAGGGGACCTCCCCCTGCCCTCCTCATTTTCCTACGCCAATGAGAAAAGAGAAAGAAACCACCATGATAAGGGACCTATCAAAGGCTGTAAGTATAGGAATTACCGTTAATAATCTTAAACAGAGATTAGACAGTTATTTTTGTGGTGGAAATGGGAACAATCTTTATTTGAGGCGTGTTCGAGGAGACATTGAAATGGTTGAAAATCGATACCCATATTCATGGCCCAATCGGACGACATAGCTTGGGAGACTATTATTCCAGAGGTCGTTTCCCTATACTGTAGGTCCTGTCAAATGCCCAATCTGCAATATGGACTGCCAACTGTGAAAAACACTGCCACTAAGCCCATCTTCCTGTGTAGGTCTACCATGTATAACATTAGATAAGAGTAGCTCAGTGCTTGATGTGAGTTAGTCGGAGTGGCTCGTAGACTAGACACATATATGACAGGTTAAAAACACACTTGGGATGGATATCTAATGATGATGTGATATAAAGTCCTGGCACGAGGCACGCCTGCCTCATCTACCTACCTCACTCCAACTACTCTAGTCTAAAGTGTAACCTGCCTGGCGCCAGGTACACTGGATCACTGTGTGATACCTTCATTACCAATGCACAACTGTTAAACAAGTATGGCTAGATAGGATCCAGATTCATAGATAAGAGTGTTTTATTCAACATTTTGTGTTTCCATTTGTGCGGTTACCTGAGTATATTACTGATAGTTGAGATTACCAGAGTAGACGTAATGGTGTATAGGTACACTTCATGCTGGTATCCATCGACTGGAGATGTCTGCGTTGAAGTATCATATCAACCTCTTTCTACTAGGATATGGACGATCAGGGATCACCCTGTTCTCTATCTCAAGTGCATTGCTCTGCAAGCCTGTCCTTGTTTAGAACTTGAAGTAGCTTCTTAAAAAGGTTCAAGATAAAAATATGTTATTATCGTGAAATGGGCAATGCTGTGTATAGATCCAAGTTTGTTTTCCATCGCCATGTTATAATTGTCTTAACATACTATTCATACATTTTTATTTATTTATCTATTTTACACTAAATTGAGTTGTGGCTGTCCTGAGAGGGAAATGTTGCCTAACCTGGGCTCCTTAAATCATCTGACCTTGGCTTTCTCTGCTTTACACACATTTATACACACCCTACATAAACGATGAACATGGATTATGTGGACATCCGAGAATCACATCGTTACAAAGGCCTTTACCTTTTAACTACATGATACTATTTTCACTTCGGTTAATAATGTGAGACAAGATGGTCATAGAGAAGGCAATCTTTATATTAAGATTCAATAAATGTTTTGTAAGTAAGGTAAATGAATGAATAACCAACGTCAAATGTTATTACCGTCTTCTATAATAGAAGGCCTACTTGAGGTGTCTATAGATAGTAAGGTGTGTGGTCCCTGCCATGGATACAGCAACTGATCAAAAGTTAACTTCATTCCTAGCGATTGGGCGAACACCTTCTTGGTAACTCATCATACCTGATATGTATTAATCATTCTTTGAATAACCAGGCAGAATCATGACGCTCGTGCCTTAGTGTTCCGATAACACAAAGTGGATACAACATATCTTAGACATAGCTTCAGTACTTTCACATTGGGTAGATAAAGGAAAATAGATGTTGAAACAGAAGAGATCTTAATTTTGTCAAAACAACCTTCTTGCAGTAAGGCGACGATCTGATGAACCAAAGTCTGGAGACTCTTTCAATACAGCCCTCGCACTGAATGCTCACAGCTCTAACATGGCGTATACTTACTCAAGTACCCTGCGGCAGGGAAACAAGGCAGATGTAACTATTTCAGGGTATTGCTTAGGTACATTGGGGAGGCGGAGTTGGTGGATTAGGTATAAGGGGCTACCATAAGGGGGTGGGGTCGAGTGAATCCTGGGGGTGGATTAAGTATTAAGGGTCAGTGTAGGGAGTGGTAGGGAGGGGAGTGTTCCTAATCCAGGTACTCAGATAAACACTACAGGTGATTACCTGGTCGTCACATCTAGCCTGCCTCATTACCCTACTCTAGAGTTACTCATCCTTAGGTACACAGAGCTGCTCTGAGCAGCTGGGGCCAACTCAGAGCAGCTCTTAACACGATGTGAAGGAGATTATACAGGACTATTGGCTGTATAAACTAGCAGGGATGAGCCAAGATAGAGATAACATACACATGGGTGCTGTAACCAATGTATACATGACCCTAATGGGGGAGGGGGGAGGCAGGCCAGTTCATGGCAGGAAACTATCGAACTGGACATTGAGGCATTGAGGGAGAAATTCTTATCAACCCTGCACTGCTTAATAATGAAATAAAAACAAACCAACAAACTAGAAGCACCATGCCGCCCCTAAAGGGCTAAATGGGAATCCTGCTCTCTGGTCTACAGCCCACCATGCCACATGAATATATATACATTACAGTGTTGTTGGTTATCACATATTCTGATAGACAATCATTCATCACACCCACTGCTTCAAACATCTCTTTTTCAGCATGGATTATAGATACCTCTGTAGGTAACACCTCTTAAGTATGCTAAAGTAATAAGTCAACCAGTTTAAAAAAGAAGGAAAGGAGAATAGGTAGATAAATGGTTGAGGTGTATTACCCCTACTCATGGTTTTATCTTCTATGATCTAATCCCCCATCCTACATCACAGACAGACTACTAGTACCCACTTTTTGAATGCTGACCTAGATATCCTGCATAGCGGATTATAGCCAGTTCCTTTTTGAATAACAAATTGATATAACACGCAACCGGGCCACTTAGCCAGTTAAGAGAGAAATAAGAAACTTGAAAAAGATTGTGAACCGGGTGATTGACGACATACAATTCGTTTAATTTGAAGAAAGCAAAATAAATTCATGAGGATGAGATTTAATGTTCATTTGGATCATCTCTGCTGAGGTCAAAGAGAAATCATTCCTCTGCGAACAAAATTCATAACGCTATAGACAGGGTTATAGTGGTAACTGTCTATGGTAGGCTCTCCCCATGGAGGCTCTAAGCCTCCATGATCTAAGACGTGTTCCAGAACTTAGGGTGTCCAGCTGGCGGGAGGCTGATGTGTGGTGTTAATTAATGAGATAAGATATGGATAGACAGCAGAAAGTAGGTCCAGGGGTGCTGGAGTGGGTGCTAGGGTGTCTGCTGATCCTGTGTGATGGGGGGGGCATCAACTCTCTAATGTTGGCTACCAAACTGGGCACTGTAGCACATGCTATTTCCTCATTTGACAGCACCCTGAAGAGCTCTACTTAAGCTTGTTGTTTCATTCATTTACAGAAACTACTATATCTTAAGTAGCTAGATTACCCTTAGTGAGGAATTTACAGGTAGAATGTTTTTTTTTTGTAATGTTATAAAGAAATCCTTCAATTATTGATACTGACTAGTACACTTTGGTATGTATACCTGTATACAGGATGAGTCTATACTTTATGTCAAGGTGAATATCGTAGTTCCATAGAGAAAGCACTGAACCCCCGTATTGCACCCCTGCGTTGAATAACCAGCGCCAAATCCGCACGATGACGTCATAGGTGTATCACGCATGCGCAGCATTTTTGAAATGTAAACATTCAAAATGGCGGCGGTCAGGATTTCACGAAGATGATGGGTAAATAAGAGTTAATTATGGATTATATTGATGAAATATCGATTAATTATCAACCCAAACACCTTGACATAAATGTAAAGATGAACTCTGACCAGTTTGAGCTTCCTGTTTCTTCACTCGCGTGTCCGGCCCACTCTGCACTCGGCCTACCGGCCTCGTGTGGAATGGGCCGGACACGCTCGTGAAGAAATGGTCAGCTCAAACTGATCATCGTTCACCTTTACCATTTTACTTCTCTCTGACGACTGAACCGTGTAGTGTCCTCATACACTATTGGCCCAGGATTATTTGTCATTGTGCTGAATCTAAGCTTGTAACCTGCCAGTGCTGAATTTGTGCATCATGTTGATTAACTAACTATGTTTCCAGACAAGCAGAATCGATAGCCCATGTACGCTCTCATGAGCCATCCTCTCAGTATGCTTGCTAGTTCTTACTAAAATAATTATATACAAAGCAGTATGGTTACAAAGGTTAGTGTGCTCGGGAGTGTGCTGCCCTGATATCGTGCCGGCGAATACCAATGCAATTTTATGATGAATATTGAATATAAAATCAGTGAGCTTGTTGTTCTTTATAAGACGTCTAGCTGTGTATCTGCTAGATATATCACTCCATGTGCTATAAAGGATTGCTCGGAATGACAGTATAAACCATGTAGAGTTTGCCTCATTACTACAGACAGGTGTGATAGCCAGCTTCACCATGGTGATCCTTTTTAACAGGAAGCAGCCTCTACCGGAAGTCAGCTCTTTTCTACCTCCGCCATTACACCCTAACGAGCTCCAATCAGGCCGCCAGGGTCCATGACAAAAACCGACAAGAACAAAAATAACAATGATCACCGGATGAAAGGGTATTTTGTTTTTATTATTTTGCATTTTCAGATCGCTTTCTGATGATCAAATGATCCCCCACTCCTTCCATAGACACATTGATAAATCTCGTAAATCGCCTTGGTACAATCCATTTAAAAACAACGCCAATAACATAGACAGGCAATCTAGTATCATTCTCTGTGTGTTTTTTTGCTGGGCTCACTGACAATATCCATCCTGGACTGATCACCATCGTTGTCATCCTCCAATAAAAACTACCAAATCAAACCACTACAACCCCCTCTGACTCTCCAAAACACATTAATCATTGTATATTCTCTTGGTAAATAACACTATGTAGTATATGCAGCCATCAGGATTTGACTGCCAGTAAGGTTTCCCAGACTCCCCACTTGAGTTGAATTATATAAGTAGTCCAGTCAGATAAAGCCTGAGTAGTCACTGAGAAAGGGTGCATCATATGAGCCCAAATTATCTTTGCAGTTTGAATCCCCACAATGGAATCAAGAGGGTTACACACTGAGGTTACACATCAGGATGGAGTCGCCAGCCAAGGTGATCTGAAGAGTCTAACTGGGGTACCCTTTCTCTCTGGCTTCGCACAAGTGCCCTCAATATCAGTGTGCAGATTAGAACCATTGTGTCGTAGTGTCCTCATGAATCATATTGCAGTCTTTTTTTTTCACCATTTTCCTCCTCGTCCTCCTCCTTCCTACCCTCTTGCAGACGTAGTAACATTCAGTCTAACTCAAATCGCATTAAATCAGCTAGTAGTGACAGGAGATATATCTGTAAACTTAGAAAATAGGTTTTGACCCGTTCACTTCACATTTATGATGAGGCCCTAACATAATATTTCAGTTTGAAATTATCTGCTATTAGTAATATCCATGGCTTATTCCGATTCAATTTTCAGTACTCTCTCACTTGAGTCAAAATCTGTATGGAGTATGATGCTTTTATATCAGTACATAAATAACCTAATGCATTCAGATCCATATCAACAAATACACTGGTGACGGTGTTAAGTGACTAACGCTTTTCTATGGGTGTGGCCGCAGCCACCGTTGGACACGAATATTTGTGAGAATCAGAATGAATGATTTCATTCACTGAAGATATTGTATGCAGTAGCAGCAATAGTTTTGTTGGAGTGCATTTCTCCATAATGCTGATCAATATTACGATAATCATTGAGAAATGCCCTCCTGAGATAAATATCCCAAGTAACAATAGAAGGTGAACTTCACAATTATCAAAAACATGCCATATTCATTGTGGTCATCAACAAGAACACAGACCCAGAATGATATATGAATTTGTATCTAATTCTGTGTCAGTGACAACAACAACATAAACAACAATGTGACTAAGGTTGTGATCCGTGTATGCGGGTTTACAAAATATGCAATCTGGACTATTCATAACCAGAGAGCTACATACATTTGAATAGAGATGGCCTATACTGGACGTACCTCAGAAGTGTATTGTAACAGTTATGTACTTGTGTGGAAGCCACATGATGTGGCTTCAGCGATGGCTTCATCCCTGTTGCTATTCAAGAAGAACCCCCTATAGCAGAACAACCCACACAAAACGGTAGAATTTGCAGCAAGGGTTCCGGGATATTTTTGCCCTTTTGCAAAAAGGCAATTGTGGTTGGCCGTGATATGATCAGGAGTAAAAGGAGATCCTTAATTCGGTGAACAAACAATTTAATTATTATTGTCTATTCTCCATGTTTAGAGTCTCCATAGTCAGAGTCTATACAGGTATACTATTGATATACTCTAGTCCTATACACCCCCAGACTAGCAACCTGGTAACATCGGAGGTTGATTTGTTAATGTGTTGACGGCCCGCCATTATCAACCCCCCTGATCGGGCTACACTCAGCACTTCCCCTGCGCATGCGCTGTTTTTGTTGCCACCTTGTTGTTGGAAGTCACCTGTATGTGTCGCCCCAGTGCCCTCTGACCTGGTCATTAATAAAACTCATGTTCCCTCAGGGTCCTGTGATAAAACCAAGCCTGCCAAGGTGTAGACATAATTATACATAACTAAGGCGCTGCAATGCCATGTCCTGGTGGTCGGCTTTTTGTTGATGAAAAGAGATGGATGTAGCCTATACAAGAAGAATGTGTACCTCATATAACCCTATCCAGCACAGCAAACAAGGGAAAACAACTTAAAAACACAGATCCCCTTCCAACTGTACTTATGGTCAATACTTCTATGCATTGCATTGTGTTGAGTAATTACACATGTGCATGTTGCTTTTTAAAAAAATGATTGAAAAGTTTCAGAACTTAATATCTTTGCAGCTATAAAATAAAAATGTTGATTATCTGATAATTATTCACGCCTTGACCTTTTTGACCTTTTATCATCTCAGGATACTTTCATGGCATGTGTGGGAGTTCGGCCCATTTTTCTATTTGGAAAGATGGATGGGCAAAGCTCACATAAAGGTTGTTCTATGTATTAGGTTTCCAGACCAAACCTTGCAAGACAGGGCCGACCCTGTCAACCCCTAACTCATCATTTATATGTTGAAATATCTTATAACACATTTGAGACTGTGTAGATCCAGTACAATGTACTAAAGGTACATTAATCGTTGGCAAAACTGCTGTTAGAACACACCTTTATTGTGTTTTATTGGAATCAACCTTTTTTTTCTTTTCATCCTGTTTTTTTTTTCCTTCGGGGAGTATATAGGATGATGTAAACCAGAAATAGACAAAGAAATACATGACTGAAGGTGTCTACATACCATGTCCTGGTGGGGTTTGTCCATTTTTATTGTGTAAAGATGGATGAGAAAATCCTCCTCCATCCTCTCCTCCAGCTGGGAGGAATTTACTCTTGACTTGGACTAGCTGCTCTACACCGGATGGGTGAATGGCAGGAGTAAGGTCGATGCTTGCATCAGGAGGAGAAGCTTTGAAGCATGACCACAACTAGGTCAAATGTCACGGATCAGGTCAAAGGTGAGGTCAGATCTAGACGCCATGTTGAAGTCTGAGTTCATGTTGTGGTGTTTGTGGGTGGGCTGCTCACAGGATAGACTGGCTGCAGTCCCTGAGCTCTCCTCCAAACATTACTATACCCCCCCCCCCCGCCTCTCCTCCTCTGGCTGTTGGGTTCAGGTTCACTAGAAATTGTTTTTCATTTTCATTTTCCCACCTTATTTCAACTCTCTCATATCAAAATCTATGGACTTGAGCAAGTCTACTCACAGGAGTCCTACATTGAATGTAAATGGACTCTGGTAAACAGAAAGATCTTTGGAAAGCATTGCCCATACCATGAAGAGTAACACTAAAGGACAGAAGGGTTGATACCATACAATAATCAAATTCGAGCTCGTAACTCATGCGTGTATGATGCCGACATATATATGAGAGGTTGTTCTCTTTTTAATGCTACTCCAGTGTCCAGCTCTCTCTCTCTTTTTATTGCCCACTATATTCTCAGAAACCATCAATTCACCCTGAGCATCTCCAGCATCCCCCACTAGCACTGACCCGGGGTGCACCGACAACAAGAGGTGACGATTCATGACCAGCAACTGCCGTTAACCCTCAATGACACGTAACGCACGGCCAGGGACACGGAGACTGGGATCAAAGCACCACGCCGACACACACCCTCCCAGGTCTCCCCATACCAGCCAAAGGGACACCAGCATGGGGAGGCTGATGGGAGGGGTAGGCAGGGATGAAGGAGTATGTGACTGGAAGGGTAGGAAGACAGGGAACAGGGAAGCCAGGTGCCACCTTTGCAGTGAGATGGGAGACGGGTATAGGGAAGACAGCCAGTAGGGTCTTTCCAAAAAGGTAAACATGCATAGCATTCGAAAACGCACACAGAATCGAGTTGGTAGTTACTAAAAGGTATGATCTCACCCTTTCCCTGCCTATCACCACCGCTCAAAGTTTCCATCGACATATTATTACTAGAATAGGTTTGGAAATATAATTAGAATTTGCCCAGGTACATTTCCTGCAGACCTTCTGGTAAAACAAAACGTAAAGGTAGAAGAACTCCCAGTCAGCTGACGCTAAGGTATGTAGGCAGAGGGGTGGATCGGCTGTCAGGAGGCTGGAGGGCGGCCAGTAGATCAGGGTCGTGCTGGGTAGGGGTTTGACCATGGGGGGTCTCTTACCAATGCCCTTTGATGTGACACCTCCAGGATCCCTAACCATGGGTGGTGGGGCTTCTACAGTCACCCTAAACCACAGGTAGGTATTGGTATATGGACTGTAGCATGACATCCTGAGGATCACTATCTTAGCCAACAGTATAGAGGGGGGCACTGAGCAGGTAAAAGAAAATATATACTAGGGTGATTCTAAATATCCTTGACAATAAGAGTATGAATATAAGTGGTGGAATTGATCTGGATCTCTGAGTCGATACACTAGGTATTCCAACCAAAACCCCAAAATCGTGTCGCCCTCGTTACAATGGCTATGAACATGAAATATTCATATATCCTCATTTCAATCAGTGCTACTTCTTACAAAGATAATGAATATAAGAATTCGAGTCCTCAGACGGGGCTGTTGTGGCCTGCCATGATGGATGTCCACAGCCCTGCCCACTTCATTGCAACACACCCCACCCCTTACCTCGGCCACCCCCTGGAGTTGGCGTGGTCTGATATTAATGGTACCGGTGTGACTTATGGTGCCCCCCCCCCTGCTGCCCACCTGTCCCGCCCTATGTTCAGGTGTGTTCAGGACCCGGTGATAACAGGGCAGGGGAGACACTAGGGCCATCTGAGGACATACCCCTAGTCCTAAAGATATGGTTGTCCTTCCTGGTGTTAAGAAGAGTAACTCTATTCCTACATAGAGGTCCTTAGACATTTTCCTTGAGCCGAATAGGTCTCTGATAATAATTAGTGATACCTCTCACAAAATGTATTGATTCTGATCCAGGAGGGGCGGGGTGTCTATAGGCATACCGATGGTGTGTGTGACCCAATGGGCACAGGGCTAAAATGAAGGCGAAGCTGTGTTCACGTTACCCGATCGACCCTACCGAAATAGGGCCGACCCAAACTTCTTTTCTTTTTAATTTTAAACTTTTTTGAAATTTTTCATATTTTTCATCAATTTTCGTATTTCCTTTCCAATTTTTCATCAATTTTCATCAATCTTTCTATGGGTCTCGAGTCAATAGCTTAACATGCATATCCTTTTACACCTTTCTCATGTTCTTTTTATAGTTCTACCAAAAGTTGACGAATATCTACCCATACATTTCTATACATAATAAAAACAAAATTTAAAAAAAAATCCGACCTACCGACCCTAGATATTAGAGGCATGTAACTGGAAACACAACATTATTTTTTTGTGGCCCAGCCATCAGGCATTCCTGGGCTCTTTACCAGCGAAGATTCACTGAGAACAGCAGATGGGCACCAGGAGGGTGTTGCTCCTATTGCAAAAAGAGCTATGAGTATGTGCCCTCTTTTCTAAACAAGTCGTGCACTGCTTCACCTAAGTACTTGCACTCAACACATTAGTCTGAAAAGTCACCTGCCTTGTTTAAAATAGAGAGAGCTGCACTACCAGGTACCTAAACATGTCACACACTCTATTGTTTATTATACTGACTGACTTCTCCCAACTAGGTACCTACTTAAATCCCCCTTTTTTAGCACCGTACTTGAATGACCACTTGTGAGCAACAAAAGGGACAAGTTATAGCTAAATGAAAAGAAAGGACTGGAAACAAGGACATTTTTAGCCAGGTCTTCCTTTTACTATAGGAGCAACACCCTCCAGTTCAGTTGAAACCTAGGAATCTTTCGGTGAATGCAGGCAATTATCCCGTTGGTTAATTGACAAATCATCCCTCTAGCTGCCTATATTTCTAGAATGAGAAATTTTTTTCAGTCAGGGGATCTCTTCTCAAGTCTTTCCTTTTCTGTCGTATTTGTCCACTACAACACGACAGACACTAGTCTAGTCTACCTATTTTCGAAATTCTACTTCAGATTGTAATAGCCAAGTTCAAATGAAGCCATTTAGATAAGGATGCCATACTGGCTTGTGTGAAAACAGCCTAAGGTCAAACAAAGAACTACACCTACGTCCCCATTTAACTTTGAGTTGGTTGAGTTGATATCTGTGAGCAGGTGAGAGCAGTGAACTTCAGGTAGGGAGTTGCTCCTGGCACAAAGCCTTGTCATCCTACCAACATATACAAATATAGTATTTAAACTGGTTTACTTAACTCTACTCTGTACCTTTCTATTCTGACCAATCCTAAAAGCAACATGTAAATTTACGCCCCCAACGCTGGTATAATCTAATGTATTATATTATCAGTTTTGAAATTGGCACAGGGACATCCGGCTTCTCCTATTATATACGGATATAATGATCCTGGTTGTGATATCTGTACATTGAATTGACATAGCAGGAATGGAAAGAGGGTTTCCTTATTTCGAAAAAAAAAGCAAACTAGTCAGTGGTCACTCCATCTTGAAGCAGCCCTATTTTCCATATACTTATCATAGACAGGATGCAGACATACA
The DNA here is from genome assembly GCA_949317995.1 of Acholoe squamosa. Lineage (NCBI taxonomy): Eukaryota > Metazoa > Annelida > Polychaeta > Phyllodocida > Polynoidae > Acholoe > Acholoe squamosa. The sequence continues at coordinate 18,259,867 of OX439039.1, read as the reverse complement.
TCTCGTTACTCACACACAGATAATGAAGTTCTGTGGTTCAGACATGCTGAGGGCATTCTGACAGTTGCCTGTCCGTCCGCCAGGGACAGGCAGGTGCACCAGGTCACGTGCCGTACTGATAAAACGTCTACAGGAGTAACCCCCAGGGGTTACTCACAGGTACCGAGACTGAATGGTGGGAGGGGGGGACTTAGACATATAGGCCTATTGATAACGCAGTGCACTCTAGGAGGTTATAATCTGTATACTAGGTCTATACAGAATGAGGTATAGTGCATGCAGGGGTTTTGCCTCCCTAGGAGACTATATTTGAGTTTATTCAATGTGTTTCATGGACCTTGGAGGGGAGAAGGGGGGGGGGTTGAGTGGCGATCAATGGTCGGTACTGTATTGTTGCTTCACAAAATGCATTATGTCACAATTATTTATAGCTAATACAAAGCTTTGGCCATTGGGCATTATAATGGTACAGTATATCAGTAGTAAAGGCAGTTAGTGATCTGCAGGTTACCTTCCTATTTTACTCTATACACTAACAAAATGTAGTCTGGGGCAAACGTTCTGTGCCCTTTACTGTCACAACAATTCACAGTGGGACTTTGAAAAGTTTGGGCATGGAGTTTGTCTACCGTGTTCTAAGTAACATTAACCCCTTAGGGTCTCAATGTCTCATATTTTCCATTTGTTGCTGTAGATTTTATCTACCCTATGGCTCTGACACACATATCCCAGTGGGCACTCAATGTTGCATCAACATTGACAACCAGTTGATGTTATGCTGATGGTGTTGATCAACCTGTTTTCAACACTTTTTCAATATTTGTATTTCAACGTTGTCAACCATCACCATTTCAACATCCAGTCAACAGTTGACATATCAATGTTGAAATATTGTTGTCAACTCAATGTTGATTCAACATTGATTTGTCAATGTTGAATCAACAATATTGATTTCAATGTTGATACAATGTTGATTCAATGTTGATATGTCAACAAAACAACTGTCAATGTTGTTTCAACATTGTTGAAACAATGTTGAGTCAACATAGAAACACAAACATTGAATCAGCACTGATGGTTAGATGTTGAATCACAGTTGATTTTGAGTATGTTGTTTCAACTTTCAATTTCAACTCTATTTCAACCCTAAATCAATGTTGATATGCAAACATTGCAAATGTTGTTTCAACGCTGAATCAACATTGATGTGCCCAGTGGGTAGCACAATGCATTAATGTAAACCTGGAGAATTGCATAAGTTGTTAACATTACATCATCACATCAGGGCAAAACGACGTCATTGTATTTCATAGCATTAGGCTGTCCGTGTATGGTTCAGGTAAAAGACATAGGTGAGTAGTACAGGACATGTTAGGTGGAGTTAAGTGTGAGCTGAGGTAGCAGGTGTGAGGTGTGGGGTGTGGGGTGTGGAGGATCACCATGTCTGACTCTGTACCTAACAGCTGACACCCACCTTCTAGACATTGGACATGCTCTTGAAACCATTTTACGTTGGTATGATATTTGGTTTGTCTTCACAGACACACATATTGTGCCAGCAAAACACGATTAAGTTAGTACATACATGTATACTTTTGGCAGCCAATTACTCAGGAGCAAGCCACTGAGGTTTTTGAAAATGTCTTGACAGATATCCTTAGTAATGGGTATATTGTAAAGTAGTGTAATATTGTGATGGGTGACAGTCGCCGATCACTTTGACCCCTTCCAGCATGATGGTCTTTTAATTACATTAATCCCATCATGCTTTGTCTCCATGAAGACAATACAAATACAGTTCCGCATTATGATACTTCTAGATAAATCGCACCTCTGTGAGTCGGAAGGGGAGGGGTGGTGGTCTCGTAACGACCAAGGTGAGAAGGTGAGGCCAAGGTAATATTTCATTCAGGCCGTGATATTGAAACGACTAGCCATGGTATCCGGGTTCCTTTACGGAAATAGCTTATCTCTAATCTCAGTGACATTATGTATAATCAACTTAGCATTAGCCATTTAGCACCCTATGTTAACACACCTTACACCTGTACAGCCTGCTCAGTTTATGAAGTTGATGAGCTGCTCATCTTGTCTCTGACCTGCTCATGACATGACCACACACCACAGACAGGTCATATCTCTGTGGGGGGCCTGGTAACACTCAGAGGTCAGCTCATATCCATACTTGACCACTTGACCACTGTATGCCCACAGGCTGGGGGTGTTAGTAAACCCCACCAGGCATTGGCACGTGGCAAGAAGACTACTGCACAAGAGGGCATATAATTCAAGTGATGCTGCTTGATGAAAGGACTAGGGGCACCAGTGGCATCTTGTATCTGTAACTAAATCACCAAATATGCAACTAAATAACATTTTATGGACGTTGATGTACAGAGTCAGTTCAGGAGGGTGTTGCTCCTATTGTAAAAAGAGCTGTGAGTATTGCCCTTTTTTCCAAACAAGTCGTGCACTGCTTCACAGGGATCTTGTACTTGGGAACGCAGGTGGATGTCACTCATGGCTGAGAGGTGCAGGAGCCGGGCATACAACTCGTCAGCATTGTAGAAATTTGTAAATCACATTATCAGTGATGATGAATTTAAAAAAAAACAATATTGAGCCATCATGGATCTTTCAAAACCTAAGACAATCATTTACAAGCTTTACTAATTTATATAGGGAAAATCCCCAACACTATCTTTCAGGTAATCATATATTCAGGACCCGTTCCATGTTCCCCTGGACAGGCTACCTGGAGATTATGTAGGTAAGGGACATGGTTCATGTTTGAGGCTAGGGTATACTCTGGCTGGTCAGCTCCCACCTTGGTATAATTAATCATATCTGTGGCCGCCGTCCTCCACGTCTTGCCAGGTACTGGAGCATGCAGTGCTGCCCCTGGGGGCGGCCTAACGATGGAACCTGAGCGGGGGCAGACAGATAGAACCGATGCCCCAGTTAGATAGACTTTTACTACTAAACCACTGATGCCTTCTTGGTACATTAGACAGGCCGGGATCTTTATTATTTTATGTTTGTTTAGGCAGGGTTGACCACCTCTGATGATGGGTATGTAGTATCGGGGAGATATCTGAGCCCCATATGGTCAAGTCTTATACTCATATTGACAAGTATTATGTGTGTGAAAACAGCTTTATGACATTAATCCCTATCTTGCCTGATATCTGATGTCTCCCTTAGATGGTCTGAGAACATAGGCGCTGAGGCAAGTTGAAAAAAGGGAATGAAAACGTCCTCAAAGCAGGGGGTCCACCCATAGAAGATAGCAGATAGTAGATTACAAACACCAAAGGAGGATCAACATCTACTGAGCTGAGATTACAGCCTCACCCCTCCTGTGTAAGGCTTGCATTGATTAGGTTCAAAGAGCGCCTACCACCACCCCCACTGGTGGTAATGGACGATAGGATCCTCTGCCACACTCCACACTAACCCTTTGGTGCTGATGATGATGATGGTGATGGTAGATGGCCCGGGGTGGGGGTTAGTTATGGCTATGTGTTTTACATTAGAAGCTGTGAGTCATTTGCTACAGGCTAATAACCTGGAGTATGAGATGATAACTTGGAGGTGAGAAGTGGGGAAGGGGGGTGGAAGGGGGGGGGGGGTGAAAATGCTCGTCATAGCCCTTGGAATGACCCAAACAATTAAGATGCTTATATGCTTATGGTCTTTTTATACATAGCAGTGTATGGTGGAGAGTCATCCATGGACGAAATTGGGGGGTGGCTTAATTCTGAATATTACTCATGCTACATGGGTTCAAGCATTTTAAGGCATTTAGCCATGTAAGCAACCGTGGGCAGCTTGGATAAATGAACAATATGTGTATCAAAATGTAAGGATGACCATCTTTTATATGTCTATGTCACGTTGGAGGGGTAATGTACATGGCTGTGTAAGGCATTTATCAAGAGGCTCAATAGATATATGTTATTTTCTGCGACATTTAGACTCTGAGAATGGCATTTTACATGCCCATGGTCGCTTACATGACTTATGTTCCAGCACAGAGCCCCTTAATTAAGTCAAAAATACATACAAAATCATAGACACAAGGCCATTGATTCCTCCTGAATAACCCTGAAATGATGTTACAAATTAAAGTCACGTTCTAAATAGTTATGTAATGACTACTTCATATTAAATGTTAAATAATCTTGTTTAGTCGGTACCATTTTCCATAATATGGCTTCAACCCACGGATGCTTACATGTAAAAACTACACAACATCACATTATCCAATGCCACACAATCACTGAGGTGGAATTGGTTAAAGTAATACTTTCATATTATAGCTTAACATCAATACTCCGTGTACATATCACATAATATCTGTTGAACAGAGTTTCTTGCCAATGGGGTGGACCAAATGCTGCCCATGGTCGCTTACAACCTAAATTCACCCAGACAATATCAGTCTATATTCCCCTAAATTAAGCATATTATTGTAAGATTTTGTTAGGATTTAATCCATACTGTGCACAGAATGTAAAATCACACGCAAACAATGGTATTACTACAGAGATGCATTTCTTTTAAAAGCCATAATTATAAAACGTGATTGATTTTGGTAGAGAAATGGCTCTAAAACATTACATTTTAGCCACTAGTTCCCTAAATTCTGGTGATAGACCTGTAAAAATATGATTCCCCTTACAGCTCTGATTTATATTAAGTAAATGAATGCAATAACTAATGGCTGAACTTAAAAATTTGAGTTTGGGGCATGAATGAAGCCATGACGACCATTTCCTGGAATTGACCATATGTCATGTATACGCCAGAGACTTTTAGTTGCTCTACTGCAGAGGCAGAGGCACAATTTGAGTATAGCTGTGTTGGAAATAGCTGTAAATCTTTGACGACTAGTTAAGTATTAAGGATAGATTAGCAGGAAGGGATCAGGGAAAGGTGTATAGGAACATTTTCACGGGATTGCCTATCAGAGAGAAATGATGTAGAATACAGGAAAATGTGTGTGTGTGTGTGTGTGTGTGTGTGTGTGTGTGTGTGTGTTGATGGGGGGGGGGGGCTACCAGGAAAAGCCTAGTTACTCAAAGTGGAATGATGGGGAGGAGTAGGACTCATCCCTCCCACATGGGAACATATGGGATTGGTTGTCCTTCCCTCTGTCAGCTAATGATGCATCTACAGCATGTGGAGGTCCCGTGTTCCCAAATACCGCCATCATCTCTCACCAACCAGCCAAGCAGAGAATCACACATTTATGAGAAAATCACCACACATGATCCAGATTGGATGCCACTCTGCTATCTCTGGCTGCATAATGTATTAAAGCATGCTTCTCATAAATGTGTCCTCATGACCATGATACCGAAATGCAGGCTGGTGGGTCTCGAAAAAAGGGCTGCATTCATGCATCATGCTGACTCTTTTGGGTTGATGCACCCGACAAATAGGCATGATGCACTTATGCATCTGTGTAAAGTCCATTGATGCAACATAATCACAAAGAATCATGAGCCTGGAGACATAATGTAACTCTTAATGGTTTAATCCCAGGGCACTGATTGCACATGTGATGTACTCTGGGTGGGTATGTGGGTCAGTCATTTTTTATACTACTCATTTCTGCTGGATGAGGTGTAATAGTAGTGCAGTGGTAGCCTAGTCGTGACTGGGAGCACTTTGTGAGTCCCTTTGTTCTGTGTTGATAATGTCAATGATAATGATAGATTCCCCGGGTAAGCCATCACACCCGATATATCACTAGAGAGCTATACCCCCTCTACATACACTGCAAAAATGGTGTTTAGATCATAAGCACAATTCTAAACATATTCTTGCAACGTTTTTGTAATCACATTAATTTCCTAAACATGTTTAGCCAAACAATGTGCTTAGCTCAAGTGTTTAGAAATGTAGGTGTTTAGGTTAAAAGCTTTGTGTTTAGATATATGAATTTTTTGTGTTTAGGTGTTTATCAATTTTTGTGTTGAGATGTTTAAATGATTTGATGGAGATTTAAGGTTTGCGGACATGTATGCATTAAAAAACAGAGATATATTTTTTTTCTCATTTACTGGGGGGGGGACATCAGCAGGTATTTACTTGTCAAAGTCTCCAAAGAGGTCAGCCACAGCTATATACGTGCACATATATTACACACTGCATCAGAATGAGAGACTTGAGAAAGTACAACAGCTTGGCAGGAAGGAAATTGCCTTATCTATTCCAGAATAACATCAAATAGGTGTCAGTCATGGAGTTTATTGATTATTTTATGGTAATGATGGTGGCATGAGGTGAATCTAGTCAATTTTCTATTGCCCTTTCTGTTCACATGACATTCTATGAAATGAAACCATGATATACATGGGATTTGGGGACATTTGTCACAACAATTGATTATAACTCTGTGCAGATAGTCCATTCAAAGGTAGTGCTGCTACCTAGTGTTGATTCAACATCCAAGTATCTAAACATATTGATGTTTAAATCTAAACACCCTTTATTCAACTGTCTCAACTCTAAACATCTAAACATGTTTAGCATAAATGTTTATGTAGTTAGAATAAAAGTGTTCATTTCCTAAATGTGTAGTCTATGAGACACCTAACTGACCTATATGTTTAGGTTTTAAACGTGTTTAGACCTAAACATGTTTAAAATCTAAACACCATTTTTGCAGTGTACTCACTAAGTGTCTCCCCTCTCTCTCTCTTAAGTTGCATTTGTGCACCGGAACCCTATAGTATGTTTTATTATCGCTGCTACATCTTCAATGATACATGATAACATTCCATCCATATACCAACCAACCAAATACCTCAATCATCTCCCAATATACATGTAGAAGTAGTAATATGCCCACCCCACGCCATGTGATCCACCCCAGGTGTCCACATGTATAACATGAGGGACTGAGGCACTGATACATGGAGTTACAGATCCAATACACCACGACTGTGGCACCCACGTGTGCAGGAAGTTCCCAGAAATTGGATGGTCTCAGGGGTCTGGGTGGACGGCAGGCCCCTGAGGGTCATCCTAGACGACTGTCTGTAGGCTGGTAGGTAGGAGGCATGTGATGGGGACCTCCAGGGGGTGACGTCCCCGACCATACCGTACTCATCACCCCTTCCTACAACCTACAGGCCTCCAGGGGTCTGGTTCCAGGAAGTTTTTACCTTGGAGGGGTCGGGGTGACTTCCTGGCCCCCTGCCCAGCGGGGCTCCCCCAGAAATGACCATGTCTCCCCGTGCCAGACACGCTGATGAGCAGGGGAGGGTCCACACACGGTCCTAATGTACACCTCACGTGGGACTGGTAGGTGATGGGGGATTGGGTAGGAGGGGCCAAGCTCCATTTTGGAAATTGGGAAAGGATCTGCAAGTACCAGACAGGGATATTATGTGACGGTATAAAAAGTGTAGGACACATGTGGTGGGATGGAGACATAAGTGAAGACATGATGGTGTTGTCAGGTTGAATTACATTTTCAAATCTGAGGGATAATGTCTAAAAGGTAATTTAAGAATGGTTTGGGTGATGAACCATATGGGGTCCGTTATACATGTAGAGCGGCAGGGGTTAAAGGTGATGTGCATGGGTATTAACCCTTTAAGGACTGGACTGAGTGCTGAATTTTTGTGCATTTATGATGATCGTTGTAGAATTATAGGTCATAAGGTTTGTGGCGTTTCTTGAATGTGGCAATACCTAAGGAGCCCTATCGAAGGAAAACCAGCTAAAACAGCTCATTTTTAAGGGTTTCTGGTGAAATGTATAAGACAATGACAGGATGTAAACTGAATGTGTGTTGGCGTGGAAATTGAGAACAATATTGATTTCAGAATTTCCTACCAAATAAATGTATAATTAATAGTTAAAGGTCATTGGAAATAGAATCATGCGTCATGTTAACAAAATGTTCATATTCCATCAAAGGACATAGGACATAGCTCACCTTCAGGTATTATAGGTATGTTGTCCTTGGAGGGTTGAATAACGGGGTATGGGGCGTTCATCTGTACCACCCCTGGGGAGGGGTACAAGGGGTACAAGGGTGCCGCCACCATACTCCCTAATTGTCCCTCTGAGGACCCCGTGGTAGGAGTCTGTAGGACGCGTGCCGGACGTGCCTCCTGTACCCTTATGGTACTGGAGGTACTAACCCCTTAAGGGTTTCTAATGCAGGAGGGTGTCATACCCATTGGTCAGCATGATGCACCAATGAATTGCTGGCGAGCACCTCATTGGTGCATCATGCTGACCCTGCGGTGTATGTATAGCCCTCTTAGGGTTGGCATGGTGATTTACTCTCCAGGGCTGCGAGTTACTCTCCAGGGCTGCACTCATGCACATGACAACCAATGTACAAGATGCAGTAATGCTGTATCAGCCCATAAAGGATCAACCCTGACTCCTCCCCCTGCTGTACAATGTGTCATCCCAACACACCCCTAACCCACAGACTCTCTTCCCATACACATTCAACTTCAAAGCACCCCTAGCCTGCAGCTATTGAAACCCCCTTAAATTAGTGAAACATTAACTAACATGTGTCGGGCCGCGGTCCGTGACAGTGCACAGCGCGCACCCTGCCCCCTGGGTGTGTGGGGGGCAGACAGTGAGGGAGAGGACCGTGGAGACGGCCCTGGAGGCTTTCCTGTCGGTGTAAAAATGCGTCTGTGTCTCTGTTCCAGCTGTTGGCGGCTTGTTTGACGCTCACAAACTGTGAAGAGCATGGCATTCCTCCAGACCCTTTTGTTGAGATGTAAATTCACTTTTAACTCATGATGGCGGCGTCTTGGTGATAACATACACCATACAGATAGCATCTCCTGCAGCGAAAGCTCGACAGGCACCTTTTACCTTATTCATTAGGGTAATTAAAGAATCTCTCTACTGATAACAGCAATTAAGATGTTAGAACTTAAAACCAATATCGATAACGATCATAGTTAAAAATTTTATCTTTAGCAGATAATTCTGCTTTGAACACATGCACAAAACTAGCCTGTCGTCGGGCCTGTCGTATGATACAGTGTTTAGTTGTGATTTTTTCTTTCCAACTCGATCCTACATGGACTGAGAATTAAAAGGATACATTGTGTACCGGTACATTGACCGGCCTTCTGTATCTTAACTCTGAGTGAGTGTGGGAAAAAAAGGTTAAACTTTTTGCATCTAAGGACCATTTCCTGTTCTTTATCACTGACCTGATAAACAACAACAACCAATCAGATTGCCTAAAGGTGTCATGTGACCTGTCATAACCTCAAGAGGCGGTAAAAACGACTTTCCTGGGTCATTCAGAGTGTAGTGTTGGGATTACTCGCCTCGTTCCTCCACAACAGTGTTTAGTTGTGATAACCAGATGCAACATCAGGTTTACCCCATGCAGTATGTGGGTATGCGTAGATTAAATTCGTACCATGAAAAATGTACATTGTGATATCCAAAACATTTCATACTTGTACTCTATAACGTGTGCTATCCATAGGCAATAAGAACTACCTAGAGTAGTGGTTGTGCTATGTTGAACCTTTGCAGTCTTATAGTTATAGATCATGCCTGCATTCTGAAAGAACAAAGGTTAAAAAAAGTAAGGAAATGCATAGACACTTTCATATACATATATACTATATCATAAATACACGTGGACAAATGGAGCTCGTTTTCCTTCACAGGGAGAAGGGGGAGGGGTCTCACTACTAGAATATAGAAGTGAGGCCAAACAATCTACACTAGATATAGAATCCAAGACATAAGAGGATTCTATGTTTAATGGTTGTAGCAATTATGGTTATAGGCCAAGCCCTATGAATTGCCTTGTACATTACCTCTGGACTACTCCTTAATATACATCAGATGTATACATCCACACGTGTAAGATGCTCACCCCTGGTAGGCGAGAGCTGCCGGGAGAGCTGCTCCCAGGGTGGGTGTGAAGATACCACGTGACGTACCGCGTGACGTGACGGCGTCCTTTGTAGTCGCACAATGACGGATGACACGTCAGACACGGTGGTGCATCCTGGGATAGGACACAGATAAAACACCATGATGCATGAACACACGTACAGTGACACGTGCACACACAGGGCCGTGTTCCTTTGATTTTACACGCCTCTAGGAGCACTATATCATAGCATGGCCTGGTAGCAAAGAGAAATGAGAGAAGAGGAAGTCGCTGCTACAACTGGATCCATGTGACAATAAACCATAAAGTATAACAAAAAGAAATAAATGTGACAAGAGGGAACTGTTAACCCTACGAGAACAGCATGGTGCCCTATTGCCCTATTCCATTTGCTGAAATCTGACTAATCGGACAAAAAGAGACAAAAGGGAAAAGGTTAACCCTACAAAGTCTGCTGGAATATGGCCTGGATAACTAGTGAATTACTTCTTAGCTGTCGACTTTTAATAAATCATTATCATTGTTACAAGAAGGGAGTGTCAATAAGGTGGTATTGTGGATATTCAGGGAAGGTTGACTTGTTGAATTCACATATTATGCATAAAGAACCAACAGACTATACATCAACAATCAATGTGCCTTGTTTTGTGTTAGGAAAAGCATCTTGGTCCCTAGAAAAACACGGACCCAGACATGGACTTGTGTATGAGATTATATCACAGGAACGCCGCAGAAACAATATCCTCTACAGAAAACTGAGAGGACCAACTGCATTCCTCAAACACGCCCTATATGACACATCTACACCGACCTTCCTGTAGAGGAAATAACTCTTCTATTGTCCAATGCGACAAGAAATATTTTATGCTATGAAAATAGCAATAATTCAATCAAAAGCGTTAGGCAAACCATATCATTTCATCACTCTAAAATTCTCTCTATATAATACATGGCAAAATATGCCACGTTCCCAACTTTCTACTAAGATAGAATGTGAAAGCCATTTCTTGTGTAATGTGCACCTACGCAATTGTTTTATGAGTGGCATAATGGGCAAGTAGCATTTACAAATGTACAAAGTTGCTGCCCTTGGTATACAACAACACTACAAGGACACGACCACCACCTTGTGCCTCCTCCCACTGATAGCTCCTGATACACACAGGACAGTTTGATAAATGATGTTCCATGTGGACTGTTTCCTCGCATGCCTGCCCCCTGGCTGGTTAGGAAAATTCGGGGTGGGATGGGAGGGGGGTACTGGAGTGAGGAGATGGGTAGTGGGTGGCAGAGTGGTGAGTTGAGGGGTGGGCTGCAGAGATAGGATGTGTCCAAGGTGTTCACTACATGAGTTACTCACCGAGCCACTCAGATCCACTCGGATGCTAGATTTAAGGTGTAATGTCGGCGGTAGGTCCTCAGGTGAGACCTTACTCTAGGGTTATCGCCTTCTCTGCATTGTTTTCAAAACCCTAAAACATAATGCACCATGCAAATGATGCTATTTTTCATGGCCTGGACCCTCGGTGGGAAAAGGGCAAGGGGCACTTGCATAATTACCCTTTTCCCATCACATTGATCAATATAATGTCGTAGGCATTACTGATTAGGTCTCCAAAACTCTATCAGAGATACTAAACAGCTAAAACAATAACACTGATGCTGTGCGGAACCCTTCCGACTATAGTAGGCAGAGATCCACAGCAGGACTATAGACAATATGAGCAGCCTCCTATATATGGTGGTTGGGCTGGGTGTGGATGGTGTTGTGTTTATTTACCTGGCTACCTGAGCTTGTACAGGAACCTGTACCCGGCCCCACTATGGCTGCCCCTCCTGTCACTACCCACCTGGTGTTTGTTTGCTGCACACTGCCTCTACATAACTCTGTTTGTTGTCCTTGTGGTCTGCTCACCGTCCCCTGTCGCCGCCAATATCTCTAAGAGTCTGTTTCATGAGCAGCTGTGAGCAGTTGGCGCTTTGAAGGGTGCATCCCGCCTCAATGTTGCTCCTGACAGCATGGTGCTGAATTGTATTGTGACATTGAGTAATTAGCATTGTCCTTTGCACCCGTACTGCCATTTGGGAATTCATGAAGCCCATATGGTCGTAGGTTTGCATGAAAAATGAAGCAGAACCAGAGAGCTACTCTTTACTCTGGTTGCAGTAAGATATGTGTATCATGTAGCCTACATTGTAGAGTGCACTAAGCTGTTATGCCGTCATTAAAGGATAAGAGGCAGGTAGCAGCAGCTCAACAGGAACATTATCTCCTTCACTCAGAGTTCTGGCTCCCGGCCCTAGTCTAGACACCCACCACCCATACGTAAAGGTCCAATTCAAAAAGAGCATACGATGCACAGTACACAGCACAAGTCTCCACCGCCACCGAGGATCAAACACATTTGTTAACTTCTAACATGCTAAGCCCCATGGATACTGCCATTCAGCATCATGCTGCGGCAATATCGTGCTAGTCCATGGCTACAAAATATGGACATTAATGAATGTAGCACAGCAGACCGAACGTTATATTTAAAGATACTCTCTGACTATGGCTACCCCCAGGTCTAGACCTTGTACATGCCCTTGGTATCACCTGTTGGGTGAGTGTACTAGAGTACATTTTACCCCCAACCATAGGTCTGTATGGGATTAGAACTTCCCGTTGTACTGGCGCCACCAGGACATCCTGGGGGTTCCTCTCAGACAGTAGATGAAGTCAGAGTCATGTCATATAGACCTCTCTTTACCCTCTATGTACAGCACAGTCCCCCAAGCTTCATGTTCTTTGGTCATCATGACAGACCAATGAAGTACACTCTTACTGCTTCAGTGCTTTATGTAAACCTTTTAGGAATGTAGGCTTGGCATGATACAGAAATCCAGCACTTCTACATGATTTACATGCCAGTCCTTCATTCATGCACCTTGAGGATTTATAAGCATCGTGCATATTATTCTATGCTGCCTGCACATGGTTAAATCGTGGTAGGTTTTGGGATGGGACAGAGGATACTGAGGACACACAAAGAGGGTCTGTACTCAGGGATTCAGAGTACATGTATAGAAGTGTTCTTTGCCAGCAAAATGTGTTGTATAATGGTTTGGCGCCAATGTAGAGACTGTCTTGTGAATATCATTGTCATAAAGCAGTATAGAATGCACTGCCTTCTATTTGATGAAGATGTCTTTGGACAAACACATAATATACAAAGGAAATGCCTTGAAATGGAATGCAGATGCTGTGTGGTCCATTTTAAGTTTCAGCAGAAAGAAAAATGACTAAGTTTGAAACAGCTTTTACCTTTAGTAGCAAGAGTTCGTAAACAGAGATTATGAAATATTGTATGTGCAACATCATGAAAGTAAACTGATTCGAAAGACAGAATAGTATTTCCCCAGGCTATTAGATTACTTGATAAAACTTGCACATCCTTCAGCAATTTGTACGTCTTCTGGCTCTCACCAAAGCCTCAGTGTGTATGGAGTATTTTGAATGACTATGTATCATGTATGATGCTGAGTATCCGAGACAATGGTATAGCCAGGTAAGATAGACAGGAACAGCAAAGCGTATCATGACAAACATGGAATAACTGCATTCTTTGGACAGTATGGCAACATGCATTTCACGACATGTTTCCATAAGCCTCAGATTCTCTTAGGAATTATGACTCTTAGTCTTTTCTTTCTGCTATTGTCTATTTTCCGCATATTTTCCTAATTCGATTCAGTTCACTACATATCTCAGTGTTTTATTTCTTTATTTTTATTTAACCCTTTAGGGCACCACCTGTACCAGCATCATGCCCATGTCTGTAGCTGACCACTGAGAGTATATATGTAGCACACATGGTGTATGATGGTGTGAGCCATGCATGGTACATAACCACTCACCACCCCCTGTCCAATTACCACACCTGTATAGCACGCCCTACACCTTAACCCTCACATCTCTCCCACACCCCCAGACTGTATACAATATTGGCCTGTGTTTAAGCTTTTGAGCGCCTAATAACTTTAGTCTCATATTACTCCTAATGCTCATAGAAAACCAGCTTTCATTCAATACCGGTCTAGACTAGTGCATCAATTAATCATATTAGCCTTCATTAATTTTCAAGCAATTGACATACCAAACATACAGAAGTATGTGCTGGATTGCTTGAAGAGCTCAGATGAATTTGTAACTTTCCTGATTCTGTAGACAACTTTAAGGATAGAAGGAAAAGGTCCATAATCTGATTATCTTTTTGATGGAAGATTGTGATTTTAATGTCATTAATAATATACCATAAGAAATACTCCATTTTAGATCTGGGTGATCCTAACTACTATGCCCCTTACCTACCCCCTTTCCCACCTGCGCACCTGCAGATCAATGTCCCTAAATCTGCTCACCTACTGTCCTACTACACCTGCCGCTGTAGGTATATAAAGATACCACTAAGTACTTTATGATCTGCTAATCAACATCCACTTTAGGGGACATACAACAGTAACCATGTGATCTACTCCTGTCCAACCAGCATTCCGCATAATGCCACGTGATACACACCCAACCAATCAACGCTCACCTGTGGGTGGGCCCTTCTGTAGCCCAATGTCAATTGGGGCAAACATTATGGTAGGCCACATACGGAACATCACAAGGGCCATAAAGTACCTACACACAATTTGTTTCAAGGGAAGGGTAAATCCATAAATCTAGTATTGTTCAAAGTAGCTGTGTTGGCAGCAGAGCTACTGTTTTTAACCCCTTCTTGTTAAAACCAGGGCGAAATGTGCGATTAACCCCCTTTTTACCACGGCTACCCCTAACCACACGTGATGTCATAAATCATGGAGGGGTTGGGGGGTAAGGGTTACCTCCTGTACACCATAACCTATACACAAGCTGGGGTCATCCTCCTCCATGTCCGCCTACACCCTATAGTATACCGCTGAGGCATGCGTGCACCATTATACATGTGTGATGCGAATTCTCTGCATTCATGCAATCGGTTTTAGGATTCATAGAGCCCTCTTTGGGCGGCTATTGATATACTGGACATTATCATGTATACTCTGAATATACAATTCACTTTTCATTTATGTAATAATGAACCTTGTTCTTGCTTCAATCGTCCTTTCCATTCCATCCCACGAAGTGGAAGTATAACATTGCATTATGATATTTTGTTCCTCTTTGAAAGCCTATAGGGAAAGAAACATTTTGTTTTGGCCACTGCCCTAATGTGCTTGAAAGGAAGCTGATCTATACACAATGGCTTTGTTAGTCTTGCCATAATCATGGAAGTTCAGTTCAATGTAAGACAGATACATGTTATAGTGAGCAGCTCACTATAACCGTGAGCTGCTCACTCGACGCCGGAGCAGCCTCCACCCCAGGTCAGGCGGCGTTTTATCTGCGAAGATAAATGAGGAAGGTAGATATGAAAATCATATGTGGCTGCTGGGGATTCATATAGTCACCAGCTGACGGGATAGGTGAGGGGAGAGAAGTACTATAACATGGGAGTTATAGAGAGGATGGGGTCATGTGCTTAACTTTTCATGAGGGTGCGACGCTCTGAAATGCCTCATTTGTTTGATGCCACATACAGGACATGGGTGATAGGCTTGATATAGATATTTGAAACACAGCATAGAGTTCCTTTCTCTGTGACCCTTCGGTTTTATTTCCACAAAATACCGACCCCTGCCATTAGGCTGCTAGAGGCTAGCCATAGGCAAGCCCTTATCTCACTTGTAAGTAACACATGTACTGCCTAGTGCATTGGTCACATCCAAAGCATAATAAACCTACTACCCTCCGAGTCAGTACTTAAACATGAGTCATTTCTCAAGACTATCCCTTCATTGCATATCAAGCACTGATTGTAACTATTGTATATTTTGAATATTGAGGCCTGTCTCTATGCCTAACACAAGGAGGACTTCTCGCCACGGTTAGGGCCTGCCGAATGCCACTTCAGACTTATATCTACTGTGTCCCCCATCTATACATAAATACAGACACCTCTCACTGAATTGGGCCATAGGAACTCAGCAGCTCTTGGGTGGTACATATCTGAAATTGCCCTGGACGTAACGTCACATGCTTTGTATACATTTGCCTATTTATAACCCCAGTTATCACCCCTGTAGTCACTATTCCATCAGCATCCAGGTCCCACTCCCCGCCCTAACACTAGAGCAGTAACACCAGCAGCCTACAGCAACAGTTTACTTTCAGATTTCTCATCCTGCATATCACCAAGTCTGTTCCTGAGCTGCTGGCCCAGTATCAGCACTTAGGAATTTAAGGGGCTATGAATGTACCAGAGATGGGACCTTCTAGTCAGAGGTATTATACTTTACCACTAGATGGAAGTGCTGCACTTTCGAATCATACTATGAACAGGGTCTGGCACCCATCCATCCAACTCTACTCCAATAGACATGTCAGAGGCTACTTACCTCCCAACACCTCCCTATCGCTTATCACGGCTATCTCAGGACGATTCCACACCAGCCTGTCATTCCCACACATTCCTCCACCAGCCTGGATAGCCAACCACCCCACCACACTGCTATCTAAATGGGATACCATCACAGACACTCTGAGCCGTCCACACCTCTCTCCACCAGCCTAAACTATATCTACAACATGCTATAGGCCATACACCCACAGCTAGGGCAAAGTTTTGTTTTCTAACTGATAAGCACTTTCAGTCATTTTGGCTTTTCCTACAAAGAACCTCCTTTGGTAGAATTTAATTTCAATGTGGCTTAAGTTATAAGAAGCCACATTTAACCTGGCTTTCTTTGCTGGGGTGTGACTCCTTCAGTAGAATACACCCTTTATAAAAAGCCACAGATAGCATGACCTCCCTCAGTAGAGGACAGCTTAGAATTACCTTCCTGCATCAGAAGCCACATTAGATGTGGCTTCCGCCATTATAAAGGCACATACGATATGGCCCCCTTAAAGCCACATACTATGTAGTCCCTCAATTGAGGCCACACCCAGTGTATCTTCATTAGGAGCAATATCTAATGCGGTATGAATGTGGCTTCCTTCATTAGAAGCCATAGGGCCTATTTTTTCGGCATCCTTTGTCAGAAGCCACATTCAACTAGGTCCGTCCCTTAGAAGTCATATGTAATGTGACTTGCTACATTTAGATGTTACGTCAAACCATAATTTATAGGTCAATGGACAGAACGTTTGAGTGCTCAAGGCATCTCCGACAACCCAACCCCTCTATATATGTCGTCTAACAATTAGCCATGTTTGGGATATGAGGGTATCAGGTAGATAGCCAGACTAGTAGTGTGGGAAAGGAGGATGGTTTTATTCGCACAGTTTGCTACCTCCAGAGGAGAGCAGCAAAGTGGGTGCTGACAGGTAGACTCCAAGCCATTACACAGGTTCCAAACACTACTAGTAGTGTACTGGAGTACTACCACTGTCACTATGATATAGCCTACCATACAGGGGATATATGGAATGCTACTGGACCATTGACCGAAACTTATAGTAACGATAGATTCAGTACATTACATGTATAGAACAACATTAGCAATATAAACCTAATAACGTGAGCTTATGAAAGATCAGGTGTACTGTTCAAAGTATACATTATTTTTCATATGTCAGCAGCAGATCATGGTATCTGAATGGTGAACGATTCAAAATGTATTTATAAAACTAAGGGGATAAGGGAAGGCATTATCTAGTAACTAACCGGAGGAGAAGTGCCCCTTCCCAGTAGCTACCCATCCTTTCCCAGTATGTTCAGTCTCTTCCTCCAGGTGTTGGTCCTTCCATGTCAGGTAAGGTAGGCCGTGTCTATCCGTCAGGAGGACCGACAGGGCGGCAAACACACCCTTGAGGTAGATGGGCGGTAATAGGGGGCACAAGGACGACTTCCGGTCAGACCCTCACCAGGTGGCACATTGCGTCTTCCTCCTTCACCAAGTAGCATTATGTGGTGAAATGGAAGTATGATGGGAGGGAGAGACAGATAGAGACAGAGAGACACCGATAGATACAGAGACAGAAAGAAACAGAGAGGCAGAGATAGATAGACAAAGAATGATTACAGACTATTCAATCTGTCCATCTCCTAAGTTTTACTGATGAAATATCAACTGCCTTGCAAGGGGTATTGCTTGAAATAGATCTCCCAATTGCCCTAGAACAATGTTTATAACTAACCAATTGATAATGGATATGACAGAAGCATATATCATTGACAGACAAATAGACAAAGACCCCCTGTCATGTTCTTAACCCTTTGAGTCCCGATATTCAAAATATCCCTTTAGCGTAGCTACAAAAGGGTGGTGAGTAACTCACCAATGAGTATGGTGTAGCAGCACTGACCTGTTACATCATACTGACTCCCTTCAAACTGTATAACTTATGTTGATCATGTTGCATAGATGCAGCACCCGTGAGTTGCTCACCAAGGTCTCAGTAAGGTAGTATAATGTTGAAGGGTTATGTAGAAGTCATTACAGCAGGTGTAATAGACACCTGTGTGTGGCCGCCCAGGGTCAGCAGCCTCTGGTAGGGTGCAGAAAGTGGATCTGATAACCACCTCACATATATCATCATAACTCCTCAGCTGACAAAATACCACCTTTGTTATCCTCACTTATTGATTAGCCTACTGTTTCTAAACCAATTACCTACATGTAGTTGGGTAGAGTGAGTAATGCAATGTTATGACTCCTTCCACAAGTAGGCAAGGGCCCTGATGTTACAACCTAATGTGAGCATTTTCACGTACACATACATCAAAATACATCTATGTAGACTTTGTACTGTTGGTTTAAAACAGACTTCTTCACTTGAGTTTGCATGGGATTGGTAGTAGATATTGTGACCTTCCCGCAAAATAGCCCTGGAGCTCCCCAGTCTCTAACATAAGTCAGAGGGACCTTATGCATGACTGAAATGTCCTCTTCCAGGTGTAAGTCAAGGCCTACATAACACAGAGAAATCCAATACTGAATTATTACCCATACACCATACCCATGATGTTGGTTTTCACAAGAGACTGAGCACAAACCGTCTGACCCCTGCTGATTGGAAGGGGTTGTTAATGCAAGAAAGGAGAAGGTTTAGATATTCATTGTAACCTCTATATTATGGCATTGTTATAAATGCATTGATCAACATGTGTAGGCATATTCAGGTAAATTGTAAGACAGACCTTTGGACCTTTGTTGCATAAACAACCAATCACCTACAATTTCTCCTGTTAGCTGAAACACGTATATATTCTCTATATACCTCAGCGTAAGTAGCTCAGGTGGGAGCAGCTCAGTGTGGAGAATGACCCACCAACCAGTTCCCCACCATTGGGAGGCAGCTGTCCGGGGCTGACACTCATATTCTGTCCGCTTCATACATCACAGGGCAGCTACATCACAGGGCCAGGAGAAAACTAGGGAAAACTAGACAAGCTCAAGGTGAAGGGGTGGGCAGTAAAGGGGCTGAGAGTAGCTCATGATGGGGGAGTATAGCTCAGGGAAAGGAGGCAGAATGTTCAGGAACTGAGAGAGAACCTGACGGGCTGAAGGAAGCAGTTCATGGGCTGGCAGAGCAGCTCAATGTAAAGCATTAGAGGGAGCAGTTCAGAACCGACAGACAGATCAATACGATGGGTCTAAGCACATACAAATAGCTCATTATACAAAGATACAAAACTATAAAAGGAGTCTTCAGATTCAGCTAGTGTCCTCTGGGAAAATATCACATATATATACATAGACTGAAAGTGGCAACTCACTTTTTGCTCAATTGACATCCATTTGGTGGTGGGATGAGTTCAAATAGTGCATGTTAAGTGTATTGGGTGGGAGTACACCTTCTGCTGCAGGAGTGGAAGGGAGTAGCTAGCCCTGCAGCAGCCAGCAGGATGGGATATGCTGATGGACGGGATGGCCGCACTGACCTGAAGCCACTGACATCCCTGGAGGACCTGGCACCCACTTCAAACAGCACACAAGGTGGGGCCAGTCCCTGCCCTACCTGGAGTAGTGGAAAGGGGACCCTGGAGAAGGAGCAGTGGCCAGTCTATAGGAGTCAAGGTGGTGATTAATTAGTAGTATCCCACTCTTGGGGACAGTAATCCTAATATGTAGGAGAAGGCTTTAGTCGGGCTTTAGAATCTTCATAGCCAGGCTCGGGAATGGTATTTTGCCTAAGGATAAGACTGTCAATATAGTATTGATTGACAGTTGGAGTGATCTCTGGATACCTGAAGATCGCATCTTCGATGTCATATGAAAAAAGAAATCATGTTATTATAGATGCCCTTCTTTCTAAGCAATATCATACAATGTAGCAGTGTTGGTCCCATGTATTCTCTAAAATTGGAAGAAGCTCCATGTAAAAGCCTGATGACAGTCTATATAATGGACCAGCTAGTAACAGTTTTAGTGCATGTGACGGTCGTAGATGCCCGTGTTTTAGTAGGTTGTAAATGATAGCATCAAGAGGCCTAACCAGAAGATCTCTGTCGTTCATACTCCCCTCTCTCCCCCTACCTCCGTCTGTTCTTATATCCAGTCTATACGGCACATGGCTATTGTATTATTGACCAATGGGAAGCATCCCTGGCATTTACTGCGGAGACGGGGGCTGAAGGTGTTAGTCATAGTGCAGTCGGGGTCTAATGGCGGCCTCCATAGCCTAATGTGCTAATGCCCTATAGAAGCTCTACCCACACCCATATGCCACACTGCTGGGATGTTTAGTCTGGAAGCTATCACCGCCATCTTGGGTGAAAGGCATTGGGTCCTTTCCTGAAATCTAATCATAAGCTGCAACTTGTGAATTCTGCCATTGAGGGGTGTTTATGACCCCCATTATCCCTCGATATTTTGGCACTATCTACTGTTTGTAATGGGGACATCCACTGGACATGTCCCTATCTGTACACAGTTGGTAGCAGAGTGGGCTCCACATGTGAGAGCAGTGCAGGTCGGCAGTGTGGTGGCTGATCCGCCACTGATTGCTTCTTAAACCAGTTAAACCCTGGAGCAGACATCAGAGGCATGCAGGGGGACACAGGAGGCACTAGCTATGATCTCTGTCTCTGTGGTGCTGGGTAGAGGCACACTGAGGGGTACTGTGATGTGGGGGTAAAGTTGGGGTTTCTATAGGACCCTTTTTATGGAGGTATATAGACAGCTTATTTGCAGTCATTATCAGAGGAACGTGCCAGTGGTTAGCTCTTGACGAGCTGCATAGTACCTTAAAGTAATATTTTCATTTGTCGTCAAAATGCATCACCCAATGCATAACTCGGATAATGTGGGGTGATGTCCATCAAAAGTGGGCGTAATGCACCAATTACTCAGTTGAGTTGCATCGGTGCAAACGAAGCAAGATAAAGCACCATTCTGATCATAAAGGGGCCAAGAAAAGGGGAGGCTTGGTACTGTAGGGTGGTGGGAGGGAGAGGGGGTGCGGATAGTTCTCTTTCTATGACGGGTATATAGAGGGCCTTTTGGTAGTCATTATCGGCAGCGTACCATATAATGTTTCCCTCTACAGCCCTATGTACCTTAATTTCAGGAATTTAACAGTTGAGAGCTTAAGAATGGTATTTTCCCTCAAGACTGCACACCTATCATAGTTTGACTGCTATTATCATAACTGTACAACAAAATTTGTTGTACAGTGTAGGGTTGACTTCTAGGTCACTTGATTGTAATGACAAAAGAAAAGCATATATATATATATATATATATATATATATATATATATATATATATATATATATTTATATATAATATATATTATTATATATATTATTATATATATTATATTGGTTAATTCGTGATATGAATGATATATTACATCAACATATCTAATATATTAGGTCAATAATTATATCTAGCCGCAGTCATGAATAAGCACAATAATTATTAGTCTTTTTTATCTCAGACTCGTGATAAGCGTATACAGGCTAAGATGATGTCGAGATGATGTACTTGAACATTATCATAATTCACAATAGTTCCCTGGAAATGGCATATTATGTTCTTGTTATACAAAACAATTATCTTTATGTTCATAATGATTACTTTTAATCAAGAACAGTTTGATGGATGATGATTTTATCATGGTGCTATACCAAGTATAGGCTTAGTGCTGAACTAAGTGGCCCTTATAACCGTTTTGTACCATTAGAATCTAGATAAACCCTCCCCTCTCCTATGTGATCAACGGTTAGTAAATCTGCTGCTGATCTTATCAGTACTTTTTGAAAGATGAGAGCTGATAAGGTATGATTGTGGCTGACATTAAGAGTCCTTAATGACATACCAAGTATTTGATGTCATGTGGCGACCCCCTACAACAACCATATGTCACCAAAATGACATATACAAGTAGATTGTGATCACCACTCTGGGATCTGAATGTCACAGAATAACTGTTGAGTCACCAATTCACCTTAGACATAAACTTCTTCATTCTATAAGTATTTGTATCAGACAAGACAACAAAACAGCTCAATGGAGACAGAAACCACTTTAAATGGAATGTTAAAGTTGGTATATCCACTAAAAAGACAGATTTGAAAATTAGTGAAAACACATCTAAATATTTTGTAAATGCTCATCTCTTTTGCTGTGCATATATTGTTCCAATCACTACTGGCCCCCTAGTGCCTCAACATGAAGTGTCTAATCAAAACATACCTCACTTCACTTGATGGCCCTTGACATTGCTGCTCACCACAGCACCACCTTTTGGCTATTCTTACAGGCTTTATGTAGTGTTTAGTACACCTTGAGGATTAGGGCTGGATATTCATTCACAGCACACAGGCTCCCTCTATATGAAATCAGACACAACTGATTTAAAACTAGGATAGGAATAAATACAGGGCATAGATTTTCTTTGTTTTGGAGCAGAAATGACCCAGAATATAGTCTGATTACCTTTGTAGCTTAGCTTATAATTCCTGAAGGCCAGCTGATGCATGTAGGCCTCGTGGACATTTGCTTTCCTGATACACCAATGCTGCATCGTTGAGTAACATTATGGTACAGCCATGATGCAAATGCACCATGCAATAACTTTCTGTATGATGATGCATGTCTGAAGCACTGCATCATGATAGCTAAGCTCCATAATGCATTAAAACCTGTTAGAACCCTTACAGGGTTAGCCCTTTACTACTGCTGGGGGTCCATTTGTCCCCCTGTCCCTCCAACCTGCTGTCCAGGTGGTCATACCCGTGTACCTCACACACCACAGTGTTCAAAGCACACCGCCCCACACTCCCACACCA
This sequence comes from Acholoe squamosa, assembly GCA_949317995.1. NCBI lineage: Eukaryota > Metazoa > Annelida > Polychaeta > Phyllodocida > Polynoidae > Acholoe > Acholoe squamosa. The sequence goes on along the minus strand of OX439039.1, from coordinate 18,236,641 downwards.
TGCTCACAGATTGGGTTCCAACATTAAAAACGCCACCATGCTCTTTCTGCATGCCATGCTGCCCTGTATTTTACCCTTTCTTTTTAGTCCTGTTTTTAGTACCATGTCTATATGCCCATTGTGGTGGTTATGATGGTTGGTGAGGTTTCATGTTTGTTTCTGGTTTAAATGGCGGAGGTTAGAACTGCACGGGTCAGGGTCAAGGTCAGCTAGATAACCGCCTGTTTCTCCTACTGCCTCTCTGATTTCTACATCTGTCAGTATTTTGTTCACTAAACCGCTTTTCCTCTATTATGTTTTCCCTCTTTCAAATCCTGAATTTCGAGCTGTGTCTGTTTGGGCTGTTTTCCTTCTCTAATTGGTCGCTGTATATTTTTCTGCCTCTGAAGGCCTATAAGCCAGCGGTGCCGATAATGTCTCTGGTTCTCTGTCTCTGTTGTCTTTGTCTGTCTGTCTGTCTGTCTGTCTCTCTCTCTCTCTCTCTCTCTCTCTCTATCTATCTCTCTCTCTCTCTCTCTCTCTCTCTGATTACTGAGCTTCAACAGGTTTATTTTGTTTATAGATTTCCATCTTTGTCCAATACAAACTTCTAGTTCTTTCTTCTCTATGTCCTTCAACCCTCATCTATGTTCCTTCCTAGTTTATACACTCCTGATTTCCTTCTCATTGCTTCAATATTTAAAGACCACTGCCTTTAAGTCTTTGTGCTGTCCCAGACGGTGTCTGTGTGTATCTTTACCCAATACTTTGTCGGTATCTAAGATGTAGGATTAGTTTGTGGTCCACTGCCCCTCCTCCCCTTGACGTCTCATCTTCATCGTCAGTCTATTTACCTGTACACAGAGGTCCAGGTATTTATACTGCTGGGGTCACTTGCTGCTAGACAAAAGCAGCAATGATCGCTATGCCTCCTCCAACAAGTCGGACATACTTACCGCCATACAAATGACACCGACCCCCACCCCCTCCATCCAGTCACGCAGACAGACCTCCCCATCCCCATTTCCTCTAAATTTAACCAAAACGATGCATCTGTCCAGTAAATAGTGGGGCCCAAGCCCTAAAAGGTCTCTCTTGGGTCCTGGGAGAAGGGTACAATGGGGCCTGGGTCACTCTGTCATTTTCCCTGTGGGAGGCATTGGCTAGGGAGCCAGGCGGCAATCAGCTGCTGTCAGGGTGCCCTTTTATGTAGCACATAGAGTCTGGGGCAGTCTATGCACCTACATACAGGAACTATGGAGCTACCTGGTGAAGTCCTACCTGATATGGAGTATATAATACCATAGAGGTTAATGATAATGCATACGCCAACCACTCCCCCATTGCCTGCCTCCTCAGCCACCGCCTATTGCACATTGTATGTTCCAGAAATGGTAGGAAGGCTTAGCAATAGCAGCTGAGTCAGTCTGAATGGTCTCTGGGACCAATGCGTGCCGCTAGGTGCATAATGGTGTAAGGTGTAATTAGCATAACGTGTAATTTACATTGTTACTAATGACACCATCTGATGGATGTCTAGAGGAGGGGGGGTGATGATTCATGTCCCTTATAGATAGCACTGGCAGCTACACACTGGTCAACAGGGAGGGTGCAGGGGGGGGGGGGTGAAGCCCTAGTCGTTAGAGCTGGAATGTAGTCTGTGATACATATCTGCTATGCCTGACCTTATCTCTTTTTGTGACAAAACACGACTGGTCTGAGTGATGTATTACATGGTGTATAGGAATGTGCACAAACAGATGTTCATTGTTATAAAATATACTCTTTTTTTTATTTTGTCAACCGAATGCGCAATTTTAAGCATAAGAATCATATACGGTATCAAACTTTAGTTTAAAAGAAATCACGGCAAGGCTGTTTGTTTCTTCCGTTTGTTTCCGCCTTTGCCGGTGGTGCATCTCTATCATTCTCCCCTCGTCAGTGGAAATATGACATACTTGTAGATTTATTAAGCTATTAATGTATTGATAAGGTAGGACGAGGTGAGGTTTGCTGGAAATATTCGCCCGACCGCTGTGCGGTCGGGCGAATATTGAACAAGTAACCAATGGATAACTCATGACGCGTGTGGGTTAGTGAAGGATAATGACACGAGGCCGTAAGCCAAGTGTTATTAGCCTTTGCTAACCCACACAAGTCTTGAGTTATCCATTGACTACTTATTTTATACCACAAAACCAATAAATAATCAATATTATACCAATAAATTCAAGTTAAAAACAAAAATTATTCCCCCTCCCAGGGACTCGATGACAGCGGCAGCGCACACGGCGAAAAAAAGACGCGTCTCGCTGTTATGTTTGTGTATAATACACCTCGTCGCCCGGCAGCGGACAGCTACAGCGCACACGGCGAAAAAAGATGCACCCAGACCGGGACTCGAGCCGTGTACCTCATGCGGCTGAGCGCAAAGCGCTAACCGCTAGGCCACCGCGCCTTCTCCGTTCACTGCGCCTCGCGGTTATGTTTGTGTACAATACACCTCCTCACCCAGCAGCGGACAGCAACAGCGCACACGGCTTTGTATCATATCCAGACTTGGTTCTAACCGAGCGTATCTCGTCAGTCGCTGTGGCGCAATGCATAGGGGGTTGGACTAGGGATCTAAGGCTGCAGGTTCGAGCCCTGCCCTGGTCTAGCCTATCATGGGTTTTAACATGTAACATATGACATGGAAGGACATGAGAGGCATGCGGTTATCCTGGATAACCGCACGCCTTACCTGGATAACCGCATGCCTTCCCTTGATAACCGCACGCCTTCCAAAATTGATGTTACAGCCTATAGGGTGTGCAATATCGACAGATATGTGGATGGGAATAGACCCCAAAAAGCACTGTGTAAGCCAGAAATCGTGGTATAATTCCAGCTAACCTCACCTAGTCCTACCTTATCAATGCATTAATGCCTTTATCGCACTTATTCCTCCATTTTGTATCAATTTCTTACCTGATAACCCCAGAATTAATCCAAGAGAAGACATTTTGTTAGGCCAAGCGGTAGAAGAATAATCCTCGCCATGTTGTCAGTGGAAGTCATCCTGATCTTTCTTGTCCATATTCCCGGGCCGCTTCGCCGCAGGGCCCCGCCATGTGGATAATCAATTTCTTACGTTGAAATGTTATGATATTAACCTTTTAACCTATTTAACCTTTTAACCTACCTATGTATGGCGAGGGTGACTTTGTATTCTATTCCAATTTATTAACATATCCATGTCTTACCAACATGGTCTTAGAAAAAAATATGAAATTTTAGAGTTCGGTTAAACCCCGATAACGGAACGGGGTTATGACCAAAAAAGCATGCTGATGGCCCTGAATCGTGAGATAAATACATGTATGTGTGCCCTCATATGTTTTATGTATAAAAATGTCGCCTGGATTGGGGGCCCCTATATGTCTACATACACATGCACACACGAATCTCTCCTGTGGTCCTGTCATGATCAAATCATTTTCTGTGGGTTAACCCTTGGACCATGATATACATAAATGTTTTTTGTTTTCCATTATATTTTGCAAAACTGCAAGATCAGCTGGAACTCAAGACCATCATCCCCAATTTTCAGGAGCCTGGCAAGGTCACAGTGCTTACAAAATGCATGAATACAGCCCTGGTTCTTGCTATAGTCAAGCACAATACAATCACTATACTATCTTTAAATGGTTAAGGGTGCTAGACCAGTATAGAGGATAGAGGCGGAAACAGCAGTTTTGCATGCGGTGTTTTACAAGGCGATAAGAAGAGGGTGATTTACCAGGTTGTCGTGTGATCTTGTCACTCAGTGTCTGTGGGTACATAGGGGTGGGTCACCCTGCCACACACAGAGTACACTTTTAGAATATTAACGTTAATTCAAGGTCGAAAAGAGGACACATTATTTTAACATTGAACCTGCTCAATTCAGAACTGCATCATCATTGAAAGATTGAGTCAGCCAGCATTGATGAGAAATTGTGGCCAAGCATAAGATAAATAATCCTGCTTGAAGTATGTCCAAGGCTGTGTCGAATGACATCCATACGACAAATAAGGTGACATTAGAATACAAAATCAGATTAAAATGGGTATATCATGCTCTCTTCGAACGCACAAAGGAGCTGAACACGATCCGGGAACACGATATATAGACCTGTATAAGTTTAACCAAAACTGATTGTTCAAATGCTAGAATGATAAAATAATGCCCTTACTATCAGGGAAAGGTGAACCCCTATACCTTGTCATTACTGTAGCTCGATGGACAGCTGTCAGACGTGATGGAGGGTGTGTGAGTCTGCATATAGTAACACATATTATGACAATAATACTACCCCTATGTTCTTCGACTTTGATAAGGCATTTGCATGAATTCATGTTGAGTAGAATAATGTCATATTCTGTATTCTGGTGAGGAGTAGGACCATGACTTAGTAGGCCTACACACTCTATACTAGGCAGAGCAAAGTCTGAAGCAAGGGACACAAATATTGTGAAAATGTTGTACATGTATACCCATACATGTGAATGATACAGAGGGAGAGGATTATATTGTGACCCAGGAGTGTTGCAACTGGGTTTGGTTGTTGCTCATCTGTTTTTTTGTTATCGTGTTTGACTCTCTCAGTGTTCCCTTGTTCCAATGTTAGTGCCTCTCATTGTTTCTGTCTGTCTGTCTGTCTTTTTCTACCTGTCTCTTTTATGTCTGTCTGTCTGTCTGTCTGACTTGCTATATCTTTCTCTGTCTCTGTATGTCTGTCTCTGTCTCTGTCTGTCTCTCTGTCTGTCTGTCTGTCTCTGTCTGTCTCTGTCTCTGTCTCTCCTCTCTTTCCTACATCCTCTTCAGGTGCTATCTTTCTCTCTGCGCCCCCTCCACTTCAACTAAATAGTAGCTTCTCTTCCTGAAAGGGGGCAGTTCACAAAGCAAAACTTTAACCCCTATATGCTGACAGAACCAATGTGACACATGAAAACACACAATGTGAGTGAGGATTCACCTCTATTGTGACAACATCGTATCATAACATTGTCCCCTGACTGAGGCCTACTTTGTAAATAGACACAGTACTGTAGGTGTTATTTTGTTAGAGGATTGGTGTGTGCTCTGCCAATGTTGGTCCACAGTAGTCACCGGGAAGGAGGTGCACAATGGGACAGATAGAGGGGATTCAAACAGGGTTAGGGAAAAGTGGGGCAGGTGTCAAGAGGAGCGTTTAGTTAGGAAAACATGGTGTAGGGATGTACCTGTAGGTGGTGACACCCTCACAGAATCCCTAGGTCTGCACCTGACATGGGACTTGACATGATCCCACCTACTTCCTTACATCAGTACATGTGTTTCTTCATTATAGACTTAAAACTAGTTTCTCCTCTTCATATAGTGTAACTAAGATTTAATAAACCAAAGGTTTGGCAAAATAAAATAACCTGTTACCTAGATCTAATCAAGTACACAATGGCTCAGAGATTGATGTTATCATCCTCAGAGCAATTATACCAATTTTGCCTTACTGGTCTTACCTTAATTATGAGGGACAGAGTAGATGCCATCTTGAGTATTATATATAGATACAAAATAGAAAGAAGACAGCATGATAAAGGATAGATCTAATACAAGCAGAGCAACGGAATGACTTCTTGGAGATCAATTAGAGACAGTTATGGATAAAGGGAAGGAAAACAAAACTGCAGGAGCCGTTGAAAACACCCCAACTACCAGTGACGCAATATACCCTTAGAATGGTGTAAAGGCCTTTTAAACATTCAATTAAATATGTCCACTGTGTCTTCCTCAATGGTACATTAATTGGCTATTGTCTGCCTGTGTGTCCCTGGAGTGCCATCACATGGTATTATGTACAATGGGCGGGGTACTCCATGCTGTACAATGCAGTGCATTAACATACAATTTGGGGGCATTCAATGCTAAATGTAAAATCCCACCCAATTAAATACTTAGAGAAAATTAGTTATTATTTACATGCGTATCCTGCACCGCTGGTGGCAGCTCCAATTAAGGATGGAGACAAATTAGCCACTATTGTTATTGGAGGCCACTGGTGCTGGTGGCTGGGGTGTAGTAGGGGTAGTTACAATGGGGTAAGCATGCAAACTCACACCTATGGTGCTTTGATGTGGTTTAATGGTGCAAGGCCATGTCCATGACTGCAGGCTATGGGACCTGTAAGCCACGTGGAGGATTTTATACATTCTTATACCCCCGATATACGTATCGGGGGTATAAGAATGTCTGGTGCGTATTTGTAATTATGAATAACATGAAGTTCTTTCCATTGAAATGTTTGAAATGTTGCCTCTCCGTATAGATATGTCACCAAAACATAACTTGAACTGTTTTTAAGAAAATGTCTACATTTCTTCCTTCCCACCTTTGTCGGCATTTCTCTCTGTCCCCTATCAATGTCCAAAGCCACTGGCCTTTACATAACTCTTTACAGGTCACAACGTGGTTTAATGCACTTTGCCCACTAGATTGCCGTGTAATAAACCATGCATCATGTGATCGCATAGGGATAATACACCCCACAAAAGCCTTCATAAATGGGGCAATATGGCACATGGGGAAATTGCTCGTTGACATCACTAGGTGCCTCAAGACGAGACATCTAAACATAAATAAATGGTTAACCTGAGGTATACACAAAGAGATGAAGTTATAAAAGACCCCCTACTCCTACCCGCTGTCAAGGCCCCCGTCCCTGTGTCCGCCTGTCTGACCAGATCAGTCTCAGACTCCTCCGCCCTATAACTAGGATCAAAGGTGACATATCGGGTTACTGCTACCTGAACGCCAGAGGGGCGGTCATACCCCCGACCCCTCCCAATGAAACTTTCCCTTTCTCCTCTGGTGTCAGGGGTTCAGAACAGGTGGGTTTTGGTAAATAAGGGGAAGCAAGACCAGGTGAAAAGTGGCCGAGCGCAGTTTCAAATCTATGTTCATAGTAGATAAAAATGTGTATTTCACACAGTGTCTTAATGGTGCACACATGTAATATTGTTACACTCTAAGAAATGACTGATGAATCTATTAGGCATTCATGTAAACTGTATTGTAAATCATTATCTTTTCAAATCGTTTGTGCAACTTTTAAAATGAAGCCCTAGAAAACAATAAAGTGAAACTCTATGTTACGAGGAATCGCTGTGAGAATGACATTAAAAGTGATGTCCCAATGTTTTTGGAAAATCATCTCTATTTTGATTCCATTTTTAACAGTGTATCTACTCACAAGAGCTACCTCCACTATATCAGTAAAAATGACTCTTTTTGCCTTAACCCCTACCATATGTATGCTACCCTTTAATAAGGCTTAAGGAATCCTCCATGCAGCCTGGTGACACCGGGTAAGGTGTTGTACACCTGAGCTGGGTGAGTGGGTGCTGGCTGTGTAGGTGTGGGAGAATCACACACCTTCACACCTCGCTGTACACGTCAGGTGAGATATGTCTGATAAGGTGAGAACCTGGAAGACCGTCCTCTACCTGTATACATCATGCATGGCCATCCTGTGTATATTGTAAGGAAAAATAAAAGCTCCCGTGTTCGGCCCCCACTTTTGAAGAAGAAAGGGAGAAGTTACTCACATAGAGCTGTAATCATGTAAAAATACAGGTAAAATGTTCAACTAAAGTATTGTTACTCTGAACATGAGTCCTACAATAGGGTGGACAATTTAGCTTTTAATTCCATCCAAAAATGTTCTGACTGAAAGAAAAGGAAAATCCATAATGTTATCTAGTATAGGTAAGTGACAGAGTGTCAAGAGCCCTGCTTTATCATTATGCAATACAAAATGCGATAAATGGCTAAAACAGTAGACTTTTCCCTATGTATTAGGACCTACTGCTTTGCTCTGTAGAGGAGGTGTGGCGGTGTGAAGGCTACAGACGTTGAGGTCCAACAGGTGGGTGTGGCACCGCCTGATGATCTTCACACGGCACTAATCGTCTCTCCTCCTGCACCTCATACCCCCCCCACACACACACACACCTACAGCCCTGGAGGACTGCTGGAGGAAAGGAGGCCACCTGTGTATTCCCACCACACCCGTTAACACTGGAGAACTGCTGTTCTTGACTGAGAGCATGGCTGATATTAAAATGATGTGACGCTCTGCTATACATGATGTGAGAAACTATGTTGGATGGGGGTTGATATGATTAATTTAGGAATTATTTTAAGAAATATTTATAAACACTTTTGTGTAAATGGTTTAAGGTATCTCTACTTCCCATAGACATATACAAATAATGGCTATTATTGACAATGAAACTCCCAAATGGAAGCAACAACTTTTACCTAATATACAGGTATCAATTGATGACTCAATGCATTGCATCATTTCTACACATGTCTCTTTCTTCGAGGTAGTCCCTATGCTCGTCTCCCCCTGCCAAGGCACACTGTCTTTCCTCTACTCGTAGAACCGTCCAGGAGGAGGAGGAGTGACGGGAGGCACCACCTGTCCTCTCCCACCGTACCTGGCTCTGCTGAATGTCTGGCAGCCTCTGCTGTGCCAGACCAGGATCGGGGTTTGTGTGATGTGAGCATTCCCCTAATTATGACAATCAAATGTGTAGTGATGTGGGGGATGGATCAATCGTGGATTGTCATTTTATTAGCATTCCTCCACATCAAATCAGCCTGGAGGAAGGGTAGGGAGGCACCTGTGGATTCCCATGGCACCTCCTCTTAAAGACTGGAGTAATGTGGCACTGGGATCTACACTCAATGTATTAGCCCTCTTTCCTCTACTCGTAGAATCCTCATCCATGCAGACATATTTAAAAAAAAAACTTCACGCCGTTAAAACTTGCAGATATTATGGAATATTATTGATTAAATTGCTCAGCTATGGCGTAATAACCTGTATATGTCACAATCTTTCAGATGGGTTAAGATAATAGATAAACGCAAAACTAAGAAATGAACCTCGGTTTGTCAGAAAAGAACAAAATCTCATCATATTGCCCACACTGTCATACTGCGCCAAGCTATTTACATGACATTCTACTGTATTTTTAGAAAACAGTAAGAGTTGCTGTTAGTACACTGCAAAAATGGTGTTTAGATCCTAAACACAATTCTAAACATATTCTTGCAACATTTTTGTAATCACATTAATTTCCTAAACATGTTTAGCCAAACAATGTGCTTAGCTCAAGTGTTTAGAAATGTAGGTGTTTAGGTTAAAAGCGTGTGTTTAGATTCTATGAATTTTTGTGTTTAGGTGTTTATGAATTTTTGTGTTTAGATGTTTAAATGATTTGATGGAGAGTTAAGGTTTGCAGACATGTATGCATTAAAAAAATAGAGATATATTTTGTTTGTTTTCTCATTTACTGGGGGGGGGGCATCAGCAGATATTTACTTGTCAAAGTCTCCAAAGATGTCAGCCACAGCTATATACGTGTACATGTATTACACACTGCATCAGAATGAGAGACTTGAGAAAGTACAACAGCTTGGCAGGGAGGACATTGCCTTATCTATTCCAGAATAACATTAAATAGGTGTCAGTCATGGAGCTTATTGATTATTTTATGCTAATGATGGTGGCATAAGGTGAATCTAGTCAATTTTCTAATGCCCTTTCTATTCACATGACATTCTAGGTATGAAACCCTGATAAACATGGGATTTGGGGACATTTGTCACAACAATTGATTATAACAGTGTGCAGATAGTCCATTCAAAGGTATTGCTGCTACCTAGTGTGGATTCATCATCCAAGTATCTAAACAGTCATATTGATGTTTAAATCTCAACACTTATTATTCAACTGTTTCAACTCTAAACATCTAAATATGTTTAGCGTAAATGTTTATGTAGTTAGAATAAAACTGTTCCTTTCCTAAATGTGTAGTCGATGAGACACCTAACTGACCTATAGGTTTAGGTTTTAAACGTGTTTAGACCTAAACATGGTTAAAATCTAAACACCATTTTTGCAGTGTAGAAATCTAATGACTCTACAGTAAATTGCCGGGTACCCAGTACAGGGCAATCTACTGCATATTGACAATCGGGGCTGAGGGTGCATAGTTCATATCAGTAATCATAACAGCACACAAAACATTTCAAATAGTAAAGGTTGCACTATGTTTTAGATTTTTTTTTTTTCTGTTTTGTGGGATTCACTTTATGCCTCCCTATATATCAGTTTATGTAGCAGATTACAGGTTTCTGTCTGCCTGCTGTCTGCCTCTCCCTCATACCCTGACACCCAGGTATAGCTGACAATGGAGGAGCTCCTAATGAGGCAATGTGATCTGCAGCAGGAGGCTACCTCCTGGGGCGGCCTGGGTGATGGTAAGGGGAGGGGGAGGCCAGGTGTGGAAGCTGTCATCAGAAAAATGTCATCTACAGGTGAGGCTGAAAAGGACAAGGAGGCTGATGGAGAAAGAAAATAAATACAGTTGATGGGTTCAGGTCAACTCAATGTAGTAGAACTGTAAACATTGCACAGTTCGAAAAAGAACCTTGTCAGCTGTTATAGTACCGGTTATTTTGGATTATCTTAGAGATGTTATCCTCATTCTGATATAATATTTAAAAAAGAAAAACATTTAATTGGGAAAGCAGCAAGTGAAGATTGATTTTAGAAAGATCTTTGCCTGAAATCAGAAGTCAAAATGGCGTGAGTGGTGTGATAGTGATTGTGTAAATATGCACTCTTTCACCATTTGTTGTACAAACACCTGACTTTTCTATGGCTACCTGGAGGTGGGACCCTGTTCTATGGTCATACAACATACCTGTAATTAAATGTACAATGGAGGGTTCATCTCAGGTGTGTGCTTTAACCTACCTGACATTTTATAAATATTTGACATGTAACCCCCTACCCCTACTGTCTACCTTCCCTCCCACATTGTACCCTTAGCCATACAGATCCCATTGTAGCCCCTACATTATCATTACACACAGAGGGCTGTAGGACAATTTGCAATGCTAACATGAGGTGTAGGTGTAGGTTATAGGGGTAAGGTAGTAGGGATATAGGTGTGGGATGGTGGTATTAAGGCTAGGTATCAGGTGTCTGGGATGGGTCCAAGGTGTTGATGTACAGGGATCCAACGTGGGGTGTAAGGCAGAGCTGCAGGGTAGGTGTGGTTGATCTTCAGGTGTTAGGGAAAGATCTGTACATTTGGCACCCTTTAATCCTCCGCTGACCCCACCCTTCGTGGACGTATACTGACTGATCCAGGCGGGTATGATATGTGGTAATATATAAGAAAGAAAACGATGGTAGGAATAGAGGGGGGGGAGTTGAGATATGAAATGAGAACGGGGATGGGATAGAAAGAGAAACGAGATGATGTGGAACTATGTGAAATAAGGAGGAGAAAGAAGGAGTGAGTGAGTGAGTGAGTGAGTGAGTGAGTGAGTAATAGAGGTTTAACGCCATTTCGACAGCTAAGGTCATATTCATGGCGAGAACTACATTACAAAATTTCACAGAGGAATGTGTCAGTGCCCATGCATATGTCCACCACACACATCCTGAGGGGATAGGAAAGAGGAGAAATAGACCCTTTTAAGTGGGCTAGGGAGGCCCGGGAGAAAGAAGGAGAGGGAAAGAAGGGCCGTTAGACAGGTCCGTACAAGAATAACTAGGATACGCTTTTAATCTCTTAGGTATCTAGAAAATAGAGGAGTCATGTTAGGCTGCGTGTCAGCTGCTACACTTCAGACGTTATCTCTATACAAAATTGTTATATATGGATGCAGAACTACAAATGATAACACAGTAACACCTGTTAATAATCCCCACCCTGCATAATGTCAATTGATGAAAATAGCATAAGGGGGGTAGAGACGATGCATCAGGCTGCCAACACGCCATGTATTACCATGTACCATGCACGGAACCTGTTCTAAATGGTAGCAGAATTATTCCTTTTCATGGTTAACATTGGGTCCATATCAAATGATTTAGCTGCAGTATCCCTTCGAGTCCACATTTCGATTTCTCACATGATTCTGAAAGTGCACACTTTGAATTTCGCTCAATTCGCCTTGTTCAGACAGATCTAAAGGGAGATAGTCATTGATTGTTCATGTAAATTAAGAAACAAAATGAATGATATTATGATATACCATTTTATTATTCCATAAATTCTAACATATTATTGTATTAATCAAAGAATATCTATGAAATTAATACATAGGTTGGTTCTAAGAGCTATAAGAGCGCTCAAACTTTGTATAAGAGCGTTCATGCCCCACTGCACACCAGCCACAGTCAGTTAGACAGAGTTTATGACATCAAAGGCTCCGACCTAATGGTTCACTGCACAATATAATAAGAATAAGGGTCTCAGTGTGCGACCTCATGGTTCAATGCACAAATTAATAACTTGTAAGTGAATGCAACCAGCCGTCACGGGTGCCTGAGCACCGCTGACGCCGTCATGAGTGTCTGAGCACTCTAATAACTGAACAATGGGTTACATAAGCACGACGCCATAACCGTCCGGTCGCTCTAGCGTCGCTCCTGAGCAAGCTAGGTCAAATATCAAAGCATTTATGGAAAGCCCATAATTAGACGGTCAAAATGAGCCCAAGATCAAGGCGGAACTCCCATTATTAAGGAAGTTATGCCATGGAGACTGAAAGGAGCTCCGAGTTCCCTACAGACAAACCGGCGGGAGTTACGCGCCTATCCAGTGGGCATTATAATTTTGGCACATTCAGCTCCGCGCATGCCCAAAATGGCGGTTATACACGCATAAACAACAGAGTTATGAGGGTTTGAAGATGCAGAACCGACCAAGACAATGGGGGGCATAGCGGCGTCCATGGGGGTCCTTTGTCCCCCTGTGACACATGAAAGACACCCCTCAAACAATTGTAGAGTTAGGCAGATGCTGCTGGCTCCAGTCAGTCTGGAGGTGCTTTTCCAAGATTTGCTACAAATAGCCTGTCTGCACCTCCAGGAAGGCAGATCACCAAGAACCGCTCTAGAGGTAACATCTCCAGTCATCTCCTGCTACCTGCTATACCACTGCACTATGGTGAAACTATGCTAGACAGGCATTGGTTTTCTATCATTAGTGGCCAGGGGCTATCTTCTTCAAGACTTCCACCAGAGGGTAAAGTTATTCATTATTACATTATTCCTCTAAACAGCAGGTCAGGAGCTAGGTGTGGGAACCCACCTAGAACTATGCTGGACATTGTATTATTATTACCTCACAGGTGGAGTGGAACTAAACATTGTACTTTATAAATTACTGTATGTTTGCTGTATGTACAAACTACCTACATACTAACTACTGTATGATTGATATTTCTTACATGTTGCCTAAAGCTGAATAAACCAGTGATAACTGGAAATAACACTATTTATAAGAGCCTTGAGATAATTACACTATATACCACTAGTCTTATGATATTTCTCATATGACAACTTGATCATGCCAATTACTAGTATGACAATATCTCCGGGCGCCACAAGGTCTCAGAACAGTCCTTTGATATGGATGTGGGTCGGGTAGATAACATGTACATTGCATGAGAAGACATTCCAATTTGTGCCAAGATCTCTATAACAAGACTAGACCTTACATATGAAGGTGCGTGGCCCTTTGAGCTATCTCCATAACCACTTCCCCCTTTTACCTATGATGGACTATAGATGTACCAACTTCACAAATCCTTAGCTCTTTAGTAGCAGCATGATGCAATTTGTATGTGCTGATGATGCAGAGAGGAGTGCTTCATTGCTGCATCATGCAGCTCCTCGGGAATGTATGGCTCTTGATGCAGCACTGGCGAAGTTCATCTTTACATCATGCCATCAGGCATCAAAACTGAAAAAGAGAAGATATAAAATATCAAACCATAATGTTGCCTTTAATGGATTAGGGAGGTGCCTTATTTAAGACAATACCAGCCCTCTCCTGTTATCTTTGAAGATGTAATTCCTGGAGGAAATTGGAAATGACAGTTGAGATGAGATAAAGGTAGAAACAGCTCCATTCTCACAAATCATCTCAGAAATAACAATGCGAGCATTTATACATGGAGAGACACAGAGGGGACACGCCCAAGTCTGTTCTCAGAGAGGCAGAAATAGCATGACCTGGGAGTATTGTTATGGTGCATGCCATGATGAACTGACTGTGTATCTCTATATATACAATGTGAAGTGCACTTCTATTTCTCAATGTGCACCTGAGTGGGGAGGGGATGGTTCTACCTGTTGACGTCTATGGTTAAGGTGGGCGTAGCCATCTTAAGTCTTCTTCCTAATGATGTGTCTGACAGATATATTTCTTCCTTTTTATGCGTATCATTTTTATAAATAATGACGTATGAGTGTTTCCACATATATCTGATTTATGTGTAGCTAGAGTATTTGATATATGTTTCCTGTACCTGAGTTTACTTAACCCATGATGCACTAACAACTAGCTCTGTCAACCTTGCCATAATACATGTAGAGGTGAAATGATCTATGACGCAAGGTATACATTTCAAACGACAGCGTGTGTCATTGATGACAGGTAGATTATTGATTGCAATGCCGAGGAATGTTGGATCCCATTGATTTTGGGAGAACTTGCAGCGTAGCAGTGCAACAGAGCAGCACACAATATTCAGACTATCAATGATGTAAATGTATGTTACCCTTAACCCCTTACATGCTGTACTGATGAAATGTGCCCTCTTTGGTGCCATGATGCATCATCAAGGCACGTCTTTCTGGTGCAATCTGAATTTATAATAGTATCTTTTCAATCTATAGATATTCAGGTATATAAATTATGTATAAGCCATGACCTAATAAAGTGAAGCTTATATGTACAGTCCTTATTGTATTACTACATGCAATGGGGGAGAGTCATGCCTCACATCAGTTTTGTGGATTAAACTTGATTTTTAGAAAATTGAATATGTGACAGTGCATTTATAGTACCTGAAATAGGTCATCGTCCATATACGAAGTAGTATACAAAATGTGAGTATGCAATCGATCCATTTCCGTCGTTTTGGTACAGAGTCACAGCGTGTATATGGGCCGGGTGGCAGGCAACATGCGAATTTAAGGAAAACAGACAGTGCCATTTTGTTACTGTTGGTTTTTGGCAATCTTTATTTTCGTCGTTTTATTCATGCATTTTCATTATTAGTTTTTAGTAGGGGCGGCGGTTATTCACTATTTCATACGGCACATCAATGACATACAAAGACAGACAGTGCCATATTGGATGGAGTCAGCTGTAAATAGAAATGATGATCCTTCCATTCTACTTCAACACAGACATTATTATGGCTATCACTCCAATATCCAGGGTCAGAGTGCCACAGATGGAGAGGAGCAGATCTCAATTCATCCCAGGTTTTAGGCCTATCTCTCTGTTATTAATGTTTATGTGCTTCTCTTTTTCACTGGTACCCTTCAATCATGTCCGATGGAAACTGGGGCAGCCGGCAACAGGCGGCGACCTCATTCTGCCGTCATTGCCTATTGGATCCTGTTCAGCTCCTTCGGCTAATATGTGAGGGTCCAGATGATTAGACCACGACCATTTTGCTCCTAATACCAAAAGGAGAAAATACACTATCCCCGGTGTATACAATGTAAGTGGTGATGCATCTACATCTATATAACATAGAAAATTTGCCTGGCAATAGGCTGATATTTTCCATTATTAATAGGAGCTGATGTCTGCTATAGATACATGTACATTGCTTGCCAGACTGCAAAGGACTGTGATAGATACACGGTGAACTACAACTAGATTGCCTCTCCCACCGCAGACAGCTCAGCAGACGACACTGGCTTCCATTCTGCCCCATTCTCTGCAGATGTCGTCTGCATATACAGAATGACGTTTGCTGCCAGCGTCCCGCATTGAAATCTCCCGCCTTTTGTCATCTGCCATTCATCAACCGCCCTGCATCCCTCCTGCGTCTTCTTCTACTTCCGGTAGTGATCATATTGCTTCCGGTGTGCGCGCAGCCCCACCGGAAGGGGAGGCCGTGATAAGTTACGTTGTCAGCAGACGCTGGCGGCTACGTCATCAGTGGTGACGTTTATGATTGCCGTGCGTTGGGGTTTTACGGATGTTTGCCTGGCAGCGTTGTTGATCAGACCAATATTGTCACTGAGCGCCTGTTGGAGCAGCCACGTACCTGTAGGCAGACAGGAGAGAAAGGATTAACCATTAAAATTCTACTTATATGCATAAACGACTGATATAGGATTTGCACTTACCTTCAGGTTGAAATACATGTATTGAACAAGTAATCAATGGATAATTCATGACGAGCCTTTGCTAACACACACGAGTCATGAATTATCCATTGACTACTTATTTTATACCACGAAACCAATAAATAATCAATAGAATACCAATAAATTCAAGTTAAAAACAAAAATTATTCCCCCTCCCCGGGATTCGAAGCCAGCCATAGTGTGTGTACACAGGTACATACACCTCGACGCCTGGCAGCGGACAGCGACAGCACCCGTCTCGGCTAGGCTTGGCAGTGGCACATGGCAAAAAATAGTGTACACACACCTTGTCGCCCAGCAGCGGACAGCTACAGCTCACACGGCGAAAAACAGATGCGTCTCGTGGTTATGTTTGTGTATAATACACCTCGTCGCCCAGCAGCAGACAGCTAAAGCTTTGAATGCGTCTCACGGTTATGTTTGTGTATAATACAGCGCACATGGCGAAAAAAGATGCGCCCGGACCAGGACTCGAGCCACGTACCTCTGACGGCTGAGCACAATGCGCTAACCACTAGACCACCGTGTCTCCCATTTCGGTGCCCCGCAGCCGTCACTACTGCTGGGTGGCTTTATATCATAGAGACACGGTTCTAACCAAGCTTCTCTCGTCAGTCCCTGTGGCGCAGTGCATAGGGAGTTGGATTTGGGATGTGAGACTGCAGGTTCAATCCCTACCCTGGCCTTGAATATTTCGTGGGTTTTAACATGTAACATATGACATGGAAGGACATGAGAGGCATGCGGGTTATCCATGGATAACCGCATGGCGTGCAGGATATCCATGGATAACCGCACGCCTTACAAAATTGAGGTTACAGCCTACAGGGTGTGCAATATCAACAGGTATGTGCATGGGAATAGGGAGGTTTAGCAAGCACGACGTACGTCACCCGTAGCTCATTTAACGCAGACGTATCAATGCTGTAGGTATGCTGCACGTCTGCGTTTTATTTTCTACGTTGTGGCTGCTAAACCTGTCTGAGCAACCCAGAAATTGTGGTATAAGCAGAGATAAGCCATGATTATGGTGATAGATGTGACTAACGATAGTAACGTCATTGCCCAGCAAATTGTCGTCATCTGTCGCCATGATTCGTCATCAATGGTGACTCCTTTTTGAGTGATAACTCATTCCGTCATCTTTCGCCACTGTGTGTTAGACTCACGTGGCATAGCAATTGCTATTCCTGGTGATCTTGTGCTATAACGACGTCGTGTTCTATCTAGCGACATGTGTGAGCCACTTCACACAGGTTGACGAGGACTCACGACAATTTGCTGGGTGATATCTTCAAAACGCTATTTTCTCCTCAAGTTTCAATATATTATAGCAAATTCAAAGTTTGCAGAAAAAAAATCTAAAGAGAGAAACAATAATGTTTTGAAGAAGGACCTTTCAGGTCTGTGCCAATGCTTCTACTGAAGCCATCGTTACAGGCGCGGAAGCCACAGCCACCCCGTCATGGGGCGTGCACATTGCCTGTGCAGGGGCCTCTAAAGAGTGTTTCTTTTAAAGGGGGGAGGGGTCATATAATTCTTTATATCAATAGTAGGCTATTTAGTGATTTTGAGAAGTGACTGCACAAAATGCTACAGTTCCAATTTATAATTCTTCTTTTTCCCCTAGTCTAAAGTATTGGTTCCCTCCTGTGCTACTTTACCTATCCTCCACCAGTCTATGTCACGTGACCAGGCGGCGTCTTATCAGCGCCACCATGCGGACGTCGCCCGCACTGCCCCCTAGCGGCTGTCACGTGACCACAGATAACGGACACCAGCACCAAACTTTGTAAGGCACACGTGGGGGCAGTTGGTATGTTTGTGGTGGGGGGGAGGGGGTGACTTTTTCGCCAGAGAGGGATCATTTTGAAGCCATAAAAGAATCCACATCTGTGGTATTTTTGACGACCTTAACACCAGACGGAGCTATTCTCCCGGGCTTTTCTTTTCTAGACAAAGTACATTTATAAGCATGACATGTTGTTTTGTAGTTGTTGTTTTTTCTTTGCAACATTCTTGTACATTTTTTGTGTAAATATGCACCCTTATCATTTCAACATGTCCTCCTCCTCCTTTGACCTCTATAATTATTATCTCTCTATATATGCATCCTTCTCCTCCCCTCTGTTCCTATCTCCATTCTCTCTTCCCTAGCTGTCTCTTACACCCTTCCGCGTCGCCTCACAGCTCTGTCCCCCTCAGCCCTTATTCACAGATTGGCAGAGCCTCTTG
Organism: Acholoe squamosa; assembly: GCA_949317995.1. Taxonomy (NCBI): domain Eukaryota; kingdom Metazoa; phylum Annelida; class Polychaeta; order Phyllodocida; family Polynoidae; genus Acholoe; species Acholoe squamosa. Next base: position 18,218,153 of record OX439039.1, on the reverse strand, counting down.
AGCAGCTCTCAGTTCTCCTCCTCCCGATCACAAGGAGCTGCTCACACACCAACAGGTCCATTGGTACCCCCTCACAAAAAGCCACCCTCCCCATCACCATAGCGACCTGCAGCCTGACACAGGGTGACAGTGGAAACCACAGTGGACAGAATGATGCCTTACAGCTACATCCTTATTGATTAACAGGATGCTACAAATACATTGTTAATTTTATGACCTGCCGTCACTGGAAGTGTGCATCATGGCGAGCCTTCAGGACTGGGGATTCGATGGTGACACACCCATGCACCAAGGTAACAAAAGGGACACCATACGGTGAGGCAATGTTCTGTAAGTAAAGGGTTAAGTCAAGGAAAGAATCAGCTCCTGGAGGGGAGCAGCCCATAGAGGAGGAGGTGCACGGCCAACAACAGCTTACCAGACAAGTGGCACAAAAAGTGCTGATTGTTCTTTTTTTTGTGCCGTCCTGCTGGAGGAGGGGAGCGTGCTCCAGGGGGCCTCCTGGAGGCAGATCCGTCATGGGGTACAATAGGCGGATGTATGGCTGGCTGAGTCTGCACGTGGCCTTAACAACAACATAACGTCATCTTCTACTCCAGGGTCCAGGGTCTGCTGTAGGGGGTGATGCTGGTAGGGGGTGGGGGCTAAAGACCTGGAGGACTGTGGCACTATTTCATATAATGCATGTACAATCCTCCAACCTGATTTACAGACATAGACTAATAATTATGGCCATGCATGCAGATGAATGCCAAGGTGTTTATATTATACTTCTTTGTTGTTATTATGACCGATACTTCAATTATGGCTGCGGTTTCTGTCAGCGCTCTTGCCTAAACTCTTACACAGACAAAGAGAGAGAACAAGTGACGAAGAGACAGAGTAAGACAGATATTAGCAACCAACTGGACAAAATGCAGACAGAGATAACTAAATGTTGGAGGAGAAGAAAGGGGTGGGGGCGGGGTGTCTCTCTAAAAGGAAGCGTTCACCAGCAATAATAGCGTTCTATAAATCTGTGATTTCTTTACATGCCTAGATTTATAAGCCTGCAGAGAGGTACTATGACATCAGTAGATAAAAACGTTGAAATACAACTTCCAGCTGCTAATACATAATTCAAATATGTATCCCCAATACACTCACTCTATGGGTATCAATCTTACCCAGACACGTTTTTATAAGTAGGGGTCTACTGCTTATAGCCAATGTATCATGTGTTTTAAAATGTATAAACATGACAATAAACCGAAGATGTTAGTACACCATGTAATTGGTATGATAGGATATAAATACGTGTATGAGTATGCATATGTCATGAATATACATTATATTGACAGCCAACCAATCGTGACTAGCAGAAAAGTCTATGTCAAATAGACAGAGGAGTATGATAATGGTCTTTAATCTGGAATGTACACACATGTAGAGGCCGGTTTATTATGAAAGCCAATAAGGGGTTTGGGGAAAGAAAACCAGAAAGTGGTATGAGCATATGTGGAGAATGATTCTATTTAGAAAAAGAAATTAAAAGGTAGCCACATAAAGGACTAAGGGTATAGTCCCTCCGGATACGTGTAGAAAATCACTTGTCCTACATACAATTACTACCTGGCATCATTGTGTATATTGTAACTCTTTATTGAGAGCAACATGCTCCTTTGTCTTCAGGATGTATGCCTGTTGCTTCTTTGATATATTATACAAACCCTAAAGGATTGACATACGTCCTACAGGTCAGCATTATGCACCGTTATAGTGCTTAATAGATTCAGCTTGGTTTACTGAATTAGGAAAACTGAATGCCGTCCGTAAAGGGTTAGTCTGGTGCAGCTGTGTGCAGGACATGTAGTGTGTCCTCCTAGGTGTGCCTCCTCCTGTGACTTGTATTGTATCTCAGGGCACCCTGGAGACCCCAGAATACCAACAGTATTTGATAATTCACAAACCAGAAGGCCTGCTCTTGCTCTAGCACTTGCAGGGCCTGAGTTGCACTGTGGCCATCTTGTGTGAGATTCCCTACGTGTATACATGTATGCCAGCATGCAGTCACTTGAACAGTCACACAGAAAGATGCAACATTCATATGGTTGTTGAGATTTCTAGGTATAGCATCCAGTTTAACTAGTTAGAGCAAGAATCGTGTTAGAAATTGATCCCATCAGGACCCTTACATACCGGTAGGGCCTATAATTATGCTACCTCCAGGGTAAGGTGTCTGTCATGCCGTGTCAGGATCTCCAGGCGGCCACTCACCTAGGTACATAGGTGTTTTGTGTGGGTCTGTCCTACATACATATAATGTGTGAACAGTAACTAGATTGGATTAAGTAGGTGAAACTACCCTAATGAATGACCATACACTGTAAAAAAAAAAAGAAAAACGTCGTCATCATCATCATCATCATCATCATCATCATCATCATCATCATCATCATCATCATCATCATCATCATTTCTGCCTATGTTCCATGCGCCCCCCCCCCTCTGATTAATGCTTGCTCTCTCTTTGTCTCTGTCTGTCTATCTGTCTCTCATTTTCTCTCTCTCTCTCTCTCTCTCTCTCTCTCTCTCTCTCTCTCTCTCTCTCTCTCTCTCTCTCTCTCTCTCTCTCTCTCTGTAAACATAGCTCTATGTCTGTTTTTCCGTTCTACCTTTCCACTGTTTGCTTTCTTCACATTTTCTTCCTCTTTTTGAGATGTCATTTTCTTCTTTGCTTTGGGTTTCTCCTCCATTTCTTTTCTTTGAGTCACATGTATGCTAGGACACCATTATGACAGTTGATTTATGTCCCTCTTTGTAAATAACATATCTGTAGGTCTGGTCCCCTGAGGTCATTGTGTGCTTATACATCTACAGAAGTTGTGTAACTCTATCTTGTCTCTGCTGCTATATTATACCATATTCAATGGAACTTCTATATTCTAGATATGCACTGGGTAAGAATTCATAGAGTACTTTATCAGAGTATTCTGGGTATATAATTTACACCATAGTCTCTGTGTTTAAGGGCCCGAAGTGGACATGTTTTCTATGTATATAGGATATATCCTTTCTAAAGTCCTACAGCAGAATTGAAAGGTTTGTTGCTCTATTTTTGTTCTTTTGTTGTATGTTGTATGTGTGCGTGTGGGTCTTTTCAGTTTTACCATCTAATAAAAACAAAATTCCTTATCAAAATTCACATCCCCCTTCGAATATTTGAATATAGAAATTCCTTTAACACCGACCAAGAGAGAGTTTAACCTTCTGTCCATTTAGCCCTTTTGTATCCATCCGATACAGCATGTATAATGTTGAGTAGGAGACTGGTCAGTTTGACCTTTGGTCTGACCTCTAAGTGGCTAGGTATGGGAAGGTCATAATGTCAGCATACATGACACAACCAGAGTGACACAGGACATGGTCAATATTGACACACCCAGGGGCTGTGTTACATACATATAACACACATAATAATATATACATAATATCATACTAGACAAAAAGAGATGGGCCACAGTAGACTGGCTACTAAATGATGTACATGTATTGTCCTAGCTAGCATGAGATATTGAGGGAGTAAGGTATGGGCTAACAGGCACCTCATTGCTTGTATCATAGTGTCTGTATGCAGCTCGCCTGCCCGTACCCAAGCCCCCAAACCTCTTATAACACCCCTACTCTACAATGGACTATTCCTACTCCCTTCCACCCCTCTATGGTGGTACCACCCAAGTCCATAAAAAAACCATACACACCGTTTTGCGCCACCCACAACTCACATTCATACAGTTTTGTGTGCGTACGTGCTGTCTCTACACAGCCGGCATACAGTGCCATAAATTTATATTTTGTTGTGGGTTCTCTCAAACCAATAACCATGACTAGGAGACGCTCTAATCACACAGCGACGCCTCGAAGAAAATCTAACCGGCAGCCACAGGCGGTGACCCGCTCGCCGCCCCCGGCGACCTTCCACCGGCAGCCACAAGGCCAGCAGCCCGGCACACAGCCACAGGACATGCCGATAACAGACCGCCTTCAGACGGCCCAAGACAGCGACATTACACAGGACGGCGGCCAGCCCATAGAGGGCTTGGCCGCCAGCGGTGAGTCTCTAATTCTTACTGATAAATCTGGCAAAGCTAAAAAGCCTACTATCGCCCAGTTAGCTCTAAAGGTGGCTGATAATGAATCACTGTTGGCTGATATTCTCACTACATTACAACGCATTCAATCGCCTACCATGCCGGGTGTCAGTTCAAATTCTCCCGCGAATGTCCTTGTGTCTCCACAGATCCAAGATGGCGTCGCCATGCAGCCGCCACAGCCGGCCACCACACCACGAGGAACTGCGCCACAGCCGCCATCTTGGGGACCGCCGCAACCTCATGGCCAACAGGGACAGGACTTCAGCCTTCCCCCTCTAACTTGGAACGCAACTGCACAGCAGCCTGCGGACTCCGCACGACCAGACAGCACACGGCGGCCGGTGGCCGGGGACGCCGGCCAGGCCGCCGCTCACGACGCACGTGGCCCGAGGGTGCAGCAACATCATGCAGCCGTTCACCAGCCTGACTTCATGCCATACCATGTGCCAACGCCGTCTCAAATGGTACAAAACCCGGCCGCACAGGACCATATCCGTACCAACATAGCAGCTACAGCCCCTGCTCCAACGTCGGATCGTGGTAAGATTAGGCCTAGCTTTTACCTACATAAAGAGACACTCTTGCATGATAAGGACAAACTAGACTATCAGAACCATATCTCATTCCAAGAATATGTCTCAGCATATTTAAACATGCTTGATTTCGCCCCTATTGACGAAAATGACCGCCTTCCTATGGAGGTTCACTTACGAGAGGTTACAGCGGACGCAATCGATCGGGAATGGCGGGACGTCCGTAGGTGGTCCAATAATGTTTTCTCGAAAGTTGAGGCAAACTTCTATGGTTGGGATAATCATTTGGCCATTGAAAATGATAGGTTCAAAATGTCCTTCTCTGCTAGTTCAAGGGGTAACACTGGAGAAATGGTCATCTGCGCATTGTACAACAAGAACACTTGCCCCCACAAAGACTCTCATATGGAGGGCCGATTCAATCACACTCATGTATGCATGTACTGTTACATTATGACTGACCAATCCTACCACCACTCAGCCTCCAACTGCTTCAGGCGCCAGCGCGCTGGCCAGGCCGGCCAAGGCCAGGCCGGCCCGCCGGCCAGGGGTGGCGGCCGGGGTGGCCACAGTGCTGGCCGGGGCAACATGCAAAATGTTCACTTTCCCAATAACAATCCCAACCCTGCAGGTAGAGGCCAGCCTGGCCATGCAGCGCAGGCCGCCCCCCAGCACCAGCATGACCCACCTCAGGCATATAATCAGCAACAGCAGTGGAAACAACAGGGAAACTAGAATGTGCTATGCAAAGTAGTGACTGTAGGGATAGTAGGAGGGCAGACGCCATCTTGGCCAACCCGGACATTGCCTCTGAATTAGACGGTTCACACACCAAGGAGGCTCATAGTCTTAGTGATAATGAAGTTAGGGTTTGGGTCGAGCATAGCACAGAAAAGGACCCAGTTGTACATTTCTCTGATAACATTGACTCTGTTTGCTCCTACACTGATAACAATGACTTACAGGCAGATGACTGGTTGTTCCTGGAGGCTGGTCCACAGGTACCCCCGGTTCACCCTGCCGCATTGGCCAAACACCGCCAGCGCAATTGGCCAAACCCATCACATCAGTTCCCACAAAACTATGCAGACATTTATAACAAAGTTCGTATGGTTGGTGTCCCTAATGCAATGGGTCCTATGATCCAGATAGACACTGGACTTAATATTGCAGCATGGGAGAAGCACCTCCCTGACACCCCGGAAGGCCGAGAAACGTTAGCATTTATTAAATATGGCTTCCCAGCAGGTTATCAGGGTCCAGTGTCCAACCAGGTCAAAGTACAAAATCATAAATCGGCAAATGACTTTCCAGATCACGTCGGGGCATACATTAAGACGGAACAAGAACACGGGAGTATCTTGGGCCCCTTCTCAGACCCGCCATTTAGAGAATGGGTACACGTCTCTCCTATGATGACCCGGCCTAAGGCGGACCCCAGCAGTCGCCGCATTATCACAGACCTCTCTTACGGTAACTCAATAAACCGCTTTATTATTAAAGGAAGTGTACTTGGATCAGTTCGCCCCCACACACTACCCACTGTAGAGCAGGTCACTGACTATATTAGAGCAACAGGCCCGGCATCTCATATGGCAACAATTGACATTTCCCGCGCATATAAGAACTTCCCAGCTGACCCATTGGATTGGCCTCTGAATGTGGTCGGCTGGGAAGGTTCTTACTACTTGGAGACCCGCATGCCATTTGGCTCGTGGGTCTCCTCCCTACACATGCAAAATACGGCAAACCACATCGCAGACATGCTCCGCCGTATGGGACACCAGACTCTCATATACCTTGATGATATAGTGCTATTGGGTCCCAACTATGAGGCCACAGGAAAGGCATTCAAGGACGCCTTGTCTCTCTTGGAAGACCTTGGCCTCCCAGTTGCACAAGACAAACTTCAAGGCCCAACACAGTGTGCAGTATGGCTGGGCATAACGATTGACATTGCCGGCATGGAAACTCGTATCCCCCAAGAAAAACTGGACTCCACTCTGGACCTAGTCAGTAGAGCTATGGGGTACCGTGCCATATCTAAAAAGGCACTCCGCTCCCTCCTAGGTAAACTTCACCATGTAGGTAAGGTAGTGAAGCCTGCCCGCCTATTCGTGGCACGACTGCTTGAATCCCTTAGGGCAATGGGGGAATATAGGTCATTCACAACGGTTGGTAGGGAAATGCGCGCGGACCTACTATGGTTCCAAGAATTCCTCAGTGACTATAATGGGAAATCAATCATCCATGCCCCGCAGATAGATAAGGTCATTGAAGCAGATGCCTGTGAGCAAGGGGTTGGGGGGTGGTCTGGCTATGAGTATTACGCCCTGCCAGTTCCCCCGGAACTACAAGGCCGCCCCATCACCCATGTGGAAGCTGCCAATGCTGCCCTGGCACCAAAAACATTTCTCAGCCATGCTGACTATGGAAAAACAGTTCTTTTACGCTCAGATAACATGGCAGCAGTCTCGGTCTTACAGTCTGGGCGGGGGCACGACCATACCCTACTACAGGCGGCTAGGGATATATGGTGGCTGGAAGCAAAGCTGAACTTGAATATCATTCCAGTCCACACCCCGGGTGTGTCCCTTGTGTTTGTAGATGCCCTCTCTAGGAGGGGCATTAGCGCCCGACACGACCAGCTAGCCCAAGATATTATTGACTGTTATGGGTACTATAGGGTATTTGTTCCAACTGAAGATATCCTTGCCCATGCACCAGTTTAATACCTTAACATTGTTTTATCTTCAGGCCCACTCTATATGGCGATGTATTACAAGGCGCAGGCGCGCATACAGGCAAAGAAGAAGAACCTCGCCAACTTTAATAGAGCAGCCTCTGTGTTTATTGCATTCATGTGGCACTGTGATATTGACTTGTATTTTATTACACCATGTGACATTCAGGCGTATGTGGAGTACTTGGATTGCTTCTATGCCCCAGCTACGGTTCCCATATATATGTCCCATGCAAAGGTGTTCATGGAACTTACTGGACGCCCTACGCGTCCCTTCTCTCACAAATTCGCCACAAAGACTCTCAACTTAATCCAGAATGACAAGTCCTATGAATCCAAGGCCACTTGGCCATTAACACCATATCAGTTTACTATGGTCCTACGGGCTCTTCCAACGGGCATAAACAATGTACTTTATCGGTTTGCATTCACACTCCTCCTCATCTGTGCGTGGAGGAGATCCAATATAGCACCGGACACCATGGACTCATTTGATCCATCTCGTCATCCCACCAGGGGCGACTTTGTGGTACTCAATAATTCTCTTCATGTCCGGCAGAAATGGGCCAAGAACTTACAACGGGCCTGTCAACGCCATTACATGGTTATTGACCACCCACTTCATTCACAATCTATAGCTAACTTGTACAACCATATGGTGGCCCAGGCGCCTACCCGTCATCCTCTCCAACCCCTCTTGGTGTTTCCGGACTCAAACAAAATTGTTACAACCACTCACCTGGCCAGGGTGTGGCTGGCCGCTGTGGTGGATGCAGGACTTCCCCCTGAACACCATTCAATCCACTGTCTCAGGAAAACTGCAGCCACAATGGCTGCAGATATGGGGGCATCTGAAGGTCAGATCCGGGATCTGGGCCTCTGGCGCTCTGACATTTATCTCAACTACGTGAGGTCCCAAAGAGCCTCTCATATCCAATCAAGAATTGCTGCCTCCATCTCACAAATATAGACTCTAGTTTTGGTTATTTGTCAACATTTGTGTTCTGTTCAACAGCATATGTATTACATTCTGTACTATTGTCAAATATCAATTTTACTGGTGTTCAGGTTACAAAGTATTAAAATAATAAAATTATTTTATTCCACACAATGTCTTTTCACTGGGACGGGAAAGGGGCGTAGCGGCATACTCGATTATGATTTATTATATAATCATAGGATATCCTATGATACAAGCAATGAGGTGCCTGTTAGCCCATACCTTACTGGATTTATTACACGATTTATCAATGAATTATCAATAAATAATCAATAGAATATCAATAAATTCAATTTGAAAAAAAAACAAAATCGTTCACCTCCTCGTTGGACTCTATTTGGCCACACGGCAGCCGCTGGTTTGCTGTCAGAACGCGTCCAGTAGTAGGGAGGTTTAGCAACTGTGACATCATTCTTTTCTGGTTTCACGCAGACATACCAGTGCTGTAGGTATGCTGCACGTTCGCGTTATATTAGAGAGATTAAGATTTGTCTACTTGTAACGTGTACGGCAACGTGTAGCCTACCATTTCCTATCATTCTAGGCGTACACGTTGCCGTACACGTCGATATCTTAACCTCTCTATTGCCCAAGCAGTGCTTGCTAAACCTCCTCAGTATCACGGCTGTCGCGGCTATGGGAGAGGCAGCTCTGGCCACTGTGGCAAGGTAGGGGGGTCACAACCCAGACTGCAGGATATTTTCACACATTGAATGTATATATTAGTCATATGTGAGTGACCTTCCCGAGCTTTGTATCATATCAATGACTTGTGTAGACCTGGTTCTAACCAACCATTTCTCGTCAGTCCCTGTGGCGCAATGCATATGGAGATGGTCTTGGGAACAGTAGGGTATGGGTTTAACCCCTGCCCCTGGCAATGGAATTCTCATAGGTTTTAACATGTGACATATGACATGTCTCAAATTTGTAAGGTGTGCCTGATATCCATGAATAATAGGCACTGAGTGCCTGATATCCATGGATATCAGGCACGCCATACAAAGTCATGATGCATGCATCATGGTGTGCAATATCGACAGTTATCAAAATGGGAATATCCAGGAAAAGCACTCAGAATCACAGAAATCGTGTAATAAGTTAGGCTAGTCCATAGTGTCAGTGGTCCGTAATGAAAGGACTGGGTCTGCATCACTCCTATAGAAAGGGCATTTCTATCAACATGTTTAAAATCAATTATAAATCAAGAGATATTTCAACAATGAAATTGTGTGGCAGATGACCCATTATACCTTGGTGGAAATATTGAAAATGAAATTATAGAAATACATGTTAAAAGAAAATTAGAAACAGAACAAGACAAGACCATGGTCAGTGCAACAAAGGTTACTCGCCATAAACTAAAACCACAGTACAAGTATGAAGTTAAGCAGAGGATGTTTCTTTACCTAGCCCACCTGTGTTTTGTTGTTTGAATGTCAGGTAAAGAGACAATTATCGACAGGTAAATGGTGTCCCCTGTTCTCTAAGTAAACAAGCTTGTCATGTTCCACTATACTGCTACACACCTAGAGGAGAATAACCTTGCAGTGAGTGGATTCCACTGTTTACCTGTAGGAGGCATCCACAAACATGTATTCACAAACTGACAAAAACTCTAAGCATTTCGCAACGTGTTGTGATGGAAGTAGGCTTCAGTCGCACCAGAATTACTATAGAAATAGCACTGGCATTTGCAGTTGTAGGGTTATGTGATATCTTAGTACATTGGGAAAAAAATAACCTGCTGTTCTGGATGAGTATAGCTGCAGAGAGTTCAATACTCAATTAGTCCCTTTGATATCCTTAACACCAGTGTACCTTTCATCTTGAGGTCTTTTGTGACTGCACCACATTTCAAGATCAGCCTATCACAGCCTGATAATCATTATGATATCAATGTCTAAACCACCGAGATATCCTTGGTGTATTCAACAAATAACAGTTTGACAACATAAGAGACAATGCACTGATCTGTTGAAGAATCCGAACATAAAACGATGTGGTACATGTAAACAAAAAGTCACAAAGTGCCCCTTTCTAGTATCTCTTGCACCTAACCAAGTGAAACCACCATGGGAGGTATTTCAAAGAGGTTGAACAAGCATACCAAGCATAGCCTACACCAAGGGGACTAACTTGCTTCTTAGAAAAGTTAACAATGTAAAAAGCTCAGAACACAAAATAAAGGGGAGACGAACACAGATTGCTTTGTGAAAGTCCAGGTGGGTGAGAGGAAGGCAGGAGGTCAGGGCAGACCCCTGTCATGTATGTTTAGGCTAATCCTCCTCAGTCTTCATGGACAGGAGGGGGGGGGGGTGAAACGGGGGGGGGTGGGGTTATGTTTTCACTTTGCCCATGACTCATGACGCCTGAGTGACCAGCAGAGGATTTGATTTTCCTTCTATGCGACTCAGAGACCATGCTTGGCAGGCATTCCCTGGGCGTCTCCGGAATTAATTAAGAAGATGTGCCTAATATTAATTGAGTTCTTGCCGTAAGGGACTGTCGAGAACGGGGTGGGTGGAGGGGGTCGGAGATTGAAGGTGTCCAGTTTCCTAAGCCTCCAGACACCCCACCTTCTTCACAATGTCCCACCCACACAGACTGGAGCCATAGACTCTCTAGAGTCCTGTCTGACTTTCCATCCCAGACAAAAAAAAAGGGTAAAATAATCACCCTATCCCACCTACCTCGGTCCCTGTCTACTGGTCTCTGTTTTTGTCTGTCTGTCTGCCTGTCCCTTCTTCTCGCATTCCCACTCTCTGCCTCTTTATGTCTGTGCGTCTCCTGTCTCTTTGTCTGTTGTTATCTTTAATAGTCCTCCTGCTTCAATCCACAAACTCCCTCTGCATTTCTCCAATCTCGATGGGAGATGACCGGGATGCCATCACATGTATCATCACACAGTATATATATCATTGTACGCTTTCTTCTGTATGAAACTTACTTGTCAGTTGATATTATTCAGTAAAGGGAGACTTGGGTTTCTTCAGATGCCCCCTTAGAGTTTGTAAGTTCATTACATTGTTGTCATATTTGGTAGCCACCTTAAACACCTCCCAATGTCCAAGGGGGGGGGGGCAGTAGAAGGCATTGGACAAACTATGTCCAGTCACAATGTCCTCATGACCTTGAAATCCTCACAGAAGAACTGAAAGTTGACTTTTGGCAGAGGACAGTGAATGAGGGAGGACAGCCAAAGCATATTTGGTGAGGTTTACTTTTACTCACCGGCTTTTTGACCCTGCATACAACTATGGCAAGGGACGCCCCAGGTTCGGTTTGCTTTTTGCCCCAGTGGACCGGTCAGTGGAACCGGCAGGGGGTAGGAGACCATCTGGACCCTTGGTGATCCACTGTGAGACCGGTAATGTTTGATTAAGTGTCCCAACAATCATATGAATCATATACAATACTTCTCTCTCTCTCTCTCTCTCTCTCTCTCTCTCTCTCATTCTCTCTGTCTCTCTCTGTCTCTCTCTCTCTCTGTCTCCCTCCCTCACGCTACCACTGCCAAACTGTGTTGAGCAATTCCATTTTGGTATCCTGCCTGTATATCATCCCATGCATTATTAGATGCTGAACCCTGTTGACACCGTACAATCTTCTGGAACATAATTATGTTGGGGTAAGGAGGATTTATAGGGGAGTTTTTATGATTTTATGAGGATCGTGGATGTTTAAGAGAAAATGTGGTATTGATGGACAGTAATATCTTCTGAAGGGGAGGATGGGAAGGGGGGGGGGGATGTTGGACAGCCAGGGTGGTGAGATAACCTTAATCATGTCAGCCCCATATTAATTAGCTACATCCATGCATGCATTGTGCACGTTGTTTGTGGTCAGTGTGCGTGGGCTGCAAGCAGGGCACAGATGGTACATTAATTGGCTGCTGACCAGTGTCCAGCCTGACCAGCAACTGACCAGGGCTACAGGGGTTAACTGGACAAACTGACCATTTGCTTTCTGATTTACTCTCCCTGCTCAGTCATGGGGCTAGGCCAAGCGAAAAGGGGATTGTTTCAAAGTAGCTGGGCCTATACTTGTAGTTGGCCAGCAGGGAGGCTTCTCCAATCTGGGCAACTTATTTCAACAATTATTTTTCTAAGGTTATTTCTTTATGTTGGACATGGTGTCATGATTCATGAAAACGTATACCCCAGGTAATGGTCGTCTGCACATTTTTAAAAGGCTGGTTATTTTGATTCTCTGCTCATTTAGCCTGAAGAAAAATCCAGCGAGACACATTAAATGTGTGAAAGGGTAAAGGTGCAATATGTCCAATTGTCACACCTCTACTGACCTCTGGACAGCCTTCTGCTTGAGTCTAGTGGATTGGTATCTCAGGGCTCATACCACTGCAATACCGTTTATATGCCTCTGCACCATGAAACACCCATTGTCTTTGGCCTCACAGTTCAGCACCAACATATTTAGTACCCATGACTGACCAACAGGGTTTATCAGCTCCAATTATTTCATTATTCTTTACGCCCCCTGCACTCAAGCACCACTCACTTCCACTCCCCCTCCTCCAGCACTACTCTGGTACAGATTCAGCATCACAACCCCCCTCACCTATATAACCCTATAAGGACGGCATGATGCATGAAGGAGTCATGATTATGATGCACTGATGCTGCGATGGAGGGCAGCATTGCACTAAAGTGTGGTGCCGGTTAGTATGGTACATGAATGCAACACTGGTGTGTCACTTATTTGTGCTGCATTCATGCATAAAGCTGACAAAAGGGTATTCTGATACATGACAGGCAATGCACTGCCCTTACAGGGTTAAAACTATCCAGATATTCAGAAGAGGCATCCAGCCCTAAATTCTATCAAATGACAGCCGGCCCATGGCCGCGGGCGTTGCTGTACTTGGAGAGACTAGGTGGGAGACAAAAGAATCCATCCTAGCTGTGCTTGTTTGGTGCTGGAGCTGGATGGGGAGTGGTCAGTCCTGAGGCTTGTATCTGGCTGGTGCCTGTCTGGTGAGTGGACAGGGGTCATTAGGCCATTGGCTGTGGGTGGGTGGTGTGTCTAAAGGGGATGTGTGCAATGCTGGAGTCCAGGCTCTGTATGACCCTGTAGTAGTACAGCTATCCATATTTGTCCAGTCTGGAGGCTGACACCACTCCTTGACCTGTTACATGGGGGTCCTCCACATACTACTACATGTACATACCTACCACCCCTGCAGCCTCCCCTCATCCATCACTCTCCCCTTCCACCCCACACCAGCCCTTTACATCAGCCCTACATATACCTTCACCTTTCACCTGGTTCCAAACCCCAGGGTACTTATCCCTCTCTGTCTGGGATATAATTGCCTATGGGCAAACTCAGGGATTGACTTTTTGTTTGGCGGGTATGGGTTGGTAGGATGGGGTGGAGGGGGGAGGTATGGTAATGGCATACCTATATGTTAAAATTAAAATTGCTTATAACCGTCTTAGAACATGAGGCAAAATAACAATCCATTTAATCCACAATCTACCAGTCTGTTGAAAAGTCAATATCATTTTACCTGGATGAATTCAATTTTAGATAAAGCCCAGGCTGCTAGCTTGTATTGGGTAGAGTACCTGGAGATCCTGCACCCCCTCTACCCCACTGTCCACCAATCTACAGGTGCATCAAAGCCGTACAAGGGTTTCATAGGTGAACTGGGTACACCAAGGCACCCCATCACTCACTATTTATACACAGACTACTACAGCCAGGTATGGGGAGGGTATCTACGGAATGCAGCCCCTTATTGTGTTGCCCAGTTTGTATGAGGCTGGCGGCTATTGAAGCCATGTCCATAAATACTTCCACACATCCCTATAGAGGTTGTATGGGTTTTGTAGTCCTATTCACACACAGTGTAAGGATATGTGTGTTAAACTAGAGTTTTACACAAACTGGTGAGGGTTTATGTGAATAAACTATATGGATTAATATCAGGTGAATATAAGGAGACACTCGATACAAACTATAGAAATCATTAGAAAGGGAAACTAATCAACTACTATAGTGTTGGCTACCTGGGTTCTCTGTTGAAAAAGGTACAGTTTATTTTCAAGATTAACTACCAGCTAGTGACACAGGCATTGTGTCTTTTGCTCCGCTATCATCAAAGTGAGTGCAATGTTGTATTGGTCAATTCAGTGCACCGTCGTTACAGTTCCAATTCCATGTCTCTATGACAGCACTTCTATAATCATCATGCAGTGTCTTTTTTGTAGAATGCCCATTCTTCTACAGAATTCATGATGACAACAACACTGCCGAGTAATTCAACAAAGATGACCATTATGATGCACTGTATTAGGCAGCTTAGGCAGCACGTTACTCGCCAGTGTGGCAGTGCTGCATTGTTTCATTATGACATTATAGATAGAGGGTGGGCCTCAGAAATAAGGCTGTTAGTAGGATTTTTGGATTTACTGCGGAACGAGAGAATGGAAAGAGTAAAACACACACACAAACGGAAATTTAAAGAAATGAATTTTGGCAATCTGGTGCCATACTACATAAGTGCGTCATACACGTCTTACAGGATAACTTTAATTGTAGACTCCGTATTCATACAAACACTACACTCACCACACACACAATCCTAATGGCAAATAGGAACAAACTCAAGCCGTATTTAATGCCTTGTCTGTATAGGTAGTTAGTGCATGTTATACACTATTACGTCCTGTTAAATCCTAACACAAATATGGCTTATAAATCAGGCAGACCACAGCCCCCCCCCAGCTCAAGCCCCTCCACCCTCAGGCAGTGGGCAATGATAGGTGGTCATATCTAGATGACCAATCAGTGAGGTAAATCCCAGATAATGTGCAGATTACAGCAGGAAGATAACCCTGTTAGATCTAAGAATAATTCAGCCTGTAGAGATAGGATCTGGTGAAGTGGTGAGATCCTGACGCCTCCAGGTGAGGTAAGACCCAGGTAGGAGTAGTGAAGGAGGCAATCTTAACTACCATCACCTAATGCTGTTAACGTCAGCTCCAACTGAGTGAGCTCCAACTTAGGATAACTTATCCAGGCCATTAGGCAATGAATGGTGGGTTTCTGGTAAGAGCCTCTTGTAAGGGACAGGGATTCTGAGGCAGATGGATCAAAGATGTCAAATTACATCTTTTTCTGATTTAATGGTAAAGAATCAGCAGTTTTCTAAAGAAAAGAAAACAAGAATTGCTAATATTGTTAGTCCATTATATATACAGTAAATCCTAGGTAAATTCCTTATCACTAGCATAGTGTGAAAACTCCCCTGAAGTACGTGACTCTATGATTAACAGCTAAATGATAATGAATTATATCAAATAGAGAAATGGAGATGGGCATAGCTCGGGGTACAGTAGTAAGAGCATAGATCTCTAAATAATGTTAAGAACTCGTCTACAAATATGAATACATGAATTGACCAAATAAAGATTGTATGTTGGCAGGTCGCTGGGACAGGATGAGAGACACATCTTTATTTCATTTCCCCTAAGCATGTACATGGTGAGAGAAGAGAAAACGTGTGGGCTTGAAGAGATTGGGTAACTTGCTGTAACAGCCTATACCACAAGAGCTACAAGACCATGGTGGCCACAAATTGAATTGGCTCCAGGGCATGGATGGCCATCAGTCCACCTTCCCAAGCCTCAGTAAAGCCGTGGGAATAACAGAAAACAAACCTGTCCAGCCGTAACACCTCCTTTGTACACAAAACCACCAAAATACAGCCGTAATTGTAGCCACCTATTAGCAGACCACAAGCACAAGCAACAAGTCCAAATACCACGTACCAGTATAATAGCGCCTGGCTGACCAAAACTCTCAGAGCAGCAGCTTGAGTTAACCCTTAACTTTACTCCCTTTGTTGTTGTTATCATAGATGAATGCATCGCTGAAAGAAATGACACACCACTGCATGCATTCATTCACTATGCTGACCTAGTTGGTTTGGAGCACCTCACAAGGGCCACCATGATGTGCCAATGTACTGATAGTTAGCTTCATTACTTCAATGCATCAGCAGAGCCATAAGGCCAGTAAATGAATAATGAAAGCTTGATGCATCATGCCGCCACTAGAGGGTTAAGGTGGAGTGGTAACAGCTTTTGTGTTGATTGACTGTTGGAGGCTGATCCTTCCCTGCCTGGCTCTGTTTGCAAACATAACTAACCACCATTAGAGGACAGGGTTTAGCAGGTGCTCAGTGTGGCTGGGAGAGGATGGGGGGGCCTTCTTGAAAGGCTTAAGCCGCAGTGTTGTACGGCAAGCAGCTAGGCTGTAGGGCAATGCAGGAGGAGTCAAGATGTTAAGCACATAAGCGAAAGGACTAAGCCCCCTCCACCTTCCATACGCCTCCCCGCTCCCTTCTACCAAAACCTACTGGAGGAGGACCATTCAGGTAATCCACTACAGGTGGGTATTGCCATACCTGCACCAGACACTTCTGTTGCAATGCATAGATCTATACCATAGCAAGACCATTCTGCTGGGACAGGTTTCCTATCGCTCATTTAAAATTTATGTCTCCATCTTTATACTTCTCATATAAACCAACCATATCTATACTATCTTAAACAATTTAAGCTTTATACAATTTGACAAGTTTGGTTGATCTGAAAATGGCGATGTTTCCACTGAGCCTTCTCCAAGTTGTGTTATGTTAGCAAGGATCTGAGCTAAAACATTCTTCATGGGCCACTTGAGTGCGTTTCAATCCATGTAACATTGCATAAGCCACCACAAATAAAACCTTTAATTGGATCCCACCCTGATTAGTCTGCACCACTACCACCAGCCCTCCTAGCCTTCTCCACAGGAGCGCCACTCAATAGGATCTGAGGGGATTCCTCAAGATGTTTCAATAAGGCTTTGTCCCATCATTTCTTTTTTATTTGAGCCAAACCTCTACATGGCTTTAAAACACACCTCCAGGGTGCCAACAGTAATTCGAGACAAAGACAAGGTGGAGGCAGAGTAGACTAATTATAATCACTTATACACTGCCATCTTTAAGTACCTATTCTGTGGTGTATGTGTGTGTGTTGGGGGTCGGTGGGGACACTGTAATAGTCACATGCAGGAAAACCCTTCTGCTGGGCCCAACTGGCACAAGAGGGTAGGTCCTGTTGGTTTCAGTGACATGTTTTCAAGAATGTTTGTTCTCACCAAGGAAGACTACATAGAAGTATCATTGCTCTCACTCAAGCACTATGTTGTACAGTATAGGAACCATCATTATTTGACTTAGCCGTCACTTAGTTCCTTTTATTAATTTCAAGTAAATTGAAAAGATAATGGTCGTGATACTATCGGCTTATGGTGTCAATACAGGGGAATTTGTGCTTTTCCCTGCCCTCCCCATCATAGGAGGTATAGCCAGCATTTATTTATTTCATTTTTCTTTTCTTTTAATTTATTGGTTTATTTATTTTTTATTTTATTTTATTTATTTACTTTTTTTTTTTTTTGGGGGGGGGGGCGGGGCTTTGACCAGGGGCCCGTGAACCCATTCAACATGGCATGTATAGCCATTAGACTGTGCACCATAGCAGTATAGACCTAATATGCTGATTGAAGTTTTCTAGCCTTGCCTCACTTGTAGTTTCTTGCAGGCAATTAGCTGCCTTCTAGAACAATTAGATGTGGTCACAGCAGCATTCAGTGGTGCATGGCTCACGTACAGGCCGCAAGACGGCAGTTATGTATGTTCATGTTGATTAAAGGACTGGAGCAGGAGGGAGGCCTCTCACACATTAAGGTGTATATAGCCTCCAGTAATAGCTGTCTACCCAATTAAGGCACCCTCTCCTGTCTGTAACGGCAATTACACAGCGTTATAGTGATTCAACTGTCTACATTAAC
Organism: Acholoe squamosa; assembly: GCA_949317995.1. Lineage (NCBI taxonomy): Eukaryota > Metazoa > Annelida > Polychaeta > Phyllodocida > Polynoidae > Acholoe > Acholoe squamosa. Next base: position 18,199,874 of record OX439039.1, on the reverse strand, counting down.
CCTTGTCATACTTAGCCCTTTAAATAATAAGGCATCATGCTTGAATATCATTTCATTCATTATTACTGTCCTCAATGTGGGACAGTTGGGTCTAACTGTTGTCTTCTAGCTTTTCATCCTTGATCAAATTGTTTAGTCTATAGAGCCAGGGCTATAGAGGCTATATTGTACATTTTCCGCCAATACTTGATTATGCCTTTTGCAATCACAATTATGAGAAATGACTAATTTTTTAAACAAAGACAATTTGTCATCTTTTGCAAAGGCCATGATTCCTTTAGTCTATGATATGTAAACCAATGTATACATATTACGTGAAATGGACGAATGTCCGCCACTATCAAATATACAAATTGTATTAAAATGATTAGGGAGTGGAACCAAGGTTGACACCCATCCTGGAATTACAATAATCAATAAAGCAAATTATCACCGTCTATGATGCTTATTAAGACAATTATCACATTCAATAATCACTACAAGCATAGCACAAAATGACCCCTCCCTGGGATCCGCCCCGGATCCAGCTGTCAACATGGTCCGTCATTAAGACTTCAAGTGTCACACCCAGCTGTCAGAGTGTGACACCTAGATGGGGAGGTGTGAGAGCCATTATTGTCACACATCAGTTTGTTAGTCAGACCTTTATTTACCTTATTCGCATTAGCCTGAATGGTTTCTTCACAACTGTAATGTTCAATTCATCACTAAAAATGCCACCTTGTCTACATCTCTTAGAGTAAGGCATAGAGCCTGATTCCGATCTATTGCGTTTCCATAGAATATAACAAATTCATTATTGCGGTTTTCTGTAATTGATTCGCTTTACTGCTTAAGGGCGGATCCAGAGGGGGAGGGGGTCTAAGGGGCATGCCCCCCCCCCTAGACCCCGGCCAACCTATGACTCTTAACTATACAGGAAACCGGGTCAGGGACCCAGGCTGTGCCTCCCTAGACCCAATTTTCCTGACTGTGTCCCCCTAGACCACCCCTTTTGGATCCGCCCCTGCTGCCAATAAGTTCGTCTGTAGAAGTAGAGTGTTTCGATTCTGAGCGTCTAATCACGGTCCGTTGATGTGACCCGTGAGTAGTATACACATGTCACACTTTGCACAAATGTCACAGACCATTTACTGGCTATATATGTGCACACCATTACCTCCGTAACAGACTGCAGAGAAACATCCTCCGACTTTGTCTGTACGTTTAGACCCTTTATAATGAACGTTTCAAACAGTCTAGATGATTTAATAGAGAAAGGCACGGGAGATCTGTTGAGTGTGATCATGAAAACGCAAGCAAAGACCAAATGAGTGAGTGCCGTATACAGGAAGTCAAAATGTAATTCTGAGTCATTCCTTTGCTGAGTATAAAACATAATTTCTTGACTAGAGATAGACACCATAAATACACTCTTCTCTGGCCCTTAAATACCTCCACCCCTTTATGCCTCCTCTCCTCAAGAAGAACTGCCCCTAATTTGGAGGAGACGTTTCCTATTTAGACCAATCACCGAGCGGCAGCATCTTCAGTGCGGGGCTGTGACCTTCAGCCGACCTCCGCAGCCCGCCCAAGGTCATCCATCATGGGGGCGGCCATTCATCACGTGAGGGGGAGGCAGGGAGTGCCCGGATGAGGGTTCCTCCAGGGCGGGGGTAAGCGGATGATCAAAGTGCGCGTACTAACCTGCTGTATCGGCCATTCTGCACCAATTGACGACCGCCGCCCAATGGTGATGGAACGTGCTGTAATGGCGGCCTGCGTGTGTGGCCCTCTCTGGCCGCAATCAAACGGACTGAGCACCTCGACAGGCTGGATGAGCTGCTCCTTATGGGGAGGGAAGCGGGGGAGCAGAGGGGTGGGGGAATTTGGCTTTAGACAGGAGGAGGGAGGCAGGGGGTGGGGATATTTTGGTTTAGAATTGGGTTGAGGGAAGGGAAGGCAGGTGGTTAGGGGAATTTGGCTTTAGACATGGGGCAAGGGAAGGGGGGCAGGGGGTTGGGGGGAATTCGGCTTTAGACATGGGGCGAGAGAAGGGTGGCAGATCGGGGAGGTAGACAGGCGGGGTGAGGGAGGAGGAGGCAGAGGGGTGGGGAAATTTGCTTTTAGGCATGGGGTAAGGGAAGGGCAAGAAGGGGGAAATGGGGTGAAGAAAGGGGACGGGTGGGGGAACTTAGCAATACGCAAGGGGAGAACTGCCGTGAAAATGAAAAAATTAACAAAGAAGTAAAAGACAGAGAAAAGGGTATAGTTTATTTCGTTCTGTACATGTTTTCGCTTATTTCACGGTATTCAAAAATCAGTGAATTCATGTCCAGAGTGAATATTTGACAATATCCAATGGAAGTCACCTTCCTGTGTATTCACAAGTCAAACTGCCATCATCGAGTATGGATGGATGGAAGGGAGGTGGGGTTAATACTTGAAAGCATTTAGCACCTTGTTGCCCTGGATGCCAGATCACAATTACCATTACAAAGGAAGCAATGACTACCAATAGTACTGCAAACATAAGGTTTTCTATCATATGCAATAGCGGAATCAAATTACTTTGTTAGTTGTTTGTCTGGGATTTTGTCTGCCAAAAGTTGTCATGTTAGAGATCTATGACCAGTCATCACTACCCTCAGAGATATTTGACCATTATTGATTTTGAAAATCTGTGAATCTAAGTACACGCAAAATTGTACTTTTCACCAGTTCAGCGAAAATTTATACCATTGAAAATATCTACGACCACAGTAGGTATAGTTAGGCATGATAGACGCCCGGTGGTAGACGTGAAGGGGTGGGCAGGCACGACATGCCACTTAGTGTGTAGAGAGTCAGAACGATAGGTGGAAGTGGATCCATCTTGAATGGGAGCGATATGGGGCAGCGTGGGAATCCCTGTGTTATTATAAGTGTTAGTTCAGTGGTTACGAGAGCCAATGACACCACATGTTCCCTCAGGTCTTGTTGGGACACCATGAGTGAAGGGTAGTCCAAGTGTCAGATCTGACACTGTGCTCTACTGTATATCTAACCTATCCCACGTGTCCAGCACCGCTACCGTCATATTGTGTCACTACAACTACAGTAACGTCAACACCAACAGTTGATGTATTGTTTTATTGCATCCATCTGCTTCTTTGACATGACCCTGTCTATGCATTGGTCCCGTCTACTCTAGATAGTATCTGGCGAAGTATTGGCAAATATTTTACAGGCCAGTTGGCCATTTTTAAGGGAATCAAATGGGGGAAAATGATCTTGTACCCCAGAGCAAACTATAGCCCATTGGTCACCAGGTCAGTAGGGTGTTGGTCTTTACCCCTGTCAGATGTATTAATACAGGATCGGTAAGATGATTACAACTAAAGAACCATACTTACCTTAAAAGGATTGACAGGGTACATTATTACCTTGATTGTTTTGCCTTTGTGCCTCGGGGTTTGTGCATTACGGTAACAAAAGTGAGAATGAAGCGTTGAACACTTCACTGCCCTTGATGGGCTATCACTGCTGTCGGATTCCCACGCCTCCTCCTAAACTACCAACCTATACTACATCCAAGATAACAGACTTGGATAACAGCACACATTGCTGTCCTTGATAGGAAAACATGTCCTTGGTATACAAAGATAACACAGGTAATAAGGTCCACTCTACACAACTACACTGGGCCCCAAGGCCACACCTGTCACCACAGATTACCTACTTGTAGTGGTGTTTAGTCAAAGCTGCCACCATGCATTATGTAAGGGTCAGGACCTGGGATTATATCAGTATTGGTTCTACAAACATAACATCGTCAATATTTATTTGCCATAAGAACAACACTCTTGCTGTATAAATGAGTGAGAACTGTATTACTGATTTAGGTTGAAGAAGGTATAATCTGCGTCGAATGTGATTAACATCCCATTAATCATTTAAGGACAGCATGTTTCCCTACCATCCATGTTATTCTGTCTTCATAAAACACCAGCACAGTTTCAGCAAACAGCCTCAGGCTGTTATGCTGCCATGCACTTTAGAATTATACAGCACAGAGGTTCAGCATATGCAGCAATGCCTGTCCTACTTTAGATCATCATTTATAACATAAAAGCTATACTATATTGTGCACTTCTCAAGGGGTTCAACTTTCAGCTATAAACTTATTTACCCTATATGTATATACATGTGTACGTGATGCAGTAATGTTGTGTAATGTCCCCTTGACTCTTGGTTCTTGCTAGGACTTAAACGTGCTGTTTGTAGAGGTTTAGGTAATGTGGGAGTGGAGGGCTCATTTAGCGTGTCACCTGTACTTATTGGTATAATTAGGGGATTGCTATTATTGATATAAACAATCCCCTGTTTACCAAACCAGACCTTGACATGTTTACCCCGTATCAACTGATCAATGTGTGACACCCGCCCATGATGTCACAACTCGTCACCTCATGAGGTGACGATGAAGGAGGCAGGGTATTAATCAAGTTGCCCCCAAATATTTCTTAATACAACATAAACTTTGCAATGATTCCTAGCTAATAAGTGAGTAGTCATTTACCTTGTTTCCTACCTAACATTGATTGTTTATTGTACTGGGAGCCTTCACGGGAAATCTCACTTTTCTCGTTTCCCTTCACGTGTTCAGTCAGCCGTTCTCCCCTTTACCCACCTACCTCCCCACTCTGACTTTGGAACCGTTCTTGAATTTTGCCTATACATTGTATATACACTGTAAAAACAGTGTTTATCTTTAAACGCTAAAAGTGCTAATGATGTTTAGAGGCTACACATCTATGAGATCTAAACAGATTTCAGGTGTGCTAAACACATGATTTCTGAACACTCAAACAGCAAAGATGTTGATGTGTTTAGGTGTGTATCATTTCAACACCATGATTATGAGTCGTTAGTTTTTAAACACTGATGGTCATGAGTGTTTGGTTTTTAAACACCTATGATTATGAGTGTTAAGATTTTAAACACTCATTTTGTGTGTGTTTAACCTTTAAGCACATGTTTTCTAAACAAGTGAGGTAAACATGTTTAGGTGTTCAATCACTAAACACATATGTTTAGACATCAAACAGTTGTAATTTATCCCACCAGGTTCATTACGGTTCATGACAGTTTTTTCTCCACACAACTAGAAGTTAACCTATCTTCAAACATGTCAAATTAACATTAAAACCTTTTATTTGTGGTAACAAGACACACAAGCATGACGTTTATCCTGCATTGAAAGATTCTTTTTTGAAATTTAGTGATTACTGATGTGCACAAGAGAAGTAGTTTGCTAAGAAACCCATTATGTGGAATATAGAATGATACAAAGCAGAGGACTCTTGGACATGATACAGTTCTCCTTCAGAGGCTACTTTTCCCTCTCCTCCTCTGAGAGGTAATGTAGTGCGAGGTTTATGTATACTTCCAAAGAAGTGCCATCACCCACTCAGAAACATTATCAAATTATTTGCATAAGAATATAATGTTACAGCAGGAAACACCAGAAACCATTCATAGAATTAACATTTCCCAAGTTAAACACAAGGAGAGTGTTTAAACACTTGCTATATCTAAACTCATCGGTATCTAAACGTGCTTTCTCTAAACATATTTAGAAAGTAAACATGTTTGGAAGGAAAAAAGTGTCTCAAAATGTGGGACAATGTGGTAGTGTTTAGCAAAGTGTTTAGCTATTAAACATTGGGCGTTTACAATCTAAACACTGTTTTTACAGTGTATTTCTATATCTTTCTACAACCCTGTCCCCGCCCTCTTAGTCACCTCCCCCCTCAATCTATAAACCGAACTTACTCCATCCATCTATAACTTCATTTTCACCTGCCGATCTTCCCCCTCACATCCTTCCCAATTCCTCCCATGTAGTCACCCCCCCCCCCTCCCCTCCCCTCTCTCTCCAGCCTCTTCATGTCTCCTCCAGTGCTTGCTTTTTCCGTGTCCTTCCTCCTCCAGCAGCCAATTTCCCATCTCAAATGTCAAAAGCCGATTACTCTCCTTGCCTGCTAATTTGCCTTTCTCCATCTCTCGGTGTTTTTGTGTTATGTCACTAAATCGTAGCAGCCCTGACTTTCTTCTGTCCGCCCAAGGATAATTCTCCCCGTAATCAGACTGGGCATATTTAGAATCTGTTAACCTTTTAGGGATAGCATAGTGTTTGAAGTATTAGGTACTATTGACGGCATGATGCAGTTCTGCCGAGTGAAGCAGCGTTCATGTATCTCTGCATCAAGTTTTAATACACTCCCAAATGATGCAGAAAAGAAGCACCGTTGGGCTACATACCAGTGCTGCATAGGCGCATCGTGCAGATTCTTCTGAATCCTTAAGGCATCATGACAATCTTTAAAGGGATAAAATACCTGTTAGTGGGAAGAGGACAGGGATGTAAGAGAACTGCATTACCAGTGGGCCCTGTGTGATTGCACCGCCAATTTAAGCCATTTAACGGGGACCTTTGATTTTAGGATTGGGTTGAAAATACAGGTAGGTGGCTTATTATGTGTAATCATGGACTCTGTGGGATGTGGCTACGGTAAAGGGGTGGGGGTGATGCTCTGTGCATCCCCAGGTGTGCTCAGACAAGGTAGGCCTTGTTCACTGTCTGTGTCCCTGCCTCTTACCACAGCTTTGATTTATATGGATGACATTGCAGACATTTTAATAACCTTTAATATTGACAGTTAGATAATGTGAACAGTTATACAAGGAACAGAAAATTGCTCTTTTTCGTTTCGACTCAGTTGAAATGATATGTTGAATACTGTGATTATTTGCATTTAATAAAAAGGTTAAGGTTGATACAGCCTGTACTTTGGACTAATTTGAAACTATCATATTCTTTAGATTCACTATTGTAATTGTTTCTTTTTAGATATTTTATTCATTGCAATCAAAAGCACACGTGTTCAAAGAACAGTCCTTTGAAGAAAGGTGAGTGGAAGAAAGGTGAGTGGAAATGGCATTGGAGCATAGGATCATAAATGAGCCTCACCCTCACCTTCCCACCAGTATAATATTGGGGAGAAGAGAATATGATTTATTATTTTGTTGTGCAACGCTAACCCCACATTTATTTAGTTCCGTTTCTGTGGTTCCTACACTTTAAGGACAACATGATACTTCAGGTTTTATGATCAGATAGCGGTTGGATGTGTATTTTTTACACAGATAGTGGTTGGATGATCAGCCGCTATCTGTAGAACTTCAGATAGCGGTCTTTGAGACAGATAGCGGTTGTACACCCCTACTACCCCCAGCCGTGGGTTGGATATAAGGTGTGCAGTATTGTGTTTCCTGCAGCAAATATTTACAGCAGTGTTTGTGGGGTCCTACCGACCTGTAGACAAGGTCTGGTAGGGGTTAGTCTGCAGGTGGTGCATGCTGCAGAAACCTGGTTCACAGCTTGCAGCTTATAAACATGGAGGGGTGGAGGACAGGGGGAAGGGGTGACAGGAGGAGGAAGCTGACCACCGCAAACGAGTAGACATCTCAGCCTCCCAGTGTTCTTTGTTTTCGTCAAAACGAAGCACACACTTAATATTCCTGACCAAAACCCTTGCCAAGTGTGCCATTTATATTGTATCTTTCATTGTTGATTTTCAGGTACATTTAATTTGCTCTATGATTATTTTCTTGAAAAGCTATCGTGTTTAGAAGCCATGTTGAAGATGTGAGGACTGCTGTTAAAGTGCCTCTAGTCTCCATGATATCACCAAGAGGTGTCACCCCATAGGAAGGTCTCCAGTTTATGGCCCTTTCTCAGTAACCTGTCGCTCCCACAAGGTCACCGCAAAGCCAGAACAAGGTCCCGGCGAGGTCGCTGAGGTCACTGCTCATTAAAACCACATTGACCTCATTTAATTCCCAAATGGCGGTTTTCTCAGATAACATCTAATTATGTGCATCCCATTCCAACCAGTTGGTGTCTACTACATTTCCTACAGTTCTGACACCTCGCGGTGGCATTGTCATTGGCTATTTTACCTATTTAGAACTCTCATTAGTAGGTGAGAGGAATACCCTCAATAACTGGCGGAAGTGGGCCTAAAGGTGTCAAGAAGTGGTCGGAGTTGACATGTGACACAATCATTCTCAAATCAAAGGCCTATACCGGAGGGTCTTTGACAAAAGGTCCTGTAAGCAACAAACCAGTGATGAGGTATATGAATATTCATGAGGTGTGGTAAGATGTTTGATGGAAACAAGACTGTTGTGTGGCCGACAAAACTCCCGTATCTCTGACGTAACATCTGATGAAACCTTTAAGGTGTGTATATAAACCCTTTCAGGAATCTACGTATATATCTTTCCAACGCTCTCTGTGAGTCGGGCAGCAACTCTGCCTCTGTCTCTCCTTATGTTTCCCCATTTTTGTCTTGGTCTCCCCTCCTTTCTCTGTCTGTCTCTCCCTCTCTCTGTCTCTTTGTATCTCTGTCTCTGACCATCCCCGTCTCTTGTACCCCCTCTGTCTACGTCTGCCTCTCTTGATACCCCAACCCTCGCACCCCCATATCTTCTTATGAGGCTTCAGCTTGTATTGGTATCTACATCAAGTGACAACCAGTAAATGCTCTTTGGTTACCATGACAACAGGTGTAAACATGTATACATAGTGCTGAGACAGCCACCTGTCCACACCGCGCCTGCAACAACCACCTACGCCCCCCCCCAAACATACACACATTCCACACATCCACTGCCACATACACCCATAGTGCTGTATATACCTGTACCATCGATTTTGTATTGTATCCCTGGCAGGTTTGTTAAATAGTACATGAGTTTAGATTATTTATAAAATCGTTTATAAAGTATGGAAGGTGGATACACCATTAAGGTTGTTCAGGTCCTATCAGACAATATTTAGGTGTTTCACAGCACCTATTCCATGGGTTTGTTAACATCTAGGATTTTATATATATTCCAACCTTTACTATCACCATTATTAATCATTGATAATGCAAAAAAAAAAGAAAAGTTTCCGGTCACCCGACCGACCTCAGCCCAAAGGGGCCGACCTCAGCATTTTCTTTCATTTTTTTAAAAATAATTTTCCGATTTTTTAAAGATTTCTTTTTCACATTTTTCCGATTTTCTGACTTATTCATCTCAAAATATACATTCGAATCCTACCACATTTTTCCGATTTTTTGAATTATTCATCTCAAAATATACATTCGAATCCTAACCACCTATTTCCTCATCATTTTCTCAAGTTATATGGAGGAAACCATCATTTCTTATGATAACCAGTGAAAATCTAGCAAAGTACGACTATATCAGGCCTTGGATTCTAAAAAAGAAAAAAAGAAAAACAACTAAAAACCGACCTACCTACTTACCTACCTCAACTTTTTTGAGCATGTTACCGGAAACGTACAGTTTTTTGGCCTACTAGTAAGCTACACTCAGCATTCAATTCCCACGTTAAGGGTGGGGACAGGAATCTTTTCCCAGGGCAGCAGGAGACAGCTCATCTTATTTTACTACCCTGTCATCTCTCCCTGTACTAAGATCCTGATGCTCGTTTACTATTACCGTGATCTTTTACCATGTTATTACCTTGAGCTGCTCCAACACTGCTATTCACACACACAGTGAGACAGACCTAGGTGTGAGGTAGAGAATGACCCTTGAGGTGGGTAAACTGGTAAGGGGTGTGTTTAGGGGATTAGTGTCCCAGATTTATGTTAGCTGGAAGCTGAGTATAAACAGGGTCAGGTGAAAGGGGGTTGGGGGATGGGGGCTCTTGTTTTATGCAGGTATATCCCTTGTACACTTCTTCCTCCCACGCGCCCCAGGGTCCACACAGAGGGAGGGGGAAACAAGGGTAATGTGGCAGTATACATGGCCTTATATCCATTCATCCAGGTTACAATAATGTACAAAATTTGCCGTGCAGCCTTTGTTCTATTTTAGGGAATATAAGAGATGTTTTGCATGATATCATAACACATGCGCGGTTTACCAAAGCAGCGAACATCTGATATATCTCCAGTGTTCAACATAAGGCAGGTAGTTCTGTTGATAGGCTGGCAGGATGTTTATGAGTGGATTAGGATGAAGGAAGTGGGAAGTCCCAGAATAAAGGAGTGAACAACTAATTGGTAATGACCTTCCACCATCAAATTAACCACACTAACCCCCCCCCCCCCATTAAAGAACACTGCCAGTGGTATTGTTTACTGTCCACCATAGGACACCTTGTTCTGTTTACTTGGTGACAGCATGGTTTGATGGGTGTGGAGGAACATGGGGGGGGGGGTGAATGTGGTTAAGGTTGGAGACATATTAAGGTTTTAAAGTGATGGAGACGGAAGTGGATGTGGTGGCGAGTGTAAATGAGGAATAATGAGGGTGGTTTACAGGTTGGGTAAGGTGTACTGTCAAATGGCACCTGTTGGACATTTTACATGTATAAATTTTCATATACACATCAAGAATAATATAGTCTAGTATTCCTGTTCATATAAAGTTTAGTGGAACCCTAAAAGGATCACATAGTTCTTCAATGTGTTATATATTTGTGTCTTCATTATACAAACAAACCGAGCTTTTGGATTAAAATGGCTGCAGGTATACATTACAGATTCATTTACCAAACCGATTAGCTTGACACTGCGTTGATGGCCTAGAGGCCTTGGACATCATCTTCCAGACAGCAAAGGGTTTCAGCTGTTGTCAGGCGTTTTCCTAATCAAGAAATGGTATTTGCATCATTAATCCACTTTTAGCCTGAAAGTGAGCCCCCTTAAATACATCAAACCAGGCATGTACAATGCTGTCCAATTGCCTGCCCCATCATTATATCTCACTTGCAGCCACACCTTAACAGGTGGAACCTCGCATGTCATGTATGCGATTAATTAAATACACTTAATTGTGATTATGATTATAATTGTAACCAGAGGTGCTACATGTGTTTTAGATAACCTATAGAAAAAATACAGGTGAGTGTATTGATACCTCATGGCAACAATATTAATGACGGCGAGTATTCAGAGAGTATGCGGCCATTATAAGGGGGAATCTTTTTACCAGCTCTTGACCCATAGAAGCTTCCCTGGTCCATCTTAAGAAGAGCCTTAATCTCATCTTTTCTGCCCCTCTCTGTGTCTGGTGCACATAATATTATGTGGGGGCACTGACACACGTTCCTCCATCAATGGATATCTCATGTATAGTAGTTTCCTCTCCATGAATATAACCTGAGCTGTATACTCACTCCCTCTTGACCTACAAAGTTCCCCATCCTCCAAAACACAGTACAACCCCATGGTACCCACACCTACTACACCATTCCTTCACGGTACCACTTCTCCAGTACACCGTTCCACAGATGCCCAAGCACCACCCACACTTACACGCTCCAGCACATGCCGCACAAGGCTCCTCCAGTTACCAATACATTAACACAAACATGGGTCTCTGGCACGCTTGAAACATTTTTCCTATTCCGCCTGTATCTTGCTATAGAAATCCTGTTGAGTGGGGACCTTCATGTGAGGGCATGGAGGAGCAGAATAACTTTATTGGGAGTCCACGCAGGAGGAATTCTCCTTCCATTCTACTAGAGGGCGTACCAGATTTGTATAAGGCGACAAACTCGGCGTTTCTTGTGGCTTGGGCTGAGCATGTGGGCAGCTGGTGTCCATATGCGTGGGCCCAGGCCTACATGCTTGTCTTTTGCTGTGGGATTCCCCCTCAGTGAACCATGTCTGAGTGATCAAAGGCCATGGTTTGTCTGGCCCTGCCTATGGGACCAGGCAAATAAAAGAACACTTGCTATCCTTCGAAAAGAGTAGGGGAATGAAGCCCCGGTAGCGGTTTTCACCCTCACCCCTCCTCATAGATGCGGTCATTCATCTCATAGATTCAGTCATCCATAGATGCGGTCACCGCTGTGTTGGGCAAGCAGCATTATAAATACCTGTCTAGCTGTTTAGGACAAGCAGCTTTTAAATATATGTCTCGAATGAGAAAGATAGGACTTGATGTCTGATGAATACACAGAATTTCTGCTAACTTTTAAGTACTATTAGTGGACGTAAAATCAACCAAACCAAACTTTTTATATCTAGCTAGATAGCATAATAAGTGGCAGACCAATATTAAGAGCAATGTATAATAATACCGACCCACAGTAATACCTGTTGCTCACTATTGCTCATTGTTCCCAAGTTGAACTGGTTACATGGGGAAAAATATAGTTATAATTATACCCTTCCCTGTTCCAAATATCTTTCTTGAGAGCCTGATTAATACAAGTTCCCATCGTATGAAACTTCATTGGGCAAATAGATGACCCTCATAATATATATCCAGACTCTAGATAGATGGTTCAAATTACCCTATACTTTATCAGGTCCTTACCTCTGAGGTAGTTTGTGGTTTAATCTGACCACATCCCTGTAAATCTACCCGCCTTAACGTCCCTACCTTACACCCGTACACCGTACACCCTCCATCACCCACAGGACGTCGGACGAGAACCCGCGAGAACAGAGGTGCTAGAAGGAGGTATCGCCGGAAGTATCGGGCGTCGACAGGTGCGCAGAACGAGCTGATTCCGCTTATTAGGCGCGCAGAGACTTCCGGTTACGGACCTGACGACGTCTGTCTTCACTTCCGCCGTCTGTGGGGACCACAAATTGGCCGTCGGGGTGGGATACGAGAGGGAAGAGTTGAGGTGAGTTGAAGGGTATAGGATTCCTATCATCTTAAGACACAAACATGGTTTGTTTCCTGCATTAAGACTATGTAAGTTTATACCCTAAGAAAGCGGTCTCAAATTGTCACATACATCCTGGCTTATGTTTAACAGGAATCATTACCAACATGACGTCATATGCCATCACTTCATATTCATTTGTATTCAATATTACAATATTTCGACCATTGGAAAGATGACAGCCCTATTGGATCGGCATGATACAAACCTAATAAGGGAGTGGGTTTGAGGGGGGGGGGTTCGTAAAATTTTCAGACCCCTCCCGAGGGGGGCGCTAAAAAGGTTTTGACCCCTCATGAGGGGGGGGCTAAACAAATTCACCCTCTTTTTACCAAAAAAAGCCCGCACGCTACTATAGATCAAAGAGGGGCGCGAAAGTTGTCCACGCCTCCGGTGCAGGGGGGGCACAAAAAATTTTGACTGCTGTCGAGGGGGGAGCGTAAAAACCCACCACCCCCCTGTTGATAAATAATGACCACTCCCTAAGTAACTCACCATGACTTATGAATACAAGGGGCTTTAGTCATATAACACCCCTCCAGCCCTTAAATAGTTAGCATGTATACAGTGACCACAATTACCATGTACATTGTGCATGGATAAAAACCAATGGCCCTTCAATACATGGTAATTGCAAACTTCCTCTAACATCCAATAGTTCCATTCAACAGCAGCATATAGCAGAGTAGAAACAAGTAAATGGTTGCATAAACCTTTAGAGGCCACATTACGTATGAAGGCATGATGCACACCATGATATCATCATGATGCTCTGGTGAGCAAGTTTACAGTGATATAGACGTGCCTCATACCTAACATCGAGTCTGATACATGTTCACTGATGCACCAATGAAGTGGTACACCATATCGACAAAGGGATCAGTTTGAACCTAGAAATCCCACCTGTTACCCATAGAGGGTTATATACCATCAGTATACATAGCCTATAACAGAGAGGCATTCTGTTACGTTTAGTGACTACGTCTGCAGTGTTTGTTGGATGCTTACACACTGTTGACCGTCCGACTTAGGGCCCAGACAAAGTGTACCCTTCCCTCAAACACCACCCCCCACCCCCATCCTAACATCCCTATAACGCAATGTGCTAACGTTATGTTCCCCTGTAAACTTAGTTCAGGGTAGTCTCCTCTGATATTAGATTAGGGTCCTGGCCATGATGGACTTTATCAGGGCTACAAACCCATAATGAGAAGTAGAGGGTTTCTAATCAATGTCACAAAGGTGCCTATGAAAGACCAAGGCCAAACATTAATGTTAAGTTCTGTTGTCTCGATGTAGGGAATCTGCTACAAAATGGTCATGATATAGTCTAAGGCTCACACACCAGAGCCCCCTGGTGGGTGGATGACAGACCAGCAGTGACAGCAGCAAACATACAGCACGAGATGACTGGGCGGCAATACTTCCTGAGGACGGAAATGGACGTAATTGCCGCTCCCCTCGTCCAGCTTTGAAGCACCTACCGTCCCACAACTGGACAGTCACGTTAAGCATGACGGGAGGAAGTCATTCAACTCACCAGGTGACATAATGTAGGTGATGAGCAATGTGAGGGACTAGTGGGTATAGGGCCACTTTGCTAAGGATGGGTGGATAAAGTGGCCAGTGGGCTGGATCCCATTTTGTGAGAGTTAGAAAAAAAAAGTCATGTGGTATTTATTTGAAAAAATTGGAATTTCAAAAGCCTACAATCAGGAATGCTAGCAAAGTCTAAGGGTATTAGCTAGAATTAATTCCCCCTCCACACTGATAAATGAAGAACGAATAGATAATTGAATAAAGAAATAGATACATAGAGCAGAGTGACTTCTTGTTTCTTCCCATCCCTGCACTCACATTGTCAGGATCTTTCCCTATTTGTGATTGGTGACAAGGAGGAGGCAATCACAGTATTGGCCAATCCCCTGGGTACATGCTGATGTGTTAGTGTTTGGGTGAGGGGGTGAGTCTGTGTACAATGTGGTAACATTGGGTAAGGCAGCACACAGATCACACTGGCCGTGTTAATGTATGGACAAGTCTTTGTACGTGGTGTACGAGATTTGTGGTTCTGACTGCAGGAAATAGACACCATTCCTCTGTTGTAATATTCTATGGTGGACAATGATCTCTGTGATGTCAGGATGGGGATACATGGGTTGTAATTCTAGCTGCTCTTGTAGTTATTCAGAGAGACGTTCCATAGATTCCATCACTGGTGGTGTATGTATGTGATTGCTGTTGTTGTTGTTGTTTTAATAGATGTTATTTGTGTACTAATGTTAAATTAAATTGTTCACAGAGAGTGAGTGACATGGATGTCATCCGTATGTTGCTGCTGCTCTCCATGCATGGCATTGCTTTACTCCTACAGGCTACATGACCTTTCGACCATCTAGGTCACCTTATGAACTTGACCCTACCATCGTTGTAGAAGTGCTTCCCTTGAGTATACATGTTTAACAATATAATGTTGTGTTCAGCAAGCCCGAGTCTGGTTACAGGTTGAGGGTTGGGAGAGCCTCGGACAGAGATGATGATGACAGAGGAAAAGTTGGAGATAGACAGAGACAGACAGACAGACAGACATTAATCCAGAACGAGACACACACTGAGTACCAAACCATGTGACTGTGGAGTCCCATACCATGTGACTGCGGGCGGCAGTGACATGTTTGGCACATTTCATGCATGGTGTCCCACACTTTACCACGTGCCCCACTGTGGGCGATAATTGGTGACAATTACAGCTTGTGAGCGTGGGTGGTGAGGAGTGGGGAGGTGGGTGATGGAAAAATCAAAGTAGAACATTGAAATCAACTGGGGATTGAGGGTGGCATAGACTCTGTAGCACACTATTGCACTTACAGTGTAAATAGTCTTCAACTCATATGGAAGGGAATGTACATAGTGTTAGGGGAAGGCTGATTGCCTACCGTCACTACGTGGGACAGATATGACCGCACACAGATTAGGTAAAGGCAGAATTTGGGCCTTTTCCCTAAAGGTGATTGCTTTCTACTATACTTACACCATATTTCACTTATGGCTCAATATCAAGGTTCTAGGGATCAAAATATATTAAAAAATACCAAATGGGAAGCTAGTATGCGGTTTATAATATATTTATTAATGTTACTCACTATCTCAGGAGATATCCATCAAAAGGTCACAATATTCTCAATAGTAGTTCATATTATTAAATATCCAATACCGGTCTCACAGTACATAGCCATACACAGTTCACAATATAATAAAGTTCAGGTTCCAGAGCTTAACAAAATACAACATAAAAACAGGCAGAGGGTTCTAAATAAAGTCACAGTACCTTTAGGGTTATAATGCTACAGGTTTCCTGGTAGCATATATAACCCACCCCTAGAGTCCTAGCAGTCCCTGGCTATATCTGCTCCCATAGCCACTCCACACTGGGAACTGCTGCTCCTAGGCTCCTAGCTCCTTGCTCTCTGGACTCCTACTGACTGTCTCTAACCTTTCCAACTCTATTTAACCTCATCATTGTTAGCCTGCTATAACCATATTTGGACATTGAACAACCCCCAACTAGTGTGTGGCTTGGTTGTCACACCCTGAGTGGTAGAGGTGGGGGAGGGGGGGGGGCTGGTGGCACTGAAACTAAGTGGGAGTACCAGCTTTAGCACATCCACCTCCACCCTGGAGCTGACAGCCCACACAGTTGCACTCTAATACCCATCATATTTCTAACCAAATATATATCAAAATGCCTTTGCAACATTAATATACAAATAAATGACAATTGATAAGATTCCAATATTATATGTTATATAACATTGCATCATATTACCAAAGCTCCGCAGATATAACCCTACATTACACCTCGGGAACTAAAACGTTTTGTACCACTCAAAACTAATTATAATCACCTGAGAGTTCACCGCTTTTATGGGTATTTTCAATTTTTTTTTTTTTTTTTTTTTTTTACATAAGTTACTTTATTTAAATGGAATAATGCATGAAAAAAAATTCTTATTTTGTACACGCAAATAGTATAACCAAACATCTAACTGGTCCTTTTAAAACTCACAATTCTTGAATATAACACACTGTCCATAAGACTACCATATATCTTTGTTACTGATTATATTTATCAACCGGGATCTTATTCAAGATCCTATCTTATCTCTGACAAAAACAAATACATATTCATCAAAATTATACACATGAATTATATCACAGCACAGAAATAGCTAACTGATTGTGCATCAACCAGGATCTTATTCAAGACCCTCACATACATATAAAAATTTCAACATCAAGTTTGATACATTTACCTTGTTGAAAATAATCAATACAAAATATTTTCTTTTCCAGTTACAATAATTATCACCTATATATCATCATATGATCATCATACATATCAAATCTTCTTAAACCTTCCAATAGATAACAAAACTTGATGGGGACTCAAGCAAAGTAACTTCTTGGTTGGCTGACACATAATGGGCTTGTCCCTGTGCCGAGAGACAAAACCCACCATGTAATATCTCTGTCAATCATGTGCTCATGCCTTTGTATTGTGCTTGGATCCGAAAGGTATGACTTGTGACCAGTCCACCCTTTAACACCAGTCACCATCTCGAAGCCCTACTGCTACCATTGATATCATCAGCCATCTATTTCAACCAGGCACCTAGCCTACATAAACTCAGCATCTGATTATCAAAGAAAAAAAGTGAAATAAACACAATCAAAACATGGCATACATGACACTCATCTCAACCATGGCATGGGTAACAATGTAAGTCTCATACTTTCTACAACCAATAATACTCAGTTCAGAATCTCTTCACGTAGCACCTTAAACTTAATTCCACTTACCTTTAGGGAACAGCTTCCTGGCTCGATCTAAACATCCTAAACTAATTCTCTGTTATTATCCTTAGACTTATTTTACGCAATTAAAGACTTACCTTTAACCTGCCAGCTATTCTCTCAAATCTGTAACAATGAGTGGTATTTAAACTGAGACAAATAGCTCAAAGCTAACTCAGATAGGTGGCTGGGAAATCACATTCAAAGCTTGCCTCTACTCAGCCAAACCACACATCAGGTCAATGGCTCCTACACACCGTCTTATGCTGCCTGACTTGGCACATTAGATATCTATTGGATGCAGCTATTTCCTCTGGGCCCCTGCATCCCAAGCTTACTCTTATGTGTCCCCTGTGCTCTTGCAACACTCCATGCAACTTATGCCCCTATGTGTCACAACACACCACCTACAGACCCAAATACCTCTGGCATCTGCTCCTGTCACATTCTCAGTACCACACATTGATTTTAAAGTCAAATCCAGGTTGTTTTTGTCCAATGAGGTTGATCTAGGTACATAATGCTGGTCTTTTGGAACCAAATACTCGTATCAGTATGGAACCTTACCAAAGCACTGCCTAATCACCCCTCTATTCGGGTTAAATCGTAAAGAAAATATAAAATCATGATGCTAATAGGAACTGAACAAAAACATTAGCTTTGTTTTTCAGTCCTCCATGAGGTGAAACATAGCAATGAACCTTAGTCTGCTCCTTTCACAGCTTATCACAATGATACACTTGTCCCTTCGATTTAATAGTTAGAAGTAATTGGGCTTGCTACCACATAGATAGACCTTTTGTCTGAAATGGTCTTTGTTAGGTTTCATATAACTTCTGTACACCTGGTTTGGCATATAGATGTGATACTCAACCCCTTTCTTTCAATTGGGTTCCCAGAGCTCTACTTTATACACCATGAGCTGGCTTGCCCTTTGGTGGTTGAGCTCAAATGAGAAAAATATGTGTACATCACCAGTAGTCTAATAGGCTGGGTTGCCTGCTTAGGACACTACATGTACTAATTACAAGGTTAAAAATCTGGTTCTATCTTACAAACATCTATGCAAACCTATAGCTCTCCTGTCGCGAAAAGAAAAGCATGTAAACATAGTGTTAAGACTGTAAGTTCATCCCCAGTACATCATACATCTGGATAATGCATGATATGAAACAGTAAAATAGAAAGAAAGTTACTACTCTAGAAATGGTATGGTATTCAGTTACAGATTTCACACAGTATAAGCACCACAAGTGTAACACGCTGCGCAACGGGTACACCTAAAAATATAAGCACCATCATCTATAAACTAGAATACTTTCCATTTAGAATTTATTTACACATTTACCGAGATCTTAATCTCGGCACATCTCTGACTCTATTTGTGAGATCTGTTGTCACAAATTTACTCTTGGCCAGTGCATCAAGATGGTCAATAGATAACCACAAAGTATCTCCATCCTTAAAATGGACTAAATATTTCACACCCTCTCCTCTTGGTTTGCACACATCACTAATCTTAGTTATTTCATGATATGTGGGTAGGCCATCGATGGGTATCGACTTTGCTGCCCTGGGCACAAGTCTATGACTCACTGGAATCAGCGCTGGAGGATCAGTTGGAGGTGGTTCTGTGGGCACTGTCTCTGGCTCACTTGTCTGTCCATCCTCCATATCTTCCTCATCCTCTCCCTTCGGGATATCTTCCAGCACCTGATCGTCATCTGGCTCCTCTATTCTCGGTTCTAGTGTGAAACTGTCCACCGGGAGATCACCCTCATCTAGATCTTCTGGATCTTGGATATTTGGTTCATCAGCCATAGGTTTGGCCCATCTCTTTTCTACCTCTTCCCTTGACAATCCCTTCTTTAGTCTCATAATTGTCACTGGCCTGTTCATAAATTTCCCACTCTTGGCATGTCTCAGAAACACTGTTGTTTCAGTATGGTATCTCACCAACAGATATGGTCCATGGAATATCTTGGCCAACTTCAATTTTGTCTTTGGGTCCTTGATTCTTGGCCAGTATAACCAGCATATATCTCCCTCCTTCAATTTTGGATCATATGCTCCACGATCATACCGCTTTTTCATCTGTTCTTGGACATGCTTCATGTGCCTTCCTGCACATTCTGCAGCTATCTCCTGGGACTTGAGAATATCTGCAAGATGTTCATTCACACTTTTAACCTCTTCTGAATCAAATTTGAGTTGATTCTCAGTTGGAAATAGAGGTTCTACTCCATGACTCATCATAAAGGCTGTATGCCCTGTGGCATACGCTGGTGTAGAATTCAAGCTGAACTCTACTGCCTCCAGATGCTTGTCCCAGTCTTTTTGATTCTCACTCACATAATTCCTGATCACTCCTAATATTGAGCGATTTGTTCTCTCAACAAGACCTGAGGCCTGAGGATGCAACACAGAATTGAATTGTTGTTGGATGTTGTAGGTAGCACACACTGACTCAAATACTTTACTTGCAAAGGACTTGCCATTGTCCATAACCAACCGTCTTGGTGTTCCAAACCTACAAATCATCTTGTTGTAGAATGCCCTGGACACTGTGCCTGCTGTCAGATCTTTTACTGCAAAGCAAACAACAAACCTTGAATAATAGTCAACAAGAACTAATATATGTTCATTGAAATTGAGTGTCGGAGGCAATCTTTCGAGGGCATCTAGGTTCCATGTGTCGAAGGGCCTTGGACATGGGTCTCTTAAGATTAGAGGAGGTTTAATTGGCCTTGTCATTCTCTTTGTTTGAGCACAGTCTTCACAAGAGGCACAATAATCAGTGACATCCTGTGACATCTTAGGCCAAAAATACCTGGATCTCATTGCACCCAACATTTTGTTGACACCAAGATGACCTCCCATTGGGTCATCATGGTGTGCCATCAAAATCTTCAACCTTAGCCCTTGGGGCACAACAATCAGTGCTGTAACCTCAGCCTTTGGTCCAATCGAGACATCCATGAAGTACAATATTCTGTCCACTATAGTATAATGAGCTTCTCTCAACACCAAAGCCCTAGCTTGCTTTGCATCTAGTGGCAACCTATCATTAACTAGATAGTCCCTCACACTATGACAGAAGTCATCACCCTCCTGCTCTTCCCACATCTCATCTCTAGAGATACCAACGAGTGGGAAGTGCTCTTTTGACTGCCGCTTGACCTCAGCTGTGTACTTCTTTCTTTTAAACTCTCGATGTGGTGCGTTCTCAGCTCTTAGCACTGCTAGATCCATTAAATCTGGACCAAACCATATATGCTCCTCCTGTTGAATCAAATCATGTTGTGGGCTAATCTTATCACTGAAAGTAACCCTTTTCTTTGGATGATCTGATTTCTTCATGATCTTTTTCTTATACCTTCTCTCTGCTCTGACTCTCCTTCTCTCCCTCTTTGGAATCCTGACCTTTGAGGCAGGCTTAGAAGACATAAGAGACTGCATCTCACTAGTACTGATGGAACTCAGCATAGGAAATGATTCCATCATCTCCTCAATGTTATCCTGCTCATACGGCTTACCTTCCAGCCTACTCAGAGAGTCGGGAACAACATTCTCCTTGCCCTTAACATGCTCTACTTTAAATGTGAACTGTCTCAAATCAGCTGCCCATCTGATTTGCCTAGGTGACAGCTTGCTCCTTGGGTTTAATATGTATTGAAGGGGTGCATGATCTGTTCTTATCAAGAACCTTTTACCCTCTAAATACACATGCCAATGAAGACAAGCATATACAATACCTGCTAACTCTCTATCTAAAGTTGAGTAGTTTCTTTGGGCTGGGCTGAACAACTTTGCTGTATAGGCCACTGGTCTCAGATTGTCATCCTTATCATATTGGCTCAAGGTTGCACCGATGCCATAGTCTGAGGCATCTGTTGTCACAATAAACTCCTTTCTGAAGTCAGGATATAAGAGCAGATTATCGGATACCAGAGCCCTCTTGAGATCTTCAAAAGCCTCTGTGTGTTCTTCAGTCCACTCCCACTCCTTTCCCTTCTTTGTGAGATCATACAGACGTCGTGCTCTTGTGGCATAGTTAGGTATGAACTTCCTATAGAAGCCACTCATACCCAAGAACCTCCTGACATTGGTGGGATTCTTTGGTGTTTTGATATCCTTGATAGCTTGTATCTTTTCCGGATTTGGTCTGATTCCTTCCTTATTCAGGACATGGCCTAGAAATGGGACCTCAGGTGCTGCAATAATGCACTTGGCTGGCTTAAATTTGAGCCCTGCCTTCTGGATTCTTTTCAGAACCTCACCCAAGTCTTCCAGATGTTGTTCAAATGTGTTTGAAAACACGAGAATGTCATCTATGTAACAGATACAGTTTTTGAACTGTAACCCTTTCAAGACAAGGTCAACCACCATCTGGCAACTACGAGAGGAATTCATTAATCCCATACTCATCCTTTTGTACCTGAACTTACCAAATGGAGTTAAGAACCCTGTCTTATCTCTGCTCTTCTCTGTGATGGGAATTTGATGGAACGCCATCTGCAAATCGAGAGCTGAAATGAAATTGGGCTGCATCTGACCCACAGCATCAATGGCATCCTCTATCTTTGGAATAGCCAGATACTGTGGCACTGTAACTGCGTTCAGATTTCGATAATCACAAACAAGCCGATGCCCTCCACTTTTCTTTGACACAAGAAAGGCAGGGCTAGACCAGCCCCCATCGTAGCTGGGTTCCAAGATTCCCAATCTTACTTGCTCATCAATATGCGCCTTCAATTGTTCTCTCCTTTTGGGTGATATCCTGAAAGGCATCTGCTGTACAGGCTTAGCCCCAGAAATCAGTTCTATCTCATGTTCTATCCAATCGGTACAACCCACCATACCATCTGGTCCTACAAAGGCTCCACAGTTCTCTCTTAGAAGGGCATCCATCCGTGCTCTCTGCTCCTTTGTCAACTTTGACCTAGAATAATCGACCGCTGGAATGAAACTGGGTTGTCTCTCCTGCTTCTGTGCCCTGCCTTCAACCTGTGGCTCAAACATTTCCATTGAAGATACCTGTATCACCTCAACGTCTCTGGACAAACTCAATGTCCCTAGAGCCGTTCCTGGCTTCACCTCAATTTCCTGGTCTGAAAGGTTAACAAATCTCACAGGTACAGTGCCCTCATGCACTCTCACACAGCACCTAGCTGTCCACAATCCTGTCTGTTTTGCTACCTTAAAACCTACATAAGTCAGAAACGTACCTTCTTTGAAAACGTCATCCACAGGGAGGCTGCACAGCATCTCAGTATGTGCTGGCACTACCAACTTACCATGTGCCCTCACAATACTCTGGCTATTGTCCTCTTGGTCTACTTCTTTGGGTTGGTCATATACTATGCTCATACCATACTGTTTCAGGAAATCTCTGCCCAGAACTATGTCTAGTCTGAGGCCTGGGATAACATGAAATGTGACTTCATAAGGAATGCCATCAATCTTAATAACACCCCTCATGTCACAATGAGCATCTCTGACCTGACCCCCTGCAAATGTCACACATGCACGTGAAGAGAATTCCTCTATTTTACCACCATTTGCTTTTACCTGGTTGTAATAGTCAAGACTTACACAACTACGGTCTGCCCCAGTATCAACAAGTGCCCGTGCACAAGTTTGACCAATGCATACCTCAACACAATTCCTCTCTGACAACAGATGTGATGCCATGTAGGCCTTACCCTCTTGGTGCTGTCGGTCTTGGCGTTCACAGATAGATGAAATCATATCCCTAGTGCATGGGCTACGAGATCCACTGACGCCCGTCGGCTCTCTCTTGGACTGGTCATGTCTCCCCTTTGGATCCTCATACGGCACATTGCCCATGGCACACTTCTGACTGGAATATAAATCATTATCATTAGAACAGCTTGTACAACGGTTGTCTACCTCAGGGTGTTCATCATCCTTATATGTCAGAATATCTGTGTCATAATCTTTCTTATACAAGAAACTATACTTTCTGTTTGAATCTAACTCAACTGCATCTTTGACTTTTACACAAGATGTCTCATTACATTTACTGGTAATATTTACCACATTATCTTTAAAATCTGTGCTCTTACTTTTAGAACTTCTATTATTCCTTCTGTTACCTCTTTTTCCTGACAAACTCGACACTTGCTTGTCAGACATACACTCTACCTTGCCAGAACCTTCCCCCTCTCTTTCCCCACAGGGAGGAGGAGATTCTAGTTTTCCGACTGGTTGGCAGATGACTTATTCTCCAGCTTCGCCTCCAAGCTCTGAACTTTGCTCATCAGCTCAGCACAGAACCTTTTGTAGAATCCGTCATCACTGCTACTGCTGTTGCTATTACTGCCCGAGCTGCTGCCGCTGTTTTTCTTAGTTCTGGTACCTTGGTTGTTGCCCCCACCACCATTCCTCTGATTCTTCGGAGTATAGGGTCGCTTAGGTAAAGGGCACTCCCTGAAGAAATGCCCTACCCCACGGCAATTGAAGCACCTCTGAGTGGAATCCATAGTGGCAACTGTGGTGATGTTGCGTACCTCAACCATCTTCCTCAGCTCTGCCATCTCACGTCTGAGCCTGTCACTTTCAGACTCCCTGGGTGAAATGGATTGGACCGCACTAATTGAAGAGTTCTGACTACCAAATGTTGCTACACCAGAGGCATACTGCTGTTTCAGCAATCTTATCTCTTGTGACTGCTGCTTAGTGATGTCAGCACTCTGCTTAAGAATAGCCTGAATTTCTCTCTGATTAGCGAGGATAGACTGGTCCTTATTCATGTCAAAGTCTTCTTCAGCCTCTTTACAAATGTCTATAGCCTCTTGGAAAGTGGCTGGATTGCTTTTCCGGAGTTTCTTTCTATAAGGACTAGTCACCCCCCTGATGAACGAGAAAATCATATCGGTCTCACTCAGACCCATTCGCCGGTAGGCATAGGAAGCCTGAATTATAAAGTCTTCCAACTCCTGATCTGGCCTCATGGATAACCTAGACAACCTTTCAAACTCAGCATTAGTCACTTTGGTGAAATTGTCTAGAAAGGCTTTCCTCACCTCAGCCCATGTGGCTTTGTCCTTCACTTTGCTGACTATGTACCAGTCTCTAGCTGGGCCCTCAAGATAGGTAGGAAAAATCCTAAGAAGCTCAGCATCAGTATTCATAAGACCTGGCACCTTTACATAGCGTTCAAAATCTTCCATCCATATTGATGGATCCATATTAGCACTGTTCTTAAAATTAATTGGTGGTTTTGCATATGCTGACCTGCTCCCTAAATGATAGACATTCGGTCTATCACCCTGGTCTTGACCTTGACCTTGGCCTTGACCTTGACCTTGGCCCTGACCTTGACCTTGGCCCTGGCCCAAAGCATTGATCTCCCCCCTCTGCCTCTCAAACAATTGTTCTATTTGTTGCTCTGTTCTTTGCTCGATAGTTTGAACATTGTGTTCAAACATCTGAGC
Organism: Acholoe squamosa; assembly: GCA_949317995.1. Lineage (NCBI taxonomy): Eukaryota > Metazoa > Annelida > Polychaeta > Phyllodocida > Polynoidae > Acholoe > Acholoe squamosa. Next base: position 18,174,827 of record OX439039.1, on the reverse strand, counting down.
TATGGCTTGATATAGACCTTGGATATTGGCATCTTCAAGATTTTGACCAAAGATCCTGCCAGATCTTAATTCTCTATCTTGTGACATTTTGAATTTGTGAGTAACCTATTTGGGATAATCCACCAGTCGCAATGTTAGGGGAAGGCTGATTGCCTACCGTCACTACGTGGGACAGATATGACCGCACACAGATTAGGTAAAGGCAGAATTTGGGCCTTTTCCCTAAAGGTGATTGCTTTCTACTATACTTACACCATATTTCACTTATGGCTCAATATCAAGGTTCTAGGGATCAAAATATATTACAAAATACCAAATGGGAAGCTAGTATGCGGTTTATAATATATTTATTAATGTTACTCACTATCTCAGGAGATATCCATCAAAAGGTCACAATATTCTCAATAGTAGTTCATATTATTAAATATCCAATACCGGTCTCACAGTACATAGCCATACACAGTTCACAATATAATAAAGTTCAGGTTCCAGAGCTTAACAAAATACAACATAAAAACAGGCAGAGGGTTCTAAATAAAGTCACAGTACCTTTAGGGTTATAATGCTACAGGTTTCCTGGTAGCATATATAACCCACCCCTAGAGTCCTAGCAGTCCCTGGCTATATCTGCTCCCATAGCCACTCCACACTGGGAACTGCTGCTCCTAGGCTCCTAGCTCCTTGCTCTCTGGACTCCTACTGACTGTCTCTAACCTTTCCAACTCTATTTAACCTCATCATTGTTAGCCTGCTATAACCATATTTGGACATTGAACAACCCCCAACTAGTGTGTGGCTTGGTTGTCACACCCTGAGTGGTAGAGGTGGGGGAGGGGGGGGGGGGGCTGGTGGCACTGAAACTAAGTGGGAGTACCAGCTTTAGCACATCCACCTCCACCCTGGAGCTGACAGCCCACACAGTTGCACTCTAATACCCATCATATTTCTAACCAAATATATATCAAAATGCCTTTGCAACATTAATATACAAATAAATAACAATTGATAAGATTCCAATATTATATGTTATATAACATTGCATCATATTACCAAAGCTCCGCAGATATAACCCTACAATAGTCACCGGTATTTTGTACGAAATTCCCTCCACTTGAATTGCAGGTTTCAGGTTTCCATTGTGTTGATCAGTTCACGATGAATTGGGATCTGGGTCATTTCCAGGAAACAATATGGGAAAAGTAGCTCTAACGCTCTTTGTGGCCAAAATGATAGGAATGGTTTGTGTGCCGAGGAGGGAAGAGCAGGACCCGGGAGCACGGTCTACTTGTTGTGAGTACTAGTAGGCCAGTCAAGTACAGCTGTGCCAGTAGTACATTGAAATGGGATCTCTCTGCAGGCAGCCCCACAGTGCATTTATGGGTCACAGTCTGGGGACAGATTCCCACCTGTAGCCATCCTCATCTGGGGCCGCGATTTGGAGGAATAACTACAGACTTGTAAGGGGAAAATCTCTTTTATATTCAATTCATTTCGAGAGAAGCAAAACCCTGATGACAGACAGGTCTGTTGGTATTATGAGCAAATCAGTGTCTACATACATAATGTCTCTATCATAGATGTATATTACATAGAGTACCAAATGTACTGCATAGCACTGACCCTATATGAGGCTACATACATGATGGGGGTAACATGATGTCTGTGTGTAATAACCGTACACAACAACATGTAAGTCCTGATAATGGTCCAGTAATAGTCCCACATCCTACTGCACGGTCAATCCAGGCCATGCGGGTATCGGGACTATACATGGATTGGTATACTAGTGTGTAGTATTATACACCCCCCTCACCCTCACCCTCCACCCCACCCCACCCCCATCATCACATTTCTACAATCTGCCCATATGTGAGCCAGCAAGCAGAAAGGACAGTTACTGCAGGATTTAGTACCAGATTTAGCCACCAGGGGGCACCACTATGGACTAGAATAGGAAAAATATGACTAAAACTGTTATAGGGTACTTTTTTATGGAGAATTCAATGGTTTTTGATAAAACGTTCTATTTTGGGTGGAAAGGTTCTAAATTTGGCATGTAAAAAGAATGTTATTGGGCTAAAATAGGCATTTTTGTTGATTTCTGTTGCCATGGAAACATGATTTTCATTTCAAATAGGAAAATCAATGATCCCATTTGAAGGAACATCCCACAAGGTTTACTTTGGTGAAAACAGAATGAAAATATCATTTCTAGATCAAAAGTTATGGGCAAAAGAATAAAAATTTATACAAATTTAGCTAATTAGCATAAATTATGCTAATTAGCTATATATCTCATGACCAATTAGACATAGAGCTTATTAACATATTTAAAATGGTCACACCTACCCATATCTAGCAAGCCATTCCTCCAAAACTAACAGGAGTATCTTCTCATGCTATGTATCACTGTAAATCTAGTGATTTGTATTTTAAAGTTGACTTTTAGCACGGAGCACCCTTTCTCCTTGCCTCTTCACATATTATATCTGATGCTGGGGTGCTACATTAATGATGTAACTTTCATTTCCAATGTGGTGGTCGTATGTGGATGTGTCCTGCTAGTTCTGTAGACATCATGGAACATCAAATGGACACAAACTCTTAGTGTTTCATGCCTTCCTTTAAATTATAGGGAAAATATCATAGCTGATATGGCTCATTATTATCTTATTGAGAGTGGGTCCTTTCCTTTACCTCACCGTGTCTGTTTATGAATGGGGCCTGCCTTCACCACAGCAGTACAGAAACCTATTATAGAGGCCTCAACACCACCAGCTCAGAAATAATGTATAGAGAAACAAATCGATTGGCACCCTGTAAAATTGCTACCAGTCGTACAGATCGTAATCAGAGTTTATGTTATTGTAGTAGGGTTGTTTCTGCTTCTGTGTGATTTATGTATGATTTATATCTTTGGTTGTGTTATTAGAATGGATAGCGGATGTATTGTGTAATTTGATGATTGCTTTGTGGGAAGATATGAGGCGTTAATTTGTTACCAGGGACATCAAAATAAATCTCACTTTATGCTTGGAATACTGCTGGGGTGATGATGACACAGCTTGAGTGTACATTCTAAGCGACATGGGGATATCCCCATTCAACAACGGCATTAATAATCAGATAACCATGCACATGTAAATATTCCCTGTTTGAGAATTTCTCTCTCATTTCTATCAATAGTTTTGTTTATATGAATATATGGAACTGTACTGGGACTGTCCCACATTACGTTGCGATAGTAACACATATTAAATGGGATGAAATGAGTTATATAAACATGAATACACATATTTAGTATTATACTATATCGTATATAATACAGGACATATTTACAATGCAGCATTTGTACAATGTCAGCTCGTTTCCTCTTCATTAAGAGAATAATACTCAATAGTAATAATACCCAAATTGGGGGATAATAAAATAAAGCTCATAATTCATGTAAGACCCATATGTAGCATCACTGCTTATACATAATACCAATACCCCATACCCCCTAGATCCACCATTTATAAGTCCCCTCCATTCCCCCCTTCCCCTATAATTGACATACTTGAGTGGCCTTAATGGTCACTCATGTGAACAGAACAGTCTGACAAAGGCCACCAGGCTGACCGGGCGTGTTCGCAGATGGTCGGTCAAACTGACCACTCCAGCTGGTGACTGCCCACTTGTATACTAACCAGTAGGCTATTGGGAAGGAGTAGACTGGGAGGGATGAGGGAGGGATCCACTGTGTATTCTTAGGGGTATAGTAGAGAGGGAAGGTAAATGTGAATAGGATAGAAAATGAGAACCAAAGGAGAAGTGCTGGAAAAATGAAGATGGGGGAAAGAAGTAAATGAGGAGAAAGGAGATGAAGGAGCGAGGGAAGGAAAGGGAGGGGGAAGATGGAGGCGTGTAAATGTGTAAATTGAGGAAGTTCGAAGCATATTACAGCTGAAAGAAGTCTGGAGGGTGGGGTGGGGGAGAAGTGGAGGGAAGGATGGCTGGTGGATGAATGGATGGAGAGGGGTAGATGGAGGGAGGTATATTAGAAATAGGAGGGAAGAGGGAGGAAGGGGGAAAGGATGAAGTGACTGAGGATTGATGAGACTGGGAGGGAAAGGAAGGGAGGGGGTCACTGAGGAAGGCCGTTGGGAGTCAGGCCACGGGGAGTATACATGTGGGCAGAGTGGGGGAGGGGTACAAAGGGGATTAAGTACTGATGGCTTCCGGAGACCGGATGTCCCCCATGTTCCGTATTGTCCACTCCCCGGGATTGACTAAAAGGGCTTCCCCGGGGTTCCTGAATATCCATGGTGTCAGACAACGCCACGAGGTGTCTCTGCTAGTCGGGAAACTGCCGCATTGTTCTCCATGCATCGCTACGGTGTTACAGTGTGGCCGAAAGCAACGTTTACAAAACTATTTCCAGCTAAATATGGCCAGTCTACACACCTTCAGGAGCTGAACTTGAGATGTGCGTCAAATCAAGGCTTTTTTTCACTTATATTGATATGAATGGAATTTCTTTCATCTTTTGTCTATATTTGAAATGCCATCCATTTGTTTTTGTTTTTTTCCCTTTTCTTTTCCTTTTCTTATTTAATACTTCAGGCGCTCAGACTCAACTGGATAGCAACAATATATGAATATTGGAACCATATTTGGGGGTTGGAGGGGGGTGTTAGTCACAATCTTCTGACCCATATTACACTGTTTGTGTATATGTAGGGAGCTACAGTGCCGCCAGCAACCCCTCTCTACAACCCTATTGTACATCTCAATTGTCCTTAAGGGGATTACAATTGTTTGAGTGCCCAAGTAGGACAATGCTGACAAAGGGTTAGTGGAGAATAGGTCAAGTAGTACTATATTATACTCTATTATACAACATATGCACGAAGGTAAACAGTTTATACCTGCTGCTTGAGCAATATTTGGGCTTTACCAAAACATATAGATTAAGCTGAGAGATTAAGTAAGATTAACTCTAACTGATTGTGTGTACCACAGCAGGTTGTGCTCAATCAGGAATTACATCTGGTTACACAATTATAATTGACCAACAGAATAGGGGCTTAAGTGGAGCACAGCAGAAAAAGCAATATGTTCAATGAGCTCATGAATAACTTGTTGTTTTTTCTTCTGTGTGTACTGACATGAGGTCGAATTTAGATGGGCCCAATTTATGGATGTCCTGTGAGTAAACCTATTTAACATAGTCAATATTGACATGGAATACTAGTTTTAATTCTAGACATGGTGGGAGGGGTCAGATGTACGGCAGATGGCCAATTAGAAGGAGGGTGAAAACTATGTGTATTGAGGGAGGGGGGGTCTGGCTGGTGGTGTCCAGAATTTGACCAGCATAACCCACGCCTCCAGAACAACTCACACCCCACTGGGTCCCACAACCATTCATTAATACAAATGGTGCTATTAAATGATCGCTATGTATCCCCACTATCTAAATATAGATTGTAAAGTTCATGTAGGCCTATTGTCTTCCCACTTATATCTGTGACATGATCTGCGAGAATGGGGCTTAGTGCAGGGGGGCCCTAAGACACTTTTTCCCAGTACCTTTCATAATTCTGTTTCCCCAGTACCTGTAATATTGCTTTCCATATGATGCACAATGAAAAAGACTACATTTACATGCAGTATGCAATGGTGGGAAATTGGAAATCTAGTGGTTCTGGATTAAAACATCGAATTGCGCTGTTTTTGGTGCTTTATAATTTCCATTGTTGTTTGGTTCGAGCCACAGTTATTATATGACCCCCTATACCCTTCCCCAAATGTACAGCATCACCTCTGTGGTCAACCATGCTCCCCTAATCTATCCCTCCCTCTGCAGTTCAACCTCCAACCACCCCCCCCACCCCATACACCACTCCAACAATACATTGTTAGCAGCAAACTAATTACATGTACACCAGGGCAGCTTATTGTTTCAATTTCCTCCTGTCCATGCCACATAATGGTGGTCCACTTTGCCGCTGTAATTATTATCAATGCTACTCGGGGAGGGGAGGGGATGCTGCTGTACCAGGGGTCATGCAGGATACAGGAGGGACCTGGTCAACCATCTATAGTAGTGTACGTGTTATATAGAATGAAAGTTGTTATTACAAAGTCATGTAGTCCACTTGATGTTATTACTCATATATATGTACCATTTGCCTGAGTGATACAGAATCATGTGATTGGTCTGTACCTGGAAGAAGACATTAGTGCTCGGCTATATTCCCATTTGCGTTGTAAGCCAGGGTGTAACTGTGACACCCTTACCGAGTGGTCAAATGGGGGTGTAGCGTACCAGGGCATGAAGAGAGGGGGAGTGAAGGAAAGGGAGATGAAAAAAAGGGGTTGGCATCACAGACGGACAGGAAAGAGGAAAGTAATAGGGATGGAAAGACAAATGAGACGGAATACAGAGTATGGGATATGCAGTTATAACCAGACAAATGAAAGGTAAATGAAATATTAGTCCACTAAGTGCAATCCAGATCCCCCCCCCCCACCACCACCACCACTTTTACCCCAGATGTAAAGCAGTATGGTCTACAGAGCACAAAGTGGGCTAAACCTGTACCTTATTCACGGTCCTAGTCAAATAAATACAGTCAGGATCAAGGGACAAGCCATAACCCTTTAACTATGATACCTCAACACTTAAGAATGATGATGCTACCAATACAGTGCTAAGAGCCATGTGCTGTGACTGCCTTGCTATGGACCCTTTGTAAGTATAATCCCCTACAGTGGCTGGGAACATGAATGTAGCATCTAGCACTTACTCATTATGTTAAATTCCTGCATCTTGACATCAAAGGACCATGTGTATTTAAGCACTCTGTTGTCCGTAAAGGGTTGTCCTCACCGCCCCTAGTGTACACACACATAAGGGGCTGTAAGACGTCTGAGCCGCCGATTAGACCGCTAATATTTACCCCTTTTGAAGCCGTATAGAGGGGAAAGCAGACATTTCCATAGTAAGGCCATCCTGTTTATGTAAAATGGCTAGGTGGAGCAGAGCTATATTGCTGCATTTACAAAATACCCTGGCGTTTTTGGATTTATGGTTGTAAGATGTGGGTCAGGATATCTGTCTCGTGAATAATGCCATATGTGCAGGTACACCTGATAAGACCATTCTGCACCTGGGTGAGACTACAGATGTGCGTCAGGTAAAATATGGCAATTTTGCTGTCTGGACCCTTCCCTATTGGGTGAAAATGGGCTAGTACAACAGAGTAGGGATGGGGAGAGGAGACGGGTAGATTGGAGAGGCAGGGGTTGGGACTTAAGTCAATGAAGGGTGTTACAGCGTCAGGTACACAGACAAACACCCAGCACTAACATGGCACAAACTGGACAAACATGCAGCAAAAACAACCATAACACCAGCAATTACATGAGGGGAGAGAACACATGTATGCTGCTGGTAGACATGTTATGGTGACAGACGGCAGGGAGAGAGAGAGAGAGAGAGAGAGAGAGAGAGAGAGAGGCTGGGACAGACAGACAGTGACAGACAGACAGAGACAGACAGACAGACAGAGACAGACAGTCAGAGACATAAACAGACAGACATACAGACAGAGGGAGACAGAGAGAGAGAGAGAGAGAGAGAGAGAGAGAGAGAGAGAGAGAGAGAGAGAATACAGTTAGTTAGACAGACAAGAGGCAGGGACAGATAGACAAAGACAGAGACATATAGACAAAGACAGAGACAGATAGACAGAGGCAGACAGATAGATACAAACATGCAGACAGGCAAGGGAGCAGACTGGGACAGAAAACGACAGGCACAGATACGGAGGATGACACAGAGAGAAAGTGAATGAATGGAATGATGGGGAAAATATGTGAAATATCAATACGATTTTCTACATCATTTAAAAAATCCTTGCACACATAAAAACAAAAAAAATTGTAGAGTATATTTGGTATTCTAAGACGGGCTGGACACTTAACCGAATTGCACCCTACGTTTGATATTTACACAGTTCCTCCAACGATAATTGATCACATCCTAAGTTCTGTACATGCATATATATGTATGTCACAGTATGTCAGCTATATAAAGCAACTGCTGCTTTCTATGCATGTACACTACATGTATATGTGTACACAGTACTAAATATATGTACATAGATGTAATCAGGCTGTCACTTCTATTATATATAGCACATGTCACAACCTCTGTCTACTTATATAGCCACTTGGTATACCATTACATATATATCATTAGCATAATGGTCATACATAGCCCCTACAAACTTATAACTGCCCATATAAACATGACCCTGCTATACCATGCCACTGACCACTGATGGGGATTTGGACCACCATGAGTGAGTGACCATGAAGCGTGGTTTAAACCTGAGTCGTGAGCTGTGCCAATGTTTCTTGTTTGTTGACTTTCCTTTATATTTTTCATGCCGGTTGCCACATGATCGAACGTGTGTCACATGACGACGTTGGCCCTTTTAGGCAGCCACTTCGAAGAGATCCTCGATGTCATGGATCCAACCATTCTTTCTATTTGACCGCTGATGTCTATTAAATATAAATCAGATTAAACAAGTGAATTGAATGAGGAATATCCTCCACGTCCTCCACGATACTTCAATAATGATTGTCCTTTTGTCTGTAGAGTATCCCTTCTCTATGGCTGGTCCGACGTAATGACCGGTGTAGATGATGTAAGTAGAGCTGGTGGTACATATGTTAGCTGGTGGTGGGAGGATGGCGGCAGCTTGTGACCTGAAGGTCAGGTCAGTGTGTGTATGGGGAAGGGCAGCTAGCATTAAGTGGTGAATTATTAATACATGTATATGGAGACTCTTTATTATAGTGACCTGTGGTTAACCCCCACTCCATCCATGACACTCGTGACCCTCATTCTGTATTCTACTAGTGTTATAGAAATTACACAACTGAAGCATTAATCTAGGGACGGTAGGCATATTATGAATTGATTAATTCCGTAGGGCTCTATTAGATTTTTTCTTCATCAATGAACTAATTCCCTGGTGTTTGCGACAGAATTGGGGTTATAGCCGCGCACAGAAGCAGAGGTGGAAAGACGAGACGAGTGACGAGTATGCGGTGGGGGTTGGAGGGGATCCTCCAGGGTGGACAGAAAGGTGAGAAAGGACATGGCACACCTGACGTGACAGCAGACTCCCCGGGGTATAATGTGTGTCTGCTATGGGAGGAGGGGGGGGGGGTGATAGATGAGCTGAGGTACAACCTGTGGCGTACTCAGGTTGCAGACTCCTGTAGAATTGGAGAACGACTTGAGATGGTGGTAAGGTGTAGATTGTAATCCGTATAAACTATTACTGGACATTTTCTGACATGATGCAACTCAAAGAGGTTTAAACCAGTAAAGATTTGAGTGGTGACGGGAGAAACTACAAAAGCCACAAAAGGGCTGAGAGATGTCCATGGTGCAATGCAGACCGCATACACCTGCAGCTGATTCAGACAGGTGATGGTCGAGTTAACTGACGTAGTGAGGTGAGCAGCTCGTGGTGACGGGAACTGCTCCCAGGTTACTCTTAGACCCCGTGGGGCCTGTAAAGACGTCACCACCAGGTACTAAAACTCACCGTGACTATTGTAAGGACAGGGGGGAGACAGAGACAGAGGAGAGAGAGAGAGAGAGAGAGAGAGAGAGAGAGAGAGAGAGAGAGAGAGAGAAAGAGAGGGGGGAGAGGAGACACATAGAGGTAGACAGAGGCATAGACAGACAAGGGAACAGAGAGACAGAGACAGAGAGAGACAGGGAGGGGAGAGGGCGCAGCAGGGAGATCCCTGCGCCCGGGTCCCTCCGCTCCCTGGGCGCCATGTGTGAGTAGTACATGAAAAGTGGCACCTTCCCCATAACAAAACATTTCCTTTGCCGGCCTCTTCACGGCCTCGTGTACTTCATCTGAAATAGAAAGGCGTGGAATATGAATCTTGAATAAAAAAAAAAAGGGGGGGGGATAGAAATAATGAAGCATTCTGAGGCATCTGCGCGTTAACACTTATATGGATCTATACCGCAACCACAGACAGGATGCAGGTCACCAGTATTTCTCATCACATGGTGCAGTGTCAATGTACGCTGTGGGAGATGTTGTGTAGCACGTGGAGAACACTTACACATGGTGTCTTACAGACTAATAGGTGACGTACATCACACCTCCCCCATTCACCCCTAACGACCCCCTCACTCCCCCGCACCGGAACTCAACGCCACCCTACTACTTTATGGCCTGACTTCCGGCAGTGGAGGTGACAAACGCGCTGTCGTTACCAGCTTCCCAGGGGTTGGCGTGTGCGGCGTACTCGATCCTTTCCCTCTTTGTCTATCTCTCTACCTCTCTTCCTTGCTCTCTCTGTCTGCCTTTGGCTGTCTGTCTGTCTGTCTGTATGTATGTATGTATATCTCTCTCTCCCTCTCTCTCTCTCTCTCTCTCTCTCTCTCTCTCTCTCTCTCTCTCTCTCTCTCTCTCTCTCTCTCCTCTGCCACACCCGGTTCCATTTTCCAAGCCTCCGTCCAATGGAAGGTCACTATATTCTATTAAGACCCCAGACACATCCAATTCTAATTTTGGACAATGTTTAAGTGCTATTGAATTCATCATGTGATTCTGGCCTTTCGGGGTTAGCTTCCTCTGGTGAGTCTGTAGTGAGAATGCATGAACTGACCTATAAGTGACGATGGCAAACAATAACCCTTTAATGAGAACGCTTTTCTTAAGGGCCTTTTTCTACCACCCGAATTGGTAGTCCTATCGGCAGATGGACACATCTATCGGAAACCCACAGCCCACCATTGAATCCTATGCAGAGGCGTAGGAACCAAATCTTCATTTGGGGGGCCCAGTGGGGGCCCCACCTCATTCACCTTGAATGGTCGGCTCAAGCGCAATAGCGCCTATACATACCTGTACAAAATTTGTATAGAAAAGTGATTTTTAGATCTGATTTTTAGTGATGAATTTTAGATCTGATTTGGGGCCCAGGCCCCCATTATCCCTATCCCATTACTATATCAATCTAATTTGAGATGCAAAGTGTTAGCTCTTTTTCAATTCATTATGAATTCTTGGCAAATTTTGGGGGGCCCCAGACATACTCAGGCCCCACCTCCTTTATGATTGGGGGGCCCAGGCCCCCCTGCCCCCCTTTTTCTACGCCCCTGCTATGGCAGCCCCAGCGGCTGACGGCACTGGTCTATAGTCCAATCAGCCACTAGAGGGACCAAATCGGGTGGTGAAAACCAGCCTTAGGCACCTGTTTATGCTCTCGGTGGTATAGAGACGCCAAACAATATGCACACATTTATGTCCATCCCAAAATAATAATACCCAAGCAGGATTGTCTAAAATGAGATGAGTTGGATTGGGTTTCATTCATATTCTTTAGTAGTAGCCCTTCTACGTCCTTCATCCATCCACTATATCTTATCTACCATGTCCCCTGGTTCAGCCTACACCTTGGATCTCCTTTGAACATGTATTGTGGTGCAGTGTAAAGGCCTATAGAGTCTATGTGGATGTAATTCTAGTCTATAAGTGTGTATACATTATGTACAGTGATCCTTTAAAGAGGACATGATGCTTAAAAGTTCAAATTCTTTTGTGGTCCTGCTTATGATGTCCCACACGGCAGTCATTGTATTTTGGGGATTTTGTCGACCTTTCACCTCCGTGGTGGGAAGAGCGACATGTTGCTTGATTGTAGCAGTGGCAAGTTCTCTTCCAATAATACTGACAAGTGTAAAGTGCACTTTAAAGTATATACATTATCAAAACTGCCGTCAAAGGTTTATGTGTATGTACATTAGCTCACATACATCTGTCAACATGACCACCCACCCTGTCTATCAGTACTGTAGTGGATTGGTAGTTTCCTAAGAACATTTGGTGGGGTAGTGTAGAGCAAAACTGTCATATTCCTTTTCAAATTATGGCCGCTTCCTTGTTGAAATGGACCTGATGCACGTGAAAAGCTAACCACTGTAGGGTATCTGGCTGATGCTGACAAAATAAAATACTATACGGGTGTTATCTATATACTCAAAGGGTTGCGTGATGCACCAATGCAGTGCTCGTGAGTTACTTGCTATGGATAAGTTTACATTGTCTTTATGTCATCATACAGTCCATAGAGGGTTAAGGCATCTGACTGTCACAGACCTGACAGCCATAGAGTACAGTCAGTTACACGTGTAACTAATACCTGTCAACTCATGACAGTGAATGACAGACGGTTATAGTGTGTAGACCCAGTTTGAACTAATGTATTGACAACTGAGATCTGCACTGTCAAAACAAGGTTTAGGTTCAGATAAGGACAGTCTTTGTGTATGGGACTATTTCAGGTCTATACAATAACGCCAACAGTTAACGTCCCTAATGGTTGTTTGTGGGTTGTAAGTTATATGTAAGAGTGTCTTTTGTGTGTATACATGTTGCACACAATACAGGCTATAGTACATGTGTTGTCCTGACCTGAGCATGATTTGTATTTGGATTAATAACCTATCGATAATGGCATACACATGTACAAGGAAATGTATTACTTCTATGGAAAGTACATTATACTGCCCAATTTATGTACCAAATTGAATAAAGTAGTAAGTAATGTAGACATATAGACTGGTGCATAACTTAATGACCTCTCCAACTGTCCTTTTCTGTCTTAGTGGCAGTTATGCAATATGAATACCCGTGGCTTCGATCACATTTCTATTTGGACATACCGTAAACTCCCGCGTATAAGACGCATCCTCTACGCCAAACAAATCCCTACTGTGTCTTATAGCATTTCCTCAAGTTTGGGGTGCGTCTTATACGCGGGGTTTTCCAACATCTCATTTGGGAAAATGCGCCGATGACAGCTTGAACTCATAGCGCCAGCACCGCGGCAGACCGGGAGGTGTCGACGCGCTCGGCGGGTTTGACACCGACCGTGTGCCGATGACAGCTTGAACTCATAGCGCCAGCACCGCGGCAGACCGGGAGGTGTCGACGGGCGCTCGGCGGGTTTGACGGCATGACGCCGACCGTGTGCTGATGACAGCTTGAACTCATATAGCCAGCAGCGAGGCAGCGGTGTACAGGCGCTCGGCGGGTTTGACGGCATGACGCCGACCGTGTGCCGATGACAGCTTGAACTCATAGAGGGGGTGGGGGGTGCGTCTTATACGCGAACCCCCCCTGCTGAGTTGGGGGGGCGTCTTGTACGGGGGGTTTTTTACAAATCGATTCAGGGGGGTTGGATGCGTCCTCTACGCGAACCAGCCTACGGTGAGTTTGGGGAGCGTCTTCTACGCGCACCGCGTCTTCTACGCGGGAGATTACGGTAATTTCCTTTCCATGCTCCTTATTTCTCCGTCATACACAATCACATTGCTTATGATACTAAAACTGATGGATAAATGATATTGACAATCAGGATCTACTGTGCTATGGGAGGACTAATTCTCCTTTACTTTTGAGGTCGTGGCTGGTGGTCTGTCGTCATGGTCCATTTGGTTTGTTTACTTATTGGTTATTGAGTGTCGTTATGGTTTTACATTATTGATGGCACCGTCTAACCTGGCACTGGTCCCCTGCAGCCCACGCTTAATCCTCTAAAGATACCTTATGGCCTTAAGCCTTAAGGGCTTCTAAGGCAGGAGTGCATCGTGCACACTGGTCACCATGATACACCAATGAAGTGCTGGCGAGTCTGCTTGCCAGAACTTCATTGGAGCATCATGCCGACCCTCCGGGGGTGTATCAACCACACTTTAAATCAAAACGGTGCCTTTAAGGAGTTAGATTGGCAGGAGTCTCATGCAGACTGGTAGTTAGAGCAGCAGAAAAGGCAGGTCTCAGCCAGCATTGTAAATATTATATGAGACACACTGCAGTCTATTATTGTTGTTTTGCACAGTTCTGCAGTTCTCTCTCAGTCCACCACCAATAACCAATGGATGCTGGAACCAAAGACCACAGGGTGTACTTTTAGGATAAGCATTCATAGCACATCTATGTATATTTTTATTTTCAAATAGTAGAATTATGAACAATCTAGGAAGGCATTGCAGAAAAAAGATATTTTACATTCAGATATATTAAATACGTTTGAATCAAATTGAATTTAGAGGAATGAACACATAAACTGATAAATGAATAAGTCAATTTGATTTAAATACACTGTAGCATTCCTTTGTTGATGAATATATGCATTTTCTATTCATACAAACAGGTGTATTCTATGCTGTCTGGAGCAGTCGTGTTTCGGCTTAGTAGCTAGATCTGGGATGTAATGTTTATAGTTGGCTTTATCATTGTCAGTATATATTCCCATATAGCACAGCACACTGGCCTCGCCTCTGTCTATCAAGCTGTGGTATGTATGAGTGTATAACCCCTTAGTGTCAACACCATGAAACAATTGCTGTTACCTATTGATAGATCCTTGTTGTTTTTCATAATTCATCAACACAGCTGATATTGCCATGTAGCAACACAATCATTATCTGTTATACTGCCATGACTGTGGCACCTCTATGAATACCCCAACTCTTTTTGGTGCATGTACAAACCAATCAAACCAACACATGTACTAAAGTTTGCCTCCTTAAAGGGTTAAGTATTTATCCCTAACATTATCAGTTAATGCTGTAATATCCACACATGGACCATACTTCACCATGCAACATTATGCCTGCTATGACTGTTCAGCTGACCACAGACTCGCCTGTGGTGATCCGTGATAAGTATTTGTGTCAATAGCAGTGGCCCAGGGATCCAGGGTTACGTCAGGTGCGGCGATCTGACAGTTAGAAAGGGATTAGTGACAGGTCAGAGGTTAGGGATCCCACAGTGAGATACTGAGATCATCATCCTCACCTTAGCTTCAGGGTGTGTGCTGTTACACATGACAGCCTATGGCATTATGTACACGCTGCCTCCCCTCTCAAAGTACCTGATCATTTTAACAAAGGTGTACAAAGGTGGGTGTTGGTGCTTGATTTTCCCTTATCATGAGTGAATTGGTTCCAGTTTTCAATTCCTCATTTAAACTTCTTCCCAGCCCACCTCTCTACCTTATATAGTAACAGACAGAGCATTTCACGAAAGAAGTATTTGGAGTCTCTCAAGAGAGAACTTTGTTTTTTTCTTTTTCGTCAAAATTACCTACCCCCCCCCCCCCTGTGTAAATTTACAAGTGACCACTCCCTTGTATCTGTTGAGGAGATAGTGCCGGGTATGGGCATGATGTAATAACGGCTCCTGTGACAATTATTGGGGGATTATAGAGAGATCAAAGGTTAGGGATCCATAGACTAGTCAGATTATCCTCGCCTCAGGGTGTGTGATTTCACACTGATTGGTGATAGAGGAACTAATCATACTGTCACTATTGGGTGCCTATCAATCCCAGTGGGTTTGCGTCTCTGTATAGAACTTAAAGTACATTTCATCAAAAGGGCCGATTCTATTCTGCTCTTTTTTTCTTTCTCCATGCTTCAAACCCTAGTGGCCCTACACCTGCATAAACCGCCAGTATGCAACATTAAACCATAAGCCGCCAGTATGAAGCATTAAACCAGATTACTAGAGCTCTTTAATAGGACTAGGCTAGTGCAGGGACACTCAGCCGTGCTTCTGACCCTATTTGGCACTGGGAGGAGGGGCAGGGAGGATGGGGGTAGTAGATCGATGCCTGGTTGTGAAGATCTCATGTTAAGGGTATTGAACCCTCCGCTCTATGTAAATATTGCCACAATGGGAGCTGCATGTGGATTATTGACCTCCTGGTTGTTAAAGACTCACCCTCCACCCTGCCTGCCTGGGGGATGCATGGGTTAGGGGCCGGGGTTTGGGGGAAGGGGTGGGGACGGGAGGATGGAGAAAGAGAAAATGGGAGGTAAGCATGACATGGGTGAGAGCGTCAAGCGAAGGGAATGTGGGAAAAGTTGAGGAACGAGGAGGGAAGAGAATGAGAGTTGGTGGAATGATAGAAAATAAGAATTGAACTGTAGGATTGGACTATATGTAGCACAGTGTTGGACACTGCCCTGCACGCAGAAATGATGGTGGACGTTACGCTGCAGCAGCGATGATGAACTTATTCATTGGTGGTGGAAAGAACAGAACTGCACTGAAGCATTATACATGAACATGATAGAAAGCATGTGCCACTTAAATAGTTAAAAGACTATAGCAATGTCATCTGCAGTACGTGCCTCTGCCTTACTACCCGCTGTAACCCAACTCTCTGTTTAAACTCGCCCTGCGCCGCCCGGGAGCAGCACAGGCATTAAAACTGCATTATTGGGTTGTGTACACTTAGTGGGAGAAGACAATGCAAAAAGCACACACAGAAAAGTAATCTTCTACCGCGTGCAGCACATGCAAATCGTGTATGCCTCGTGTCATCTGTATATTGCATTGCCCTTCTTTGAATATCTGCCTTTAACATATTATAAAGTTGACGGCAAAGAAAATGTGTCCCACCCTGATATACGGTGGTAAATGTGAGACAGGAGAGTCACTTACCAACATATATATGCATCATGGTACATGTACCATCCGTAATCATTAACGCATAAGGCTGAATAACAGCGCAGTAAAGTACATTAAAGCATGATGTTCAAATAAACATGCCACCAGCATAAAACCTTGTGGAAATGGGATGGGATGATTAAATATATTCTAACATGGGTAGTAGGCCTATGCTGAACACCTTTCAGTCACTGAATACATGACATGCTGAAAACATCATTTGAGAAATTACAGTGACAATAGTTTTAACACTAACAATGGAGTTACAGTACACCAGGTAGATCTATCAGGTATATTCACATGGGTTAATTTGCATATAACGTTTTCCCTTTACCATCTACAATGTGTTGCGTGTCTCCTGTTTATATTGATAATCTCAGAAAAAAAAAACTGATAACAAAATATACATTTAATCCTTAGCTATGAAACACTCAGTCGAATTTCGAACTTTTATTTTATGCCATATTTGGACCATGCTACTGAGGATTGACCCACATACATGTGGTAGTGGGTGGGTTTTCACCTGTTATTTTAACATGGGATTTGTGTTTGGTTGGTGTTTAGTGTACAAGGCAGAATTTACCTTAGTGACAGCTGGTTCAACACAACACTAAAACAGAATATTCGATCCACAGCCATGTCACAGATATGTTAATGAAGTAAATGAGGCCTCTATCTTCCCCCATGCTTTGCAATAGGTTTTAGTTTAATGTTTAGTTTTGAATTAACTCTATTGACCTGTTTAGTACTTGGTCCAAAGTTGCATCAATTGGCAGTCTTTGCGAAAAGTGTTTCACCATGCAGGACATTCGGTCCTGCAGATTTCTAATTCTGCAGGCCCTGTTCAATTCTCTCAGGACCGAAACATAATGAGTATCTGAGGACATTTTCTGGGAATGAATAAATATCATAAAACAAGGATGTACATTCTATTTTTATCATGAAATCAATTGGAATTAGGAAGTTCTGAGAAAAAAATCATATGTTAATGCTTTTTGTTTTATGCTTTAAGAACCTTAATAATGGTCCGATGTGAGTGCGGTAAAAATGGCATGTAGCCTCAGGTCTGAGGATGACAGCTAGACATTTGGTCCTGCAGTCTAACAATTTCTGTCGGCCCGGGAGCCATTCAGACGGCTATAGCCGGTGTCCGACGGGATTTGGCAAATCCTGCAATAATTGGTACACAAGGCAGGTAAAGAGACAAGGAGAGCATCTGAAAATTATGGGGAATTTATGTGATGATTACATGTCCTCCTGAAGAAGGTGGGCTGTGTCAGGGACGGATTTGAGGGAAATCCTACAATAATTATCAAATGAAATAAAACAAGAGAAAAACAACTTGCCGGTCGCCAAATAGAGAAGACATCACACATAATGCTTGATCAAACATCAAATGCAGAAAAACTGAATATTTTTCATAAAAAGTGATATTTCTTTACTGTAAATAAGGCCAGGTGGGAGGCATTCGTGTTTTAACCACCTGCCCATCACTCACAAGGACACGATCATAAATATAAACAGGCGTCACCCAGCAGGCCAGGTCCTAGCGGGGGGTCCACCTAGGAGTAACGTCATTGGAGGGTTTCAGGTAGCAGGGTACATTATGTTTTACGTTTCTTTTTTTTAACTTGTAGCTATTCTATATTCTATATAGATACTCTGTAGAACAGGTTCTTTAACGGAAAAGTTGAAGGTGTACGTCTGCACATAACTTGGAGTCAATACTCTGTTTATGCCTACAGAGACTTGTTTTATCTCTATATTATAAGTAATTGGCGTTGGGTCTAATAGGGGACAAGATGGCTACCACTCTTCTACTGGCCAGTAATAAATCTTAACCCAACTGTCAAAGTGTACAAGTATACAGACACCTTACAATGCCTCTGACTCCAGGATAGGCTCCCAATAGGTCCCCTGCCTCTGCCTTTGTCACCCTCCATCCAGGCATGTTTTACTAATATGACCTTATACCACAGAGTCTTTACCCTGGTATGTGGGCGTATTATATACATTGAAGGGGTGGTGTAACTTGGGCGCACCCCTCCTCTATCATTACCTGGAAACATTTTATCAAATGATTCTTAATTTGGATAGGCATCACCCCTCCCTCAGGCCAATGGTGGGTAATATGGTCTGATGGCGACACAGAGAGTGGAGGGAGGGTGCACACTGTATACAAATAAGGAAGGAGCGTCTGTCAGATGTAGGCTCCCAAAGCCCTACAGCTACAACTTCTGTAACTATTACCATTATGTGCTAGTAATACCATACCAATAGGACCCTGTGGTAATGACCAAGTCTACCTGGACTTCTCCGTTTTGGACCATCTAGAGTTATACTACTTACCTTCACGTTTAGCTGCACATTGAATTAATTCATTGTACCTTCCAATTTTTTATGAAAGTTTTCTCAGTGCTAATGTCAGACCGAAAGCCACTGGTGAAAGCCTTTTCCAACTTCGCCTGCTATATTTTCTTTCTTTCTTTTTCCCTTGTGTTCGGTAAAGTTGGTTATCAGAACCTGCTTACAACACACCCAAACCTTTCTTTTCTGCTCCTCACTGCATCAGCAGCTGGCTTTCCTTATCATAGTTAATGCCTCCTATATGACTACCAGTCTCTACTATCTACTCTCCATGGCATTTCATTCCCCGATGCCTTCTGTCTGCCAATGAGCTTTAATTCTTCAAAGAAACCACTTGGGCCCCCCCCCAAATTATGAAACTAACTGCCATGCCCCTGTGTTGCATGGATCCAACCCTGACGAGTGATGCCAATCCAATGCACGATGCACCAATGCAATGCTGTTGACATCAGTGCTTCATTGTTGCAATCTGGCTCCAAAGGAAGATTCGTTCAGGAGGGAATTTCTCAAGATGGTACGACTAGACACAACCAGTACGACTTGAAACCCTCAATATCAGAGTGGGTGATCATAGGTAACACACTATGACTACTCTGCATGATCAGCACTTAAGGTAGTAATTACATAGGGTTTGGTAGGGCAGTCATACCAGTGTAATTATTAGCGACCACTAGATGCAGGGCTGTAATGGCATTTAACTGAGGGATCTCACTACAAATTGCACGGGGTCTAGTTGTACCATCTTGAGAAATGCCTTCCTGGACATATACTGTTCAATGTTTGCAGTTTTAGTTGATTGGCAGCCTCAGCAAAAGCTACACATGACCTTCATTATATGAATGAAGCAGACGACATTTAAAATGTTCTGAACAAGGCAGATTCTGCACTATACATTGTAAATGAATATACAAAAAAGATGGTTCTAAATATAATGGCAATATTCAGAATTGTCTTAGGTAGCGTTCTGAATAGCAGATGGCACTGGGTCTGTCCTAAACACCACAGGGAATACTCAGAACATGCTAAAATCAGCAGAGGTCATTTGGAATATTCTGTACACAGCACGAGGCATTTGGAATATTCGAAACAAAACAAAGGACATTCAAAAATGTTATAAACAGTTAAACACAGAGTAAGGTACCAATACAGAATGTTCTAGAGGTATTCTATACAGCCTTCAAAATGTTCCAAAATATAATCCTTTACGTGCTAGACTGCTGGACTGGGTCGAAAAGAACGGTACATGTAGTGGAGAAGGATAAAGAATAGGAAAGTTGATTCAGGTCCGAGACCGGTTCATCGAAAAGTCATATTTGTTTAGTATTGGTTGGGGTTGGTAGAGGGGCCCTTCTGGTTTGGATGGACTGATGTTTGGTGGGGGTGGAAGCGGTGTGAGGGCCCATGGAGGGGATGGGAGGGGGAGGGGGTTACAGACAGACTAAGGCCTACTTGTATGGGTAGACATGCCCCGTGTGGCAGGCCTGTTAACCCTTTAAGAGTTGCTACATTCATGTTTATGCCGATTCTACTGGGTTGATACAGTCCCAGAGGGTCGGCATGATGCCCCAATGAAGTGCTGGCGAGTAGACTCGCCAGCACTTCATTGGAATAATCATGACGACCAAAGGGCATCAGGCAAGTGCTCTTGTATCAGCGGCCCTTGTAGGGTTAGGGGGAACCGACAGAGCAGCAGAAAAACAAACACTTGAACATTTCCATAATTCATGAAGTAGCAGACAGGGTGGTGGGTCCTGACCCCCTTTATTCCCCCCCCCCCTTCACTATCAGTACATCCTGTATGGGCCTACTTGAGGCTACAATAAGGCACAAAATGAAGCACAATGCCTGTTTTAACAACACATCAGGCTGACAAAGCCTGCTGAGAATGGAGTCAATTTGATGCTGTTGCCTCCCAATCCTTATGTTTACATGGGCATGTTTTCAATGTGGTTAACTCCTCAATGGCAGGATTGTGCTTAAAATGCACTTCTGTCTCTATGAAATGATGAATACTTTAACGGCGAGTAACTCGTCAGAGATGCTGTATTAAATCCCCATGCTCCAACTTCAGTATGTAAAACAAGGACGATATCTACCTCTTTTAAATTTTAAAACTGTTAGGTCAGGACATGAACTTGGATTTTAGGGGGGGGGGGGTGCTATGCTATAAAAAATCGCTTTTTCCTTACAAGAAATGAGGACAGGATCCTAAACGGTTTATAATGGTATATTTATGCTTTTCTGCCAGCTTGAGGTGTGTACGAGGGGGGAGGGTAAATGAGTTGGGTTAAATAACGACTATTGGGCCCTAAGGAGCGTACTGATGTATGGATGCACGTGTGGGCCTTAGTGTCAGGGGTAATTATTATTATATGCAGAGGTCCCCAATGAGAACAGGGCTTCACATATGTAGTAGTTCTGTATGCTAAGTTGGTGTAAATGGTACTAAATGGTATGTTTATGTGTGCTCTGGTATTTGACTGACGCTGTTTGAATATAAAGCACTTTATTATATTCTATTTGCGTATGGTACTTGTGGTATCCATATATTCTACCATACAGCCCACATATAGATACTCTTTGAGTTTGGTTCTATCCACTACCTCTACAATTCTACATTTTGAGCCATCAAAACAAATCACCCATTTATTAGGACATCCCTGATACAAAAGCCCATTTCCCAGTGTCTGTAGCCATACACTGTAAGAAGTTTATGTTTTATAACAGAGATGCCTCTTGTAAGCTCACAGAGGAAAGTGCTGTACTCTCAAATACCGTGACTCTTACTGTAATACCAAGGCTTTGCAGGTGTAGATATATGTGTACAGTGAGTGATCCTGTATAATTACCGTATTGTCGTGTTTAAGCGCCGGGTTTTGAATGAGCGCCGGTCTTGTATAAGTGCTGGGGTATGGGGGTCATGAAATATACCTTAAGCACTGAAAACTAGACCTTGAATAAGTGCCTGTCTTATATAAGGGCCGGGATAATGCCCCCTCCAAATCTATAAGCGCCTGGGTGCTTATTCACGACGATACGGTACTCTGTATGCATATGCCCTAGGCCAGCCAGTCACCCTAGTGGCCCTTCAAAGGGTTTACCAAAATAGCCTTACTTTCCTCACTGGAGGCCAGTAGTATACCATATGTTTAGTATGTATAGTCTTATATTGAGCACCTCAATCCAATATTGTCACAAAAGCTTAATAATGTATTGCAATATGACAATAACCTCAACAGGTTCAATCTAGCATTGTGCACTAATGATATTGTACAAGATTACCTGAGAAGAAACTAGGAACAACCAATAATGTGTATACATAACACCATAACTGTGTCTAAATCTGAAATACAAGTCCCTGGACTCTGGGGTTGAAGCTAACATATGCCTACCTGCCTTTAGGTTATTTCAGTGTTAAAACTGAATGACCATGGGGTTTGAGTGAGATGGTTCTCTACTTCTCGTACCCTCAATAATGCCTCACTTCATTGGGATTGGAGACAGTTTTGTCTTCATTACAGTATCAATGCATGCATGGAGTGCATACATAAATGATATTAAGGGGATTATTACCATGAACTGACCCCAATAGCAGAGTATATAGCAGTGTCTTCTATAACATACCTGTATATACAATACATTTGTTGTTGATTAACATAACCCCTTGCTATAATTATACAATTCAAGTTTCTGTAATTTTACAGCAATAGTTGCTGGAACCTCAGTTGCCTGCAAAGGTTTCTGTAAATTTACATTATGTTTATTTGCTCATTTACAGCAAAATTGCTGTCCATTCACAGAAGATATTGCTGTTTATTTACAAGACATTTCTCTGTAATTCTCAACACATTTTGCTGTTAATTTACAGCAAATATTTCTGTAGAACTGATTGATCGTGCTGTATGATCACAGTGACTGTTACTGTATGATGACTCTAAATTGTCCTGTAAAATTACAGTGATTCACCACCTGTAGATTGACAGCAAAATGTACTGGAACCAAAGTTGCCAAGGGATTTTGCTGTAAAATAACCCTGCCTACTTCTTACAGTGTAGGCTTAGCACTGGCATTATATATAGCCTCGTTAAGAAGGGCCTTTACAAAGTAATATACAGTATTTACCTAATGCCCTTGGTTTCTAGTGAAATCTCCAAAGGTTGAATACAGCCTATCCACACAGTCATCAAGGTAGTGCAGGGAGTTGGTGGCGGTGGAGGCTGAACAGTCTGTATGCATTGCACGCATACAGCAGAAAACGATAGACTTGTTTTGTGTACTATTACCGGAGATGGAAGGCATGTCGTGGAGGTAAAGGTAGGTTAGACTCTCTCTAAACTTAAATCTGCTGGTCATGGAACCAAAGATCATTATTGTTGTTGGGAGGAAAGGGACTGAGGTCTACCGATCAGAAGGGGGATATAAAACATGTACAGATTTTCTGCTGACCTTGTTTGACATTTCACTTTCATAGAACTGCTCATTTCACCTTCACCTGCGCAATTCTTTCAGGGGTCTCAAAAGGGGAAAAGGGATATTGTGAAATGATTCAAAGATGATATCAGATCCTATTGCCCTCTCTGACTGGCTATGAAGTGCATGTGTACTGTTGGTTTTGCAGGCTAGTTCATCGGTTCTCAGTACTAAGAGTACATGACAGGCCCGTAACTAGCCCTTGTCGCGGGGTGGTTCGATTTTCGATAAGGTGGAACTCGATCAGTTAAAAGGTGGAACCCGCCAAAAATTTCATATAATAAACAGCAAATATTAACTTAATTTGTATACAAATCTGTATGGTAATGGGTCATTTGAGGCAAAATGTCCTAATTTTAAGGTTTACTCTCTAAAAACCTTAATAATTGTCCGATTTACAAGCCGCAAAAACTGACATGTAGCTTATCATGTGCACTTTTGGGCCTGCTAGGGTGGAACGTTTTTGGCCCATAAGGGGCCTGGGGGGTTCGTTCGAACCGACGAACCCCCCCTAGTTACGGGCCTGCCATGACACAGGTGTTTGTCAGAGGATGCTGTCAACCTAAGGATTAGAAGGTGTATAGAAAACAGCAAAGGGGAGTAACACAAGCAGATCTGAATAATTAAAATCTCATCACCATCCTATCCTGCACGATAGCCGCCAATGGAGTCAACTCCCCTGTTCCCCCATTACTCCCTTCCACTACCCGCCCACATCTACCTACCCCCCCCCTCGTCCTTTATCCCATAGCTCTATGCACTAACACCACATTTTTCTGACTCTAAAACACCTCCCTATCTACCCCTTCCCCCTACCTCTTCCTTATGTTCTGTTGGCCCATGTCCACTTTAATTCTCGCTCCTCTTGTCATACTGCTCACCCTCAGCTAATCCCTCATGGCCTTGTATCCCTCATTCCATACTAGTACTTCATTCCACCGATCCCTCCATCCCTCTCCTCCCCTCATACCGTCCCCCTCGTATACTCCTCCTCCCTTCCCCTCCTTAATTTCTCCTCCCTTCTGCCCTTCCTCCCTTATCCTTCCTCTCTCCATCACTACTAGTACATGTACTATCCATGCCTTACCCATAGTGACTTCCAGGAATCAGACGCCCTGAGGATGCCAGCCATTCTGAGAATTAAGGAGGTCGTGTAAAGGGAAAAAAGACTGTGCTGACACAATTCAATCTTTCTTACAGGGACCCCAACTGGTCCCAAAGGAGCATCCCGACAATTGGCGGGCGGAGATGAGGGGAGGAAGAAGGAGGGAGTGGTGAAGGAGGGAGGGGGACTGATTGTGTTGTGAGTTAAGGAATTATTAAGTGTCTCCTATGGGTAAGAGTGTCGTACTCTGTGGGGATGACTGGGTCTGTGTTGGGAACCAAATAGCAATAGAGTGATAGGGAAAATGCAAACTCTGCGATGACCAGATAGGGTAGTTGATAACATTGAGCCCCTTAATTGAACTAGAGGCAATATCATGACCACCTAATTTTGAGTTTGAATTTAAACATTTATCACCTGTTTAAGGACCTGGAATTGATTTGTTGCTAAGCCTAACGCGATGAACTACTCATAAATGACTTGATCCTATAGTGGTGCCATATCCCCTTCCTCCTACTCCTTACCTTTTCTTTCCACATACTCTCCCTCCCACATTCTCCCATTTCCCCTCACAGCCTTCTCCTTCTCCCCTTCCCGTTCCATTCCACACCCTCTTTCCTTTCATCTCCTTATATCGACTTATCCTTCAATCCCCTACTATTAATTACCCCCAGTGCTTGGGCATCATTTATTTGATCACCAGCCTCCATTGGCCTTGGTGCTAATCTTACCCTAGTCCCTGCCTCCACTCAGCCCATGTGTACCACAAGTCATGAGACTACCTGACACCAATCTCCTGAAAGGAATCGATGAAAATTTAATAGGCAGCCAATTAGATGGATCCACTGCCAGGCTGGGATAGGGTTGGGGGGAGGTGAGATGCAGCTGGAGTCGGCTGCAGCGAAAGAAGAACTGCAGGAGTCGTTCGCAGGAGTCGTTCTCGCCTTACGGAGAACTGTACCGACCCAGCAGGATATATTATTAAACAATAAGAAAATTCCCTTCATTCTGTGCATACATTTTAGGGTGCATCACTGTGATCACATAACGATCTTGTCCCCAACCCACTATTTGTCTGTCATCAGTGCTTAGCTTATCTCTCCAGGTACCAAATTAAGCAACTACGGACCCTAGCTTCCAAGCAATGGTACAGGTATTGTACACATCTACCCACACCCCTTCTGCTCCCATATAGCATACAGGAACAGGGAGAAGAAAAGTATGCAGAGTGGAATGTGTATAAGCGTGTATAAGCCACTGCATACATGCAACGGTCTATAGGGTCTAGGCGGCATCACCATGCATGAGGTTGTGTTTAGGAGTGATGGGCTTTTTGAGTAGAGAAGCACATCTGATGTGGATCAGGTGTGAAAGCTGTCAGTCTCACACTGCCTGTTAGAGAAAGGTCAGATTGCAGCATAACCAGCTCCAGCCCACTCCAGCAGTAAGTATAGCATTCTAACTATAAGTGTGGGCTATATAATATACATATATCCAAAACATATGTGAATACCTCAGGGTACAGTGTAAGGTAGGGTAGTGGTATGCATGATGGTCAGTGGAATGATTGAGTGCACTTTTGTTGGCATGATGTATAAATGAACCATCCTCGAGTTACTCACCAGGACCCCATTAATGTTATGCTCCAAAGTGCTCAGCTTGATATATAGGACTCTGGGATGGCCAATTTACTTCCTATAAGCGATTTAAAAAGTACTCCAGCTCTATAAAACACTTTTCCCCAAGGTTTGATGAAGACTCAAATTCCTTTAAAAAATGACGAAAAGCAAAAAAAGTGTGGGCCTACCCAGTTTAGATAAGTAAGGTTAGATTTTAGACCTCCCTTTTTTACCCCACCACCTACATAGACCTCTATACATTACATACAGCCTCTTTGCTCCTCATCATGTGTAAATGTGAATTTCTTAACGCCTACAGGTGAGGTGTATACCCTGGAGGAGGCGTGTCTATGTGTGTGGGGGGAGGGGGGTGTTACCTATGACTTGTGATCTAGTGAAACTCACACCAGAAGTAATTTCCACCAGGTGTGTGCACCACTCAGCCGTAGGACATGAACGACCAACAACAAGACAAAAAATTGCTTTTCTCATGCACATTTATAACACGAGCAGCAAAACTGTGGTAATCACATAGGTCTTATAGCTGTATGTACTTTTGTCAGCTTTGTTTTGCAAACTGGATGGCATGCTATGATAAGAAAACATTTTGTCGGGATAACCCCGACTACAATGTCCAATTATGATACTACTCATGATGTTTAAAATCCCCTGTCGTCTACGGGATTTGACCACAAGCAAATCTTTTGCTTTTGGGTTGTTATTCCACGTCCGTTGCATGCCATGGTCTGCGGTGAACACAAACCCACATTATGAGACAGAGTAAACAAAGGGACCACGATTTTATGAATACCTAGATATTTAAGACTACCAAAGATAAGATTCCCTTTAAAGACTACAGAAAAATAAAGTATACTAATGAAAGAGGTCCCTGGTTCTAATTTCCCTTGTACATACCTACTTACACAGAAAAAATGAACCTAATTATCTTAGGCAAACGTTAGCTGAAATGCCTAACTTTCAAAGCCAAACCACCAAACTTTTCTTAGGAGTTTACAGCTAACTATTAGGAAAATGTCCTAACTTGCCTGAATCTTATTAGGTATCACACACCATTTCCTAGGCCAGCTGTCATTTATAGATAATTCCTAAACTCAGAGTGACCCTTAAAGACAGGGTTTTAACACAAAAGAATAGTTAAGCTAAAGGTGCGGCTTTTACCCTAGGATGTATCTTACAGGGTTTCAAGGCTATTTTAATTATTGAAGCATTGTAAACTCTATGTCATGTAAAGTTTAGATACCCACAGCAGTGCCTCATCATTTAAAATGCATGTTCAATGCCTCACATGAAAGCCATACATGGTATCTTCTTGACCATGGTCAAAGTTGTTTTGTTTCCTTTCCACTCCTGTTTGAGATTGATCTCTGCTTTACCCCCCCCCCCATCTCTCCTCTCCCCCCCTCTCTCTGTCTCTCTCTGTCTCTCTCTGTCTCTCTCTCTGTCTCTCTCTCTCTCTCTCTCTCTCTCTCTCTCTCTCTGTCTCTCTCTCTTACTGATTTCCCCTGTCTGTTCTGCTCCTAAGTAGATAATTCTAATGCTTCCTATAATGGACACCTGTCATGAGTAAGGTGTCTAGAATTTGTGGATGTGAGATAGATATGTGTGCAAGACGTCATCAAGTTGTAATTGTCGCATCAGTGTGGCTCTATCACTGTATTGATGCCATAGCCTTACCCCTGCGTAATGCTGCATGTCTGTGTGTTGTGGTCCATACAGACCACATCTGAAGTATATCAAAGACCTTGGTTTATCTGGACATGTCTATGGAATGAGACACAGAACATGTTACAGAACTCCTGAAGAGTAAGGTTACTCCCCTGGAAATGGTATTCGCTCCTGAATCCCCCTCCCCTATCCATCTTTTGGATCCTGTAGATTATTTATCACTGAAGTGTCCAGGGACATGTGTGTGCAGCTTGCCCTCATCTAAGTACATGTATCAACACCAATCTAAGTATCAACACCAACCCTTATTCCTTCACACCCACTCATCTAGTCTGTTGTTTAAGTATACTATATGGAACATAGACAGGAGGTGGAGAACAGTAGCCCCCCTCCCCCCACCCCTCGGGGGCAGGTGCCCCCGGACCTGACCCCATTCTTCAGACCTGACGGAGCGGCCAAGCGTTGAGGCAGTTTGCGAGCTGTCCGACCAGCAGCCCAGGGCCACTGTCCTGTGCAAACCATGTTGTAGTCTTCTTTTATCATATATATTATATCCATCCTAGATCTAAAACCCATTGCTCTACATCTGGACACTTTCTTGCTACTAGTGTCGCCCCCATGATGAGTGAGGCAGGAAATATGAGCGACCCTTAATCAAATCCCTATGCATCCATGGATCTAACCAAATTCCATAGGTTGCTGCATGGATGTAGCTCTGATTTAGGCCTAAATCTGCCTTGCCTCCAGTCCCTGACTTCCGCACCACCTCTGACCATTGCCCACCCCATCCCCTCCTGTGTGCCTCCAAACCCATCAAACCCTTGCTGTAATTCGTCCGCCGTCATATAGTCTGGTCCATAGGTATATAACACCCTAGTAGTCCAATCTACATGTTGTACATCCGACCCCTTCCCCTACAGCCATGGACCACCCCAGCATGTAGCACCCCTCCGTGTCTGACAGCCACAGGGCTCGAACTGAAGGACATGTCAAGGGATTAGGGGATCAGATATCTCTTAGTGCCCTCAGCATTTTGTGCAGTTGTAGAATTGATTCCATATGACTAAAGATATTCATATTCAGGAAGCCATTGGTTGGTCAGTCTCAAATATGTACATCTTCTGTACAATGTACAAGGATTCACAGTAATAATCCCTGGTACTTGATTTTGATACACCTGTAAAAATGTCCTCCAAAATGTTTGTGATATGATTGTCTGAAATGAGAATTAAACACATGTATCGATTGTTTATATGTTGTTGTGTTGTTGCTATGCTCAAAATCGCTAATCCTAGCCTTGGTATTCAGCATGATATTGTAACATTAGTGTACATATGTATACATGTATATATTCAACAGCAGTACTTGTATCCAGGTGGGTAAATGTAAAGTGGATTTAGGTGAGGAGAGATTTGGGGCAGGGGGGGGGGTTACTGAACTTACTAGATTCAGGTATAGGTATCGTGGGAACCCTTTAAAGGTCACATTATACATAATAATATGTTCGGCGTGATACATTCATGCAGCCCCGGTAAGTAACTCGTCAGGGCTGCATTGCTGCTTCATACCTACCCTATGGGTTTGATACACGACAGAAGGCTCTACTTATGACACTCCCTGATGGTGTCAGCAGCAAGAGACCAAATAAACAATGTGCCTTGGGGCATCATGCTGCCTTTAAAGGGTTAGTCGGCATACTGGCGGTTTGACAGGGAGGTGCCCACCAGCCCCTCATCATCCCGTCACACATATGTCCCTACATGTCAGCACATTCTCTAACCCTTTAAGGATTGCGTGATGTCTCAATGCGTTATGGTTAAATTCGTTATGATGCAGTACAATTGAAACATTGTAGCTCGCAGGTAATGTATTGATACATAATGGCCACCCTTCTGTAGTGAAAAGCATAGATGCAGCAGTAGACTTACAGCAGCTGGTAGGTTAACAAACTGCCATTGGGCATTCAAGCATATCTTTTTGCCATTTTGCCTGAAAGAGCTTATGCTCCTACACACAATCCCTCCACCAAACCCCAAATCATTCTCATTATTTTTCCGCAACGTTTGACTCAATGGGCCCACACAGAGATCTGCAATACACCCGTCTAACATTAAAGGGTAACTTTCTTTGGAGGTCGCCGAAGTATTCTGTGTATTTCAATCTTACTTCAAATTGCTAGTCCAAATTACAAGGAGTGAATACATTGAGAGATCAAATCGACATAAGAACAGAGTTGGAAACTACTATCACTCTATTGAAATTGTTCAAACCCAAATAATGACTGTTTAGCACCTTTTGTGGAGCATTTCATAATAAATTGATATTCACATGAGCATGGTTATGACACAAAGGGAACTCAAACTCATCCTTTCTTGCCATATTATTCTATAAGACCAAATTGCTCCTACAGCTCAAGTGGGGTGGATTCGCAAGATGCTTCATACAAGGGGAGAGGTGAAAAATGTCTTTGATGTTAAAAGGGTCCTTGTGAACAGGAAGCTTCCTACTAGAGTCAAGAGGTACTTGGAGGATCATCAACATGTAGACTAAATCTGGTTACAATGGAGCACGGGTTACTTTGAAGTAACAAGTTTTGAAGGGGATCATTGCGTGACTTCAATATACAAACTGCTGATAAATCTGCAGGATAACAACAAAATGCTTCTTTTCTTTCCATATCCCTTTAAAGATGGTCTGATCTCTGAAGGCTTCATGTCCATGATTTGCCTGCATATTGGTGCATATATAATTATCTTCTTGGACTGTAACAATCTCTAGTGCACTAGAGATATTGATAAATGTTGACTGGTGGGTAACTCGACAGTTTTGCATCAATGCATCATGACCACAAAACAAAAATAGTGAACTTAAGGAAAACGCTGTCTTGAAAGGGTTAGCTTAATCATTTCAGCACCCCTTTGAGAACCGTCAGGAACCTTATAGTAGGCACACTGTCTCTGCTAGGAGGTATTTAAAGCTTGGTCCTTTATCCTCGGTAGTAGACTCTCGGTACCTATTATACTTCACTTGATGTAAAATGTGAGCTAAGTAATGACAATGGCTATAGGTGCACTATGGGGTTCAATGACGGGTGGTCCTGGAGCACTTTACACCAAACTCCCATTCAACCATCAAGGTGACTATATAGCCTGACTATATAGCTCCAATCCCTCTGCTTTGTGTACGGAGCTATTCTTGGCTAGCGTCTGTCAATGTTGTTGAAATATGAAACTTTCTTTCTCTGAGCAGCCCAGTGTCTATAGACGTTGGTCTGATGAAGGACTACCAAGGATCAGTCTAGTATCAATATGGGTCAGAAAGCTAGAGGACAGCCTCCTATATGTGAACGTTCTAGATCAGGGGCCTTGAAACAGTGACTCTCTGGAGGGCATGTCAACATTATAGCAAGTTTTACCATTTTGAAATGCCCTCCAGAAGCAGGGTCCTTGAGAGCAGCATCGTCACTGAAGCCATCGAATTTAGTGCTACTGCATTATTGGAGCTGACTGAAGCCCCCTGAATCTATCCTCTCTCCACCTGACCACGTTTAAAACAGACCCTCTCTGTAATCACAACTGGCCTCGAAGTTTTGTTCGTGGTCGTTTGTGCATCATTGCGACCTATTTTACAGCTTTTTCATGACCAGCAAAACCTCCCTCTTGCTCCTTCCCAAAGACTTGGCAGCCCTGCTTTGAATGAAACCTTGCCTGCATCTTTCTCCCCTTCTATATAAAAAGGAAATTCCCTCTAATCTTTGTAATCCAATGCGTGCCTGGACATAGGCGTTAATATGTGGGTTGACGTGTTCTGGGGTGCCGCCTGTCTGCCGTGCTTATATTATGTGTCAGTCAGTGGGAGGTTAGGGCAAATGACGATCTGCCTCCTTAACCCTTTAAATACAGTATTTCAGAAGCTACCAAAGGTTTACAGTTCCATGCCCATTTTTCAACATATTGCAGTACCAGAGAGTAATGCAGTAGTACATGCACTGCAGGGCGATTCATAAAAACTGCCGAACTTTGGCTGCCTAAACGATGGATTTAGAAACGACCATTTTACAAAGATATTCAGAAGATTGCATAATAAAAATACACAATTTTATCAAGTATCAAGCCCTCAAAAATATTGGATACAGTGATAACCATTGTGATTGTACATATCGTGTCCTGAAGGGTTAAAGTTATCAATTTCATTAACTACTAAATAGTGACGAAAATCTCAATTCTATGGTCGTTTTCCCATGCGCATTCTTTTTGTGAGTTTTTATGAATCGTCCTCCTGGTGCATCATACGGATCATCCAGTTGTGAGGAGTGTATACACCCCGCAACTTTAAAATTATATGTGTATTGTGTGTAGGGGCAGCTCTCGTGAGTAACGTACCAGGGCTGCATTCAACTCATGAAAAGTGAGATAAAAGACCTGCAAAAATGGCAACATTTAAGCAGCATTCTAATGGGTAATAGAGTGAGTGAGGGAGGAGCGGGGGGCAGTGTGAGATGATGATATACCATCTGGGTACCTCATAGTAAGAGGTATACCTGCTAATAGTGACAGACCCTGACTGACATGCCACTGATACTAGAACTGTATGTTAGCACCCTGGTATCAAAGATCAGAGAGGGACTCAGGTAGTGAGGTAGGAGTTATAGATGATTTTGTTATAATTATCCATATACTTTTGAAAAAATGGCTGCAATGTGCTTGATAAGTACTTAGCCTTTCATTTATCAGAAATGATAATGATAGAACGTTATGTTAAAAAGAAAGAGAGATGGGTCTTGTTTACTTTAGTCTAGAGGAAGTCCTGTATTACGAAAAACAAAGGAAAATAATCGTACATTTCAGCTTATATCAACCAATATATTTTCTACCTTATTAATACCCAGATGGACGTACCTGGTGGTTATATTAATCTATCTAAGTAAGGAAGACGACAAGAGGTGATTGGATTTACAGTAAAAATACCATTTAATGCTCTTAATAAGTAAAACAAGAACATGACAAGAGGCCTTAGTAGTAACTTCCCCAGCTGTGTTTATATATAATTAGAGTCAACATACGTTATAGTGATTTGTGTCTTTGTACCTCATCAAAATATATCTTATGTACACTTCCCTCCTACAGAGTGTGATACACACCAATGTCTTAGTGATATTCACCTTTTGTGACAGTACCCGTGAAAACCAGTCTTAAATGGTTATAAAACCCAAGGAGCTTTATATAGCTGTACATTAATTTTCCATTGACGCAATGTAGCAATGTGAGGGCGATTTCTTAAATTATTTCATGTTCTTTTCCTTTTTCTTCTTTGCTTCTAATGTGGCTTGCTGATTTCCAGATTATGATAGATTGCCTGAAGTAAAAGGTTGCTCGTTCATGTTTGTTCTCGCAGTAAGCCTGATTTTCACGTTAATGGTCACATGCTATGTCTTATGTCACAGATACAACCTCACTTTCTCTCACACTCATACATACATAGGGTCTCTCTATACATAATAATAAATTGCTCATTTGTGCTCTCATTTTCACTCACATTGACTATAAACATTTGTACATCAACCTGATAATAATTATATATACCTTGACTCAAGACATCACTGTATTATAAACACTCAATTCACTTATACACTGCATTGGGTATGTGCAAGAAACTCGTCTTTTTAGTAATTAATAATACTTTTTGAATCAATTATAATTAATGATATTATTTCTACAAGTATAATCTGTGACTGTGCTCAGGGTTCGACCAAGAATTCATACTGTCAAAACCAAATGATGATTTATGAACCATCAAACTATTTTTGCTCCACTGAGAAGCTATATACTATTATGTGACTCTTGGTGTGTCTCGACTTTCTTTTCGTTTTACAGGAAATAAATTCAATTATGAGAGAGACTGATATTTGTAAAAGCTTATGCAACCTTGCTACACATGTAAGCAAAAGGTGTGTGATTTTTACCTGTATTTATGAGTATAACTTTATACAGGTGTGTTCAGTGGGAGGTGGCCTCTATCTATAGACAGGCTTTGAACACCTGGGACCCCCTCCCCTCACCACTCCCCAATTGGCAGAGGTAACACGCACCAACCCTACATGTAGCCACATGGAGATCAGAAATAGATCAGCCAGCCTTGATCAGACCAGGATGCGAAGTGTCAAGGCCGCCATATCAGGTGATCCAACTGACTGATGTTGATGCCACCAGTCCCCATCCTATCTCTACATACCCACTACCTTCTTTCTGCTGACTCATCAGTTTCTATTGCCATAATTATTGATTTTTTTCTATGTGATGCCAATTGTACAACATCAGTCAGATATGATTGTCATTATGGTTGATGTTATTGTGTATGTGATCTCAATAGTACTAGATAAGTCAGAGCTATAACTTCTGCCATAACAACCTTACAATTGCCATCATTTAGGATATTTTGTATGTGATGTCAACATTTGCCACATATGATTGCCATCATTACTGATAAATGTGACCCCAGCATAAACTAATGGGCCTGCTCTAATGATCTGCCTGGTTATAAACTAATAACACTATGATATACCATGATATATAACCCGTCTGATTTGAATACTAATAATAGTACATGTAGTAGCATAATTCATACTAAACAAATAGACCGACCATTTGAATCAACAATAGCCAATATAATCATGATGACTGTCTTAATTACTGACAATACAATTTAGATTGCATGCTATACTCTCAGGTAATAATTAATGTCCAAAACGACAAGGTGTTGTGTTCTGTCACCAGACCATTCTGATGCAAAAACAATTCTTGTTCAAATCATCAGTATGCTACTGTCATCAGTAGCCTTTCAGATAAATACCGAATCCAAAAGCCCACACTTCACTATATTGGAATAAGCACGGAAACCTGCACATGGGTTCCTGTAAAGCACCTTTTGAAATGTAACTACAATATTAGTTTCTTGTTATATCTCTAATTGATAGTACAACATTATAATGATCCGGACGTGTACATGTTATGTCCAATGTCGGAGGTACCTACCCGCGTAATCTCCCGCGTATAAGACGCGTCCTCTAGGCCAAACAAAATGCTGGGGGGTCTTATAACATTCTCCCAAGAAGGGGGTGCGTCTTATACGAGGGGTAATTTTACTATAGAACAGTACTGGATTGACAAAAATCCCCCCTAAGAGGTGCGTCTTATAAGCGAAAATGCATGTGCTGAGTTTGGGGTGCGTCCTATACGCGCAACACGTCTTCTACGCGGGAGATTGCGGTAATTCAACCTGTGCCAAAGGAACACAATATACATGTATACTAAGATATTATTTCACATTGATGTTATAGTAATACAGAGAGTGTGATATGCTATGACATAGGGGGTATTATCTACCCTTACATTACATGTTTGGGGATACACCCTGTATTAACACGTTTGCCACTGTCAAATGTACATTGCTCTTATTGTGAGACCATCATATATGAATACCATCAACCAAGATCTGATAACTATAAACAAACCTGGGGAAATCCTCAACTGATTATCAAAAGAGTCACAATGACAATAATAATGATGAAGGCCAGTAGTCCTTTAACAAAAAAGGAAATGATACACCATTTTATCATCTGTGTATTTACCTGTGATTCGCGGGGATTCAGAGCTCAGCATTCTACAAAGAATACCACTCATGTATAAAGTGTCACTATTTTCATTGTGAGACCATTGTGTATATTTGTATATTACACATGTATGTGTTAATTACACAGTTTGATAGTTGGTATGACTTACACGTTCAGTTGTTTGTATGCTTTGGATGTGTGCTTTATAAAACTGGCAACACATGAGAAGACATTTATCATCTAAACCATATTCAGACCTAAGGATGGCAAGACATGGGAGACGTCTAGTTGAATTGAATTTAAAATAGCCTTTTCCAACAACCTTTATGGCTTCTTTCGCAGAGTAAGCTGAGATTTTTTGAATTTGTTTATCCCAACCTCATGAAAGTCATTTGGCAAAGTCTGAAGCCATATTTGTTATCTGCTGTTTGTGTTCTTGCTAAGGTCAAGTATTGCCCTTACTTTACTCCCTGTAGTGATAAGAGCCTCTTAGGTCCCACCAGGACATCTTAGTAGGTGGTTTACTACAAAAAGTAGTAGGTCTCAACATGAAAGTATGATTTTAAGTACTATAATTCCCTGATCTGAACAAGGTTTAATCACCACAAGCCATAAATCCCTACCTGTTGGGTGTAGACGTGGGTGGTGGTGGTGGGGGGTGTGTGCTTCATAATCGTATAAGATGGTCAGCAACCTACAGTCTTTAACTTCTTACTCATGCTATGAACAATGAACTTTCACTTTGGACTACACTTTGGACTCAAGATATACTAATATATCTCCTAGATGCAGACTTGATTGAAAATTTTGTAGAATGGCATAATCTATTTCTCCCAACCTGAACCACAATTTTTGTGTTAGGTATGAATACTGGGGAAACTCTTGACCACTGGTCACACACAGTGGGTCACACTGTCAGTCACATGCCCCCCCCCACACACACACAGTGTCACAGTAAATGCTGGACATGTTCCAGGTCATGGTATATAGCAGGGGGTCTGCACTCCTGTTGGGCACCTCCAGGGGCAATGACTGCTGACTTCTCAGCTACACACAGCCAACTATCACCTTTAATTTGTATACCTATGTAGTACAGCGCAGTTGTGAGACCTTACGCAGCCAGGTTCTCAAAAAGGTTTAAAAAAGCAATCAAATGTTTATGGGACCTACTACTCTAGAATTGAAAGTACATATGCTCAATTAGTCCGCAATTCATATCCAGGATTGATGAGAATTGTACATGTCTTCTTTCGAAACCCTGAATTTATTTTCATAATTTCATTTTGGTGAAAATTTAGAATATGCTTTTTGGAGAAAGAGAGGTGAATAGGCATCGTACGTGTAGTAAGTTGATGTTTTGAGTTGAAAGTGTAGACAGGCATAGATTATAGACAGTTGGCTAGTAGAGGTGAGTCCTGCTGCTACAGCAGAAGGCCAGGCAGGCCTATAGGTGGTCTCCTCCATGGGCTAATAGTTTAACACTTTGTTGGTATCAGAATATTTAATCTTTAGCCTGGATGATGCATTATTGTACTACCACTGACAGTCAGTGCTCTTGCATTTAGCGTCCATGTCAGCCTTTGGGATTGGCAGACCCCTGAGGAGTCTGCACGATGCACATCATGTCAGATTAACATAATATACATATCCTTGATACATCCCTGCACCCTAAAGAGTTGGGCCTGACCACTGGCTACAACCAATGCATACCACCATGCATGCCATGCCCATGGCCTCTGTTCAGCCGCAGTCTTTGTGTCAGACCTCCTGCCGGGGCTGGATGGCTCGAACATATAGCCTTAAATAAATATGTGCTGCAGATGATTCCATCAGACAATATAGTTATTAGAATGATAAAGAAATTGCCTGGAAATTAAACAAATTTTGCTTTGACTGTTAGGTATGCTTCATAGGTCCAAACATGACATTTTCTGGCTAATTTAAACAAGTGATTTAGGACCAGTATCCCTGAAACCCATCTTATTGTGTTGGCCTTGCAGGGTCAAGGCAGGCATAAGGACATACAGGCAGAGGGGAGGGAGGTGCTGGTCAGGACTGTGACTGGCCAAGGCTCTGCAGGCAATTTGTAGAATTGCCTGCAAATGAATTCCGATTGGAGCCAACAGTGCCTGACTGGCCACACCGGCCGGGCCTGATTCACTGGCCGCAGTCATCATTATTGGCCGATACAGGATCTAAATGAGATCTTGGTGTTAAGAGGAATTGCCAAATTTGGGGTGACCATGTATTAACCCTTTAAGGGCAACATTCAAGGATATATCGTCCACTATGCCTTCTTGTTGGTGTGATACATGAATGCAGCCCCATAGATGTAGCCCTGGAGAGTAACTCGCTATCCGATGGGCTTGATAGATTCCTAAAGGATTGCTATGCTACACCCATGCAGTATAACCTCCTTATCATGGTGGACATATAGCCGTACAACACCTTGCTGTCCTCAAAGGGCGGCCCTGGTGAATTGGAGGGTGAGGGAGAGTGGTGTGAGTTGGGGTTTAGTCTATTGTGTTGTAGGGTTGGAGCTATATTAAGTGCGGTGGGATGAGGATTGGTGGTCACCTGCAGAAGGGTAACCACAAGGTGACATGACTATAGAAGTAGTAGGGGTGTGTGGTAGGCTGGGGTCACCAGTGTAGTAAATTATGGCCTGGTGTTAATAATAATGTAGAGTTTTATGTGCCATGTATGGTATATATTTTAGAGAAGATTTATCAGAGATGTTCCAGCTTAATGTAGTATGCCCTTTTCCCCTTTATGAACTGGTCAGATATGATTTGTGTGGGTGATATAGGTAGAGGGGGCCCATGTCAACATTATGCTGGCCAGGAAACTATAAAGTCCTTTCAATATCAAGGTGACAGTACATCTATTGCTGGAAAATGTAGTGATAGTAATGATAATATCATCCCTGGTCCCTAAATCCCCAAAGTCACATGTTGTGTCACATACAATGCTACCCAGTAGGTGCTGGTCACAGATACTATGTACAAACAGTACCAACCACAAGCGACACTAGCCATTGGCACTTGTTGTGATATATCATATTATATAAAATGGCTATATACAATATACATCTGTGTTCCTGTACAGTTTTAACCCTTTAAGGACTGCATACTATGATTCACTTGGTAATTAGTGCATTAATAACTCGCTCGCCATGAAGGGCTAGATTCATACGGCACCTCAACCGAAACAGGGTTGAAAACTCCTGAAGGGTTATTATGAATGCACCAATTTAGCACTGGTGCGTTACTCACCTCCACCTCACTGGTGCATCATGCAGTCCTAAAGAGTCTATAATGATATATTATGCCAAAGTAACATGGAGGAAGAATATCATCAATTTTCTATCCTGTTTATTCCTTCCGGGTTAATTCATTATGCTTCCACTCATTTCATCAATTTGTATTTTTGTGTTTCTGACAAAGATTTAAGTTAATTAAGTTTATCCAACAAAGACATATCGTCAGTATAATAGTAAATCCCCATCACAGATCCACCATGATTAAAATGTATACAGCGGAGGTGAGTGATAATAGGGGGAAAGGCGACTGACCGACTCACGTGCACACTCACTATACAACTCACATAACGCCCATGGAATAATAATGGTAATAATAACACAGCGACACAATTATGCCTTAGTCATAGAAGCCATAGCCAAAATTTCTCCACTTTTTTCTTTCTTTTCTTTACATATGATATAGATAATAGGTATTACACATAACAGACTAGCCAGTCAGTGTACTCATCATAAGGGTTGGAATCTGTAGCACTTCAGTGAATAGCACTCTACATCAGTGAATACAGAAATATTCATACTGATTGTTGGTTATTAGTAATATGTATGATTGCTCTCCAGATTTGCTTTCATAATAAATATTAACATTTTCGATCACTTTTTGGGTACAATTCATATTGTAGGCGTTCGATTTTACTGGCAGTATGACAAAAAAGCTTATCCAAGCGTGGAATCGTCAAAATATTCCTAAATCTGTTTTTCCTTTTTAACGGTCTCTTCTTACATCCAACTATGAACACTTTCTTTCCTCTTAAAACAGAAGATACAACTCCCTGACTCTAAATTCATCCGAGGTGGGCCTTACATGTCCAACACACCACTCATACTTCTCATAATAAACCTTCTGATACCAGTCTTGTAATCTTCACAGAAGATCCTCTCTTTAATAATAATAATTATAATATATTATTTCCATAATATTATGCAGAAGCTGTAGCAAGAGTCTGTCTCTCTCTCCATTAAGGCCAGCCGAAATCAATGTTTGTCATTTGGTAGAACTTGGCGTTAAACGGCCTGTAAAAGTCATGTAACCGTTTGATCACCTTGGGATCTACCTTAGGGTGAGGTCTACCCTTCGTCTTGCCAAGGCAATGTGGGTTGCCACTCCCCTCAGGTTTCTTAAGACAGGGGAAACCTTTAGTGGAGTTAAAGTAGAAATGTTTATCTGTGATCACACGCTTAAGGCCAAGGAAATCCTGGACCTTGGCCAGCTCTGCTGCAGGGTCCGATATCAAGCGCTCCCCACTCACAAAGTGGATTTGAGTCAGAGGGAAATACCTCAACCAGCGTTCCAGATGCTTGGCATATACCCCAATCCTAATGGCCCCCCAGGATGTATCCACAAGTCCTGTGGAGTTATCCAGGAAGGCCATGTTCTCAAAGGCCTTGACATCAGACCTCTTGCTGCTGCTCTGGGTGTAGTCACTGATGGCCCTAGTCACTGGGTCCCTGACCACTACGATCAGCTTGATGTTACGAGACATGTTGAAAATCTTCCCAGGGACACCTTTAGTGACGAAGTAACTGGGGGTCTTCTCCAGGGTCAGCTGACTGTCCAGGGTGGGAGGCATCTGACTCCTGTAAAGATAAGAACAGACACAAGAGATAAATATTGGTGGTAAATGATATCACACATGTATGTATACATCAATATGCAGATATCTTATTATACAAAATATTTGAAAATTTTCAAAAGAAATATAATATAGGTGTGCTGTTTCTAAACAATTATGAAATGGGAGATGATGCAGTTCAGAGAATTGTGGGTAACACATTTCACATGCAGGATAACCTAATCATGTATGTTAACCATTCATGTACATCAGTGAAGAGGACTGCAGTACTACAGACCATTTCAGTCAATAATGTATTGGTTGCTCTCTGTGTCATGTATCAAATATTCATTGGTGTATAGGAAACATAACTTATGCAAAGGGCACACAAATAGCTATATGGTCAAAACCACCAGCAGTATCTGCCTAATCTGTGTAGACATACACTTGTATTGGACCAAGCTAACATATCATTCTGTGTAGTAAAAGGAGAAAAACACCGATTCACATAGCAACCCCTTTTCACATAGCAACCCATTTTCACAAATATAAACACAGTGCTATAAAATCAATCACCCAGCCCTACAACCCCCTACCTCATGGCAGTAAACACGTGGGTACAAGCACTGGAGGGAACCCAACACGACCAGACCTACCATTACCCTGTCTCACTGAAGGCTGGGGGATGGAGGGGGTCTAGGTCAAATTCGTAATTATAGGTTGTGAGGAGGGACTGAGAAGAAATTGGCCACTGGAGAGAGGTGCTTGTCAGGATACAGAATGTCTGTGTGTTGGGGGTGGGTGGGGTATGGGAAGTTGTCATTTTGTTGGTTGGCATAGCATAATGAGTGAACTATATGTAGACACTGTAGGGGTCAATGTTGGAGTTGGAGACTATATTATAAACCTGGCGTGAGAACAAGTGAGAGGGGTGAGAGGCCAACAACCTCTCTAACAACATGCTATTTCTAACCCTTCTTATTTCATCAGTCAGTCCGACTCATCCGACCCATGGGGTTTGCCCTTTCAGCACACTCCCTACATGACAACCAGTTCTGACACCATGAAATAAAAAAAAGATAAATCCTCACACCTCCACTCTAGTCCATTTTATGGCAGAATGAACAAAAAAAAAACACCCTAAAACCAGGCCTGCTGTGCTGCCTATATTCACACCTCCTGTCTCTCCTCAGCTAGTCAGTTCACCCCTACATGCCCCCTACCCTACCCCAGGGGGTATACCCACTGTAGGGCCATGGAGGGGTCACTGGGGGTGGGATCAAGGCCCCACACTTTGGCCCTTTTGTAGAGAAAGCAGGGAAGTGGAAACCCAAACATCCTGGCGGGCAGAGCCAAATGTTACCCCCAGGTCCTTTTGTTTTTACGAGTGGGGGTGAAATCCTATTTGCAGTTAGGCTGTTGGCTTCAGTGGAGGAAAACCTGGCCCCAGGGGTTTCCTCTTTTTTTACGTTTTAGTTTGTGTGGGTTGAATGGTTTGACAGTTTGACCCGTTAACCTGTTTATATAGTAGACTGTAGTAGAGTAGAGGACAGGTAGAGTCTATTATTGGGGCTCTAACCAGCACCATTATGTACAATCATCTCCATCATACATACTGCACCTTTGCAACAATAACATAGCACATGCACCTGTATCATAGGGAGACCTTAACACTGTGTCTACTTGTATTTCGATGATCATGCCATCATATTGATTTTTCAGACTCGTATTTAGGACTAGAGCAGAACCCAATGTGATCCAATATCCTGAAATAATGAATGGCGAGTTTGATATTTCACACCATGGTGGCCACCGATGGCCAAGCCTAGGTGATGGGACAGCAAGGGTAGAGGGGTGCATTCTGTGCTACATGGACAGATGTGTGCTGAAACTAGGCTATAGCTACAGCCCATTCACGCACGCCGATCCTATCTATAAGATGGTAAACTTTAGTACTGTCAGTTTGCCTAGTAAAGTTCACAGCTGCATATGGGGGCTGAACATGGAAGCTTTACCCTGTCAGCTGTTGTACATGTACATGTATGCTGGTACTGTCAGACACCTAAACCATCACCACGCATAACTCTGTTAGGTAACCCTTTATGGACAGCAGGACACTGGTTTAGCTCTAAATGCATTCATGGGTCATAAATACACTCTGTCAATTGATCTATACGGTGTACCAAGGTATCAGCATGGGCACCAAAGAGTATGAAATCATGAGGCAACATACCATCTTTTTTAAAGGTTAAATTGCAATGTAGCAGGCCTTACAATAGTCCAAACTACCTAAAGTTCTTGTTATATTTGATATACATATATCTAAGTATAAAAGGCCCAGTTCAGTCTGTGATAAAGCATTGAGTGACAGACAGAAGTGGTAGCAGACATTGGGCAGCACGTGTAGGGGTCAGACCTAGAGTGTGACCGGGCATGGAATGGGTCTCTTGTACTGCCCCTCCATGGTCTGATATTGAGACTGCAGACTGGCCTAAAACAAAAAAAAACCTTTAAAAAGAACAGGGGAATGGCATCTACTAGCTTATTTGTAATGAGGATGTGGATATAGGTCGAGGGGGATCCCTAAATATTCCATCTTGGTCCACAATATTCAATTCCCTAATCAAGTATTGACACCTACTCTAAGTAGGCCTCCTATCAATAAGGTACCTTAAATATGGTTAACTTAACCTTGCCTTTTATAACATACACAGTGTAGCTCTAGAGGGAAAGTTTACTATACTGATACTCATGCCAGTCTACCTCACCACCAACCCTTTCAGATTCACCTGGATCTCTACCATCCCCTGCACCATCTACCACGCCCACCCATCCCCACCCCCTCTCCTCTCACCCCACATGGCTTCATATGGGAGGGAAGTGGCATGATTGTTATAACATGCAGTGACAAGGTATCCTGGCTGCCGCTGCTTCATACAGAACTGGCACTGCAGGATGGAAGTTCGTAAATCATGATAGTGAGACCTGAATGGTGGACAGAGAGAGGGACTCAGACGGGGGGGGGGGGGTTAATCTCTGTACACTGCATGAACCTCTCCTGTTGTATTGCAGAACAAAAGGTCCAGACTGCTGATAGAGTTTCAGCCAAGGCTATTTCAATTATATATACATGAATCTAACATCACTCAATTCACCAACAATATACACTGTAATTTTCCGGGCCATCCTGAATCATGACATTAAGGCCTATAGCTATAGAGCCCCCAGACAGTGGGTTTACTGACTGGCCCTGTCTGATTCAGTAACGTCTAACAGTCTGCTGCACTGAACAGGGGCCATGAATTTAACATGGGGACTGGGACCTGATGGGACAGGTTACCTTTAATTATGGATGTCTAACATACCTCAGGTCATGAATCAAGTACACACACTAACGTTTCTTTTCTGAACTCCATTCCAGCCTATGGTTAAAGCGTGTTTGATTCCAGGGGGGTAACCTACCATTTCCTGTTATCTATGTTACAAATATTGGTCCTGCTAGGCATTTCTCAAACCCTACGATCTTAGCCTCCCCACTACGTACTGAACACCCCTACGATCCAGTGCAATCATAGTGAGGGGCAGTGGGTGAGCCCTAATTGCCTACGATTGACTATTCAGATGCATGGCCTTTCCCTCCATATCTGCACCAATCATAGTGTTTGACTCTTTGTACCCAAGAATTCCCTTCCGCTCCAGGCCAGGTCAGTACGATTTTAGGGCGCCCAAAACTTAGCAAGAATTAACTAAATGTGATCCTGTAACCATAACGTGTTGCCTTCATTTCAAAGGCCAATGAGTTCCAACCTAATTGAGTCATAACCTGGTTATATGAGAAGGTAGCTAGCTGGTCGTGAGTCAGTGGTTTCGCTGGGTTGTTCCTTCTCGTACTGACTGCTTAGAGACCTTACTCATCAGCATTGCATGTATTGAGACATGATAGCCAGGGTACATGATACCTAACATCATGTTACCAGGTAGCATGTAGATGGGGACCATAAAGGTGCACCACACACTGACAGGTAAAACCTGGCTTAGAACCCTGCTTCACCAACCTCCATCCATGTTCTACTGCTGGAATCCAAAGCTTAGGCTCTTCTGTAGCCATTTTCATTAGGGCTGGTGAGTCGGTTGGATACCAGATACGTACTTATTGTCTGGATCCTTTCCTATATTCGGAAGGCTACCTGGAGCTGGAGTCCACTTCAGGATTCAGGTGCAAAAGGCTAGATCCCCCCAAGCCCCCACCTCAGA
The DNA here is from genome assembly GCA_949317995.1 of Acholoe squamosa. Taxonomy (NCBI): domain Eukaryota; kingdom Metazoa; phylum Annelida; class Polychaeta; order Phyllodocida; family Polynoidae; genus Acholoe; species Acholoe squamosa. Next base: position 18,130,283 of record OX439039.1, on the reverse strand, counting down.
CACACACACACACACACACACACACACACACACCAGTCCCCTTATGAACACAATGCATGTAAATTGTAATTGTTATGTGCAATAGACATGCACGGCACATTGCCTCTGTTTGCCTATGTCAGCTTCCTGTGCACGTCATGGCATAGTCACGATGCTTTAATAGGAAGACTATAATGGTCTGATAGCCGTAGAAGTGCCAGTGTGTGATTAGGACTTTAGTGGGTAGAGTTTTATGCTTCGTAATTGATGGGATCTATCATTAATGCACAACATGCAAAGGTGTGCATGTTTACGTATTACTGACTGTTTAAATGTGTCTATTGCTAAATGAGCTCTTGATGAGAGACAATAGTTCAAATGATAATTTTACATTAACTTCCTCCATTGTATGTTTGAATTTCTACTTCTCAAATTTATGTTTTACCTTCTTTGTTCTATTTTGTTTAGTTTGCATTGTTCCCTATCCTTAGTGATTCCTCCTTTATGAGGTAAGTGTTCAGTATCGGAAACATTCTGGTAGAGGATTATAAGCCTCTACAATACTAAGCTAACATACATTCATGAAGTAGCTGGTAATGCACTATAATATTGACAGAGAGAACAGTGCCAAGATGCTGTAGTCCTGCTCATCTGAGACTAGCTAAATGTCAGTTGGCAGGCTGAGTGAGTGGTGACGTATGTAACATGTACTTATAATGCAGGATGGGGCAGTATAATGGGTGTAGGTTGGCACACAAGGTGATGACAGGAGGTAGTCTATGATTACACACTCACACAAGGGAAGGCTCTACATTATAGGTACAGACCTTGAATCTATAGAACACAAGTCCCCCTACCTCACACAAGAAATGCATTCTTGGGAGCTTCTGAACTGACCTGCTCAAGCCCAAAAATGAGGGTATGGTCCTGAGGCTAGAGTTACCAATAAGGATGGAATTCCCTCTGGAGCAATTTCCTCTCTTTGTTAAACCAACAACGATTTTTGGGTCCTCAGTGTTATTTATCCTATCTTAGTCCAGCAGAGCATTGCATCTTTCCAACAAGGTGGCACTGATACAGTCTAGACCTTACATCATATAAACAGCCTGATACATGTAGATAAATGTCATATCACATGTTAGGTCACCACCCACTGACACGAATAGCAACACCTCTAGATGAGCAGTCACTGTCACACACTGTCACTGTCAGCATGCTACTGTCATTGCCAATAAGGGTCACATAGGCCTGCCACAAGACAGAACACTATTACAGAGGAGGGTATGTTCATGTTAAGGGGTGGTTAAGGTTTAGTCATGTCACCTCCATGGCACCTTGTACATTGCAGTCTATGTGAAGGTGTTTGGTTGAGGAGGAAGGGCATGTCCCTAGACTAGTAATCACTTCAATACTTCTTGACACCACGCAAATAGGGCCTTAACAGCTCCTTCACACTCACCAAGGCTTCTCTGGCTTTATGGGAGCGTTACCTCTTAATGAACTATGAATAGGTGACTGCCCAGTAGACATTTAGAGACACATGTCTGAGTCCACATTAACCCTTTATCCTACATCTTTCCCACTGTAACCTCCTTAATGTGATCCACAGAAACTGACCCCATGGGGCACGACATGGATCTGCAATGACCCTTTATATACACACACCGCTTTAATGCAGCAAGTTCAATTGCAGTAGAGCCATCCTATTAAAGAACATGCTGCATTAATGCGGTGTATGTAAAGTATGATACACAAATTCAAGTACCATCAGATCATAAATTATCATAATAGGCCTAACTGGAGTATAATAATGGTAGATGAACATAAAGCATGGATTCATCATGCTGTCTTTCAAGGGTTAAGGCAGACTACAGGTGAGAACAAGGTGAAAGGAGAGAGAAGGGGGGGGTGCTAAAAGGAGGCAGTCCATTAAGTCCTGGTCGAAAATCATAGAAGGTTTGCATATGACGAATTTGGAGGTATTCCAGCCCCTACTATTCGAATTTTAGTTTCCCCCTCTATTTTTTTGGCTCAAAGTGTCAGGCTGGATGAGATCTTTGTGTTACATATGGGTTTTGATGGTCCCATATGAATATTTTGGGCTCCAGGGGGGTAAAATGGGCCCAAAATTGTCTGGGCGAAATTGTGTCTGGGCGAATGATCACGGCCTAAGTTACAAGCCATGTTGGGGGCTTCATTTCCTACAGAAACAATCATCATACCTCCATGCAAATCTCAGGTCCAGACTATTTTGACCTGTAGATTAAGGAAATCACATTATCATATATGTCAGAGGTGTCCTTGCTATCATAAAAGAAGCATACTTATAAGAATTATTTTTCATGATTCTGGGCACATGTCTGGGCGAATGACATGTGAGGCCCCATATGCACACTTTCTATGATTTGTGACCTCCTGCAGTTTCCTGACCTCTGCAGTTGTCTACATGGATCATACAACCACAGCTGGCGTCATCCATGCCGCATTTAGTGTTAAAATATACCTTGATCTTGGAATTTAAATGAATGAGTCTACATCTAAATAGTAGACACTCCATTTGAATTTACCCACATCTATCCATCATGAGGCTTCTGTGTAAAAGTATGAGTTATTATTGCAAGACCTTACCACTTAAGGTTCACTCACAACAGGTGTTCTCGAGCTAAATGCTATATATCCTGAGTCAAGTTTAAGTGGAGTTAGTTAAAAGGGTCTTACATCATCTGGGAATGAGAGAAATAAAGGATCCATTATTGTGAGAAGTTTATCCACCTGGGGGGTCATGACATAGGGGTAGGTTGATGCATGTGCTAAGAGCCTTCACCACCAACCTTTCCCTACTCCCACCTGTATGCCCCATATCAATGAGGTCCACCTGAAATCTGGCTAACCATTTGGATCCTAAGACATGAGCATTTAAAGCTCTACTTCAGGATCAGGCCCCTAGATATACCTGATAAGGGAGGCCATGCAGGATCATTGTAGCCTCCTGCCCTATGTTGGCCTGTAGGTTTAAGGACATGAGGGTGGGATTGGTTTATAAGGTACCTTAACTAATGTGTGTGTCTCAGGGTGTCCTAGGACAAGGTTTAAAGCCCCTGATAGATGCCTCTACTTATCACGTTCTCTCACCACTCCCGGCACAACCCACCTCAAATGTAGACAAACTTCATCACACAAGGGCACTATAGGTGTACCCTGAAAGGATGAGGAGTGGTGTATAGAAAACATCACTATACATCCACTCACAGCCTTTATACACAAGTTTATAAGACCTTAGAAATCTAGTAAAGACTCTATCCACGTTAAGTACTGTGAATTGTAAGTTCTACATGAATTGTCCAAAGGAACACATTACGTTTTGTATTCATGGTCATAATCATAAGCTAACTGAGAGATATTTTAAATACTTTAGTGGTGTAAGGGCATGTGAGGTCAGAAAGCCTTTTTTGCCACCAGGGACCAAAAACAAGTTTATCCTTTATAAGCCATTTAGAAAAAGAAAACATGCAGGCTCTTGAGGGTGTGACCCTCCCAGTACTCTTCACCAACAAACAAATATAAGATGAAGGGCTAGTCCTGTTTTATGTGACAATTATTAGACCATGTATTCAACATTTGCGGCAGAATATGAGTACCTATAATATGTGCCACTGAATTCAAAAAGAGGGAAACCAAACAGAAGGGATCCAAAGGACCCTGGGGGCCTGCCTGCCCCATCCCCAGAGGGCCCCGACCCCGTCTCCTATGTCCTGGTGTCGTCGATACGAGTGTGTCTGTGTTTTGGAGCGTGTCAGTAAGTAGTATATAATACAGCACTCATCTCCTTACTGTTCCTGGTATGCAAGGCTTGGACTAGACCAACGCCATTTTGTGTCCTTGTTAACTGATATCATTCCTCTCACTATTCCCCTCCCATGATACTTTCCAATCAAAAATGTTTTTTGTAAAGTCATAATATTCATTCTTGCCACACCTATGGAGCAGCACTTATACCTTCTGGACCCTTCTCTTTTTGTATAGCATAAATAGCTACTGGCTTACTTCTTCAGTCAGCAAGGTAGGCATCTGTACAGATCTTATCAGGGCCCCTTGAGATGTTATACTGAAGTTGTGGCCAGGTCAGAGCACCAATTACCCTGTACCTACAGGCTTTGTCAGCACCCTCTGACAAGCTACCCCTTCAAGGATGGCACGATGCATCAAGATAACATTGGTTATCATAATGCATCCATAACTACAGTATTGGTGCATCATATTTGTAAGAGAATATATCTTGTGGGATAGTTATGACACATGCTCGCTAGGCAAGTGTCGATGCATCATGACCACAAAGAGGTATATGATACATTTAAGCCCACTGTCATGTTGTCAGTAGAGGGTTCAGACAAGATCCTCCAACAGGTGCTGACAATGTCAGGTGTGGTGGGACAGGGAGGGTATTTGTACAGAGTGCTGATGGTAGAAAGTGGTTGAAAATGCATCCCGGGTTAGCCCTATAGGGTAACCAGCATTTTGTACCACTAGACCTCCATCTTGTCCCCCACAACCACAACCTTCCCCTGCAAACCACCATCTTCCCCTCTAGATCCTGTCCTTTTAAAACTGAAATACATTCCTTGGTGTAATAGTAGTTGATAATGAGAAGACATGGCATTGATACACCAGCACATACACCATCTGTCATTGTGAATTGCAATTATATATGGCACTGCCAGTGACATTATTATTTCAATAGGCCTTTCATTTCTGCACACCTTCAGCTTTGTGCCACTGGTAACACCATCATGTAGTTGTCCTGCCATATCCCTATATGATACTGAGGTATGTAGGTATGTAGTTACAGGTGAGTAGGACAGGGCAATAGCCTCAGGTGGACAGCAAAGTTTACATCATTAGCTACCGTCTAAACGAGCACTCTCAAGTCTTCCCACGACCACAGTAGTCATTTCACTCATATATTTAACTTACTGAGCTACATTTTCAAGTTTTTATGTGTGCATCTTCTCTTATCTGACGATTCGTTTTCTCAAAATTTACTTTCTACTACTTTGATCTTTCTTATCCCCGTCCCATTATCTATTATAAATGTCTGCCTCCTCATCTTTAGCTTTTTGTTTCTTAGATTTCTAGATACCTCCACGTACCTCCTCATCTCTTGTGTCTATTCTTTTTTGAATAAGTGACATTTTATCCATACACCCTTTGTATACTGGTAAACCATACAAACACACCCCCAAAGTCAAGCTGCCATTTTAACTCCATCTCCTTTCTCTGTGAGCACAGGTGGTTGGTATTAGTCTATAAAAACCTGCAACGAGCATTTAATACACATGAAATGGATATGTCAGTCAGTCTAATCATAATCATGTTTAATCATAAAATAATTATGTATGATATCAGGACATCCTTAGCATGACTTATATTCAAGTAGACCTGTCCTCTGATACAACCATGGATGAAAAAAGTAATGTGAGAAAAAAATGGAAGGGGGTCCATTCTTTTTTTTTTTTCCAGAGTTTCTAGTAAAGTTGGCTTTTCCAGAGATGCTGGTAGGCTTCAGTAATTCCCAATAACTAAATACACCACAATAACCTTCAGGTGTGTCCTTCTCGAGCCAAAACCCAGGGCCAAAACCCACAAGGAAACCTCATGGTATGTGACACAGTAGTAGTTACTGACAAGTTACATTCTTCATCCTTAATAGGTCTCCTGTTAAAACCAGCCTTCCAGTCAGTCAAGACCACTGCTCAGTACAGCAGTCATTACTACACTATTATAGAGAGTTCTTTTCATCTATATTTCCCCACCCCTCCCCTATGCCCTATAGTAAGTCCTACGGTGAAGAATGTGTGTATGTATACCAGGAGGGTGTTTGTAAATCACCCAGGGTTTATAGGTCAGTTAATAGGCTGTCAGAGACGCCTGCACACCTTATATATTGGTTTAGGTTCAGCGTCCCTCCACCACCTATGTCCCAACCCTACTGCTGACTACCTTAAGCTGGGTCCAAACACTGGCCATATTGAACCTCTAAGGATGGATCCCAAGAATAGCCAGCGTCACTTTGGATGTCATAGCAGGTACCAACTATATCAACATGCAATGAATTGCAAGAGACTTTCTTAGACCTAAAAGCATTATAAAGTACACCAATGTCACAAATGTGACTGGGATCTAAGGAATGGTGCTGCTACGCTCTAATCCCAATGTGGCAGTAGATCCTAGTTGGTGAATGAATGGATGGTAGGTGTCTAGACTACCTCACCCCTTTCTCCTGCCCCTGGACCGGCCCTGGACCTCCTGCTGGTCATCCCTTCTAACCTCCCGTCCCCCGGGGGGCCCGCCCACCTTTGAAGACGTTCAGCCAGGTGTGTCCAACTCACCCTTACCTGTAATTACGGAGCCCCCCCCCCCTCACACACACACAGAGCACCACGGTCAATACGGTCACCACCAGCATGATAAATAGGGCCTGGAGAAGGTGCAGGAAAAAGTGGTGTCAGTGGGAGAGAGCTGTTAGAGAGGTATACATGAAGGTGGAGCTAAAGGTATACATGACGGTGGTGTAGAAAGATGATACAAACTTATAATGCAGTCAGCTTAGTGCTGTAGGTTGCTTATACGATAGGGCTGCACAAATCCTCTGATGTGAAAACATACCAAGTCCTGTCTCAACATAAAAGTGTATTCAGCCTGCATTAGCTTCAATTGACTAGAGGATGACATCAACCATTCTGTGGTCACAGACTGACCCACTACTTACTCCAGTTTCCCCATAAAGGGACATCTTGATCAATATGATGATCTCCTCTCTGCTGGCAGTGGCAGGCACTGAGGCAGCAGGGGCTGGAGGAGGGGTTGAGGTTTAATCTTGTTGGCTTTAATGAAGTGCTGTTGTGCTGGTTATCAGTGATGGCTCATTCATCATACCAGCATCCCTGGGGCCACCCTGGAGGCTAACCCTAGCCCTTTGGGGGTTCAGTGATCTCTCCAGGTTAAAACCAATGCAGTGATGGTGAATCCACGTGGCTGTACTGCACTGCTTCATCATGATTTCCCTTTCAGAAAGTGCTAAACCAATAGGATCAACATGGTGGATGAATGCAGCAATGGTGGGCATGCTAAGCAATGACTATGATGCCTTAATGCACCATGTGGTCCATAAAGGGCTTGGGCTGAAGGGGGCTGGCTACCCCACTGCAACCCTAACTCGTCCAGTGTTCTGTCATACTCTCAGAGCAGCTCAATAAAGGGTCTACTGGCTGGGAGCAGGACATTTGATGGGTCATCGTTGGCTTCTGTGGCTTCACTCGGAAGCCATAGTTTGCTGTACCATGGCTGTTGAGAGGGATGGCTGACCAGGATACGTCATCCATTCAGCTTTATGACACCCTAGAAGTGGGGAATGTGGGCACCATTGACAGGTGAATCACTACAGATGCCAGTTTTGCTTCATTGCTGAGAAAATGTCCAAAGGAGATGGATTAGATCAATATTTCTCATGACATACATTTGGACCAGATTGGAAACAAGGACTTGCCATCTTCAGATACTGAACTGGTCTAATAATAGACTCGTATCTGATGGACACTAGGGCAGTCCTATGATATATTAGTAGGAGACCAATGATGTTTTAGTGGTTAGGCTGAAACACCTGTCCACCCTAATAGGGCCTGTTTCATTAAAGATGCCTTGTTGTTATTGAGTCTAGAGTACTGCAGGATTGATGGCCCCCTCCACCTTGTCTGTCTCCCCATCTCCCACTTACCTTTAGGTCTGCTGCATCCCCATTGACCCCCCCCCGTCAACCCCCTCCCCCCAATCCACCCACACACCCTCCATCTACAGGAAACGTCTTTTATTGTGCCTCTCATGTGTATAAAGTAGCTACATCTCGGGAAAGGGTCGTTTTAGATAAGACATGTAGAATGTGTTAGGGGATAAATCTGGAAAGAATGTATATATTATTAACACTGGGTCATGTCTTTATCAAAAAGCTTGCTGGGTGAATCTATTACCATTAGTGACTTAGTATGTACTTCCTCTGCCCCTCCCACACCTGCCAACTTCTCCCTGGCTGACCACTAACCCCCCTTTACTATCAGGGGGCGTGGTAGGAACGTAGGTAGTCTTTCAAAGCTGAATCAGGCAGGGGCCAGGCTGCTGCTTCTTGAGGTCAGAATGACAGCACATCCATGTTACAAGGGAATGTCCTTTGGAGTTTTAGTCAACCAAAATTAATGTGTATTAAACTTTGAGTCACCATCAGGGCTGCTTCGAGAAAGATTGTGTTGGAACATGGTATTACTCTGTGGTAAAAGAACTAATACATGAGCGACATTTAATCTATGCCCTTATGCATTCAGAATGTGCAGTCTACACATCTGAAAGTTTACTGGAGCAGGACCCTTGTTATGTTGTTGCCCAATGTGTCCATCCAGGGCTAGATCTATAGTGTGACAGTAGCCAGTGGGAAAAGGTGGGTGCTGTAGGGAGGGCCATGGGGAGGTGACACTTGGGGGTCTTGGTACGGTCAGTGCGCCTCTGACACGAGCACATCGTTAATCTTGACGCCCACGTCGTGCCTTGACAGGTAACGTCACATGGCGACGTCGTGTCACCATGTCGCCGACACAGCTCTGACGGCTACAAGCAGATCTTATAACGGACCTGAGAACCCAAGTCAACAAGACTTGCTGAAGTCTCCAATACAAGCCCTCCCTTAGTCTAACCCCAAGGTCTAAACAGAAGTTGGAAGACTGGGCCCGAACAAAGTGGATTTTAAAATGAATCATTAGAAGGACCTTGTCTACCCAGTGCGTTTATACACTCAGGTGTGTCTTTCATAAATTTCTAGAGATCATAAGGACTTTTTTCAGTCCTTGTGGCGTTGTGTTGGTTCATGGTTCCTGGACTGCTTGCATGCAAAGGGATTGCTGTCCAGTGTCCCGCAGCTAATACCACTAATTGCCTTATTGCATTTAGACTGGGAATCACACTGGGAGAATTGATGACACAGCGCCTTCGAACAGTCATGAACTCTTTTAGACAGGTGAGGCCTAAGTTTACCTTAACCCTTTCCCCATGGCATAATGCTGCAGGGCCATGACTCGTATTCAATGTGTAATGATGGTACATATAGCTTTCCAACACAACATTGGCGCACCATGGTGGGCCATTTAGATTGCATCAGCCTTATATCAAAGGTATTAACTGGGAATGACTACATCTCTGGCGAGTTACTCGCCAATGTCAATAAAGGTACAATGGTGCAGCAAGAGGGTTAGCCAGGTGAAAGTGAAGTAGGTGAAAGGTGGGTGTCCCCCACAGACCACACCTGAACCATCATTCATCACACTTACACCGACCCCCTCATCCCTTACCCATCCCTCAAGGAGACTCACCAAATTAGGAACTGACCAGTCAAAGGAAGACTGAGGTAACTTTCTCCAAAGGGGGTCAGATCTCCCCAGGTGAGACTAAATTTGATCAAATTAACCCTTGACAGTCACTGAATGTAAAGCTAAATGGAATAGAAGGGACAAGGGTCTCGTCTGACGTCATATTGACTAATACTATTTCAATGGAATTTGCGTTCTGCGGTTGGGTTTTATATGACCAGTGGCAGTGCCAAAGTTTGCCCAGGCTGAGGGATCTAATGTAAGAGATCTGTTTTGGACTCTTGAATACAGTTCCTGATACATATAGTATTGCCATGAAGGGCCACTGCAATATATTGAATCTTTCACATTGAATCAGCGGTCACTAGTTTACAAGCATGCCTGATTTGAATAGGTGGCACCCTCAAACTACGATCATCTGAAGATAAAGGAGCACATAGCTTAAAAATAGCAGACATGTTTTAAATATCTGCCTGAATGTCAGACACATGTTTAGGACTATATCGTCCTCACCTGCTACATGGTGACTAACTTCTTCCCTGGGGACATGGAGGTCTTAGTCTGGGTTTGTATGTATCATTCCCAACACAGGTAGTACAGAATGTACCTTACATAGACTACGGAAGGACATGGATGCTTTTGTGCCGCCAGTTAATGGTTTTTGGTACTTCAGGTAATTCTGAAACTAGTAACACAATAACTTATGGGTATTTAAATGTTAATATCACCACCACTTTGAATCTACTTCACTAGTAGCCACCCTTACACGTTCATTGTCAAGACCAATAGTTTAGCAGATACTACTACAACATTTATTAACAGTGTGCAGGCAGTGTTAAAGGTACCTCAGGAACTCAGTGTACCAAAGGCGGTGTATGCCGTGGTGTATACATGTACCAGTGTAGCATTGATGGTGTCCTGTCCCATACAAGCAGTGTAGACACCTTGAGTCTCATATCCCTCCTCACATCCCAGGGTCAACAGGACAGTTCAAGTGGCCATCTGTGTGTGGGTCTTTATCACCCCATCACTCTGTCCACGTGCTGCAGCTTTATCATGGCTGCCGCCTTGGACACCTCCCTCTCATCATTATAGGACAGGGGCCTGGAAGGGAGGAGTAGTGGGTGAGTAGGGGGTTACAGGGGTGCAAACTGGGGAGGAGCTGTATGTTAGGTGGTGGTGAAAGTGAAGGAGGGTACAACCTTGTTTGTACACAATTCTGACCTACATAATGTAGGAAAGGTTTTCCCTTACTACATTTGAGTTGAAGATGTCTTCCCGACTCCAGACTATAGAGTAAGGAACATATCGTATATTGAAAAGTTTCCATTAGTATTGGCTTTCAGGCGACAAATGTCTGTGTCCATGGCAGTGAAAGTGGCTCTTTCAAATAGCATGAATTATTTCACCAATACATATAGATCGATATCACAAGAAATATCCATCCAATGGACAAAAGTGATAGCAGAGTCGCTTTGCAGGGTCTACATTGTCAGAGTGTACTAGTATCCCCCCGGGACTAGTATGACCATAGGGTGCACACATGGAGCACTACACTCTATGGTATGACCTATGATACCAATGTGTAGGCTGTGCCTTATAAAAATAGAATCGTTAAGTCAGCCTACAACTGTAAAACAATTAAGAGTACCTTTGGGGTCTATCCTGTCCTGTGAGTTGACAGAAGTAAACTTCCTAGGTTGTCTACACAATGACACCATGACAGGGACACAGTGACACTGGCCCTGTCAGGACACCAACAACAATGTCACCAAACAGTCACCAAACAGCAATCAGTGTTGTTTAATGGTTAAAGCCAGCCTCTGTGCTCTCAGGCTTGGCCTCTCCCCTTGCCCCCCTATAATACTAAACCCTACCCTATGAGCCTTAACCTAATGGAAGTGGCAGTAGGGATGGGGGGGTGGGGTAGAATGGCTGAGGGCTTTAAGCAGATGTAGGTCGTTTATAAAGACTGACTAGACAATGACCTCCATAGCCATATTGTTGACACGTGACAAGTGGGGCCCCTCCTACCCCCAGTCCCACCTACAGCTACACCCTCCGTATGCCACATTGGAGTGTCTCTACCCCTCCCACATCCCCACCCACACTCCAAGCTACACACCCCTCATGACCTTTTCCCATTCCACAAACCCTTTTTTTTTTTACATTTTCCCATTTTTGTTCCAACAAAATATCAACAAGGGACACATTCCCAAATTTCTTCATCAAGGTTGCCCCGTTTTAGCACCTACATAAGGACCATTCATTAATTTCTCATTCTCCCCAGTCTATTGTTGTCCCGTCCATCTGCCCTTCTGTGAGAGTGCTTATCCTTTGTTTCTGATCACCCCAGGTCAGACATGTTTCAGACATGATGAGGCCAATTCCTGCATCACCTAAAATCCTAACCGTCCTTTCCTTCCTAGTATAAACCCAAGCCGTCCATTTTGCAGATTTAACCCAGTTCTCCCATAGCTGGATTAGATCCCAGATCTATGTCTCATATCTCAGATCTATGTCTCAATGGTCGCTGCTAAACGGGCCTCCTTCTCTGATTAATCAAGTTAATACCTCAGATACTTGTTCAATGGATCATTGATACCCTTCACTCCTTTTGGTGCCCAGAATTATTTGAAGATTTTACATCATTTCACAATTATATTACTTAGTTGATAAGCCCATGTGTTATTTGATCTTATCTTTTGATATTGGCTCTGTATTGCATTTCCTGAATACTCATAACTCAGTGAAGACTTTCAGTTAAGGACATGGAATTTATTGGTCAGGTTTGGTAACCATAGTTACCAAAACATTCCATTTGTTGTCATTGGTAGTATTTGGTCTCTCTTGTGTACTATATAGACCCCCCTTATCCATAATACCTGTAATTCTGAGGCCTCATTCAATTCTGCATATATATGTGTACTACCACTCAGGAGACATAATGTGCTAGTAACAATGCATGGATTATCTCTATGGATATGAACATTTCTTTTAAAATCTATTGGGAGTATGGGACATTGGATGTATATGATCTAGCGTAATAATTGTGTCATGTATGGTCTTAGCCCCCTGGAGGGTGGCCCTTCAATGAATCATTTTCAAATGTTGACTGGTTATAGAGAAAAATGGATGGTTGCATTGTGATGGGGAGGTCATGGCCGTTCTATAGAGGGTCTAACTTTGCAGATTGGACCAGTAGAAGTATCTGGATGAGAGTTTCCTTCAATACACATGTATTTAAGCCCAATTTAAGGCGCGCTTGGGCACCTAGGGGTTAATCCATAATCATATCTAGATATCTCTACATTCAGACCCCTGTCATATAGAATTAAACTAAGTTACCTTGAAAGCACCACCTCCATGCCCTTTTCCCCTAGTATTGTAGTCTCCCCAATATCCCCTGAGCCTGGTCCTAAGCCTTCATACCCAGAGGCCCTCAGGACCCTCTGGCATCCAGGTCATGACAACTGGAGCGTGATGTGAAAATGCACACAGTTTGTTTACATGCAGCATTGTGGGGTGGGGGAGGAAGGTGTGAGATGTTAGCACTGTTAGTGCTTGACCCCTCCTCCTTCACCTTGCCAATGCTCATCCCAAAGTCACTCCAGTCAATGACTGTATTCCAAGGTTTCTGATGTAGTAGTAATCTGTACTGGTTTGACCTCCTGGCTCCAGGGTCAAAACTTTGAATCCTAACAATGCATCAATGTTTATAGAGCGGAAGGAGATAGATTGGGTGTTGGTTTGGTGCCCTTATACATCCATATTGGCAAATGATTTTCCAATAATCCATTCAGTTACAAAAATATTACAGGAAACCAACAGCTTCAATTGTGGTTGGCATACATCCTAACCAGAGATTGTACCCAGTAGCTGTCCTTACCTTCTGTACCCAGGTCTGTGGCTGGCAGTGTTTGTGTGTTTGGAAATATTTTCAATTTACAGAGTTGGCTGAGAGTCAAGTATGTGTCCACACCTGGGGCTGTGGGAGTCAGTTCCAGGATCAGACTGTGGTGGTTTCCTCCTATAGACTGCAGCACAAAGGGCTTTAGCTGATGTCTGTTTGAATGGCTGAGGCTTAGGGAGACCTTACTTACTGTGGTGTCTGTGTAGTAGACATGGTGGGGGTGTGAGGACATGTGTACTGTATGGGGTATAGAGCTGTTGGACCAAGTGTAACTGAATCTGGACGGTGACTCAGTCACTGGGAGCAGTGAATGGAGAGAAAAATAGAGTGGAAGTATGTATTGTGGTAGCTTTTTATGGTGACTTTTTTTTTATTCTTGAAGACACAGTGCTAGTATGCGTGCAACATTAGGCATTGGCAGTGGAGCTGGTTTTCCCAACAGAACTAGCACAGCAGGGACTAGATGGTATGTTGTCATACACATGCACCAATATAATTCACAAGTTTCCTCCTCTCTTATATCGACCATTCATAATTGAATCAACCAAGAGTATGTATGCAAAGATACATTACTGCAGCACCAGCTAGCTACTCTTCTGAACTCAGTGTAGGTTATATTCCTACGTTTCTATGTAGAAACATGTATACCAGTAACTGGAGAATGCATTATAACACCCCATGTAAACCACCCACATACCACCTCTATTCTGTGTAGCCTATAGGTCCTCAAGTTACCAGTCAACCTAGAGGGGGGAAAGAGAGGCATGTTCCATGTAACTTTACCCCTCACAGCAAAGCACACTGACCTTTGGCTGATGTAAACACCCTTATTCTATCTAAGCCATTTATTGCAAAGAAGAAAAGACTCCAGGACAATGGTTCATGGTAGGTATTCTATGTGACTTTTTATAAAAATGTCTACCTCACTTCCCTGGATATCCTGCCTTTGATAACCTTATACCTAACTTTTCCTGTTGGCCTACAGTCTGGGTAACATATAGAGCTCTAACTGGGACCCTGTGAGGCCTCATTCACTCTGACCTACCATGTCAATGAGCCATTTTAAGTCAACTGGAAATGGGTTTACACGAGTGAATGAGTTTTTCAGGCTTACCGAGTGTAATGACGACAGACTGAGTTGTGATTGTGGTGGATGTAGCTCAGTGTGCCCCCTGGGGGCTGATGGGGTACTACATGTAGTGGAGGTATAGAGTGAAGGGTTACCAGGGGAGCCTTGAGTAACTCAGGAGCAGCTCCATGAGGTAACTCAATAATAGGGTAAAGGAGAAGGTAACTGGTTGTTGGGGAATGTGGATCCTGACAGGGGATAACTAGCACTATACATGTTACCTATAAATACAGTTCATGGAAGTTATTAACATGTTCAAATCCCCTGGTAACATATCCTTAAATCAATGACCAGTGACCATATCCATAATGGATCCACACAGCCATGGTAACCAACTCGGCACAGTTGCATGAAAGTATCCATACAGAGGCTTATGTGGTCCCCATGGTGAAAGCTGAAGGGCATGTACTCCTCCACTAGAGTTGAACTGCTCCTCACATCCCATCACCTCTTCCTGAGCACCTCATTCCAGTTCCCAGCCCAGCCCCTGATTGTACATCAGGATCACGCCCCACCGACTCCCACTCACCCACTGTGTTGTCTGTTTCCACACTGCAGCTGAAGGTGTTAAATAAGGAAAGAAGCTCTGCTCTGCCTACACATACACTCCTCCTGACTTCACTATATACACTCCCACCCACCCCTCCTGATTCCCCACTCACAGCCACTCTTCTTTCAGCATCCCTAGTAGCACCAACCCTTCCAAACCACCACCCTCTTTTAAGGAATCCACTGGGAAATTTATCCCTGTATATCAGCACAGATTAATACTAACTGTCATCTGCACAGTCTGTGCGAACTGAGGGTTGCCTGCCCCCTCCCCTGAGACATCACATCCATAAATAAAATATGTCCGCCACTTCTGGTAAAGCGACAGCAACCCCCACTGCTGTGTAGCCTATATGTGGTCGGAAGGCTGATCGAAGAACTGCAGTCTTATAGGTAGCCTTTTTTTTTCATTAATTCCAATGCCGATAGCCCTGTTCTGGCTGCAATATCCGATGGTGATTTGGTTCAGGAGTGCATTTCTCAATAGTGTTATTTAGCATTGTTGAGAAATGCCCTGCTAAACTAATTGCTGGATATGATGAACATAAGAATCAATTATTTCTTTCATGAAAAAGGATAAATGCTGGACGGCTGAAAGGCTGGGGTTAGGACTTCAGTGAGCAATGTTTTCATATACTACTTCCAGAAAGGTAAATCCAAACCATTGTGGTGAATCTGATATTAAAAGTGCTGACACCATGTGTTGAAACGTCACTTTGGGAGAAGAAGGTTTAAATTGGATCATTTGGATCCTAACCACAGAATAAATAGTCGCTTGCTTTAATGAGACTTGACTGTGCTGGGTGGCCGCGCAGCTTGTCTTGTAACTCGATAAGAGCAAAAAGTAAGGATCCATTTAAAAAGCAGCCTAGGAGGAGTAGGCGGAAGGAGGAGGTAATGGTTGGTTACAGCAGGGAGCAGAGAGGATTCTGGCTAATGTTACAGCTCCCTATAGAGTGGGATACAGAGACCCAGGCATGCTGAGGTAAGGGTAATGTGTTCTTCAGTTGACCTTATACCATGGCCTGCTGAGGTTCTGAGATTGTTTTGGCTGTTGTTCCTGTCTCCTTCCCCCTGGTATCTAGGTAGGATCTATACTTGCCTTTCCCCATTTTGGGCCTAATGACAAATGTACTTCTACTAGCAGACATAGTGTGCAGCTCCTTTCCATCAACATTCTTTTCCCATAACACATGTAACGTGCAGTTTTCCCTTTGGATAAGTCCCGATAAGTCAAAATGACCAGCTGGCCTCTCTGCAGACATACTCTGATCATGAGCGACGCACATGAAGATTGCCCATATCGTTACAGATACGTCCATCTCTTCCCCTGTTTAATGTGAGATAGTTAGAGATTATAGCCTCCATCAGCGTTATATGATGTGTTAACACAGGCCATGGAGGAGGCAGGAGGAGGTGTGTACACCAGGGTGGATCAGGGTAGAGCAGGGTGGGAGGTGTACTTTGTACCTGCAGCACGTGCCGCCTACACGTACATGTGCATTCCATCAACAAGCTACAAAACAGTCCCAGCAAGAGTTCACTCAGCGGCTACCTACAAGGAGATTTATACCTATAATGTAGGATTGGAGGACATGGAGGAACCCGCTGAGGGAATCGATGGCACTGTTGTTTAAGATAGCAGGTTACATTGAATTCCAGAAACTCAATTTCTTTTCATAAGTAAGATAATTGTGCTTCTGTATGAGGTGATATGAATCATTACAAATATAATGTAAGGCTCAGTCAAAATTGAAGATCTAGTAAAGGCAGGGAGTGAAATCTGAGAGGTTGTGTGACCTGGATTTTGTTGGCAGTTTTAAGGAAAGTTTCCTCCTGGGTTTGCAGTGGTCAGGTCAGATTATAGTTGAAGAACGTCAGCTGTGAGACTCTCAGTACACCAGCCTGCCCTCCTTCACTTCAAATGCTAGACAGACTGGGGACTTACTTCAAACAACCCTTCTCTCGGATAGTCATCCCAAGATACATTTTCCATATTATTTTTTAATATTAAGCCAGTTGTAGCCAGTAATGCATGTTGTAAATATTCCTTGCTACATTTGACCATACTGTTATCTTCCTATGTTTTGACTGCCTTACATGCTTAGGCCAGTTTATTACCTGCCCATGTAACCTTCTCCATGTATCCTCCTGTGAAGTTGGCCTGCTGTCAGAGTCTGGCCCAGCAGCCAGCTGCCCAGCGGTCAGCTGTTCATCACCATGGAGTAGTCAGCCGTCTACAGGTCAGCGGCCACAACTGGCCGCCCATTACCCACCTAATCACCCCCCCCCCCTCCCCAACACACACCCAAGTCTGAGCTACTCTCCTCTGCCCACCCCTGACCCGGCAGTGAGGCGGCGGACGGCCTCTTTCAGCAGCATAAAAGGAAAGTTCATATTCAATCAGCTCCAGTCTCCTGGGGCCTGCTGAGGGCTGCTGAGGCACCAGCCAACCTCCAAATTCAATTAGGATCGACGCACGCCTTGGTAACTGTCTGCCTGCAGGGGTGTTGGGGAGGAAGGAAGGAGTCAGGGGGTAGGGGGATGAGTGCCAGGAGATTCCCTTCAGTAACCCTAAGTTACTCTATATTACCCAGGCCAATGACAATAAAGTTGTTTCTATCCCAGACCCTTGTGCCTTTTCTCTAACAGATTAAGTCACTTCCTAATTGAAATGTATACGTGCTGTATATAGGGCCTATGGGGCAAAGACCATTGGATTGCCATAAATATCCTAAGAAATATCCCCAGTAAAATAATCTGACTGCCATATAATAGATCCCCATACAATTCCACCTGAAACACACCTTTTTATGGCCCAGCTCTGACCGCTCTGAGCAGCTCCAGCAGGCCCCTGAGCTGCTCATGACACAAGGCGGGTATAGGTGTAACGGCTCCCCGTGGCCTTACACCCAGGTGAGTGTGAGTGAGTCTATTGGGGGCGGCTATATATTATATATAGGTGTGTGATGGATGAGTAACTCCATCTTCAAGTCTCCCCCTCCTCATACACCACTCCTACAGGCATGCTGAGAGATGGGCAAATTGAGAGGAGATCGGTCTGTGGGGGGTGGTAGTTAATCATCATCTCTACTGCTAAAATGCAGTAACAAGAATGCACCATCGCTACTTGATAAAGACCTGATACTGTGTATCATCAGAATCATACACCTGCCTGTAATAAGGAGTGTGGTCTTGACTGGATAACGTTAGGGCACACAACTAGTTGTTGATGTAGCATATCTAGGTAAGGTCAGAAACTACAAGAACCGTTTTGAGTTGTGAGAGCAGTCTGAGAAATGGCCAGATACTATCTGGACCTTCACCTATAAAACAGTGAAAGCAGTGAGTCTGGTTAGGACTGATCACTATGAGGGAGCAGTAAGGGAGTGATCATTTTTTAACAACAGGGGGGGGGGGGCTGGTAGGTTTGCGTGCGGATGCACGAAAAAAATTCCGCCCCCCCCTCTCGACGGGTCAAAACTTTTTCGACCCCCCCTCGGGAGGCAAAAATTGTGTGCGAACGCGCCCTTTTAACCTATAGTATCACACAGGCTTTTTCCCTGAAAACAGGTGAAATTATTTTGACCCTCCCTAGTCAAGGGGGCAACAAATTCTGACCCCCCCCCCTGGTCAAGGGGTTGAAAAATTATGACCCCCCCCTCAAACCCACCAGCCCCCCCCCCCCCCGCTGTTAAAAAATGATCACTCCCTAAGTAGTAACATGGATCAGTGAGAGCAGCTACGAGTAGCTCGGATTAACCAGGTCGATGTCTGCTTTCTGCCGCTCCATGCAGGGATAACCACGGCTCATCTCCTCCTAAGGGGGAGACCTGCCTTAGGGCACCCCCTCCCCCATCCACATCTCCCCCACTCACTCACTGCCTGATACACATTTAGCTGCACTGCAACCCACCCCAGCCCCTCACGTCTCCCTGTAGGCTCCCCTACTCCCTCCTCTCTCTGTTTTAATTACCCTTCTCACTGTTGCACACTGCCAGCCTTAACAGGCCTTTAAACCAATTTTTCTAATACAATTTTCTCACCCCTCCCCCTCACACACACCCCTACCCCTGTAGAAGGACAGAGAGGGAGGGAGCTGTGGGTGCAGCGCAGGCCCATAAAATGTAACAAGTGGAGAGAGGGTCGATGTGGGAGCTCGGGAGGGGATGCTGTACCATTAGCTTGATTAGAAGGGCTTTGTGAATAGAGGCAGGGTTCAAACCAAAGACTGCAGCCTATGGTGGGGAGATAGTGATATTATCAGCTGGCTTCTGCTACTGTTGTTGGATATGGTGGCAGGGAGTGTGAGGTTTGAGAGTAGGGGGTGGGTTAGACAAAGGGATGATCCATCTATAGGCGTGGGAACATCAGTCTTATATCTACGCCACCATACTCCATTGATTACCCCCCCCCCCAACCCAACAGGCAGTCACCTTGTCAGCCCTCCCCAGACACTTCACAGTCAGGTACTACTTCATAAATACATTCCCTCCCTACATCCACACAACCATCTTTTACAGCCCCCCCCCCCTCCATTTTTCACCCAGCCGTCAAGGCTTCCGCGTACCAATAAAATTAGCAAATTGGGTTTTAGCGGCAAATTGCCTTGTATCGACCAGGAAATCTATGCAAGAAGCAACTGTGTCCTGGGGAGATTGGCTCAAGAGTCAGCTGAGGTTCCCACGGTCTGTGGTTATTATGGGCTAGATGTCTGGTGGATGGGGCACTGGTGACTTATATCTGGTGTATGCATAAATGTAGATTATGTTGGGAATAGATGGGTGTAGAGGTTATAAGAGTAGTTTTATTTTCCCTAATTATGCCATTTCTGCTGGTGGATTGCCGCTTCCTAACGCTGCTCCTTTGATATTATTCAGACCATCCATAACATGGTCTGCCTGCAGTGGTCTTATCTAAGATTAATTACAGATCTCCTGTACTGATACCAGTCCACTGGCAATAGCAGAACACTATTTCTACTGTTTCTCCTGCCAGAGAGGCTACACATCTGTACTATTATCAGTGGACACTTTGTGCGCTGCAAAACTCTCAGTTTAATTATTTCTTCCATATAAGTTTAGAAGATACATTGTCTTACTATATACGAGTGAATCGTATAGATGGTCCATAAAATCTACAAATCTAGATTCAACGACCATAAATACATATTTTCTGACCTAATATCTTAGAAAAACTAGCAGAGGTTCATATCTCTTCTCAGGCTTAAATCTAAGACGATGTGAGATATGACAGGTTTGAAGAATTGGTATTTAAATTTCCATATGCTACTTGCCATATCCCCATCCCTTCATCCATCATAGAATCCCCATCATAGACCCAATGAGATGGCTGCATGAGCATCAGCAAGCAACATGAGTACCCAGCACTTCATCCCTATCTCCTCCATAATACAATTACCTAATGAATCACTTGTTACTCTACCTAACAGCATGGCAGGCAGAGGCTGGTGCAGCACATTTTGTCCTCTCCAACTTGAAGTGAGTACCATTAATAATCTCCCCCACTACTCACATTGTAAGCTTAGAGGGCCACTCACAGTGTTCACGATGTACAAGTGAAGTCTGTACTGGCTATGAACACTCAGTGTTATAGTGTTTAGTCACTCTCATTCAGCACTCCATGGAGAAATCCAATAACCCTTCATTGCTATGAAATGGGCTCCAGTGGCACTGACAATGAGACTCAGTGTCGCGGCTCAGTGTGCACTGGGAATTGGTATGGATGTTACTGCTGCCGATTTGGGTGCGAGCTTTTATCCCTAATTCATTTCTTCTTCTTTTTTTTCTCTCTTTCTGTTTTTCCCCTGCTCTTACTCTCTGTCTATCTGCCCCCCCCCCTGTCTCTCTCTCTCTATCTCTCTCTCTCTCTCTCTCTCTCTCTCTCTCTCTCTCTCTCTCTCTCTCTCTCTCTCTCCCTATCTTTCTCTCTCTCTATTTCAATCTGTCCATCCATCCCCATCTCTGTATCCCTCCCCAGCAATGCATTCCTGACTTCCACAGTACACTTCCAGCCTTGATCTCTGGCCTCATTTCTCTAACATTCAGCTTTATTGATTGTGTGTTTTCCCCATGTAACTCTGACCGGAGACTGACTCAGTGCTGGTGAGATGAGACCACAGACAGATGAGGACAGGATGAGGACAGGAGTTTTAGGTGACGAGTATTGAAGGAGGGAGTGAGTGTTGTTAACAGCACAGTTTTTGTACGTAGCGTCCTCATAGCGTCCCCACCGTCCACAGAGACGCCCATGTCGCCGCCAGCCCCGCTCCTTACGCACCATTACGCCCTTTCATGGGAGCCGACTCACCGCTTCCGCCGGGCGTACGAATACAAACCATGACATAAAGGAGTCCCCTTCAGCTGCAAAGCTCAATTGGGTCATGAGCCCCGCCCCCCTAAGGTAGGTGGCGCCACTTTGGGCCTGGGGGAGGGGGTAAAAGTGGGTGGTAGGTGGCTTGGGAGAGTTGGTATTGTAAAAGGATTGGACGCTGGTTCCGAAGTGTACATGGCTGAAATATACTATTATAGACTAGGAGTGGGAGGGGGAATGAGATTGAAACCCCCATAGGGCCAGGAATTAACTCTTGGGACCACCTGAACAGACCTGAACAATACAGGGACCTCCACAGCGGTCCGTAGGGATGCACTGGGTCACTAGACCTTGTTATAGCCTTGTTTTGTTTTGTTTGTTTGTTTTTTTTTTCAAGCACACAGTGCTCTGATGTTTTGGGATTGAACCGGGGAATTGTATCAATTGCAGAATGATTCTCTTGTTTAAACTTGAGCTGTATGTTCAGTATACCGGTAGGTCCAGATTATATTAGAGATTGGCTGAAGGAAAGAAGTAAGAAGTGAGGGGAGGGGCCCCTGGTGCAGGAAGTCCATCTTGTTGTGGTAATTACCCTAGTTTCCATATACTACTCACGGTCAATGCCACTCTCCGTGCCCTTTGTCAATGTATCGAGGCCATACGAGGCAGTACTCTCTTGGGCAGATTCATAGGAGGTGGTGGAAGGGGTCACCTCTCCCCCCCGCCACACTATCCATCCTTATAACAGGACCCATGTCCACCTGGTGTCCTGACCAGCCATTACGGTGATAGATTAATTCCCTACTGGTGGACAACACACTCTGCACACACCCTCCTGCCCTGTATACCACGGAACCAGCTGATACTGATAAGGCATGTGGCTGCTGCAGAAGGCATATACAGTGTATATAATTAACTCATAATAAAGTGCGTATAATGGAGTGGCGATGGTTTGCCATCTACAGGCCTGCTTCCCTGCGTGTAGGGGATAATCTCTGGGATTAAGAGCAGTCTGTCTGCCGTGTTGAGTGGACATCATAGAGTGATCATCTTAAAAACGTCGGTGTCTTGGAATGTACCTTACAGGGCCTTCTCTCTACTAGCAAAGTTATTATTTCAAACACTGTTTATATCTGTCTTTTTACCCCAGTTCCCTGCAGTGATTCCTCTAGTATATTTTCTCTCTGTTCCCATTATTTCTTGCCACAACCTTACATCCCTGTGCCTTGCCGTCCCCTGACAGTTGATATCGACCATATATAAAATGGAAGTGTCCTGTTCCTGCTGCAGGATCGTCCCTCCAGGTCCAGCTGGGTCTCAACCAGGAACGGAAAAGATGGGAGGGAGGCTGGTTGAGGGGTGGGATGGTTGGGAGGCTGAGTGGGGTGATGTACAGGTCCCATGTCGACCACAAATCGGCGCTTGTCGCCGGACGCGCCACTTTGTCGGCGCCAATATACACCACAGGAAGACCGGACGACCTCTCGTGCCCAGATCGCTACCCCCTCCCCTCCTCCATGACGTCCACTCCCTCCCTCTTCCAGCAGGCTCCTATATACTAGTACATATTCCAGTTACAAATATTTGGTGTTAGTTGTGTTAGTTCCGCAACAAATCTCGGGTAAGTAACCCAATGACCTATGTGTCACTAACTGCATGTTTAATTCTGTCTAGTATTCTGTGGTTGTCGTGTTGTTGTTGTTGTTTTTTTGTGTTGTTTTTTTTTTGTTTTTTTTTTAATTTTCAAATTTGCTTGCACTTGCATTACAGATTATCTAATTCAAGCCCATGTGCTTCAACTTTAGTCCCTGTCTTCCCTCACTCTCATCCTCTCCTATACCTCCTCTCCCCATGCTACTTGGTTTTCAGCTTGTAACTAATGGTTTAAACATGAACACGTACAAACGGCTTCACCCTTAAGGCATTAAACATGAACCAGGCTTAATGAGAGACTCAAACTGAAAAAAATGCACCAATGGGAACCACGTGTGGAGATATAATGAGAATTCACTCTCGCCACCGCCCCTGCTGTCCTCTGCCCTCACCAAGGACTAAACGAGACCAGGGGCTCTTCTGGTTTTACAGTATCTAAAGAGGAATGGTCCATATTGCTTAAATTTGTCCATTTATTTTCTTAACAACCTCACACATAGATGAGATGTGGAGAGTGAATGCAACACACAAATGTCAGGTGCAAAGGATTTGGAGAAAGGCTCACTTTGAAGGACACTATTTCCATAAGGCCTAAACAAACTGTAAGTTTCCGGTAACATGGTCCAAAATGTTGGGGTAGGTAGGTCGGATTTTTATAAAAAAAAATAATATTTTTTTTTTTTACCAAACCATATTATGTGCTGTAATCAAATTGTTATTACCAATATTTGAGTCATGGATAATCGATTGTAACTATCATTTGGGGAAAATCTAAAATGCTTGGGCAGAAATGTTGGATTCTATACTTGACACAAGCAAATTCCCAAAATATAAGAAATATGATATAAATATGGAAAAAAAAAATATGAAAAAAATATGAAGATTTTCTTCGAAAAATCTGAGGTAGGTCAGGTAGGTGACCGGAAACAACTTTTTTGGCCTATTACTTTGGTGGATTTAACAAAATGGCCGTGACACTGCCTAGACCCTATACATTTAAGGACAACATGACTCCTCCAGGCTTAAGGTGTACAACATGTAGCTTGTGTAAAGACTGCAGTATTTTAATGTTTAACACGCCTTGTGACACCTTATACACTAGCCTGGGGTGCGACACACCCATACTGGGCACAAATCAGAATGGTCTGTTTTAGTCCTCTAATGCTGAAAGACTGTGGGAACACACTGCTTCTCTGCTCAGAGGGAGAGAGTGAGGAAGAGGATGGGAGAGGGGGGCGGGGGTTAAAGGGTGAGTAGAAATGGTTGTTCCTGCAGACAGAGTTAATGGTCAGACGCTTCTATTGGCGTGAGAACCTCACTCATTCAGATTTCCCACTGGGGCGATTTGAGCGATTTTGGGATCCAAGCCATGCCATTAAGTGATGGCGGCAGCGGTGGTTTGAGCTGTACGGTGTGGGAGAGGGGGCACTTAATAATGGCAAGGTACCTACGCAGTAGGTCTACAAGGCTCTACAGGGACTAACTGCCCCCCCCCGTGTACACAGTGTTGAATGATAGTCCTATATGCCTTGTCGTTCTGTTATTTCTCATGTGCAAGAATTCCATTTGAACCTTCTAGTTTTTAGTACTTATCTTTGTCAAGAGTATAAGAACCCTCATCAGCAATACAGATCTCTAACCTCATACTACCAAAACACACAGCAATGTATCCATTGTCCATGATTTATGTGAGCATAACACTGACATGCATAGTGAAGGTCAAACACTGTTGTAACTCCGCAGTGAGTGGGGAGACGCTTGTGGGTGGGGCATGTAATTGATAATGTTGTCCTACCTTCCTCAGGGACTCAGGGCAAAAGCTAATTGTTCAGGGTCATTAGTTCTGACTGATATTATTCAGAATGGTGGTGACGACGTGTGGTTGTCATTGGGTGCACTGGGACTCCCAATATGACCTTCAACATAATTTGTAAATTCTGTTAATTTGTGTCAATTTGTTAGAAAAATACGACTAGCCTTATTTGGCTAGTCTACATCGGAAGCTAATATCACTGACATGACTGTGCTTTCGAATTCTGAATTTCAGAAACATTTAAAGGGTAAATCCTACCTTAAAACAGAGTAGATGCAGTCTGCATATACCACGATCTAGATTTGGCATAGATCTAGTAATCCTCCAGTCAGTGCATAGAGGGTTTCAGGGGTCGGGTACAGTACCAGGGTGACATTAAATCACGTCACCTCCAGGCTCACATGTAACCAGTGTGGCGCTACTGAAGACATTCCCCCATCACGTTATGTGTCTGGGGGATCACATCAACAACAAGTCCCACGCCAAACCTTCACTCTGGGTCCTGTCATCAGCTTAGTAAAAGAAGCCATGTTGAAGGAAGACTCCCCACATACATGAGAATTACAGAGAATTCTACATGGACCAGAGTAACTGCCACTTTAACCCCAGGCTTTAACCCCTCTGGGAAAGCATGATACTTAAATGACCAATGCCCCCTTGCTTCCATACTGCACTAGTTACTCACAGACACTGCAATCATGCATCATACAGGGTCCCTCGCACTATATCAAAGAAGAGAAATAAATATGGAACCTCATACTGGAATGATAAAGATAAGAGAGTCTAGATCACAGACGTGGGGCACAGAGGGGCCATCTGGAAGTTAGCGTGTTGGGAGGCTGTTTGGACTCACAGCAGGGGGTCTGTGTGACAGCATGTTCCCATGAAGATGAGCATGTAAAGGTTAGGGAGGCCAAATGACAGGCAATGGGTTTTAGACAGACATGTTCCTCCTCCTCTTTTTCCTACCCTTCTCACACAGGGCAATGGGTATTGGTGAAAGGTTAACCCACCTCACGATGACTCCTGAACAATGACATTAAACTACTTCAGGAGTCAATAAAAGATCAAAGACTACTGTAACATCATAGACTGGACCAAGTATTTGATAACGTTTCTATTCTTTAATGTGAACTAGGGTAGCTTTGATAACTAGTCCATTCTGTAAAGGTACGATCTAGCTCCAAATACCTCAGTTTAAGATGACACACATACACGGCACACATACAGAAGCCACAAATTCAGTCATCATCCATGCCTTACCCCTCACCGTTACAGCCCCCCCCCCCAACCTCTCTTCAAACTAAACGCAGGGTCATAAGGCAGGGTTTAACCCCGCGTCCTCCCCCTGCAGTGTTTGATCAGAGGAGACGCCATGCCCTACCTTAATCACACAAGTAAACGGTGATCTTTCCCTCTCCCTACCTCAATAGGTAGGTAAACATGGGACAGGTGACCCTCCACCCTCCTGTATACGCTGGGCGTCTGCGGTCTGTATAACTATACAGATGTAGTGGGAGAGAAGCCGGAGAGAAGCGGCAGCGGAATTCAGGGGTACAATTCCAGCCTACCTCCTGTAGGGCCTTCTGTGTGCTGGCTGCCCCATCCAGGCCCTATCCAGGCCCCATACCCTCCACCTTGTCTCCAGGTGGAGTGGGAGCCAGGTCGGCGGCGTCCCAGAGCCGTGCCGTGGGAGGACGGCGGTGGCACGGTGACGGTAGCACACAACCGTGAGCGGACAGGTAGGATGATGGGGAGGAGAGGGGGGGGGGGTTAACCATCTAAGGACCGCTAATGCATTGCTAAATCATGCCGATCCTACGGGCTTGATGCATTCCCAGAGAGTCGCCATGATGCTCCAATGGGATGCTGGCGACGGGGCTGGCGAGCAGTCTCGCCAGCAATTCATTGGTGCATCATGAAGACCAATGAGCTTGATGCAATCCAGTATGAGCGGCCTTTAAAGGGTTTGAGGGAGGTTAGAATCCCTGGGGGCGGGAGGGGATAGATATAGAATACAACAAATACAGGGGTCGTCGTCTGCCCCCACACCCCCGGGAGTCGGATGGAGCTGCTTTGTCCATGGCGCCGTCTAGCGACCAGGTGGAACTGTGTGCGCCATGTGATGACGTGAAGAGGGGTGAGGGATGCTGGGGGATGGGGTGGGGTCAATGCCTCTCATTTTGTTGAAAGTCTATTAGTTTGTACAATGAGTAATGACTACATTCATACTCACACTCCAGAATTTGACTATAAGGCAAAATTTGACTGTCACATATATGTCATACTCAAAAAGAGAAACTGCTCCTACTTTTCACAGTTTTTCCCTTCTTATTCCAACATAGGACATCATTTTGGGTTCTCTAGTTTGGTAATTGGAGAGCTGATACCTGATACCCTCCCTCCTCCACACTCTGGATGATTGTGTTCAATAGGAAGGGAGGGCTTAGGGAGAAACCCATAGACATGATTGCATACGACACCGTATATAAATCTATAGACTATACTTGAAATAGATGTCTATCAAAGATATCTTCTATGGACCACAGTCTAGTAACCACCAAACCAAGCAGACAGATACACAGCCAGCCCATATCTGATGGTCCCGGTCACTGTCACAGTGCGTTAAGATAGGCCCGACATATGGGAAGGTTAGATCATGCTGCAAAAATAAGTCAACAATCCCCCTGCAAGCCTTGCTTCAAAAGTCAACAAAAACTCGGGGAGGGCTACTGTAAGACCCTCCAGGCCTGTGTGCTGGTGGGTGATGTGGGGGAGGGGGAGGTTTACCAGCTCAGATTGCTGGAGTGTAGGGTCCCCCAGGTCCTCAGGTGAGGTATGTAGTGGCTTCATTCAGGCGTTTATGTAAAGTTGTGGATGGGGATGATCATGAGGTGGCCAGGTAGGTAAAGTGTGAAGGTGAAACCTATGGAGCCAGCAAACACCCTCACTATACTGGTAGGGGTGGAGTAAAACCCACTCTACTCTTAACACGCAGCATTTGGTTTCAACTCGCCCTATGTGTTGATAGGGGCCCAGTCCGTGTGGGGTTCCTGGGTGGCGGATTTAGGGCGGCAGGGGGCTGGGCGCGGAGATAGACACAGACCAGTTCCCGGGGGACGTAAGGGATCCGTCCCCGGGCGGAGGGCGAGGGGAGGCCGGGGCATCTGGTAACCACCCCCGGTCTCTGCCCGCCGCATGTGGCGTTTACTTTAGCAGGGCTGGAACATAAACAACACGGCTATTATTTAGGCTGCTCTGGGGTCTGCGTTTGTGTTTGGGAGTCTGAGCCGGTGGTCGGAGGCTGGAGGGAACATGTGTGTGATTCTCTCTTCAGACCCCCTTTCCTTTTTACCCCTCACCACCACCACTAGCCTCCACCCCAGCCTCTACTTGTACCTCCAGACGTTTAGCCCTTTTAGAGCCACATAGTTTCAATATTAATGTAATTTTGTAGTATCGTGGCGACCCTACCCGCTCAATGGCTACACTTTCCAAGAGTTGACATAGTGCACCAATGCAGTGCTGGTGAGGGGACTCACCAGGGATCGTATACATTCGTGTATCAGCTCGACCAATGTAGGCGCCACGCGGTCTTTAAAGGGTTAAAACTAAGTCTGTGAGTCTTGGACTACATCCGAGGACTACATCAAGTTGTACTAAATATCCTTCATGGTATATGTTGGTGCTGTATGGGTTGACGCGGCCCTCTTTGTAGCCATGTAGGACCCCCATCAATCCATCACCACCTAGACCATTAAAACCCCACCCCCTAAACAAACCCTAAACCCCTACATGGTACCATACTACCCCTGCATCTGCACTACATAACATACTGAGGAAACCCATACTCGTGAGTTTATGTCGAGTTCTACATGGATGTGACAGGAAGTCTTGTTTATGTATGCGTGCGGGAGGGAACTTTTATTTGTTTTTGGTCATCTTTAAAGCCTTTTTCTGTCTGACCTTTCTGTTTTGGAGCTCATTAAGAAGTCTTTACCCCCCCCCCATCTTATTCTTACCCCTCTCCAATTCTCACGCCCTGAGTTGAAATCCTTCCATTATCTGATTTTATAAATATCTCAGGCTGGATTCTTTCCTCTTTCTTTTCACTTATTTCTCTCTATGGACATATGTGTGTGCTTGAAGGTAGAGAGCAAAACGAATCCACATCTGTGCACTTTATGTATCGCGGTCAGTAAAATAAGGATACAATAATAAGCACTAATGTATACCTGTATACATCACACCTCTCCAGGTCCATACCCCACACGTAGTGACACCCTACACCTTACCATACTACAGGCACAGACCGTGGAGAAGGTGGAGGACCAGGAGGAGTGTCAGTATTCCTCCGTCTGTGAACCCCAGCCGTCCCGGCCTCTCCCCTCTCACCCATAACGCTATAACTCATCCTGGCCTATCTCCCCCCGTCAGCGCCTATCTGAATATCTCACGGCTTGGTTTATAGCCACCACTGGACGGATCGCTACTGTTGTGTGTCTATACGATCCTTGCCAGAAAAAGGAAGATGTGAGGAAAGGGAGACAGGGAAAAAAGTGGGAAAATGTAAAGAATCAATAGAGACAGAGAGAGAAATGTCGAGGGCCAGACAAAAAGGGGCGAGGGCCTTGGCCTGGGTATAGGGTGTTGGGGACTTGGTTATAAACAGTGGAATTTGGACAATTATCCTTCCCCGTCTGACTATCTATCTGGCTGGTCCATGTTGAGAATATGTTTCAATTTATTACTGGAGTCTGCTGCAGAATTATTTTGACCAACATGCATTCTTTTAGTTTTATTGATTTCTAAACAGGTCCGAGATCTATGGGAGATTTTACCTCTTCTAGGGAGCTGACATCATGTTTCATTTTGAAATGTAGAGCATATTTTCTAGAGCAGATTGGTTGTGTAGTCCTATTATGTAGGATAGGGTGCAAATTTCCCCTTCCTTTCAATTTCAATTTCATTTTCTTTTCACATCTCCAATTATTGCAGTGTTATTGGGTCTGGAGGAGCGCTTGTGGGCATCTAATCACGGTGGGTCTTATCCAATCACCTTCCCCACCTAAATCCCACTTACCCACCCACTGAGTTGGACTAGGAGTGGATTTAGGTACTTGGGCTCCTTCATTACACAGGTAAGCCTATGAAGGGCGGCTTTAGGCTTTGATGACGGGTCCTTATGACGCCGCAGTGCGTGTGGACGTCACGTAATCCATGACATAACGTCAGGTATGGACGTGACGTAGGTTGGCCGCCCATCTCTCTGTCCGCCTCACCCTAGGTGGTATAATAGCCTTAACCCTTTAGGAATTGCATGATGATAATTTGTGGCACTAATGTAGTGCTAATGAGTAACTCAAGCATCGGTGCGTCATACAGGCCAGGCCGCCCATGTTAGTTACAACTCCATGGCGTCGCTATATGGTAAAGCAGTTCTGAAGTTTGCATTCAATGAGAGGGATGAGTCCAGAAATGTGCACAATAAACAAATGTCACTTGCGGCCTATAAAGGTTCATTGTTACGACCCCCGCCCAAGGAATCTCGCCCTTCTCCTCCTCAATAAGCCCAGGTAGGGGTGTTACCATGGCAACAGTGTGCCATCAAGGAGAGGATGAGACCTGAAGGATGTTACCTGGTCCAGTGACAGTGATGTGAGGTTATATTTGTTATTGATAAATTCTGAATTCCCCGTCCAACTGAACTATGGTTTGGCTTCACATCAACTGTAGTTGTGTACACTCAGTTATGAGCCACCCCTCAGGTACGCTGGGCTTGTATAACTACCACATGTAGTGGGAGAGCAGCGGGAGCGGAATTCAGGGCTAGGTTTCCAACCAACCCCTCAGGATGCCCGCGACTTCACCATCCCTCTCTCTACTTGTGACAATCCCGTTCAATTTCCCTCTTAGACTCCGAGAACCACGACAGTATGACTACGTGTACATTCAAAAGTAGTTTCAATACGATTCATGAGAATAGATTCGTGATTAAGCTTATCTTATAACGAGTTTGAGAGTATTATTGGATCTTTCTATTGGATCAAGGCATTGGGACGCTGCTGATCTCACTTTAGGACCTGTAGTTCCCGTCGCCGTCGACGGTGGCGCGTCAGTATGGTGAGGTTCTGAGTGGTGTGGCGACTTTGTGGTTCGTCTCCACATTCTATAGCCAATATCTCTGGTATTTTTCCAGCATAATCCCCTGACATCGAACAAAAATACCCAATAACATCCAGAAAATCTTATTTTAAAGCCCAGTCTATTGATTTAGAGTCAGGGAACTGCGAGCAAAGTTGAAGAAACAATGTCAATGTGGAGTTTGGTCGTGACATGTGGTGGTTTGGATGGATAGGAGCCTTCAACTTCCAACTTCCAAGTGGTGGTTTGAAAAGTTGGAACAGGCTGAGGAGGAGGTTGGTGGGAGGTGAGTCAGTCTAGTCTGTGGGTTGTTGAGTCTAGAGTTCATTCCACAGAGTCCTTGTTACGCCTATCTAAACTAGCTTGGACAATTCTTTCTGAGGGTGCAGTTTGTGGGTAGAAGAAGAGTCACTCAGACTCAGAGTATTTGGTGGCACACAGACTCACGATAATACAGAGTAATGGGGACTTTATGTTAAAAGCATCAGTGGTAGTTACTAAACGCCCACTCAGTTCTGTATAGGCCACTGAAGTAGGACTAGAACTAACCAATAGCACAGATAACAACTTATTTACGACGATACAATGCAGTATATATATACAGATAAAGCTGTAATACAGTGGAGGGCTCTTTACCATGGGCACGATGGGGCTGGGTGTTGGTGTGTTGGCTATCTGAGCGCGTGTATAGAGAAGTATGGGTCGTAAAAGGGGAGAAAACATGGAATTTGACTCCCCACTGTGGACTTTATGTTACTTTTAACACTTGACACCACCCATCTCTCTATACAGCCCCATACAGCATAGCCCCTGATTCATGACTGGGGTGGAGAGCTCCTATTCTGTCTCAATTCTATTTGAGGGACATAGGGGATGAGCTACGGTTGAGGTTTTCTGCTCTTTGAATATCAGATTCAGGTGGTATTCCTACACCGTTGAACATTTTGTGTATTCTTTGAGCAGCATCCCATGTGTATTTTCCTTATTCTATTCTACTAATACATTGAATTATCATGGGCGATTGCATGTGTATGGATGGCAATTCTGTCTTAGAATGGCCAGCTTTTCTCCTTTGTAATTCATTTAACGCCGTTCTGAGTTGACAAATGAGTTATTCAGGAGGGTATCTCAAAAAGATTTGGAATGGATCCTGTCGGAGGTGATAATTCTAAAATTGAACTCACTGACCTTCTGGAGTGGATTCCCTCTTGTATTGTAAAGAGGGAGTCAGTTATAGGAGTGGTATAGGAGGGGTCCAGTCTCTTATTTTGCAACTCAACCTATTTCCGTGCAGTTCACTTGTAGTAGAGGTCAAGCAGGGAAGTCTGTTCTTAGGGTGAGAAATGTAGGAGAACTGCAGGATCAAATAGTTACGGTGAGAACTGGTTTCCCAATCTTTTTGAGATACCCTCCTGATGTATTAATGAAAAGAATTAAAAGTATCCAAAACTCTCCTGACTACTTCGAATTTCGAAATATTTCTGGTCCTAAACGACAGCAACATTGTTTAAAAAGTATGTGTGTAACATTCAACACGGAGGGGGGGGGGGGTGACAGAAAGACGCTGGAAATTCATTTTAGGTCCGACTTTTTTTACACCAGGCGGGAAGAATGAGATCTACTCGGGGGTCTATTACATAAAATGGTGATGCTTACCTGTACCACTCCAGTCCCTTATCGTAGTTCCTATCGAAGAAGTGCGGCTCGGGGCCAGGGGCCCTGATATCCGGATGTACACGTAGGAACTCCAGGAGGGCGCGGGTACCACCCTTTTTAACTCCAATAATAAGGGCATGGGGCAACTTGCGGCTGTACCCTTCTTTGGTCCAGTCTGAGGGATCCAACCTCCGGGATCTGGATCCCCCTCTACCACCATGATGGCCTCCTCTCCGCCGTGGAGGCTTGCCATTATCGTACTTAATGCGGTTCTTATTTTGGTGGTTACTATCGTTATTACTACTATCACTTGGGGGATTATTTATAGAATTTGTTTTACTGCTAATATTTATATCATTATGATTATCACCCGTTGGCGGTTTGTTTGAATCGCGCCTGTTGCTGTGCCTACTGCCAGCATTTCCCCGGCCATCACCGTCGTGCCGGGGGTGGGTCCGAGGGGGGTGGCCGGGCCTGTAGTCCTCATCACCCTTATCTTCCCCTTGATCATGTTGATCGTCGGCGGCGCGATTCAACACGTAGCGTTCATGATCTCGCCGCTCCTCCAGGTCGGCGTCCTCCAGGGCGGGATTAGCCTGACCCTGGTCGCCGTACGTACTCCTGTGTTCAATGGATTGTACTCCCTCCTCCCTCTCATCATCAGGGAGGGTGTAAATCGTATCGTCCTCATCCTCCTCAAGTCTCCGGCCGGGCACTACAGAGCCCTTCCCCTGGAGGAACGAATATCCCACACTTTTCCTCACACCCTGATCCTCCTCACCTCCCCCCGCGCCGCGCTCACCCTGGAGGAGGGGGGCATCACGGCGGCGGTGGTGGAGGTCGTGCTGGAGGCGGCGGGAGGATCCAGCGGCTACCAGGGTCGAGGGATCTCCTCCATGGTCGTCCTTGGAGGAGGAGACCACCTCCAGGCGGGAGTTGCCGACACAGCAGCTAAAGGTGAGCGTATAGAGGAAGACCCAGAGGAAGGTACACAGCATGATCCCGTAACCCATCGACGTCAAACGCCGCCTCAACACCCCTAGTCGGCACTGCCGCACGCCCGGCACGGCGACTGTCGCACCCTGGAGGACACGATGGTGATGCTGAGGGGAGTATTGGTGGTGATCCTTGAGCTGGTAGTCGCACTGAGGGGCAGGAGAAGGTAGTCCATGGCTGCTATAAGAATCACTGACAGAATACTGCTGGAGTTTTTGGTATTTCTCCAGGTGGTACTGCGACTTCTCCAGGTGATACTGGGATTCTGCTCCTACTGGAGGCGTGGTTGTTGGGTGGTAGAGTCCCCCTGCTCCAGGGGGTGAGTAGTGGTAATAGTGGTCAGCACGGCGGTGCTGGGTGGTGGTCGGCAGGCCGGGTAGGTCGGCGCCGCTGCCTGATGCAGCGTTCATCGGCCCCCATCCAGTACAGGGGGCTGGAGGTACACAGGGGCAACAGTAGAAACAGGAGGAGGGGAGCCTGCAGCAGCCCTCCCCGCCTCCTGGTATTGGCTCACAAGTAGTAGTATCCTTATTGCTGAGGCTCTGCTATCCTCCTGTTGGTACCTTCAATAAGAAGAGAGAAGGCAGTGAGTTAGTGTTAGACCATTGTAACTGCTATGTAATAATCCTCTGTGGTACACAGTCCCTCACACATGACTCCTGTACGCCTCTACACCAACTTCCACTCTGCGCCCCTGTCACATGGCTCCCCGCCTCTCCCCGCCCGCCATGTGATCCCGCGCTCTGAGCTCATTGGTCGACAGTGGCGGCCGGCGGAGAGTGATTGACAGGAGGAGTGGGCGGGGCTTAAGGAGTTGACCAAGAACATGGCCACAGCTCAGTAGCGCCACCACCGTCGTTTGCGGTGGGTGGTAACACTAATACCCATTGTATAAATTAATTACCTATCTGTCTCAGTGGGAATAGCAACAATTGATTCAGACACTGACGGTTGTATGTAGACAATTATAAGTCATTTGTTGATTATGAACCAGGGAGCAGTCAACAATTATGTCACCGGTATTTAGGCATTTTTTCAGGACCCCCCCCCCTTGCCACTGTTTTTGTATGGAACATATAGAGGAACCCAAAGACTCCCCCACCCCGAAGAAGTGACGTAATTGTTGAACGCTCCCCAGATACAGGTGCTTTTATCTTGTCTGTTCATTTGTTTTACCTGCATGTATTAATTAGAAAGGCCACTGTGTATTGTAATCTTGTGGAATTTATAGGACGTTCTTCTTTACTGTGATAGAGAAGACTCCAGTGCTGAGAAAGAACCCTGAGTATGATTTTTCCCCTGAAATGGCATTAAAGAAATGTTGAAAAGTTTTCGGCTCTTACATATGAAAGGTAAAAAACGAGAGCGGAATTGGTGTACTTTTGATCTATGCATTTACATTTCACCTACAGCTAAAGCTACATAGTGGCATGGTTATCAAACTTGTCATGTTAATTGTCTACATACGCATGCCCAATAGAAAATGTAATCACATAATTTTTTATACCTATGGCCTTTTTTTGTATCAAACTTTAATTTTAATGTTTTAAAAGCGTCTAAACTTTAATGCCACTACATCTCTTGCACATGTAAATATTACAAAGCTGAAAAAAATGTATCGGCCACAATTATGAGATCAAGTGGAATATGAGAATACATGTAGCTCACTTAAAACTTATACAGCCACCAGCCGATTGACAAATCATTTTGGTGAAATTCACTTTGGAAATGTTCATACAATAGGAATTATCGTCACGGGTGTTCTACTGGAAAGGGGGAGAGAATTAAATGCGAAAATCCCAACTATAAACAAACTCTCTAAACACTCTAGTTACTATAGATCTAATAATAATCAATGGCAAAGATCATGCATACGTCCTCCCAGGTACCCCATCACAGGCCATCTCATCTCCATAAACCACTTATAATCCAGCCTGCTACCGACAAGTACTGCCTTTGGTATATCACAGGGAAATCCTCGTATCATGAACTACGCATAGCCTATAGATGCGACTTTAAAGATCTTCCTCAACTCAGGGTGCGGCTTATATAGCGGACTTTGAAACTTTGTAAACTTTATAATAAGCTTGTAATATCCAAGCACTATGCCCCCAGGGTGGCGATTCATATATAAGTTAAGGAATTAAAAGGTATGAATTTCATCTGAAAACGATCAGGTTTGTGATAAAAATTTCTTTATTGTTTTGAGGCAATTCGAAACATACTGTATTGATTCATACCAAGCAAATTTTGAACGATTTCCATGAAAGATCTTCATTTTAATGAAAGAATAATTCTTAGCAGGAAACAACCATGTCAACCTGCTCATTTTAATGAAAGAATCTCGTTTTAAAGCTATGAATAACCCCCTGGTGTGGCTTCTAATTTATAGTCTTACTGTGCACCTTTCCTCATACTACATGTAGTAGTCTAGATGCGGCTTATAGGGCGTGTGCACCGTGCGCGAATGCTTTTGTACAGTGGTTTGTATCCAAATTTGGGTTTTTATTAAAAGTTTTAATCATATATAAATCATTAACTCTAATCATAAAGCCGGATCAGATAGGCTCAATGTGCTATCCTATTTCCTCTCGTATTCTTTTATCAAAAGATTTAAGCGTACGGAGACAAAGTTCCAGTTGGCAGCAGCTAGAACAGTTGCGGTTCCGAGACTTTGACAAGGGGAGAAGCGCTATCACCCTTGTTTCTCACAGTTACTTTTGGGCCAAACTCAAGAAACAGCAAATCCAGTGGCCACTCATAGAAAAACTACTTTTGTAGTTATACTAACAGCCCTAGGGTACTTATTAGCTCTCTTGATTTATGATGTTAATACTTCCTGACCCTATCAGTTTGGCGGGCTCAATGCAAAACTCGGTCATGACTCTATCATTGGCTCAGAATCCTTCGGTCTGTTTGCAACCTGATACTGATGAAAAAATTTGCAAAGTTGAACTATTTCCTATCAAGAAACAACACACTGACCCTAAGAGAACGGCA
This sequence comes from Acholoe squamosa, assembly GCA_949317995.1. Taxonomy (NCBI): domain Eukaryota; kingdom Metazoa; phylum Annelida; class Polychaeta; order Phyllodocida; family Polynoidae; genus Acholoe; species Acholoe squamosa. The sequence continues at coordinate 18,093,714 of OX439039.1, read as the reverse complement.
AGGTAAACTATGTCTACTCTAAAAATAAAATAATAGATAATTAAATAAATAAAATGATAAATGAATAAATATAAAATAAATAAATAAAAGGAAAAACTCAAAAACTATTTGAATTCAAATTCTCCACAAATGAATGAATCCCTCTTGTAGCTACTTAACTTAAGTGTTCATTTCTATATAAAACAAACTCACCAACAGGTATGCTAATCACAAGGTAATCCAATTGAACTTAAAACCTCCTTGTGCACCCAATGATCCAATGTGATCACCGTGATACTCCACTCTGGATTAAGGAAAGCCACTGCTTAAGTCCCTAGTTAGAATGGTAGGAGTCTTTCAGTTGTCCCTTAAGTACCAGAAGTGTACACTCCGGGTGTCGGACACGGACTGACGGGACTCAGAGACTGGAGGCCCGGCTACATCAGGTGCGTAGGCGCGGGAGATGACGGGGGAGTTTGGCACAGCACGGGCCTGACATCTAGTGAGTGGAGCACAAACTACAACTGCCCACCTGCCGCAGTACGTGTGGTTTCGGTCTTCTGCTGCCGCCTGGCGGTTTGTAGCGGCACTATTCAAGGTGTCTGGTTGTTTGGGACAGGTATCGTGGTTTGCCTTGTATCGTGGTTTGCCTGACACCTGTTTGATGGTTTGTTGGGTGAGTGCTGTTTGAATTACTTTGAATGGGTGGGTATAATTATGTGCATTTTTCTGCTTCCAGTGACCTAAGTTAATAGACAAACATCTTTGCCAGTTACCCCCTTCCCCAATAAAATTCTTTCTTCTAATTTCAGTGGCGGGTCTGGTATTTGGAAGAAGGTGAGGCGCAGCCCAGAATGAGGATTGGGGTAACACTGTTTAGCAAAATTTGGGGCCCAAATCATAGTCCCTATAAACCCTAACTTCAAGTTTGACTTATTTCCCAATAACTTTTGGGTAAGATAAAAATCCAAATAGTAAAACTAAAACATGCTCCTAAGAATAACACAAAATGTCCATTCTTTCAATTTGACAGTTTGAGACAGGTTGCAGTATACCCCATAGCTTCATCCTATTTAACAGTTCGCAGGGAAGTGTCACAACTATATGACACCTGCGTACTTTGTTTTCTACAGTACAGATATGCAGGCATCTCCCCTCTGAACTGCACTATCCAATAAACTAGCTCCTATTACTTATAGTTGACTGTCTGGGGACAGCCACTAATCACCCAATAGGAATTTATGGAGTGGCATTGTGGCTGACATAGAACCAAAAAGTCGATCACAAATCTTTTGAATGAACATAAATTATGATAGTTTAAAGTATGCCCAGTGGGGCACACACCAAATTAGAGGTGAGCACATTCATTTAAGTTTGATATGGAGGGCTCGATATGGACAAGACTGTGTGCATACACTAGGCCTACCTCTTTTCAGTCCTCGGATATAAGACGCGGCTTATACAGCAGAATTGTACTTGAACTGTGTCCTATAGGATTTACCCCAACTTAGGTTGCGTCCTGTAGGCGAGGGTTTTGGTTTGGTTTGGTTTGGTTGATTTTACGTCCACTAATAGTACTTAAAAGTTAGCAGACATTCTTTGGTTCACGGACATTATGTCCTTTCTTTTCAGTTTGGACAGGTATTTCAAAGATGCTTGTCCTGACAGCTAGACAGGTATTTATAGGCTGCTTGCCTGATACAGCAGTGAGCGAATCTATTAATGACCGAATCTATGAGATGAATGACCGCATCTATGAGCAAAGGTGAGCGGGAAAACCGCTACCGGGGCTTCATTCACCTACTCTTTTTGAAGGATAGCAAGTGTTCTTTTATTTGCCTGCATGGTCCCATAGGCAGGGCCAGACAAACCACGGCCTTTGATCACTCAGACATGGTTCACTGAGGAGGAATCCCATGGCAAAAATCAAGCATGTAGGCCCGGGCCCACGCATATGGACACCAGCTGCCCACATGCTCACCCCAAGCTACAAGAAACCTCAAGTTTGTCACCTTTTACGAATCTGGTATGCCCACTGGTAGATTGAAAGGAGAATTCCTCCTTCGTGGACTCCCAATGAAGTTATTCTGCTCCTACATGCCCTCACATGAAGGTTCCCACTCCACAGGGGGAATAGGCGAGGGTTTCTCACTATAGAATAGCACTAAAATGACAAAAAATTGACCCTAGGGACGTCCTATATGGTTTAGCCTAACTAAGGGTGCGTCCTATACGCGAGGGGCGTCCTATATGCGAGGATTTACGGTATGTCCCATTGTGCCCTCCCATTCCCCTACAATGGTTTTAGTTTCAGCATATTGCTTGGAGAAGGAATGTACATATGATTGGAGAGTTGCAAGGTTGACTGATCTGTGAACTGTGCACAACTCATTGACTACATGTATAACAGCCCTATAATTGATCATAATAGCCACTGAGACACTCCTTAGTCAAAGACCTACATTCTGCACTCAGCTGTACTAAACTAAGGGATCTGCTGAAGACTGACTGAGGCCAGACCTGAGAATACTAGATTAATTCTATCTCAAAAGTCGAAAAAAATACATTTTGTTAATTATTTCCACATAGGACACACTGGAAGATGTACCACCCATTGACTGGTAAAGAAAATGTAGATGGACAAAAAAGGAATAATATGCAAGTGGTGTAAGGAGTTTTACTGCATCTCAATTTGCGTATATTGAGACGATACTCACTCAACTACATTTTGTATGAGACATGAAGCGAAAAAAAAAGTTTTCTCATTCATTTCCATTATAGGAACTCTCAATTCTTGAATCCTTAGATTGGTAGTCCCTGAGAATGGTGTCTTAAATTTTACCTTTGGATTATTCTGGAGATAAGAAGGCCCAGTCATTGCGTGCAACGTGTTACATGTCTTACTGTAAGATAGACTTGTAAGAGTAAGTCTCAATACCTTGGGTAAGCTCCTCTCTCGTGTAGCTTCAGTTCAGTTCATGCGATCAGCGGAGGAAAGCACATTTAAGTGGCGCCATCTAGTGTTTAGCAAGTGAAATAATCACGAAAAGGTCGATAGGCTATAACCCGGGGCTATAACACTAGGAGTTTTTGTTGTTTTTGTTGTTGTTGTTGTTGTTGTTGTTGTATGTATGTATGTAAAACCTTTTGATCTGAAGTACCTATCAATCACATGAATCACCTAGAATGATTACACAACGGCCGCTGAATACATCGACAGTTTTTACCGGCCAGTAGAATCACGTACTTCACCCTCTACACTGTAGATGGCAGCACAAGAGCACATTCACATTTTTCTTCCAACCTCCCCACAAAAATCTGTGCGTTACTGGATCGTGATTCTGTGTTCTCAGCAAGGAAATACAAATAGTCTACTTTATATACCCAGTAATTTACTATCAACCAGAAGAAAAATCTATCTACCGTTTATTCAAATAAAATTTGTGTTTTCACATAGGTCACACCTTTATGTGCATGTTCCAATAATTTCATATGCATGAGAAAGGTTGCATTAAGTTGCCATTTCCTATTTAGGAAGTCTACACTTGGATAGTGTAGTAATTTCTGGCCGGTCTACAACACCTTGTCCTGGTGTCAGTGGACCTGAATTACAAATAAAGAACATCATACTTTTTCTGCCTTCCTCAGCAGTTTCTTCTCAATGATCTCCAGTGGTCATTACTATCTTTGGCTGCATTGTCACGTATGTAGGCATGCAAACTAAGGCCCCTTAAAGAAAACGCCACAGCAATCAGCGCGGCCCTTAACAGGCCTATCTTCCCATTGAAAAGTGTCCTTCAGAAGAGTTAAATTGAATAGGAAATGTACTAGAAAAAGTTAAAAAATGATGTGGCGGTTCTGTTCCCTAGAATATTGGCGGATTAATGATCAACAGGCGGAGGGGTTGTAAGTTGGGGGATCTCCTTAAATTTTTGTGTATAATTTTTGACTTATTTCTGGAGGTGGTGATGATTGGAGACCTCATAGCCGCTCAGTCAAAAAAAAAAAAAAAATGCCCAAAAAGGCAGTCGTCCCTGGCCCAATACAATCATACAACTTGGCAGTGGGTATATAATGGATGTCCTCCCATGATTAATCTTAATTGCAATTTAGGCTCTGGAGATACAAGCGCATGGCACTTAGCACCAGCCAAATACTTTCCAGGTGTAAGCTTCCTATCCAATGAAGCGTTAAAAAAAAAAAGACCACTGAATTCAAAATATGAAGTATTTACTAGAATACCTCCAATCTGGTGTTGTACATTTACAAGGCTACAGTAGAAGGTAATAGTGTGAGAAATGTCAGACATTCTGGTTGTTGATGTTTGTCTATACATGAATTTAGGGTGAATTTTTTAGCCCCCCTCAAGAGGGGTCAACATTTTTTTAGCCCCCCTGGGAGGGGTCTGAAAATACACTGGTCATATTGAGTTATAGACAGGGAATTAACTTAAAAAAAAAAAATAATAATGGACTCCGTGTCAGCCTTTATCCTGTGCATTTCCAATTCCTTTCCAAGTGTTTGCAAGTGTGTACTCCAGACTCTTCATATGAACAGGGTTCCGAGGCCTACCTCAGCCAAAAGGGGCCGACCTCAGACTTTTTCAAGAAAATTTTCATATTTTTATTTTAATTTTTCATATTTATTCTTAATCTTTGCACATTGGTATCATATTTCTAATATTTTTAAGGATTACTTGTGTTCAAGTATAGAATCCAACATTCTGGCCAAGTACTCTTAAGTTTTGTGCTGGTGTGATAGAAAAATAAATCGATTCTCCATGATTCAATTATCAATAATAACACTGGAATATAATGGGCCAAAATATACTTCAGTAAAACAACCACCTCAACTTTTTGGACCATTGTTACCGATAACTTACATTTTTTAAGCCCAACAGGGGGTAGGGAAGGGGGTGATGAGAGGGGACATTTTCTCAAGTCCTATGGGAGGGGGTGGGTTGTAATTTTACCTGTTTTCAGCGAAAAGGTCCGTTTGGAGGAGAGAGTATTTTTTGGCACATCCTCCAGACATCATACATGAGTTCTTGGTTAAATTTTAACCTATGGGACTGTCATATTCATCTTGAAGTAAAAGCACAATTTTCATATAATTCTAAGGTGCCCCCTGAGTGGAGGGAAATACTATTAGTGCACCTGGGATTTGATTTTGAGCAATTTCATATTAATTGATTTTTAATGTAAAATAATCCCACATATAAGCATAGGCAATTAAATTAGGCCTAAAGCTGCTTATAACATACCTGACCTGACGTAAGACTTCTCTTTTTCTCTTTGAACCACATAACCTTAGGGACCATAGACAACTTTGGTGGTGTGTTTGGCTGCTTCCTTGAGGGTTGATCTTTATTGCAATTCAGGTCCTAGAGACACCAGGGCATGGCGCTTAGGACCGGCCAAAAATTACTACACTTTCCAAGTGTAGGCTTCCTATCCAAGGAAGCGTTTAAAAAAAACGGTGTTGCACTGAGTTCACAAAAGTAAGTATTTACTATAATACCACCAATTAGGTGTTTGACATTCACAAGGCTATTCTATAAGGAATAAGTGTGAGAAATGTCAGTCATTCTGGTTGTTGATGGTTGTTTATACATGATTTACACTGTTCACGTGGAGATATAGATCAGGAATTAGTACAATACTTCAATAAAACACTGACTGTGAACAGCGATTTGTCAGATTTTGCAGACTTGTGCTTGTGCTGTCATCTGGTGTGTATTTAGTGAACTATGTGCAGCTGCAGGCTTGACTGGCTCTTTCAATATTCTGAGCACTGAAAGAAGCCTGCATAACCAACAGAGGTGGGGATGAGGGGCAGATACTCTCGGGGGGGGGGGGAGGTAACACTGTAAACCTGTGCGTGTCCCGTACCTCCATACTAGGGAGGTTTAGCAGTCACTACGTAGGCATTATAACGCAGACGTGCAGCATACTTACAGCACTGCTACGTCTACGTAAAATCAGGTTTGAGTGACGTACGTCGTGTTTGCTAAACCTCCCTAATACTGTGGAGGTACGGAACACCCACAGGTTTACAGTGGCGGATCCAGGATTCTCTAGAGGGGGGGCCAAGACCTGGTGAAAGTGTTAGGGGTGTTACATGTCTCGGAGCACCGCAAGCGAAGCACAGCAGTCAAAGTAGGGGGGTTTGGGGGCATGCCCCCCCCAAGAAAATTTTGAGGGTTTAGACTTGAAATGGTGCATTCTTATGCATTCTAACTTAACATATTAAGTCTCAGGTCTTGTAAAATTTAAGGTGAGAAATCAGTTTTTATGTTAACAATTCTTGATGAATAGGTGGCCTGTATATCTCCTTCCCTACACAAACAGAATGCCTTGAAGATCTCTACAAGAAATATTCCATTCTGGTACATCATTGAACACCATATGAAATAGGGCATTTGTATTAAGCTTCTGATAATTGAAAGGATGGGGGTTTGGGGGCTTAGCCCCCAAGAGAAAGTTGAAATCTAAGAGTTGAAAAATCAAATCTGAGGCATTTTGGCACTATATATAGATTGGTATCACCCCTACTCCCCTAAAGAAATTAAGGGCTCTGGAAGTTTGAAAAAAAAAAAAAACGGTTGGGGGAAAGAGAATGGGGGAGAGGATATCAGTGTGTCACCTGAAGAGGGAAAAGGGTAATTTCTTTGGTGTATAATGAGCATGAGTTCCAATGATGTGGCATTAGAGTAAAGTGCAATTTAGAACTGAGGGTCATTCCGGGAGGTGGGCTGGAAGGTGTTTTTTGAATATTGGAGGACAGAAATAATTATTTCAAAATCATAAAAGAAATTTAGTTTGTATTGCACATATAAGAGAACCCAACAGGTCATTTCCTGATGATCAAAGCTTTCTAATGGTATATTGAACCCCATATTCAAATAACTGCCTCCCTCTCCTTTCCTTTCCCCTGTCCCTCTCTCTTCTCTTCCTCCTCCTCCTCCTCCTCCTCCTTTTTTTTTTTTTTTTTTTTGGGGGGGGGGGGGCGGGCAAGGCCCGTTCAGCCCCCCCTGTATCCGCCACTGAGTTTACAGTGTAGGTGGGAGGGGGGGGGGTGGACTCCTTAGGCCTATGTTTGTTTTGTTTTGTTTTTGTTTTTTTGTTGCTTTTTTTTAAATATATCTCTCAAGGTTTGACTTGCTAGATCTCTGTTAGAGCAGGTGACAGATGTATACAGGGAATGACTATTACCCATCAACGGGAGGAAGGGGGCTACGTGAAAATAAATTGTGACTCGCTCCAGGCCGTGTTATTATAATAACTTGGATTACAGACTTTTTCAGTCAACATTTTCGTCAGCCAGAGGCCAAAAAAAAAGTTCCAAAAGTCGGAAAAAAACAACCATCCGCCAGAGGCAAAAAAAGTACATTTTAAACCAACAAGAGGTACGTTTTTGACAAGTTAATGTCGGATAGACGGAACAATGCTTGATATCAAATGCTCTCCAAGGTCTTTTTTTATTTTTTTTACCCTAGAATGTTGAAAAATCCCGTCGGCCAGAGGCAAAAAAAACTTCTTTTCTTTTGGTTTTGCCAAAAATCTCGCCGCCGGATCCGTAATCCAAATTATTAGAATAAGATGTTCTGACGTGGGAGGGAGTGTAAAAGAAGACAGTAGGCGTGGGGATAGCATGATAAAAATGACACATATAGAAACACACACACACACACACACACACACACACACACACACGCTACTAAAGTTCAAAGAGAGACGTGAATATTTTCGGTACCTTTGTTGGGGAGGGGGGCACAAAACGTTTTGACCACTTTTAGTGTGGGGGGAGGCATACACAATTATCCACCCGGCTATTTGAAACAAAAAATGAGCATTCACCATTCAACAATTCTAGATAATAGATTGGCAAGTAGGCCTGGGCCCCTACACTCATCCTTAACTCGATAGACCATCCATTAATTACTTTTAGAAGGTATTTTGTACAGTCTATTTTACATTCATACCTAAACATGTAAAATATACATGTGACCCATCAAGGAAGACCATCTCTTTGTCAATGGACTATTCTGGGTATTATTCATTATTTTACACATTTATTAAATTCTTCGCCACACACGCTCAGGCCCTGCTCACAAGCTTACAACTCACCCCCCCCCACCCTGCCCAGTGTATACAGTAAGCTACTCTTACATCATCCATACCAGGATGTTGTGAGAGCTGGACCCATTCCATTTCTGGGCACTGACTCACTGGGAGTAGATCACAACATACCGACATACCTGTGGACGCATTTTTAGGATGCAGGGAAATTCCACAATCTCCCTTCACCCTGATTGGTCCACATATAAATAGAATCATTACCGGGTATGACAACACGTCAGATCTGACCAGATCCAACCAGATCTGACCTGCTCCTACCGGTATATTTCATCACCCTGTGAGCTGCTCACGTGGGTATATAAGACCCTATGAGCAGCTTCCAGGCATCTATCTTTATCTATCTCTTATTCTACACACAACCTCCCTAGTATCTAGAACCTACAACAGGTTGAGCTACAAGCTTAGGGGCAGAGCCTGCACGCTGGCGAGTGTATCATTGTTACCACCTATATGTACACTCTGTCATCATGCAATAAACAAGGATCAAAGAACTTCTCTGGATTCAGTGTTCATTACAACATCAACATGTAACGGTTCGTTGACATGATGGTGGAGAACTCCTCAGAATATCCCACTACATAACCTCTCATAGCCATGAGTAATCGTGAGACCACACCCAAGGAGCCAGTTTCTGAATGTAACCTTACATCACCTGGGCTAGATGCGCCCAACCCACCTGCTGCTGCAGCACACCATTTCCAGAGAGAAAATTCATCACCTGACGCCTTCAAAATGATCCAGTTATACACACTAATCAAACCGAGGGACCCTACCCCTGGCAGAAAGGATAGCAGAAGCTATACAGGGTCTCAGTCTTATGCTGACAGTGACAGCCCCAAGAACAATCGTGATGATTAGGATTCACGGGAAGGAACTACAGCACCTAAAGTCCCCGCCCCCACCGTAAAGGACTCGACCAAATGACCGCCCCCCATACTTCTGATTCAATTACTGAAGCAGAAGCTAACTCAATTGACTCTCACACTTCCAGCACCGACTACACAGAACATATGGAATATAAGGAGGACCAGGACTCTTGCACTGATGATGATGATGATGATGATGATGATGATGATGATGAAGACGAACACGAGGACCACAGCCGGAGAACTTCAATTCTGAAGCTGAAGATCAAGTCTGATCAATATGGGCAGCAAGGTAAGGCCATTTTTGTTGATACAGAATTGACTAAGGGTGCAGTACCTGTTGACATAGATAACCACCTGTATAGAGCTCTTGTTGATTCTGGCGCCTCCCTGTCTTTTATTAGCCAAAAAATGGCTGATAGAGTAGCAAACACACCCAATTTCAGACATGGTAGACACTCTAGACTCACAGTGCTACCGGCTGATAAGACCCCAGTTCAGGTAAATCCAGAAATGACCATAGACTTCCTCATCGACGGCCATGAATTTAGAACCAGGTTCCATGTGGTTCCTGATTTAAATCACCCACTCATTTTGGGTGTAAATTTCATGACTAAATACAGAGTAAAAATCTCCTTTGGTCTTAAACCAAAAACATCCAACTACATCAGGGCTGTAAAGAATTTTCCATACCATCCATCACTAAAAGAAAAAGCGGAAGACCAGCAAAGAAGGGAACGATATCCTTTGCCCCATTACCAACCTGAAAGGCAAAGAAAAATCCCTCCAAAAGAAAGTAGAGGTCCTTTTACTTCCAAAAATATCTCACAACATCTGTATTCAGAGTAAAGACCCCCCCAACACCACCCGCACCCCAGCCCCACACCCCACTCTATTCATATCTAACAAACTCACCCATAATAACCTTTTTTTACCATCCTTAAAACAGACATACAAACACTACCCAGACACTATTGGCATCTTTTCTTCATGTGATAGATGTTTTCTCTCCATTTCTCATAAATTATTAAAATGGAGAGCACTCATTTAGAACCCCCAAATTCACAATTTTTTTCTTTTTTTTTTCTTTCATAATTTCCAATTACCATACCAACACATCACTGCAAGTGATCCGGCTTTTACAACCACAATTTAGTGAGTGACATTGCCAAAAATTTTATTTGATTCCTAAAGGCTCAGGCAGCCATAAACTGGATGAAACTGTTTGGCACGCCACATAAATTACCCACGGTCACAGCGTATTCTCGGTTTGTGATCCCACTCCCTTGGGACACGCATGCGCCGGTTTGTTACAAGCTCAGGGCTCCTTAATACCAAATGATGGCCTACTGTAGGAAAGCAGCTCTCTTGCATCCTGATCCGTGTTTATACCTCTGTTTACCATTTGGTACTGGAATGTTTGGTGAGACACATACTTACATTAACATCCTTAATTCCTGCACCACAGGTGGCCAGGAAAGGGATCCAATATAATCTGATTTCATCATCAGTATTTCATACCCCACCCATGCATAACCATAACAATATTGTGTCATAACTGACCACCCCATCCTGAAAGCTACAGGATCATAATTTGCATAGGACCGACGGGTCCTCTAGCATCCTTCCAATAGAAAGGCTCCATGCCATTTTAGGGAAGAGACATACCTCTACGGGATGTCTGTGATTGAGAAATAGCCACCTCATGATCAGCATATAAGCCTCCTCCCACCCCAATCTTATCCACTTCTCAAACAACACACCAAACTTACCAAACCCAGTCACTACATGGAGCAAGTATCTGTAGACCACAGGGCCAAAATGCCAAGGCTGCCATGCAATCAGCCCAGGTAGGATTTGTCTTATGTGTCCATTTAGTAGCGTCATCAATCGTTCTAGCATGACAATGGTGGATTATGCCATCATGTTTCCCAGATACCCATTACATGCCAATGGTAGTGTGCGCCCAGAGTGCTTTGTAAAATGCAATAGTTGAATTTGCAGTCCACTTCATGCCTTTCTATGACGGCCTGACCACTTTAAGTGTTACTTATCAACCTTTTGGCAACACCCCACCCACCCCACACACAACCTATCTTACCTTAGACTAACTTTTCAATTAATATTATTTAATGAGCATTGAGGCACCAGAGTTTAAACATGGACTCAACTCAGGGTGGACCATCCATAGCCTTCTAGGCCCATATGGCAATATGAGCAAGGCCATGGATCTGTTTGGGCACAGCTATCAATCTTATAAGTGTTTGAATTTGCTCCAAATATCAGGCCAGCCACTGAATTGAACCATCTCAGTTCACTAGTCACTAATCTTCTTACAAAAAAAGTCAAGGTAAAACACATCAATTACTAGTCATAGACTAGCCTAGCAAACTAGTCTGTTTGAGAACTATGCCTACAAGTGTCTTATTGACAAACACACCACCCAAAGACAAGCGCAACCCCCCCCCCTCAAATTCGTATGAATTTTTCCCCAACCCAAACTCACCAAACAACTGCGCCTTACATACCTTTCCCTCACACCAAGCCAAGCAAACCCGCCCCCCCCCCCCCGTACTCACCCCCCCAAGCACATGACATGGGTTACTATTACAAAAGAAGTACATGTGCACTAACAGAATCAAAACAAACCCCATGTCACTATACCCGTACCCATAACACTCGGGGGAAACACCTACTCTATTTATAGAACATAGGCGTTCCCACGCTGTGATGGTGAGTCCTCAGCGAGTCTTGCCCCGATATCGCCCCTCGACCGAGGAGGACATATCAGATGGGGAGCTTGGCCCCCAGCCATCGGCAAGCAAGGACGACCCCACTGAGTTGGCTCTGCTGAACCCTAAGGAGGCCCATCATCCCAACAATCTATATATGTTTAAACCCGACCTGGCTGAGAGGGCCACCCCCACCATCACATAGCTTAGGACTGTCCCAAGGCTATACCCTAATGTCAGTAATGCTTGGAAGATACCATCACACTTATGTGGGGATGACAAGTACCCATGACACACAACGTCTAGTATGGCGGATAACGCCATGAAGACGCTGATGTGGGGATCGCCCCCCATCCAATTCACCCATCAGACCCCCGCCCCCAACAGTGAACCCCCACCTCAGGATATCGTCCAAAGCACACCCACACACCGCTAAACACCAAGCCTATTAGGCTACAAAACATCATAGCAATAGATAGGCCTAACTAACACAATAAACCAGCTTACACTGATGCTTATCAACGTTAACACCGACTGCGGCGTCTGGCCCGAAACCTTTTGCACCACACGCGGCAGCCCGGCGCCATCTTGGTTTTGTATCAAAAACCGAAATTGACAGACGTCACGGCCGTCACCATGACTTCCATCTGTCATGTGACACCCGCACGTGGCGTTTCTATCACAACAACAACATTGACACATGTTCACACTTTGACTTGCTCAAATCGGACTTACCTTAATACCCGTTGGGCATCCCGCTGGGCAGAACGATGATCCACTGGATCTGTGTGATGCTGGAATCTGAATGTAAAAACAAAATTAGACCAATTGCTCGACGCTCTGAATCCCAAAAATTCTCAAAATTCAAAAATCTCCCTTGAAGATCAAAATATACTTACAATCCGCCCGACATCGTGATGACCACATTCAAAATGGTGCCGTTAGGCAAAATAATGTCCACTTCATAAACCTCCATGGCATTATGTAACATTATGACATCACAGAACGGACAAGTGCCCTTTTATAGCACCCCGGATCAAAACTTTGGCGACACAGGAAAAAAGATTCCCCCCCCCCTTTTTCAGCCCAAAAAAAATGTTCCTTCAATCAGCATCAACATAGTTCTTTTCAAGACGCATACAACAGGTAGGAGTCGACCTGAGCAGATCAAAGCCATATTAAATCCCATAAATTACCAGCCTTTTTCGCCATCATGGTACAGCGCCAGCTCGCTACTACCACCTGGTGAAACTTAGAGGAACTAACCAAGGTGTCCCTGGATACAGGACCCGCGCTAAGCCAAATGAATCAATTGAGCTCTGTACTATGTGTTTATGAGTTAACTAAATGCTTTAACCTTGTGTCTTTTTCTGTGTTAACTATGGCCTGTTTGCAAACCATGACAGACAATCTGTGGTTGATGAATTGTTTTCTCTTCCTGTCATTTTCTCAGCAGGCCTACCACCAAACACAGCATCGGTTCCAGCAGGACCAGAGGCCAAGCCCAAGGCAGAGGCACCAACACCTTCAAGCCTAGAGGCGTAACCATCAGCAGACCAGGTCCAATAACACCACCACGACCCAAACACCTCGCCATACTACCACTGTCGGGCACCATTATCACTGCATCCTGTAGCCCCAGGACCCCAATGCCCCCAGCATACAGGATGCACAACAACAACTTCTGTGCACACATGAGAGGGCAGACGTCATCAGCAGCCCTCTGCACACCATGCCACCGACCTGATAGTTTCCCCTACCCTTGTTCCTACAGCAAAACGGTCCCCGTCGACTGGATATTATTTATTTTTTTACACATTTATTAAATGTGTAAAATAATGAATAATACCCAGAATAGTCCATTGACACCTTCGTGGGGGATTCCCCATTTGGCCACCAGGGGGTATTTTGAGGGGCAAAATTACTCTAAAATCATTATAAAATACATTAAGCTAAATTTTGATGCAAAATTCAATGGTCTCATTTAAAATGCACCATTTTCAGTAGAAATGGCCCATATGTGGATGGTAAAGTGAACATTTTTCATGAGAAATTAACCAATATGCCTGTTCCTGGTTGCCATGACAACCATTCTGATAATCAAGATTTGCAGATTTTTATGCTAATTTTCGTGGATACTCACCAAAACCCAAAACTGAAAACAGAAATGGACAATTCCTTCTAGATCAAAATCTTTAATAAAAATCACCATGTTGTTATGTATTTTCTTTTTTTTTATGAAAAAGGCTGATTTATTGTGGTTTTAGACATTATTATGGTTCATAATGAATTTTGAGCTTAATCAACCATTTCAATTTGAATAATGTTCAAATATGAATAATGTCCTATGTTCAAGGAGGGGTTCTGACATAGTTATTAGGAATGTTTAAGCCAAAGATGTCTAATTTTAAAGATCTTGAGATAAACTTTGATAATGAATTCCCTGCAGAGGGGTGTTTCTGCTTGCCTAGTCACACAAGTCATGAAGTTGTACTTTAAATGACTACTGATGATGAATGGCCCAAGACTCCCCCCCCCCTTCCCCTGTACGCACATGCACGCATTTGGTTTGACCCCCCCCACCCCCACCCCCCTTAGTGCGTACTGGTATGAGTGAGTGAGTAATGGTTGTTTAACGCCAAGCCGACAGCTAAGGTCATATTCATGGCGGAAAAAGTACATTAGACATCACGTCACAAAGGAATACATGTGCCTGTGCCCGGGCATATGGACACCAGACACATGTAAGAAAGAGGGGACAGGAAAGAGGAGATTCAAGGAACGAATATGTGCCAGTGCCCGCGCATATGGACACCACCCACACTCAGAGAGGATAGAAAAGCAAGACATAGACCCCTTTTAAAGATGGCCTGGGGCTGGGGAGGCCCGCGTACTGGTATGTAATTTATGGATGGTCCCATAGGACAACATGCACATTCTTTCCTGGGCTGAGCTATGCGGGACATGAACTTGGGGTGAGGGGGCAGTGGGGGTGGGGGCAGGGCAAGCTTGTTTTTGTTGTTGTTGTTGTTAGTTTGCTTTTGTTTCTTAGATGTGTATTTGAGTCACACACAGGACCCATACCTGTGTGTGACTCAAATACACATCTAAGTTCAATCAGATTCTTATCTAGATCAAAGGGGTAATTAAAGTATTAGTTGGAATACACAACCCAGTCTCCCGTCGATCTGTCGGTGAGTGACCCACATGCAGACTCTGTTCTCTGTGGGTATTGTGGAGGAACGGAAACCCCATAGGTATACAGTGTACAGTACAACAGTAGTCCGTACGCACAAGCGCCACATGAGTGCACTTACTACTCACCAGATGGCAGCACAGGCGTATCTTCCCACTCTCTCACCAAGTTGCAACGAAACTGAGTGTTTCACCACAGTAAAGTTCCACCCACGTGTTCATATATCTACATGTTTCGGGTACAGAATAAGTCAGTAAGCACTACTAGTGACAATGCACGACGTGTGTGCTATCACTCTGGCTACTTACACGTGCAAAAGAGCTGGCACACCACATCTATGATCCTACTGATATCTAAAGTATAAGAGGGACCGTGCGTTGGTATCGGTATGTGTAACTAAGCATGTAGCTAGTGGTAATTATTCGTCCTTCTAGTGGCGAATATGTATATACATTAATTTTTGACCGGTCTGTCGATCCTAGAACAAATCCTAGGAAAGGGGACCTGCCTCCTAATCTAGACTATCTCTCTGGGCAACAGAAAATTGTCCTGTTGTCATGGGTCATATCTGAATAGATCTAAATAATGGAGACCATAGACAACACTTAGAGGCTGCAGAACACTAATTATTTTTCCACTGTTGGCCTATATAGCTTTTGGGCGAAAATAAAATACTAGTGCAAGTATCTGGGCTTAGCCACTATTATTTTCTTGTAGATATACATTTTTCCCAATAATTTAGGGCCATGGCATGTGGTACAATGTGATTAACATTTGTGCTATAGGCCTTAGAGTGCAGACATACCCAGATTTGGGAGTTTTGCAGTAAATGATTTCAATAAATTCTCTAATTAAATAGAGTGCACCCCCTCAACTTACCATCAAATATCAGCCTAAATAACACTCAAATCGATTAATATACACCCTAAGGAATAATTTGATACCTGGTTTGCCTACCCACTGTCAGATTTTAGACCAATAATCATTGTACAACACCTTCAGTGCGGAGTTACAAAGTGTCTCCTGCTGCCACCTCCTGTCAATTGGTGTTCTGTAACTATAAAGGCCTGGGTTGGAATCTTGGTGGTCAATGAAATAGCTTGGAAAGCTTTTATTCACTGGCCCAGTAATGTCTTATCCAGAATCTTTTACTTTTATGCCCCTCAGGCCCCTCAAATCTCTCTGAGAATCAATTCCCAGAGCGGGTATCAGTCTGTGCGCTCTCCATAGATTTCATCGATTTCTAGCATTGACATTGAGGTATGGTGCTTTCCCATAGAAAATATGTAAGAAAAAGATGTCAAAGTTTTATCTGCGTCTGAAAAAAAATATTTACTGCTACTTCCCCGGGGCTAATTCCCAGCATGATCTCAGAATTTGCAACTTAGTCTAACCAACAACTTTGTCATTATTTTCAAAAGTCTTTTGTTGGATTTATGAATGAAAAGACAAAATCAATAGCGGACATAAAGACAAACCATTACAATAGGCATAATCCTGCACACGTCTTTAAGGTTCAGTCGCATAGTTCAGGGGTCTATTATGGGCTGGATCCACTAAGACGCATGAGTGTGAGTGCGTCAAAAAATGCCATAGACCCCAATGTATTTTTTCTGACGCACGCAGGCCCATGCGTCTCAGTGGATTTGGTACTTTAGAGACGTTTGAACACGTTGTGTCTGGCGCCTAACCCTACAAAGAGTTACACCGACTTTCTCTGGTGTTAGGCATTTACAAAAGGAGCCTCAACTTATTTATGAAATTTTCAATAGATATGAGAGTCCACTGACTGTTATTCTATTCGATGCAGGTCCACACGAGACTACATAATAGGAGTGATCACTTTTCAACAATGGCGGGGAGGGGGCAGAATTATTTTGATCCCTTGGCAGGGGGGGGGGGGTCAATCCCTCTGAGGGGGTAGGGTCAAAAATGATTTCAATCGTTTTCAGTGAAAAGGTGTGCCTGTCCCCTCAGGGGGTGGTAGGTAAAAAGAAAATTGACCCTCGAGAAAGCGGAGGTAATCTTTTTTGTGTATCCACGCAAACCCCGCCCCCCCCCCCCGCTATTAAAAAAAAAGAAATCATCATTCCCTTACCGACTTTCACCACATCGTGCTTTTAACGTTTCCCTGGAGGCCAGTTGATCACAGGGAAATATGATGCATATATGTAGGACTCAGTGTCCTCCCTCAGTGAGTCGACCATTGCTTGATGTTAAGAACGAGCATTACTATTGTAAAGCATAGACAGAGTCATTCCCCGTCAGTGTGTGCGGAAACTGTAGCTCATTCTGCACGGCTCCATTCTCCACCGTAACATCATTAAATAACCTCAAATCCTTCTATCAAAAAAGCGCCTTTTTTCTCACTTTACTCTCAGATAACATGAAATAAATGCAGAGTTATCCAGAGTTGCACTTAAAAGTGTCTTCACCCCGAGTTTCTTGTCGACACTTTTAAGTGCAACTCTGTCTATATCTCATACTCAGGACTATTCCGCACTACCCATACTGCACCTCGCACCAGACATGCGCAGTTTGCCCCATCCGGTGCCGCTGCCCAGTGCCGCTGTCCTCCTTCCGGTCTGTCTCCTACTTCCGGTCCCAACAAGCCTTAATTCCCACATGACCTGCTCTCGTGTCCCTTTCGTGGCACGTGACCCTGGGACGTGTCATTTCCGGTGGGGTTAGGGACCCGGATTATCATGTCAACAAGGTAATCGGCCACAATCAAATGGGCATCTGTTTCCGGGTGATGGGGGTGCATTGGCTGAGCCTCTGTGTGGTGAGTTGGCCAGTCCTTTATAGGAGCCTAGACCTATGCCTAGTGGGTCCACCATTTTGAATTTCACTGGTTATACCAAAGGTGGCAAAACACACTGATAAGACACTGTCATGATGGGTACCTTGTCCCTGGAAGTGGATATTATCCAGGGACATGCTGGTTGCCATCTTATCAGCTTGTCACTGATCAGTGCATGTCGCCAGAACCAGCTCCACTCCCGCTTACACCCAATAGAACACCTGGTGCCATCTTTAAAGTAATACCATATTAAAGAAATATGTTTTCGAATTAGCGATGGATTCCTCGTCCCAAAGTTGCCAGAGATGCGTCATTATTTTCACAGAGATGTTATTTTTTACAGAGATTTGTTGTACCACCACACTGCCACCTGGACCTTCTGGTAAAAATTACACTGGCTCCCGGACCCAGTTATAATATTTACGGTGGTTAATGTTCATTTTTACAAGGATCCCTGGTAGATTCATCAATTTTTTTGTTGTTTTTTCTTACAGTGTACTGTAATAACTGACAAAGGTGTGGCTTAGGGTAGATTAACCCAAAGAGGACCACATACTTGTATTCCCTGGGCTTGGGACACTAATTTTGTTTAAATACAGGTGTTATAGAATTCCATGGAATGATCTCCTGGGATATGTTAAGTACTTGTCATTGTATAATGATGCACTGAATTACCCATGCTTGACTTGTCTTTATCATAGCAATCTGGCAATTTCTACAACAAATTCCAACTTTGGTTGCATACTTTGAACATTAAAATTGATCACATGTACCTCAAATTGACTATAGGCATAGATAAATGACATTGCTAGATGGCAGCATAGGGCAAAGTACAGAAATGTTAGATACTTTCAGTGTAGGACTTATTTTCTAGAGCATACTAATTTCACCATGAGACGTCCACCATTTCACCTTGAGCCAACCACCCCTTACAGAATTATTCATGCATTTCATTGAATAGAAACCATTTATTATATAGGATTACATCCAAAGATTCATATTCAGAACAGTTTGGGATACAAAATTTCACTGGATGGTGCTCTGTTACATACATTTCAACATTTACTGGAATCCTACTATTACTAGTCTGTAGAATAAGTCTGTGATACGAGAGCATGATTGTAAAATCAAGAGCTGGATTATTATAGTGCATATATAAGATGTATTAAATTGCAGTTAAAACAAAGCCTCTTTAATCAGTAAAGTTGTAGTGCTTTTGGCGTGTGGTGGCGCCACATGCGTTATGTTTCAATCTCTATCCTGATAGCGATACACTGGATGGAGCCAGCTTGGGTTTTAGTATGGCGAAAACAAGCTAAACCCAGCTCGGAATGGCCCAATTCCCTCGCTGTCTTGGGACCGGCCACCTACGTAGTGGTGTGGCTGACTGCATGATCACGTCAGTATCATGATGCAAGATATACAAATGTAGTTCCTTATATTTTTACCCTAAAACACATCAAAACTGTTGAATATGATGTCTATTTAGTTGTGATTTAGATCTTATTATCAAATTTAATGAGTCCTTCCATTCTTTTACCAGTAGTTCTTGGAGAATAATAGTATTTACATAGGCTACACTGTCAGTGAATGTTCTGCCGTCACCCTCACAGACATAAATCTTTTGTTTTGGTCTGGGTTTGGGTGTTTAGAGAATGTTTAGGTACAAATGAGTACTACGAGGCTGTAAATCTTATATTTCTCTACTTATTTCAAAACTATCTGATGTGTAGACTGAATTGTTAGGGAGTGGTACGCAGGGTGGGGGCAGGGGGGGCAGGGTCTGAGGAAGGCATAAAAGTGAGACGCAGGGTGGGGGAGGGTGTCGGAGTGAGACGCAGGGTCTGCGGAAGGCGTAAAAGTAAGACGTGGGGTGTTGGAGTGAGACGCAGGGTCTGTGAAAGGCATAAAAGTAAGACACGGGTTGGGGAGGGTGTCGGAGTGAGATGCAGGGTCTGTGGAAGGCGTAAAAGTGAGACAGAGGGTGTGGGGAGGCTGTCGGAGTGAGACACAGGGTCTGCAAAAGGCGTAAAAGTAAGACGAAAGGTGAGAAGGGGGGGTGTTGGAGTGAGACACAGGGTCTGAGGAAGGCATAAAAGCGAGTCGCCGGGTGGGCGGAGGGTGTCGGGGTGAGACGCAGGGTCTGCGGAAGGCGTAAAAGTAAGATGCGGGATGGGGGACGGTGTCCGAGTGAAACGCAGGGATGCAGAGTGTACTGGTATAGGAGGCTGGGTATGGGGGGGGGGGGAGGGTGGTGGGTCATATGTCACAAATTTTTAACCTGTGTGTAATTAGAGATCGTCATGTTGAGTTTCAAGGGGGAGAATGACGCTGAAAGATTGAGAGAGTTTACACTATGTGGGCTGTTTACACTATCCCAGCACCGAAGGCACTGGTAGCCACTACAAATCCCTTATTGAATACCTGCACAGGGACGGCCGTCTTTAGGTTAATCTACCCTTTATATGGGGGCATCCCCCCTTTGGCCTCCTAGCTCAGTCAAAATAGTGCCTTATACACGAAGTTTTAACTGAAGAACCATGCTTTAATGAACAAGATCCTCAGTATGTGGTTACATATTAGAGTAGGTCAAATTTATTTTTGCAGTGTCCTAGGACTCAGGTGGACAGGCCTATAGAACACGCTCTCAGCAGGTGTCGTTTTCGTCTTTTTCATTATTTAATTTTACAGAGCCCCGGGACAGGGCCTCAGCTGGCCAATCATATAGACCCAGATAGCTAGTTTAGACACAATGACACAAGAATTCAGATTGCATCCGAAATAAGTTATATTATAGGGAAACTAATGAACTGCTCCTGTCTGTATTGGAGCCCTGTCAGCAGTAACATACCAGGAGGGTCTTGCCAAAAGTGAAACGTGAACCAGATAAATAAAACCTGCACGTTTTTGTATTGCTAAAAGTAAACTCTTTGCTGAGCAGTTATTTGGCAATACTGTGAAAACCATTTAGACCATGCACGTTTCCATCAGTAATCTCTGTAAATTGTATAGAGGTTCTTCCTCGTTATCTTTTGGCAAAACCCTCCAGATTAGCTATAAAGTAAAGACTGTTGGTGGGTTCCAACAAAGAATTTAATACCAGTAGGCTCTATGCGTAAACATAAGTGCTCCCTTGGCTTTTTGACTTGCTAACCTGGAGGCCGTTTCTTAATGTACTACGACTACACACATCCACTACGATTTAAAACTGCCAAGAATAAGCCAGGCTGTCAAAGGTAAGGTCCTACGACTGCTCGATGTGTATGATCAGCACCTATGCAGTAATTACATAAGGTTTGGTAGAGCAGTCGTACTGATGCAGACATTAGTGATTACTAGTGCATAATACAGTGATGGCATTACTCAAGGCTTCTCACAACGACTTGAAGGACAGCAGTCGTAGTGTGTTAAGAAATGGCCTCCTGAAAATCTTACTTGCATGATGGTCTTTGGCCAATAAACCTTGTTAAACTCAAACTCAAACTCTGGCAGCCAATATCCAGGAACTGCCCCCCCCCTACTATAGTGGTGTGACAGAAAACTATACTTCACCCTGTTACTGCTACCCAACATCCTGTATTACATCCTGTATTTGCCTGATAGAGACAAGCCGGGATCGGCGACTGCTCGTCACCGACCTGCACACCAGAAACCAGCCAGGAAGCTCATTGTAACAGGTACCACAATACGCTACTACATGGCACCAAAAGATGCTATACAACAGGAGGTCGCAAAATGCAATTTACTGCTCAGCAAGAGCCGACTCTTTAGTTCCCCCCTTGGCCTCTAGGTGGCAGACTGGCAGGACCAGGCTGGAGGAGGATGATGTCATATCCTGTGGCTGGAGAAAGGGGGTTTTGGGCTTGGTTACGATCTAATCTGAAACTCAGCTGAACCTTTGATATCAGCTGAGATCTCAGCTGAATCTCAGCTTAATCCTTGCTTTCAGCTGAGATCTCAGCTGAATGTAGTTGTTAATCTCAGCTGCATCTTTTTTTAAAGCTGAGATCTCAGCTTAATCTCAGCTGAATCTTTGCTTCAGCTCATATCTCAGCTAAATCTAGTTGTTCATATCAGCAAAATGTTTTTTTTTAAGTTAAGATATCAGCTGACAGGAAGCTGACTCTCAACTGACAGGAAGTGGACCCTGGTACTGGTGGCTCCATCTGTAGTTATCTGAATCTCAACTGAACACAAGTGAGTCTGCTCTCGCTGGTCAGTTAATAGACACTTGCCAAGAGGTCAGTAGGATAAAATGATATGGGGAGCTATTCTGTAAGAGAAGGTCAAAACGTGATATTTTTTTTTCAATAACTGTAAAGCGTTGCTGCACTGAAAAAAGTCTTCCTGACAAAATGACATGTATATCCATGTCAACTTGATTTGACACTTAGAGCACATGTCATTGGGACATGGCACATATGTCACCATGACAACTGTCTTCATTACGCATGTCAAATGGAGTTGACGAACCAAATGTGAGAGTGTCAACCTCATTCAACATGCCTTTCACGCATGTCATGTGGGAGACAATCATGACCTGTGCAGTATGTGTCAAAGTGATCAGTCTTCTTTTCTCTGTGTGGGTAGAACGGGATATTCTTTGAGGAAGAAATATGTATTTCATCCCTATTGTCAAAAGTTTTTTTTTTCTTTTTTTTTTCATGAAAGCAAGATGAACCTCATGTGACCACAAGTGAGTAGCTCGCCTACATTGATAATGCCACAATGTAGCCCTGGAATCTTTTGCCAAAAAAAGGAACTTGAACCAAATCAGAAAACGTGCACGTTTTTGTATTGCTAGAAGATTGTCTTGATAATCGTTTAGATAAAACACCTCAAAAAGAGTTTTCCATACATTCTACTGTATTTTCTTTTGTCAATACTATGGAAACGAGTTAGGCCATACACGTTTTACTCAATACTTTGTGAAATTATTTACAGAGGTTCTTCCTCGTTAGCTTTTGTCAAGACCCTCCAGAAGTAAAACGTGCACGTTTTGGTATTGCTAAAGGAAAATTTCACAAACTCGTTTGGGTAAAACGTGCACGTTTATTTACAACTGAAAAATAGTTTACCATGCATTCTGCTGTATTTCCTTTTGTCAATACCATGAAAACGAGTGGGACCAAACACGTTTTTATCAGTACTCACTGAAAATATTTTAGAGGTTCTTCCTCGTTATCTTTTGGCAAGACCCTCCTGGCGAGTTGACAGATACCTCGTTTGATATAATCAGGAGCGTATGAGGTTGACATATGCTTAAATTAAGCTATGCCTATGGTGAGTCAACTACACGTAGCGAGGCTGCCTAAATGCTTGATGCCAACAAGAGGACACATTGCAGGATGATCTTGCAGGTAAGCTAAATACATGTAGCTCGCTTTTAAAGGTCACACACTGTTTCACCCCTCGACCTCCACTCACCTATTAGAGGGAAAGGCCACCTGCCTTGATTAAAAAATGGTCGTTTTTAAAATATTGTATAAGAAGCTCAAGGTGCCTTCCTGTCTCCTCTTCCCCCCCCTCTCTCTCTCTCTCTCTCTCTCTCTCTCTCTCTCTCTCTCTCTCTCTCTCTCTTTCCCTCTCTCACTCGCTTGCCTGCTGCTATGAAGCTAATAAAGCCTGATCCTACAGAGCAGGGACCCAGTGTATGTTTGTATAGCAGCGGATATCTGTAGTCTGCAGGGGTCATGGGTTCTAGGGAACCCACTGCATGGACAGGTCATACTCATTTTTTTTTCTTTCAATTAAGATACCGACGTAAATGTTATTATTCTCTTTTCTTTTTTTGCTATTCATAAGTATTCCTTGGTTTTCTTGTTTGACCTGACTGACAGTACCCTTGTGGAAATATAAAAGGGCATTACCTTAAGTCTTAAGGAACGTGGTCCATATATGCCCATAATATGCAAAGTCGATGACAAATGCAGTCGTTTATCCTATTGGTATCATGGCGTTAGAGGATACTCGTTGGTGTATAAAGGTTAGAAATCACGTTGCACAGACTTTGCAATATAGGAGGGAAACAGGTGTAACTTGTTCTAACTCTGAGTACAATGTATATATATTGTAATAAACGTTGGTCGGCGGCTCAGTGGTAGCCACCGGGTCCGGTCGGTGGCCACTAGAGGGCGCGTCGGCGGTGACGTCACCGTGTTTGGTGGTTTTCTAGTCAGACGTGATCAGACACTCAGGTGGCCTACATGTAAGCCTTCCTATGGGAGTTCGGTGGCTAGTCTCTAGTCCATGAACAGAGTGGCGTCTCTAAGCAAGTATAAGTACCAATATCAGTAGAAGCAAGTAACTGATGACAAGTGCCTGTTAGTCCCTAAGGTCGATAAGAAATAAAACAACAACAACGGCTGTAACTTTATATTCAATTCTTTATACAAGTTGTCGACTCTGGTTATTACAATATATATATATATATATATATATATATATATATATATATATATATATATACATATATATATATATATATATATACATATATATATATATATATATATATATATATATATATATATATATATATATATATATATGCATTATGAGGGACAGCTCTCTGGTTTGGCACCACGTGAATGTACAAAAGGACATCATCATCATCATTGGTAAGCCAAACATTGTAGAATAGTCCTGCATTCTTGTCCAGCAAAAGGAAAGGGTCCCTCAGGGGGACAAAAATCAACTTTTAAATACAGATCATGAGCTTTCCAATGATATGTTACATAAGAAATTCAAGATCCAAAAGTAATCTGGGTCGGTGAGTAATGTATGTATGCATATATGAGGCTGCCTATAATTCAATGTATGGCTCTGTAACCTGTGAATCATACCCTTAGTCCTGTCTTAGGCAGGAGGTAATTATAATATTAATGCCTGGCACATACCATTGTCTAACTAAGAAACATGATGTACTACATTAATGATGCTGCTATCAGATGATGCGCATTAGATATATGCATCTGGGAGCATTGTTGGCGCCCTTATAACTATCTAACACTCTGCCTTGTGTCTTTTCAGGGTTAGTATTAACATGGTTTGGTAGAATCTGTATGAGGATTTGTCTATTGACTAAAAACGTTTATTTTTTTATCAGCCTCTAAAGAAAGCTGGAAACATCTCTCATTGACAGTGTCATTTTTCTAGTTAAATAATGCAGTCTACATCAAAATAATACCACTCCCATATCATTTGGTCTATGGTGATCGAATAGAAAAAAAAGAGTAAGGAGAGTATGGCCAGATATTGCTTACAAATGCACGTTTCGTGGCCCAGACCACTAGGGACTTTTATAAAGCTGTCAGTTGGGAAGTATTTCAGAGGAAATTCATCAGGCTATCAATACGAAATACCCTAGTTATGGAGGAGCCTGTCTGAGGGTTCATGCTGAGATGAAATCCCTATCTAGAGGCCTTGTTTTAGGCTGCCCATATTCTGCATCCCAATGCTGACTGTTGACAAAGCCTTGCTCCACAGGTGACAAGACATGATAAATCTATACCTCACTCCAGGCGGCACAACAGGCGGTGTGTTGGGATGTGTGGGTGTGTGGAATGGGGAGGGAGGGGGTGACCAATGTGCATGTCCTGTCACAGACACCTGTTAACTCTTTCAATGCCACCATTATTGTCATGATGCATGCATCATGCCAACCCTGCATGGATTATCATGTTTGGTTAAAATGCAATACAAACTGGGCTGTCTAGTAGTCTGGTACATTGGTGCCTCATGACAACAAAGGAACAAAATCTGCGGGCATTTACTACAGTAACATTCAAAGTTTTAAGGGTTCAGGGTAGACCCTGTATATGTTTCCTGGTGCACATTACATAGTCATGATGATACTACATTGGGATTTCTGTGCATGTTCACATGCATGCACCTAGATAAACTGATATAGATGAATGTAGGGTCATGAAGAAACTTGATTTTTTAATCTTGATGTGTGTTTTTGGATGTGATATAGGCCGAGGTCTGACACCAGGAAAATTATAGCAAGAATATTTCAAGCCTATGTTATCTTCACTGATTGATGTAAAGTGTTATATATGGCCCTAATAATGTTCTCATATCAAACCTAAACTATAACATAACTATAACATCTGTAATCAATTTCAATTTTGCGAGTGAGGGCAATATTTCAAGTACAGATACAAGTTGTCTTGCTAAAAGATATTTGAACTCCTACTTCTCTGCATTATAATCTCAGATTTGTTATCACAGTCAACTAATCGATGTTGGGGCATGCCTTTTCAAGAGATGTCTATACCCACCCCAACCCCCTGCAGCTAGGTGCCCTATCCTGTACAGATGGTACACAATCAATGAGAGCTAACATCCCTCAGCCTCTGGGAGCTGCTCTAATGCACTCAGTACTGCACCAATGTGTGAGAGCCGTGAGTAGCTCATGGTAGTTTTGTGAGCTGCCCCTGAAGCTGAACAATCCTACAGGGCTAAATAAACCAAAATTACATGTTTCTCATGTTCTGTTCATTACATCAACTCTTAAAGGGCTTCATTTGTTGTCATTTTATGTACATATTGAAATTGGCAATACTGATTGATCATAGAGGTCAATAGTATGAATATCCCTTAATAACCTGTATATTCCTTGACATGTGAAGAAATCAGTAGGCTACGAAAACTTCATCCCTGCGTTACTGCATTGACGATACATCACTGTATGATATATGTAGTTCACCATGAGCAACTCATGTCCTAATGAGCAACTTCCAAAGATGAGCAGTTATTTTGAGAATTTCTGTTATCTCAAGTTACTGGCTCTTGATGTATTGCTCTATATGCTATGTTTGTCCAGGCCATTTAGGATATGTGCGTTTGAGGGGAAGGGGATAGAGAGTAAGGGGTAGTGCCAGTTGGTCACGCTAAAAAAGGCAAGAGTAGAGGTACGTGAAATGAAGAGTAAACAGAGACTACACTAGGACACGTTCTCCTGTGCACGTACCCTTGGACAAGAGAAGACTGGTTGGTGTGTGCAATCATGGCACTGTGTGGTACAAAGTGAAGTAGCCATTTTAACCCCTCTCTTCAAAAAGAAAACAAGAAGAATAAGGAGAAGAAAAAGGGAGAGGGTCGGTAAATTAGTGGGGGGGGGGGGGGGGTAAAATTCCAGACCTCTGAGGCCACCCCATTTTAGCGAAGAATCTGCATGTTACTGTAAGCCTATATGATAAAAGGAGGAAGGAATTTATTTTCGCCAGACGCAGGAGTATACAGCGAGTCCCCCCCCTTGTTTACAAATGGTTGCTCTCTAATGAGGGAGCGAGGCGGGGGGGAGGGGTATGGAGTACCCTTACAGGTTACCCCAAAACCAGTTGGGAATCAGAGACTTATAAATTTGGGCACAGTAAGCTCGCAATTTTCATAAACGATGAATATCAGAAGTCTTGATGTTGTACCAACAACTAGTTTCCCTGCAAATTCTGCATATAGAGAGGTCAAAATGAGCGAAACCCAGAAGTAATGTAGAAAAGGGAGTAGGCCTAAAAGGGAGAGGAACAGAGCGATAAGCATAATCTTTCTCAGAACCTATAGAGGATGTAGCTAAAAAAAAGAATTGGTTTGATCATTCTGGCTGTTCTTAATATTTACAGCCTGCATATGCCATATTTCCCTTTCTTTACAAAGGCTTGAGTCCAAAAATACACTTCGCCTGAGAGGGCCTGGGACTGCCCAAGACATAGAACCATAGTGGCCCTAATCCAGGGTCTAATTCTATATTCCAGAGGGGCGTGCCTTCTGATAGCGACATTGCTCAAGGGAGTCTGCTATTTACCGTATTTGGTCTATAACCCTCTAAAGACTGCTCTATTGCCCTTTGTGTGTCTAGTGCATATGGATCATCAAAATAGGCCTACACAGTTACTCAGTTGCACAGCGCGGGTGAATAGCTCATTAACATTGTAGTGATGCATCTTGGCAACTCTTTAGAAGTGCATCAAAGGATCGACATGATGCATGAATCCAGCTATTCAAGCAAAGATGCTATGTGTTCCTTAAGGGGTGTACACGCTAGAGGTGGGTGGGTCCAGGGTCAATCAATGGCATGTAGGCGCCTATGCTGTATCCTTATATGCACAGAGAGGGAGCCAGTGAATGAGTGATATTCGGGGAAATTGTGACCTTGGCCTTAGAGTAGTAATATTAGGCTATATTAGGCTAGTAGAGCTGCCTCAAGTAGGCTACATTATACAAGGAGTGGCAATTGTTCTGGAAAGTAGGACACCATCACCTGGCAGTAGGCAATGCTCCATTGATTGCGACATGGTCGGGGTGGCAGGGGTGGCTGCAGCAAGGATAGTCGGGGGGGGGCTGAGAAATTTAAGGATATAAGCAAGGTCCATGTGGAGGGATGGTATAAAAGTCCATTTCCCTCAGTGGGATAGGAGGGGGCAGTGAAGAGGTACCCAAGAAAGGAGGGTATATAGGTAAAAGGCAGAACGACAAATGATGATTTAGATGTATGCCAGGCTCAAAGGGCAGGAGTGGCCAATGAAACTCGCCTTAAAAACCAAGTTTGCTGATTTCTGAGAGAGAGTCCAGTGTGACATGCTCTGCTCCTGAGGTAAAGTGAAGATTCAATGTGGCAGCACACATTTAAAAGGAGCCATAGAAATAGTTGCACAGTTAAGTGTTAACACGACCAGTTTCTTCACACGTGGGTGTCTCGGTATTCCAAATAAGCCCGGAGGGCGAGTTTGGAACACTCAGACACGCACAAGTGAAGACACTGGAAGTGGAAACACTTTACAGTGAAACTCTGTATTTATTTCATGGTTTCACAGGGTTAAGTAGACACACACAATTATCTAGCTGTGTGGCATGCAGAACGGGGGCGTGTAGAATGGCGCCTCTTTTCTGCACGCCCACCAAGGGAATGTCATTGCAGTGCTATTCTATAGTAGACCACGTTCCTACAATGAAATCCTACCCTTTCTGTCCACATACCAACAGGCATTGCATTGAATGCCAGGCATGAGGTGTGATTTTAAATACTTATATCCAGATGCACAGTCTATCTATTGAGTATAGGGAATCTACTCATTTCATCCCTTTTCCACCAAGGGCTATTATCTAGCTCCTAATCACTGGTTCTGTACCAGACAAAGAAGCGATGTTTCCTACTCTGGTCGTGTAGTGTAAGTGCAATCTAAAATTTCCACATTGAAATATAGGTCTTATAACTCACAGTGAGCAGCCAATGGTCCAGCCAGACATCCTTCTGTTGTCTCTGATCGAATCAATTCTTCACCAGAGTGACACTGACTGTGGTTAGAGCCTACACTCTAAGAACTAACTGATGAATCTACCAAAACGTTGAACAGTGAACCACTGTGATTCTAATGTAGTGAAATGTGTGGTGTCTATAGTGAAGCCTCAGGTGGCAGTACAGTAAAGCACTCACTTACTAGAATAATAATAGGACAAAAGTTACCAGAGATCCATCTTTATTCTGACGATGCTTAGCTGATTGATTCCAGCCTCACTCGATGCCTCTGCAGATACTTGAAAGTAGTTTTAGATTTGCTGCCTCTTTTTTAAGCAAACTGTCCCACGCTTGTGGCCTGCGTATGTAATTAAACAAGCAATAGACGAGACAGGTTTCTAAGCCAGAACTGCCTGCATGTTCCATGGTGCTGGTGCCTTAGTTAGATCTATGTACGAGCTATCAGTGAAGGAGCCTGTGTAGATGGCATATGTAAACCCTTGCCATCTATCCATCATCCACTGGGTAAATCACTGGGAGACAGCTTAGTCGACCCCCATCTACAACAAGGCTAGTGTCTTTAGTCTAGTGACGCCATGTTGTAGGACTCACTGCCAATGGCATTGTCATATTCCAAACCTGGTTATCAGAGACCTGTACTAGATCTTAACTTCGGAACTATTTACCAGAAACTCATTTCAGTTCCAAAGTACCAGTAGCATTGCAACACCACATAATTTTAAGTACCCTCCATGCTTGAAGGCTGGTAACAGATCTAAGATGATGCCTCAGTCCTCTGGATCGTGTTTCAATAGTTTCTACGGCAGGTTCAGCCAGCTATGACTTGAGATGGGTCAAAACTTACCAGCCGATCTTAGGATTTTGGCTATGGTGCCCAAATGGTTGGCTACATTACTGGGTGATCATACCGCCTGCTAGCTAAATAACCACCAGAGCAGTGACTCAAGAAGGGACCATGGTATGACAGCCCTCTGTGTGAATAATTAGCGGGTAGTCTTAGCTGCTGCTCTCTGCACTCCTTTCCTCAAATGTACCCAATCTGGGCTCTTTTCTTTGTAACCATATAAGTAATCTCTCTCTATAGACTAATAATCCAAAAGGTCTTGACCCCAGGTCACTTGTAGAGGTCGATAAGCCTTACTATATATAGCGAGTTCGGTGGTCAAACACTTTCCCGGCTGCCACAGTGGTGTTCTGTTATGGTTATATTTATTCATATGTTATTAGCTTACAATGACCAGTGTGTATTATATCTGGTTGAGAACCTACTTATCCCTCTTCCAGGTTTGATGTGATGTATTCTTCAAAGTGCATTTTTAATCAGTTCATTATCTTATGAATATGTAGATGTAGGTGACAACCTCTGTGATGTGTGCCCTGCGTTTCAGTGCAGTTGACAGACATGGGGTGCATTCTGTGGTGGAATATGGGTCTGAGATTGAAAATATCTCAATGATAATTATGTAATGTGTGAGAAGGCATGGCCACTCCTCACCTGGGGCTATATAGTACCTCTCATGCCACCTTCAGTTGCCTTAAAATTGACAGAAATAGGAAGTAACAAAAATCGTAGAGAAATGGCTTATTTAAACTCACCCAGTTATCAACTAATTTCAATTTTTTCAGCAATCTTAATATCTGCATAGGTATGCCTTATTAAAATTGTAATTTTTCATAAATCTATGAAATATGCATTTTCTGCTACTGCTACAATATATAGCATGAGTTTGAGTTTGAGTTTTAACAAGTTTATTGGCAGAAATCATACATGTACGTTTTTCAGATCGGCCAAAACACGGCAACAGGAAAGAAATAGTGTAGTGCTCAATCAGGTTGTACAAAGTTACATCAGGCAGGCATCATTTTGGGTGTAGATCATTACGATATTACTAAAGACATAACTAAAGCCTCTTAGGGGCTGTATGTATCACCATGATTTGCACAAGTCGATTATCCGCAGGCAGCATGTATATTACATTTTTCAAAAATAATTGCGTAGTCTATCAAGTGACGGTTATACACCAAATACATTCAGATTTTGTTCATGAATTCTTTCTTACTGCCTATCTGCTGAGTATTTGCATCCAATTTGTCCCAAAGGACACACCCCCTGTACAGTGGTGACTTATCATACATCAAACACCTGGATCTGGATACCTTTAACTGTTTTTTAACATTGCCGCGCAAGTTCCTGGCAGGGAGTTTGACACAGTTTGGATCACAAGAAACATCATACATCATAGATAATAAGTTCTTATCACTTCTAACCTTTAGCATTTTCATGTAAGTTCTAACATGGAGATCGTATATAGATATATCCAGAGTATTAAAGATTCGAAGACATAACCGTAGGCAATGATTCTGCATAAGTTGTAAGCGGCCAACACTGGATTTAGGACCACTTTCATGTAGAAAACTTGCATGTTCCAGCACAGGTAGAACCATTTGTTTGTATAAGGTCAGACACAGCTTATTATCGACAAATTTCCTTAACTGTCTTAATTGGTACATCTTGTGGCGGAAACTAGATATTATTTTTTCGTTGTTTCTCCGAAAATTAAGACCACGATCAATGATAACACCAAGGTAATTGAATTCATCAACCACTTCAAGGCGCTTACCATCCAGTTCAGCACTCATTATACTCAAATTGTGTCTGGCATTAAGTAAATCACTTGCACACCATAACAACTTTGTTTTTTCATTATTGATAGTAAGCTTGAACAATTTACACCATTTACTGATACTATCCAGATCAGACTGTAATTTCCTTAGTACATGATGGTACCGAGCTAGGTTTGCATCTCCAGCCACACCAGTAGAGGGACATGCTGCTGCCAAACTAAAGTGTCTGGAAAATCATCATCAATTAATTGTGTAGTACATGTCCATTATGTATTCACGGGCTTCTAGAAAAAATAAGCAGGATGCAGAATCATGAAAATTGACCTTATTTAAAACTATGATCCATTTTCATGAGAATTGACCATGTGTGTGACACTGTAACCAGGTGGGATCACCTGTATATATATATATATAGTTACTGCAGCCCTATGCTCATTTGAACAGAGGAGTGCAAACTAGACCATGAGGGAGGTATGACTGGTCACTCTTTAGCCAGTAGTGGCTCCTACAACTGGGTGCTATGACTTCATAGTGGTTTGTATTGGGTCAATAGTTGAATAAATAGCAGCTCCTATTTTGAGGCCTGTACGGTAGCTCACTATGTAGTCACTGCTATGGAGTCATCTCTTTCATCACCCACTACGATTTGAGGCTGTCCTGTCATGGAAACTATTGAAACACGATCCTGGGCCCACAACTGCTGCTACCTCTTGGATTGCGTGGGTGGCACATATCTAATTCATACACATAACATCCATCTTACAACTGTCAGGTTTCTGTCAGCAAACCTAATGTTAATATGGAAAATGCATATGTTCTGTAGGCCAAATGATTAACACTGTAGGCATTATGCAGTCTCTGGTGAGCAATTTTCAATAAATACATACATGTACATACTAAGCAAAAGGCTAAAGCCTCTATGAACTTACCCACTAGCGCCTTCACTAGAAATAAGAATTTACTTGAAATCACCCCCCCCCCCCCCAGCTATTTGGTCAGCTCTGCTGCTAAAATCAATGCTTGAGTTAAGGCCAGCTACAATGCTCATTTGTACAAATGCAACCCTGGCGGTTAAGCTGACCACGCTATTTTGTCGCAACCCCACATGGTTGGCATGATGCGGCAGCCCTGGCTGCAATCATTCAAAAATAGCTCAGGATGGTGTTTCAATAGTTTCTATGACAGGACGGCCTCAAATCGTAGTGGGAGGTATAAGAAATGACTTCATACCAGTGACTACATAGTGAGCTAT
The DNA here is from genome assembly GCA_949317995.1 of Acholoe squamosa. Lineage (NCBI taxonomy): Eukaryota > Metazoa > Annelida > Polychaeta > Phyllodocida > Polynoidae > Acholoe > Acholoe squamosa. The sequence continues at coordinate 18,060,860 of OX439039.1, read as the reverse complement.
ACTGCACAGACCTCAAAATAGGAGCTGCTAATTATTCAAATTCTGACTCCATACACAACACTATGAAGTCATAGCACCCAGTCGTAGGAACCACTATTGGCTAAATAGTGACCATTCATACCTCCCTCATGGCCTAGTTTGCACTCCTGTGTTCAAATGAGTACAGGGCTGCAGTAACTATATACTGATATATAGGTGATAGACCTAGCTGCTGGGTCAACTCACAATGTTAGTACAGGGTGAAAATGAAGATTGACATGTAAGGTTGGTGGCACCATGTTGGAATCAGGTTATGGTTCCCATTGTATACTGTGGGGAAAAAAACATGGCCAAAAAGGGGGCAAAAACGGAGGAAAACAATATAATGGGTGGGGGTGGTGGGTTTGTCATTTCGACCTGTAGTAACATAAGGGCTTCTGTCTGAAAACAGGTAGATCATTCCTACACCCCTGGGTTTGAAAAACAATTGCCCCCTGCCCAAGGAGTGAGATGCAGGGTGGGCAGAGGGTCTAGGAGTGAGACACAAGGTGGGCAAAGCATGAAGGAGTGGGAGGGGGCAGTGTAGGAGTACCTTATCCTCTTTACCAAATCCAGCCCCCCTCCCGGCCACTGTACCCATAATCCCAGGGCCAAAGGCGTTGGTTACAGGGTTACAGGTAGTAGAGTAAAGAGCTCAGATTGGGTACATTTGGGCAAAGGAGTGCAGAGGGCAGCAGCTAAGACTACCCACTAATTATTCACACAGGGGGTTGTCATACCAGGGCCCCTTATTGAATCACTGCTGTGGTGGCTATTTAGCCAGCAGGCAGTACGATCACCCAGTAATGTAGCCAGCTATTTAGTCACTCTAGCCAAAATCCTAAGATCACCTGGCAAGATTTGACCCATCTCAAGTGTAAACAGCACCAATTACACACATTGATTTTTGTCTAGGTCAGCCCTGGGACAGTGCACAAGGCTAACAGGGGCTGGTCGCGCATGTAGGATTCCCCTCTCCATGCAGCTTAACAGGGGGAAGTTCTACCTTCCATATAATTGCCTTCGACCCTACAGTAAATATGATCCATTTTCAGGGTGATAACCTGATTTAATCAAAGAGTTGATTTCTTAAAATATTGTTTCTTTTTCAAGTCATTGCAAGTGTAGCTCATAAGTTAATGATGCATTTCATGAAGTCTAAACAATCAGTTTTGAGATAGATCTGCCATGGCCCACTTTGTGCTAGAACACATTTCTCCACTGACCAACTGGAACAAAACTTAAAGAAGTGAATCAAATTGGACAGTCATTAACAGGCCTTGCATGTATGAATCGATGGCACTTCCAAGCAGATGAAGAGCTTCCTAATACAGTTCTAGTTCATAGACTGTATCTAAGTCAGTATGACTATACTTGGCAGTCTGTACAGGAGACCAAACCCACAGGCCCCCCAGACAAGATGACTTATTTTCCTGTTCCACAGGGCGCCAGTTTGTCTGGTATCTAAATAGGAGTCTGCACACGGCAATAGAACCAGGGGATGGTTACGGCTTATCTGCTCTACTATCTACACTAGAAATAAGCAACTGGTGGATGATACAAAATTCTATTCCCCTTTTCGTTCAAATTATTTTGGCAATGATTAGAGTTGGGTAGAAACTCCACATATATTATGGGGAAAAGACAATGTTACAGTTCTCAATTATTGCTGCAACTAGTTTGTCGATATAGGGTATATATGTATACTGCCATAAAAGCAGATATAAAACAGGGAGTTAAAGATCTTTTTTTTACCTCCCTCTGGTCTGTAAGTCCCAATAGCTACCTATTTTATATCGCCCTTCTTAATTTTGATAATTCAATGAACCAGATCTATTTAAAAGATCATATGATACGTGCCCAAAAATTGAACAAACAGGCATATAAATACCAATAACACGTCATATACCTGTTTTATCCCAGATATATACCCCATGGCAACACGTCTAGGATAAGACTATACCGAGCTGTACAACCCTGACTTACTTTCTGTGGTCAGGGGTGGTTGCCATTTATAGGCAGACCAAGGGAGGTTGTTCCATATCTCTAGTTCTGAATACCACTTGGGTCTATCTAATCCCCTATAGACCATTGGAGCGAGAGAGGGCTACTTTTAAAAGGAGGTTACTTAAACATATTTTGCCTCCTTGTGTTGCATTTTCTTTAAATTTCTTTGATACATATACTATTAAAAGAAGCAAAACGTTTGTATAGCGCATGGGCGATACCATAATACTATTTTGATAGAATCATACAGTTCCTAAAATTCTTATGACAATTTGCAACTCGATTATAAGTCAATATAGGTCGTCTCTATGACATACCTATAGGAAAAAGATATAGCATATTGATGATGGGGCATTAGAGTCCAATTCTGGATGCATGGGTCTGTAGTGTCGAATTGACCTGAGGTTAGAGTAATCAGGCATTTGGAGTCTCTACACACCAACCGCCAACTTTCCATACCCCATCCCAGCCCATATCTCAACATTACATACAGCACCGCAAACCCATTTGCTATACAGAATATATAAAGTATATTACTTCATATTGAGAACGTATTCTACTATAGAAATGTACAGGAAAGCGATTCCTGGGGCGGGCGCGGAGAAACACTTTCTCATTCTTCATAGTATGTCTTTTCCAACCGCTCCGGGGTTCACGCATGCGCGTCTCGCTACCTTCCAAGTCCAAAATGGTGACAACAACATTGCAGGTGGGCAAGAATGGTAAATAAAAGTGAGTTTTTTTTCTAATTTACACTGTAAAACCATGAAATAAACACATAGGCCTCTTTGGGAAAAACCTGAGACAAGGGCGTGGAGAAATAGCCTGAACTGACAAATCATCGTTGAACTATGTTTATATATACATACAACCTACCATATGATATACCCGTTTAGATGTTTTCTTCATCAAGTTCCCAGCATTCTACACCCGTCGCCTAAGGTTACTTTTCATGTACTACCTACAGTGGCATAACCCGCCCAACTGCCCACTTACCATACCCTACTCACGCATATTACACACAGAAGTACATGTTACTTTTAAACACTCATCTGTACAATATCAATGTTTCTGTCCGCGTAATTACCAATGTCTCTTTTCGTGTAATTACCAATTCAAGACGGGTTATATTCATTTGTACTCATTACATCGAGCGAATCTTGCAATCATGAATTCATAGGGTTCATATGAGGATGTGTAATACGCTGCGGGGTAATTAGGTGGGGGATTGGTCATTTTGGTAAACCTACTAAACTGCAGTATTCACTATAAAATAAAATGTTTTAATCAATGTAGTGTGTGACCCTTGACAGTTTAATTAAATCTAGAAAGGAAGTGGGGTGTAAGTGGGGTTCATATAAATAAAGGAGTTGAGTGGCAGTAGGAATATATGGGGTATATGAGAGGGGGTGTGGGTAGGTGAGCTTAGTGCCTCCAGTGGGTACAGGATCAATGACTAGGTAGGTGGCCTGGAGGCAGTGCCTTACTGCAGGATACTTCCCGTCCACTTCAACATGACGGTCGGAACCATGGACTCTTTGGTTATTGACCCTTTTTAATGCCTGAAATGTATATCCTTTATTACATTTTTGTTGATGAGGGTCATTAATTAACTCTTCCATTGGTTATTCGGAGGTCATTGGTACCACTGGGACCTTTTCACATTCACCAAGTTCACTGCAAGAATTGTTACCGTTTGAGTATCTTAAACGTTCTCAGGACGAAGTCAGTCCCTTCTCACGGAATTATGATCAAACCTTTTCTCGATGTGGCCAGGATATAATGGACAGGGTATAGTGCGCGCTTCTGTGTGTGGTGGTGGTGGTGGTGGTGGTGGTGGTGGTGGTGGGTACAGCGGGGTAGGGACCATGTCCTGACACAGTAGTTGGGGAGGCTATGTACACAGCAGCCTGACTCCATGAGCTGTTCAGAGCAGTTCATCCATACCGCCATATGCCGCCAGATGGCACGCGCCCTAAGCCACCTTACAATGTACACAGGGCCTACTACACTCAACCAACCCATTCCCCTGTCCCTCCCTCCCCCCTCCTACCCCACGCATCCCCTACTGTCCCCCTCTTACATCCCACCCTGTATGCTCCGATATTCGAGTGCCCAAACCCCCACACCTTTTCCTACGCCCTCTTTAACCATCTAAGGACTGCAACATGTCTCAGCTGTTCATGTTGGCAAAAGGGCACATTAATAAAATCATGTCACACATTAAGGGTTAACACCTTATCCCTCCTGTACTCCATCGGTATGTCACCTTCTACCCTCTTCCTTTCAACCTCTCTGCCTCTTCCCAATTAAAACTCCCTTCCCTTGTCTTAACAGCTCCCTTTTTTGCCTTGAGTAGAGCTAATTACGTCCGGTGTTTAATCAATAGAGATGCCACTCACTACTAGTAGGTACTAAAAGATGGGGAGCCTTACAGGTTGGAAGGCATTGCAGAGAGAAGAACAACATAATGGCCTCTTCTTCACACGGACCAACCTCGTTAAAAAAGAGACAGTGTTAAACACTCAACGGCAGCTTTTTTTAAAAAAAAATTCTTACACCATGTTCGCTTTTTGCTTGCATAATGCATGTATGCAGCACTGATCCATGTATAGACCAGTGCAGCATATCCCTCCCATATGTATAACATCTCATACATTTTACCTCCTTGATATGTTCTTGAGTAGGTGATATAGACATAATATCTTCACGCCAACAGTGATTATTGCTTACGGCGGCTACACAAATACGTATAGATCTTTTACAAATATTGCCTTGATAATATGCAGTATGTATCTTTAAAAACTGGACTAGTTGTGCAGACGCAGTTTGGACTGCAAGGTAATGCAATCTTTATGGATGTCGCTTAGTGTTGGTTTTTCCAGAAGGTTTATGAGCTAAATCCTCAGAGACCCATTTGGACGAAAGGCTTCAGATTGCACCATTATTTTGATACGTCTGGTGCTGATATATCCACTACAGTTACATTAATAATTACACTTGCCCAGCAATTTACACCAAGGTAATTAACAGTACATGTTTTTTAAATTCTCCAGATGAAATTGACCTATAGGCTCACATTGTAACAAGGTTTCATGCTGGCGAGTACCTGTGGTGAATCTTATTGATATACAATGTATTGCCCCATATGCATGACTTAAGTAGTGGCTGGTTGCGCGCCATTTTATGTATTCAAGCTGTATGCTGATTGCCTCATAACCTGATTCTGCGCCTTAAGAGTTAAAGTGATGTACAGATATTGGTGCAGACTTCATCTTTTGGTGGTCTAATGATGAAACACTGATATGCTCCCTGGCTAACCCCAGCCCCCACGCTCTACCCCCTCACCCATCGAGCAGTAATAGAGTTTTTGTAGGGAACCAGTCTGTGCACGAGCAGGAGTTTATTAATATAAATACCTCAGACGATCGGCTCAGAGCCTGACCCAAACGATGAAAAATGATGTCTGCAGGGAAGGCAGACCAGTCCAAGGTTTCCCCTCCCCTCCCGATACTCAAACCCGCCTCTAATCCCACCTACGGTCCATCCACAAAGCAGTCATATGCTCCCCACCGAAAAGCTTGTCCACAAACCAGCCTTATGCTCCCCACCAATATTGTCCCAAACCAGCCTTATGCCCCCCCACCAATAGTTTGTCCACAAACCAGCCTGATGATCCCCTACCAATAGCTTGTCCACAAACCAGCCTGATGCTCCCCCTCCCGCACCAGGATGCTGTCCACAAACCAGCCCCCCCAAACACACACCAATTACCGTCTGCCTGAAACTTCTTTTCCCCAAAAATGCTAGGGTCAAAACTTCTCTTTCAGAAATCCCACTTCTGAGTATTTTACTACCGGTACTATGTGGTAACTACCTCACCGGCGGTGTTTGCATCAAGGCACAAATGTATCAATGCCACAATTGAAACGCTTGAAGCCTCATGTTGTCCTTAAAGGTTTAATAATCTGCCTGCATCAGTCAGGTATAGAGGTGATCTCTATAGTTACCAGTAGTGATATGTGAAGGGTGTGTGCGGGTGGCGGGGAGGGGTTGATCTACTAGAATCTCTAATCAGCATATCCCATCCTCAACCCTACTCCTACCCCTTCCCCGCCCTGAAACTGATACTGCCCCCTAACCTGTACAGAAACCAGGGAGGGCAAGGTCCCAGCTCGGCCTAAATTGGTTATACTTCAATGTGATAATTCATGTTAATGAGCAGTATAATCTTATTTAGATTTACTTGTTTGATTTTTTAATTAAAAAACTACATTTTGATAATAGTGAAGCCATTATGTCCTTTTCACAATGCCCCACACAGTGAAAGATGTGCCAAACGCCAAATGCGACCGGAATGTGGAAAGAAAAAAAACACAGAATCATGTGGTTGAAAATAACGTTGTCCTCCACCATTCAAACGTGAATCCTTATCACCAAAGTGCATGGGAAGGTAAACACAATGTCATCTTTTTAATTAGGAAGCAGATAATCCCTTAAATGACGTTTTGGCAGGTTTGTAGCGGCAATCAACACACCAGAGCTATTAGTACACTGGCTTATGTACAAAAAATAAGGGGTATTGCTTTTTTGGGTAGATTCTTGGCAACATGGCCACCAAATCCTCTGATTTCCACCTCCTGCAGCAAGAATATTGGTCGGGGATGGATTTTGACTTCACCCATCCCCCCTAATTTGGGTATAAGGGATCCATTTCTGTTAGTTGTTATGACAATTGGTTGCCTAGCAACAGTCATTCTTATAGGTTTCTTCCCTTGCAATGGGTATAAAAGTGTCATCTAGCACATTTTGAGGACACTTATTCCTCTAATTTTGGTATGAGGAATCCATTTCTGTTATTGGTTTGTTGCTATGACCACTGGTTACCTAGCAACAGTCATTCTTATAGGTAACTTCACTAGCAGCCAGTATAAAAGGGTCCTCTACAAAATGTTTAAGGACACCTCTCCCCCCTAGCAACAGCCATTCTTCATGGTAATTTGCCTAGCAACAGGTATAAACCAGCTCTATAGCACATTTTGAGGACACCTATTCCCCTAATTTGGGTATGAGGAATCCATTTCTGTTATTGCTTTCTTGCTATGGGCACTGGTTCCCTAGCAACATCCATTCTCTCAGGTAATTCCCCTAGCATCAGGTATAAAAGTGTCCTCTAGCACATTTTTGAGGAAACCTATAGCCCTAAATGGGATGCTAAGTATCTATTTCAATATTTGTTTGTTGCTTTGGCCACTGGTTAGCAACAGGCATTCTTATTTGTAATTTACCTAGCAACGGGTATGAATGAGACCTTTAGCACACATCTAAGGAAACTTATTTCCCTAAATGAGTTTCTTGTAATCTATTTCAAATTCTGTTTAGTTTCTATGGCCACTGGTTGCCTAAGAAGAGCATGTTATTTGGTAATTTAACTAGACACATTTATAAGCAAGCATTCTGGCACAATCTTAACCCTTTAACTGCCAGCCCTCAAAAAGGTCATTTGACCCTTAACTGCCGGCCCTATGCCCAGGGCAGCAGAATAGACATGTTATGCTGCCCTTAATTGGTAGCTCAAGAGATGGAAAGAAATTCCATGACTCATGTATTTTAAGGTTTCCTGATAAGGATACTTGTGCATTCATGTAGATACACTGTTATATTAGTAAACACATATTTTTATGATATGGGATGTCAGCAATATGGTAGTGCTGCCCTTAGGCAGCCGAATGATGCTGCCCTGAGGCAGCAGCGGCAGTTCAGGGGCATTTATGATGCTGCCTGAGGGTGGCAGCGGCCCTTAAAGGGTTAAGGAAACCTACTTCCTATCTAAAAGTGGATTTTTAATGGTACACTGGTAGTTAGCCTGGAATTTCATTATTAAATCAGTTGATGACAGAAACCCGACTGACATTAACACTGTGGACTGGAAGCATTGAATCAGTAGCTAGGCAAATAACCCATGAATGGACAAGATGAGAACCAGTAGATGATTAATAAGCTATTGCACACACACTGCTATACAGAGTGTGCATTAATGTTTTTTTAGACTCCCTAATCCCTCATCTGAAGTTTGTCCCTATAGTGAGAGTAAATATATCCCAAATTAAGACTCACAGAATCTGAATCTAACCTCACCATAGGCTGATGAAAGGAGTCTCTAAGCTCTGCTAAAGAATTGACTGACTATAAAGAAAGAATAAAGTACTATGACCATACTGTTTTAGACATTATAGAAAGAAAGGAGATAGCAAGGAGGGACCTCTCACCTCCGTAGGCTTTGAGCCTTTATTAAAAATGTCTAAAAGAGCAGAAAAGACACACACAAATCTCTTGTGTTCAATCCTAGCCAAGTTAATCTGAATGACTGATTTAGGATTCGTACACTCCTTCTGCGTCATGATTTATGTTACCGCAGCTCTCTTCTTCTGCTAAATCATTATATTACCACATTTCACAGGGTTGTAGATATTGATGCATACCTTTACAATGCGCACAATACATAGAAATATTATATTTGCCTATATTGAAAAACGATCCCCTCTGAGATTCAAAGCATAATCCATCAACCCTAGGATTAAAACTTTACAGCATGGATATGCATTGATTGAATATTCAGTTGCTGGCTCTGCTGACTTTGCAAATACCCCCAAAATAGCTAATTATCTGTAATTCAGCAAAGCTGAACCCAAACCCCCCTCCCCCATGTCAGGTGTATTATTACTTATCATCAAAACAAGTTGGCTTCAAAGGTCTTTTTAAATGCAAAATGAATATTTATAAGCACTTCCATTAGCTTATTTCTTATATAATGAGGTTCGATTAGGATTCTGAATGTCTCAAATTTGGCTGTAAATTGTTTCTGTGATTTCCTGTTGTTTTGGGTGCAAAGTTTGAGATTGTCCTCAGAGAAAAGTAGATTTATCACCTCCCCCAGTTAATACAAAAAACTGGCTTTTGCTAGCAAAATTGCTGCTTGGCCAGTGGAAATTGCTGCAGTGCCAGACTGAATGTCTAGCTGTCATCTTGGGGTCTTCATCTATATGTTGGTTTTTATGACTTGCCAATCAGACCATTATTAAAGTCTTTACAGTCTAAAACAAAAGGCATTACTATTTGTTTGCCTATGTTTGTAAAGTTAACCCTTTAAACCTGAATATGCTACTGACTACTTTGTGGGCTCACTTCATTTGTAAAGCAGGTGCCAATTAATGTTTTTCTCAAAATGTCTCTTTCCTGACCTATTCTTATTGAATCATAATAGAGCCAATTGCACGCTCCCATACCACCCCGTCGATCAGCTGATATTTTATCGTACATGTAACACACATGTGTATGGCTACCTGTTGCCTCCATTGGAAGGGGTAGGCTTCATTTCAATTTCCTTAGTAATCCCATCAGCCCATTTAGCTAGGTCTACCCGGTACATCCCATTACCAAACTGTACATACCCCCTTTTCTCCAAACCTCTGGTAAGTAATTATGAGTAAGTGACCTCTGGTAAGTAATAATGAGTAGGGGATCTCTGGTAAGTAATAATTAGTAAGGGTAGATTTTAAAGTGGGCCCTCTAAAGTTGAAATTGCCCCTGACCAGGCCCTGCACTCCAGTTTTGATTTCACTGTGCTTTGCTTGCGATGTGCCTATCAGCCCATTCAGCTACATCCCATCATTAACATGTGTGCCGCCTCCTCCCCTTTCCCAAAATCCTGCTAGGCAAATTACTAATTAGAAGGGATATTGACCATTGGTCATAATTATGGGCTTCCCTAGCCCACTTTGAAGGGTCTATATATCTCCTCTTTTCTATCCTCTTGGATGTTTGTAGTGCAAAAATGCATGGGCACCTCTGTGAAACTGATGTAGTTCCCACCATGAATATGATCTTAACTGTTGAAATGGCATTAAAAATCTATTACTCACTCTCACCATTGGTCATAGAAAATGAATGATGGTATAGTTTCCCTAGATCCAGTTTAAGGGGAAAGTGCTGTTGAAAATGAGATAGAATGGTTGTTAAATAATTTGCTATGCAAATTAATAATAATGATGGATGTTGCCATGAAACCAGTGATCATAGAAACAAACCAACGATTGACATAGATATCAGGGTCCCATTTAGTGGGAATAGATATCCTTAAGCATGTGTCAAAGGCCTCTTTTATATCCGGTACTGGGCAAATTACTTATTTGAATGGCTGGTGCTAGGCAATCAGTGGCCATAGCAAAAATTCAATAGTTGGAATAGATTGCAAGGATCCATTTAGGTGTCCTTAAATATGTGCTAGGGTAGGTAAATTACCAAGAAGAATGGCTGTTGCTAGGCAACCAATGACTATAGCAAGAAACCCAACAACAGTATTAAATATTTTGTTCCCGATTTAGGGGGATAGGTGTCCTTGAACATGTGAAGAGGACTTGTAACCATTAACAGAAATGTATTCCTTGCAGGGACGTAAGTCAGGCATGGCCAAAAATCAGGAAGCTATACATTTACTTTATATAAAGGCCTTCCATTTTTAAAAACAGACCTCCTCCCCACACATATAAGGAAATCAGATGTCATTTAAAATTTTCAATAACCAGGAAATCCTGATAAAACCTGAAGACTTACATCCCTGTCCTTGTATCCAATGTTATGGGAGTAATTGTCCTTAAAATGTGCTAGGGGAAACTTTTATGCCCGTTGCTAGGTAAATTACCTATAAGAATGGCTGGAAATGGATCCTTCATACCCAATTTAGGAGGGCTTTGCTAGAGGACACTTTTATACCCATTGCTAAAGAAATCATCTGTAAGAATGGTTGTTGCTAGGAAACCAATAGCCATAGCAACAAACCAATAACAGATATAGATTCCTTGTCCCCAATTTAGGGGGATGGGTGTCCTCAAGAATGTGCTACAGGACCCTTTTATACTGGTTGCTAGGGATATTGCCCAAAAGAATGGTTGTTGCTAGGCAACCAGTGGCCATAGCAACAAACCAATAACAGAAATGGATTCCTCATACCCAGTTTAGGGGGGATAGGTGTCCTCAAAAATGTGCTAGAGGACCCTTTGATGCTGGTTGCTAGGTATAGTCGTATAAGGTCAATACAGAGTCATGATAAGTCACCATCTATGACCCGCTCCTGGAGCTGCTCCAACTCCACCATCAGCCACTTCCGGTCAGATATAGACCCTATAAGAGCTGCAAAGTGCAATATTGTCCACATGTTTATGTAACGGGTAACTTGCCTCAGCTGAATTCATTCATTTATTATGGGATTCATACACATTTTCAAAACAGTGGCGGATCCAGGATTTGGAAAAGGAGGGGGCGCGGCCCTAAAGAAGGGGGCACGTCCCCTATTTTTGAGCAATATTGGGGTCCAAAATATTGAATTAAACTTTTAAGTACCGGGGAAAAGGGGGGGGACACACCCCGCGCCCCCTCTTAATCCGCCACTGCATTTTCACCATGCTGCACATTCAGTACCCTCTAAGGGAGGAAATATTATGTTAATTAACAGACTCGCCATCACTACAATATGAACTATGGTTATAAAGCCAGTGAACCTGGGGAGATCTGTTCATAAAAGGTTTAGACTGCATGAATGTGTCTGTAGGGGAGGGAGGGGGTAGCGGCTATGGATAATCATCTGTGAACAGCCAAACAGAAAGAATGATCCATGCCAAGCACTCAGAACATCTATCCGGTGTGTCTTCTATCCTTTCTCTTCATGTCTGTCATTTGTACTTTATGTAGGAATCACCTTGGTCACTTCATCAATATTAGATCTCACAATTTGGTACCAAAGGCCGTTTTACCTGATGGGCTATCTCCAATCAATATAACTATCAGTGAGTCTAGTAGAGGGTGATAGGGATTAGGGTAGGGCAGGTGATTTTAGTTGATTAACCTTGGGTAATTGAGTGGTTATAGACCTGCCGCGTAGGCAATATGTTAAAACAGGTGAGGTGTTAGGATGGAAATAGGGTCATGTTGAATTATGGATTTAATGAGGGACTATACCGTCTTTTGCCGAAACAGTTATCTTTTTTTAGGGAAGCTGCTAATAGAATGACCCACCGAGTGTTACTTTCTGGACTGCATTACACTTCCAAACCAACGTTTAGGGGAGTGTAGCAACCTCGTATGGTCACCATGATGTATGAATACATCCCCACCACTTGGGGTATGCACTATGTCAAATGAGAATTATCAAAAGAGAAAGTGAGTAAGTAGTACAGCAAAATGGGCATTTTGGCCAGATCTACTCATTAACTCTACAATGACAACATTTTCCCAAAAGATCTATTCTCATTTGGTGTGCTTTTCTTTATTGGTCTTCATTAAGATACAGAATGACCTTCCTGGTGCTGATGCAACGATGCAGTGAAAATGGACAATTCAATGGCATTGCATTAATGCGCATCATAAATGCATCACTGGTGAGTTACCCACAGGGATTACATTCATGCATTACAAAGGGGCGCAGTGTTTTAAACCACTCTGCCACCCCCCTCCACCCCCTGCTTCCCTATCTATATGAAGGGCAGGCCCTATCACCATGAGTACAGAGATGGCTATGTGTCTGCTGGCGGGGAGGAGGGCGTGTAACGACGTCGGCTATTGGCTGCTTCCTCCTTTGTTACTGACCATTAGCGTGTCGTGTAACCAACGATACCAACATGGCGTCCAACATGGCTGCCTACTTGATGCTCTTGGGGCACGCCATGGGGTCGTTCTGAGCGCCTATTAACTGCTCCTTCAGCCCCCTCCCCAACCCAACCCCCCAACTGGCCTCCCCTTCCCCCACACCCAGTCTCCCAATCCCACTCTCTAAACAGTGCCTTATCCAAGATTTATCTCTGGAGGCCATTTCTTAACAGGCTACGACTGCTCACTTTCAAGTTGTAGTGGTAACCCTTAATTTAGGGACATTACAGCCCAATAGTATTGGCCATGTAATGCCTGCAGCACTATGACTGCCCTACCAAATGCTATGTGATTACTACATAAGGAGTGATCGTACTGAGCAGTCATAGTGCATTCCCTACGATCACTGGCACTAACTTTGAGGTTGTGAAGTCGTAGTAGCTGTATGCAGTCGTAGTGGTCTAAAAAATGGCCTCCTGACCTCTGCGCTCTGTCCTGTTTCATAGAAATATGGCGGTCAACCTTAGATTATGGAATCTTAGCTAACTCAATTTTCTATACCTCAAAGTTTCTGGCTGGCATTGTTTATAAGTAAGTATGTGGGCATTTCAGGTATACATGAAAAAGCCCATGAATGACTGGAGCAATAGTTCAACACAAATGGCGTTATCCAAGGATATATCCTATGGTCTGAGCCCAGTACATGTAGGCCCTATGCTTATTTTCACTACCTTGGGTCACCCCTGGAAGCATTTCAATCGTTTAAAGGCTTTTCTGTTGTTAAATAGTTTGTCAGTGGTTGAAAAGGGAACATATCTACGCATATGATATGAAGCTCCAACCTCAGCTTAATAATTTCTCTTCTACTCACTACAGAACTTTTATTATCTATAAGATAGCTGCATAAGAGTAAAGACCAAGCTTGGGGCAAAGGTACAGGATTCAGGTGCAGTTTAGCAATGTAAGAGGCTGTGTAGGCAGTTTGGACATCGCCCATTCTGGATACACCCAACCCCAGCCTGCCTTGGCCGTGCAGGGGCAACCTTTATTGGTAATAGTGTAAAGCTATATGGCAGCATTTACTCACCTAACTCTCAGGTTATTTGGCAGCAGAGTCAAAGACCAGGGGGTGATTCAGGGTTAGTCTTCATTAGCGCCAGATCAGGCCTATCAGAGAGGGTCAGGGGCTGATTAAGGATTTGGTGTCATTTACCAATTCAACAGCGACAAAATGCACTAAACAGAACGAAAAGGAGTCTTTAATGTGGGTGTGTCAAATTTACTCATAAGACCTGCCAAACAATCTTCATGTTGACAATTTCAAGGAGTTGTAACATAGAAAAAAAATCATTGTTGCTCTTGCTGCTCATTTATAATATGTGACCCTATATATTTTATTGTAGATTGCAAACTTACATTATTGCAAACTTGCATTTGCAAACTTGTATTCCGCAGTATGATATACAATAAACCTCCTTTTTCTTCATTGATAGAATTATATTCACATTCTTGGTAAATTAGTCATGTCCAATTTCCTCTCAAAATGGCTCTTATACCATTGCCTGTCTAACAACTTAGAGATATCGTGCCCTATAGATCTATGTAAAGTTATGATTATGTCTATGTGTGTGGTCTTGGCCCACATGTTACCACTGGCCTTGGGGAATTCATTAGGCCTAATTACACCGTGCTAACATTGATGTAATAATACAGGTGAATGGCTAGGGTGGTAATACCTATACATAATGATGTAAGGCTATGGATTCCTTTAAACTTGCTAATCCCTACAGTACACCTTAGTAATAGTATGTGGGATCAGCCAATTGAGGTAAATCACCCTTTGAGTGTTATCTGATGAACTTACTGAACATTTGTATTGATTCAATCTCCAATTTGGAACCCACCGAGAGACATGCACCATAATGGCTCGTTTAAGCGCCAGGGTCTCAAATAAACTCAGGGCTGGAATAAGCACTGGTGCTACATAGGTATTGAAATCATACTGAAGCACTAAAATAGTACCCAAATAAGCGCCTGTCTCGAAATTGAGCCAGGGATTTAAGGGTATTGAAATCAATTAGCACCCTAGCACATAAACGGGCCATTATAGTATTCAGGACATTCGTTCAGATCAAGCCATACTGCTTTACACAGCTGTTCTATTTCACGCTCTTTATTTATTGACTTGTTTGAGTTCCTTATTTACACGCCACTTTAAGATCATTTGATGAAAATCCGATTTGAATTCAAAGGCTGATTATTCCGTGTTTTAAAACTGACTTTTAAAACTGCAACTGAATGCAACATAATCTTTTCATAATAACTATTTGTTCAGTTTGGATCAGACAACCGGTGGTGGTCAGCTTCTTCTGTTTTACAAATAACATCAAACAGCAACTTAAGCATCTGTAGTCCTTTAAGAATTGCATTATGCCCTGAATACCTGAGAGTATCATGCCCATTTTTCATCATGAAGTACTAATGGCTTTGAGCAGGCAGCAGAAAAGATCATCTAATTAACATAGCACACAAGCAGAACATTTGGCAATAAGAGTTATATTTTGAAACTGTTAAGACACAAGTAATAACTATACACACTCCATGAAGCAAACAATAATACAGATAAAATACGCTTTTTGGGGGTTGGTGTGTGGGACAGTTTATGCTTCCTCTCTGGTTGAGTTCTGAATCAAATATGGCGCCTTATGGAATATGACATCGTCACTTCCTGTAGGTACCAACCACTACCTGTAGGTGGCGCCATGTGCTCCCAAATTAGACGCAATGTGAACATTTCTGATAAAGCACTATACTCTAGTGGCCCATATAAGTGCATGGGTGCTCATAGATTTCAATACCACTCTACCCTGGTGCTCATATGAGAAGGTGATTATTTGGTTTTCAGTGCTTAAGTCTTATTTCAATACCCTTGTACCCCGGTGCTTATCGGAGACCCTGGTGCTTAAACGGGCCATTAGAGTATAAAACAAATAGAGAAAAAAAAACATTTAAAAGAATGAGAAGTTCTTCAGAAACTAGTGTCGCATAGTCACAGTCCAGAAGGCACTAGGGTAACTGGCACCTACACAATCCAACGTGAAGGGTCATATGGAAACAAGTGTGAACACTTTTCCTCGTTCTATGCTTTTAATACACTATTCTACTTTATAGTAGTACTACGGAATCTTAGCTAGGGCTTGGATACTTATGGAGACAAAACCTGGAGTAAACAAATAACTTACCCTAGTACTGACAAATCTAAAACCTCTCCATATTACCATCTAGACAATGTCAGCCTATAGCTACTAGTTCAGAAGATTATGCATGCTGTACACCACATCTAAACAACTTAGCAATACTCAAATCAGTTGAAATACTGTGTAATCTCGGTTTAGCTTTGTGTACTACACTACTGGATCCGCCATGTTGGGTGGGGTAACTGTCAGTTACCCTAGTACCTTCTGCACTGTGCTAGTGGAGGTCAGACCACAGCATGTCGATGATCTTATGTCTTTTGGTAATTTAAATAGATTTATAAGTGCAGCAAAGGTCTGGAACTCACTCATGCTTCATTCATGCATCATGTTGACAATAAAAAATCATACATAAGCACACAAAGCTATTGACCTTGTGGCACCATATCCTCCCTAAAGGGTTAAATGACAGGGACGATTGATAACAAATACTGTTAGATAAACAGAGTGATCAACCCTGGAGATAAAACCAGTGCAAACAGCACTGAAAGTGGAAAGCGATTAGCCTTGATGTCTCCCCTATTTACCCAAGATCCCTTCCTAATCCCAGATCCCTCACTACCCTCTCCATGAGGGGAATGGTCAGTTCTATGGTGCAGGAGGCCCCCTGACTATCATCATTCCCTTTATGGAGAGTTTGTGATGGTCTGTATACATGTGTAGTTGATTTCCTACGATGTGGAGAGTCTCTTAGCAAATCTTGTAAGCAGCAATGACCAGTATATTCAAATCGTAATACCCTAACACCTTTAAAATGAAACAATTTTCGTTTAGGTGGGCAGCAACATGCAGAAAATGACTTCAACAATAACCTGTTTGGGAGATGTAGCAGTGTGACTCTAAATTCCAGAGGCTGACGACCAACAACCCAGGTATAATGTATTGGCTGGAAGCGGGTCTGGAGCTGGTTCTGGCAACCTGCACTGATAGCATGGGACCAGCATGTCCCTGGAAGTGGGTGTTACCCAGGGACAAAGTACCCATCATGGTATGCCTTATCCGTGGGGTTTGCCTCAACCAGCAAAATTCAAAATGGTGGACCCACAGGACGTCCATACTAAGCCCTATAGTGATAGCAGGGAGGGGGTCTGTATCCCAGAGGTCGATGGCCCTTATAGGGGCCTGAATTGGCTGCACACAGAGTATCCCTGGTCTGGGCAATGTCTCCATAGGGACACTTTGACCTTTTACCCACCACGGACACCTCTTGGGCGGGGCTTTAGGATGGGGTTAGGATAGAGAGCTGGGGGATGTATTTGCCTCTTCTATGTATACCCTATTGGTCTATCAGGAATGGCTATTTGCCACAAGAGGCTATTCTGCAGAGACAATGGTATCAGAATGAACCTGTCTATAACTGGAACCACAGGAAATATAATAAGGGAATAGCGTATCCCATCATGTTTTCATTCTGAGTCATTTCATTGGATGATTATGCCACTGACAAAGGGATTATTCCATTTATTCAGTAAACATTATCACATCTCTTTCTGCTTAATATTGGTATTGTGTTTGTATTTTCGGTAAAAGGGTTAATGTTTCCCGGGGAGGGTTCTACATTGGGTACCCCCGGGCTTTATATGCATATTGAAAAGCTAAATAGGATTAACATAATATCAATAAACAGATATGTTTCACAACCATCATCCAGTCCCAAGTAGTCAATAAATGTATGGTCATTATACATACTCTAATCACCAACCCTCTAACAGCCTCATACGTAATCCCCAAGGCTTGACGTTCGTTTGTCACTTTAATGCAACAATGCCACTCTGGGGAGTAAATTTCACACATTGCATTGGTACCATCATGTCATAGAGATATTTTTACTTCATTATATCGGTCCCATCATGCATGGATGAGATACTATATAGCTTCAAAAGATATAATATAAATTGAGAGTTGTCATAGAGGAGAGCCTGTGGAGGATTAGAGTACCGTAATCTCCCGCGTATAAGGCGCGTCTTATAGGGGGGGGTTTAGTTCTCATTGGATCCACAAGGGGGACACCAAGACCTTTCTTTTGATATGTTACACTCCCATATAAGCTCATCTGCTGCTTTTGGGGTCCAGGAGGGTCACAGGGGTCCAAACAGCACATAGCTTTTTGAATTTTGAAAATCCATTCATTAGAACAAAAGTTATGAATTTTTAATTTTTTTGACCATATTCTGAAACTCTGGGTGTGCCTTATACGCGGGATGCGCCTTATACGCGGGAGATTACGGTAGGTTTGGTGGGAGAAAGAAAATAACCATTTTTGGTGGACACCTGTCTTCATGATGCCCCAGTGAGTAAGACCAACACAACATTGGTGTATCATGATGCCTACTCTCCTCCCAGATAAGTATCAACCCTATAGAGTCAGTGCGATACATGGCTGTAGGTGAGTTGCATTCATGCATCATGATGAAAAAGAAAGACACTTGTTGCATTGAAGCACCATTCCTGCCATAGTGAAGGGTTAAGGAAGGCACTGGGGCTGGGCGGACACCCAACCTTTCAGACATCATTGTGCCCGGAGGTAATGGATACGTGACTATTAGGGCAATAACTGCCCCTGGTGGCAGAAGGGCAAAACAACACAGAGCTGCTTCCTGATTAACCCTCTATGGGGAATATGATGCTTCTAGGTTCATATTCAATGTTGCATCATGACAACCCTGTACATAAGTATGAAATACAAGGACTGTGCCTTAAGGTATTACGTGTATGTCCTAATGTAATGAACCAAAACCATGCTGACAAAATGCACGAGAATTAGCAACAGTGGCAGATTAAGGATTTGGAAAAGTAAGAGGCATGCCCTTAATGCCTAAGATTTTGGCTAAATCTTTTACATAGAATTGGCAAATAAACTCTTAACTACAGGTTGTTAATATCTGCCACTGAACACTGCATTATTGCATCATGCTCGAGGAGTGTACCCACTACTGTACTCATCCCAATGAAAGCAGGTATAGGGCATTGAATCATCCTCCAGCACCTAGAGGGTTAATTCTGCCCTCAGCCTCACACCCCCTCATCCATACACTGCTACAAATAGGTAGAGGTCCATACAGTGCTGGCCTAAATTGATATTCAATGGGAAGGGGGCTATGTTACTGAGAAGGTGACCTAATTGGGATACATCCATATAAAGCAATAGGTGAGCTATAGGCCTTCCATAGTGTGACATTCCATTATGGCCGAAGTGATGCGCCAAATCACCACTGACCATCACTGCATTGACAATAAATGAGGACAATGCAATAAGATATATCATGAATATGTCACATCTATAGACTTCTTGTCTGTGTGACTTTTAACTGCAGAAATGCTGGACACAGTGATACTTGTCCTGCATTAACCTAAAAGACTGCAGCAGCAGAGCCCGCTGAAGGCATGCAGAATCCAGGATGCCGTCTATCCTCCGTCTGTGCTAGAAGTGTTAAACATTGATTCAACCACCCCCTGTACACTAAATACAAATTGACCTCGGGAAGGGTGGGCTGGGGGATACAGGGAGGGACCTCCCCTTAGGGAGGCTGGGGTCAGGGGAGGAGGATCATCACATGGCTCGTTACAAAACATTAGTATTAGATGCACAAATAGCAGCCTGAGTTATTGGGGGAGTCAATGGATGCTGACTCTACACGGTGACCTAACTAAAGCTTCTGTGTTGGTGAGAGCTTCAGAGAGAAGGACGGTCTATACTTTGTTAGCCTTGGAGGGCACTTCAGAAAAACGTTCATTAACATTATAGACGCATACCCTACAAGGCATGCTCTAGCCCTTTACTACTATTTCTTAATTGTTCCCTTTTATAATCCTTTCCCTTTCAGCCTCCCTGTCAGAATAATTATGTTCTTGCATCCATTCATACACTTTTGTCCAGCCATCGCTTTTCTCTCTCTCTCTCTCTCTCTCTCTCTCTCTCTCTCTCTCTCTCTCTCTCTCTCTCTCCCTGTTCCTCCATTTCACCAACCTACCTCTAATCTTAATACTTCCCCCTCAATCCCCTTTCTACATTCTTTATCCATTCATTCTTCTGACTGTCCGCACCCCTAGCTGTCTATCTATACCTCCCCCCCTGCTTCCCCATCTAGATATGCCTACCTTCCCATCCTTCCTACCTTTAATATCCCGCGCGTACTTCATGTTCTCTGTTCCTCTATCTTCTCTCGTTGCCTTAAATAATTTCCCCAACTGATATAATAACCATTTATTCATGTCTTCCGTGAGAGTTAAGCACTTCTTTTCTCAGCCATCCCTCCTCCAAGTTACTTAAGACCACTCTTCCTCCCGACCACAGAGTTTCTATCTGCTCTGATCTTCCTCGATGTACGTGGGGGGGCGGTTGTATGGCCATTAGATAGCCTTATATATACATGAGCCTTTTACTTTGTTGTTGTATGGCCCTTAGATAGCCTTATATACATGAGTCTCTCACTTTGTTGTTGTATGGCCCTTAGATAGCCTTATATACATGAGCCTCTCACTTTGTTGTTGTATGGCCCTTAGATAGCCTTATACACATGAGCCTCTCACTTTGTTGTTGTATGGCCCTTAAATAGCCTTATACACATGAGCCTCTCACTTTGTTGTTGTATGGCCCTAAGATAGCCTTATATACATGAGTCTCTCACTTTGTTGTTGTATGGCCCTTAGATAGCCTTATATACATGAGTCTCTCACTTTGTTGTTGTATGGCCCTTAGATAGCCTTATATACATGAGCCTCTCACTTTGTTGTTGTATGGCCCTTAGATAGCCTTATACACATGAGCCTCTCACTTTGTTGTTGTATGGCCCTTAAATAGCCTTATACACATGAGCCTCTCACTTTGTTGTTGTATGGCCCTAAGATAGCCTTATATACATGAGCCTCTCACTTTGTTGTTGTATGGCCCTAAGATATCCTTATATACATGAGTCTCTCACTTTGTTGTTGTATGGCCCTTAGATAGCCTTATATACATGAGCCTCTCACTTTGTTGTTGTATGGCCCTTAGATAGCCTTATATACATGAGCCTTTTACTTTGTTGTTGTATGGCCCTTAGATAGCCTTATATACTGTAGCGTCGTGTTTAAGCGCCCAGGCGCTTATAGATTTGGAGGGGTCATTACCCCCGGCCCTTATACCAAACAGGCGCTTATTCAAGATCTAGTTTTCAGTGGTTAAGAGATATTTCCACTCTCCCTTGCCCCTGGCGCTTATACAAGACCAGCGCTCATTCAAATCCCGGCGCTTAAACACGACGATACGGTACATGAGCCTTTTACTTTGTTGTTGTATGGCCCTTAATTAGCCTTATATGCATGAGCCTCTGGTTTTGTTGTTAACCCTTTAAGGGTTGCATGAGATGCCACTCTGTCGTTTTGTTGTCATGATGCGTGGATTACTCATCAGTTATACAGTTCTGCATCATGCCAAACATTAGGGATATTGGTACACTCTATATAGTTAAACTAGTACATTTTTGGTTTGAATTTACTTTATTATCTCAAAATACCTATACATCAGCGAATCTTATTGTTGTTGATACATCGATGACTGAAATTATACATACATGTTCTGTTTTACCGGTAAAATACATATTTGTTTCATAGGCATACAGTACATTGGGGGTACATAATATGCTTATATATATATATAGAGGTCTCCGGAAAAGAACATAGCATCTGTCAACGAAAGTAAACAGTGTAACAATAATCAACAAAGTAAATATATAAGAAAAAAGATGTCAAATATTAAATCGAGATAATAATGAAGGAAGAGAACCTCATCCCCACAGATTTCTGTATAAGGGTTGATTCTTCTGGTTCTACCTTTCTTCTGTTCTTAGTAAGCAAGACAGTTGACACATAGAAATAAATTGTTATGAAAATACGATGATAAGAGAGCATGTTACCTGGGCAGTTCATGTGTTACATGATACCGGTAATTAAATATATTCAGATGGAAAATTATAAATTATAAAAATATCATGTTCACAAACAATATTGCATTGCAACTAAATATTAAGCTATAGAGAAAGAAAAGAGTTTTCTATATAAAGTCGTGCGCTATTGACTGGCATAGGGGAAGAGATTTGCCAAGTAGCTTTTGGATTCAGTTTTAAACTGTTCCAGGCTAGGGGCATTTCTCCTACCCAGTGTCAGTGCATTCCAGCTAATAGCACCCAGATATTCTACACTCCTTGCATACATTAAACAATTAGGAGTTAGTACATTCAATGTAGGAGCATCATGCAATCTGGTTCTAATTGGTCTATTGTCTAGAAGATCTTGATTTCGAGACCTAACATACATATAATTTAAAAGGTGCACATATCATCTATCACATAGAAAATTAATATTATTCATATTGTGGATATGGTTCGTACTAGTTAAGTGTGGCACCTGGAGACAAATTTTAATACATCTATTTTGGTAGTACTGTATTGGGTCCAGGTGTTTGGCATAAGTCCTCATAAAAAATATATTGGCGTATTCCATATACAGTAAGATAGTGGTTTTGTAGATCCTTATTGCAAGTTTTACATCTAGGTATTTGCGTAGTAAACACAATTTATACATTTTATAAGCAATTGTTTTAGTTTGGATTGTTAGATGTAAGTTATAATGTAGCAGTGGGTCCAGTAGTACACCAAGGTATTTGTAGCTAGGTACAACTTGAAGTAAGTGATCATTTAACATAATATCTGCTGAAAGGGTGTTCAATTTCCTTGAACTTGATGAAAATATCATTATATCCGTTTTTGCCACATTAATAGAAAGTTTATTTTGAACACACCAGGTATGGTAGATTTCAAGGTCATCTTGGAGCTCACATTTAGCTATATTAAAATTACTATGTGCAAAGAAGATCACAGTATCGTCTGCATAGAGCTTGATTTTGCACTTTTTTATACAGTTTATTACATCATTTATATATAGTAAAAAAAGTAGCGGTCCTAAAATAGAGCCCTGTGGTACCCCACAGACCACCCTCTCATTCTCAGACTGTATACCATTCGCTAAGGTAGTCTGGTTTCTATTAATAAGGTAGTTTTCAAACCAATGGTAGTTATCTGATCTTATACCATAATGGTCCAGTTTAATGAGAAGGATAGAGTGGTCGACAGTGTCAAAAGCCTTGCGCAAATCTATAAAAGCTGCTACGGTGGATTTACCCACATTTATATTTCTTTTAATATCATCAGTGAACCTTGCCAGGGTATCAGTTGTACTATGGACAGGTCTAAAACCACCCTGGTGGGTAGTCAAGATATTTTCTTTCAGTAAGAAACCATAGACTCTGTTGTGAACAATTTTTTTCAATTAGTTTACAGGGCAAAGGTAATAAAGAAATGCACCTATAGCTGTTTACTAATTTCAAATTACCAGTTTTCGGGATGGGAGTGACTCTAGATACTTTCCATGAGTCCGGTACCGTATTGGTTTGAAAAGACAAGTTAAATAATTTCACCAATTTACCAGGATCATGTTTAAAAACCTTTTTTTAGAATAGTTGTAGATATATTGTTGATAACAGAAGACTTAAATAGCTGAATGTCATTTATAAGCTTTGTGACTTCTTGGAGATTTGTGCTGAATGGTTCAATTTTATCTACTATACACTCAGCATATGGTTTCCAAGGAATATTCAGGTCTTTAACAAAGTATTGGTTAATAAAATCAGGAATTTTATCGGTTGGGACAGGAGTATTATTGTTATCATGGACATTTAGGCAGATATCTTTCGGGCGGTTAGGTTGACCCGGTAGTAAGTTGTTTATGACTCGCCAGAATTTTTCTATGATCATTTTTGTATGTTTCCATTTGCTCTTTGAAAAAGTTTTTACGGGCCTTGTCCATTATTTTATCTGCTTTATGTCGAGCACTTGATGAGATTATCCAATCATTGTCTCTACCTGTATGTCTAGCTTTCCATAATTTAGCATTTTTTTCTCTAATAATTATTATTTCGAAAACATTTTGGGTCATCCATGGATCCCTATGTTTATATACTAAGAACTTATGGACTGGACAGTGTCTATCAAGAATATCACGTATTGCCTTTTCATAATAGAACCAAGCACAGTTTACATCATTTGTGTGATTAAAAATATTCCAATTATAATTGTCAAATTCATTAAGTAGGACATCATCAGTAAGACGTGAAATCGAGCGACCAGTAATGTATACTTTTTCATCTATAATTTTCCATTTTTTTCTGATCAGGTATATAGGTAGATGGTCAGTAATAAAATTATTGGCTACCCCTGATTTAATAAAGTTAGGTCTGATGTTGGTGAAAATTAAATCAAGAATGGCATTTTTACGTGTACAATCCTGTATCACCTGTTTTAAACCATAGGTCTTCATAAAATTCAATAGATTATTTATGACATCATTATCTTCAACCACATTAAAGTTGAAGTCTCCCACCACAACAATTTCAAACTTATTCCTATTTTCAATGTTTGCAATAGATCCTTCAAAAATATTAACAAATTCATTCTTGTCTCCATCCGGGGGTCTATATACATTTAGTAATATTATAGGTTTCATATGATCCTTAGTAATTAATACATTCTCTATTTCAATATCTTTGTCAGATCTGTTGAGGAGCAAATACATATCATAGTCATGAGGCAGACCATGTTTTACAAAGATACACACCCCACCACTAATTTTTATGTTACCTTTAACATCAAGTACTTGTCTATCTAATCTATAACGAGTGTAACCATATAATTGATAGTTCATTTCATCATCTTCATTTTTCAGCCAAGTCTCAGAGAAGGAAAGAATTTCTAAATTGGCTGGGTATATTTCAGCACTTATTGAAGCATAATTTGCTTTAAGACTTCGAGCATTAAGATGCATAAAGTGCAGACCTCTTGTGCTTTTTAAACTTATCATGTTATTGTATTGCATAACCTTTCTTGGGTTCCATTTGTATTATTACAATATGTGTGTGAACAAAAAAAGAAAATATATACAACAAATTTTGTTGGGCATAGTTTCCTATACCCCCCATCATCAATATACGAGTTATCAAGTTTAATACCAAATTAGGGATATAGGCCTTTATGCCGCCCCCAATACTGGAATACATTGTTAGATTTAGATATAACGTCCAGGTGAAAAAACCTTTCAGATACAGGATACATTGGTACTTAGACAATCCAGTGATAAAAGTAAAATTAAATGGTATTAAATAATACGATAATTGATTGGAAATGCGAGTGTCACGTCACATTATAATTTTACAAAAATATATAGATAGAATTCAATTATTAAATATTAACAGGGTCAGTCCTTTCCATAGTTAGTCTCCTTGGGTTGCTGCATTTTCTAGCCTGATTTCTTCAGCTGTGGGTAAGGGTTTCTCATTGGTGTGTTGGATTCGAATGTTCATCAGCATTTCCCCTAGCTTGTTGGCGCACTCGTGTTCATTGGTGGCTACATTCTTGATAGTTATGGAGTCCTTCTGGCCGAGATGAAACCCAGATCCGTACGTCTTGTTCAAGGTGGCTTCATATGAATATTTGCCCTGTGTTTGGGTTAGCTCATGGAGCATCGCAGGTTGGGGGAATTTCATTTCTAGTAGACGCTTCATTACTTCTTCATCCTCATCGTACCATTCATTGGTAAGTTTGCATGACTTGGCAGCATACATACTGTCAATTGGTGTTTTTGCCATGTTCACTCGTCTCAAAGTGACATTTGTCGATCGCGCTGCATTGGTGACATATGACATCAAATGAGCAGGTAAAATTGATGCAGACTGCCGTCAGTAAAGGGTTAAGGCGGAGACCCTGGATGGATGGTTAGGTACAGTCTTCTGTTGATCTCCTGAACTAGAGGAGTCCTCAGTGCTTTATGTAGCTGTCCCACAAGTCCACTGACATCCTGCCTGGTTGTAAATAATGTGTAGACCAGCCTGCTATATTGACTGGAAGCTAATCCTAATGTATTACAACATTCAGGGGAAGGGAGGGGACACTACAGACAAGGTTCACTTTATGTTACTGATTTAGGGTGTATAGTAACGGCCGTATGAGGGGCATAGCTTCTTGCACTGTTTCTGAGCAGCCAGCTTGAAGGAATGCTGCCTACATAAATTATAAAATGGCAAGAGAAATAATTTATGTCTTTAGACAGCTCTATATTCATTTTAATCCTGAAGGTGCTGAAAAAGGATTCAACTTTACAAGAATAGAATTTCAAAGACTGCATATCAAAGATAAACTGTTCGGATTGTATTTGCTTGAGAATTTAGATTTAGGGTAGTGTCAAAGAATAGTCAATACGTATCCAGTGTGTGCGCATGAATTCTCTAATATGTAAACTCCCCTTTGATAAAGACATGCTATTTTTATTTGCATTCTTGAATCTATATATTAAATATCGGCCGACTTGTTGTGACCACTATGCATATGTGTGTGCATGCGAACTGTTAACTATCAAAAAAGACGAGATTGTTTCAAGTTATACAACAAATTAAGTTCAAGAGTAACAGTTTGAAAAGAGGCCTTATGACATCAATTCACCCTTAAATGTTTAATGTTTTAGGCTAATCCTGTCTGATCCTGGTACTAGCCGGATGTCTCCAGACGCTACATTGAGGGATCCCCACCATCCGGGACTCCAAGGAGGCTGCGTCTGGTGTGGCCAATCACAGCCATCCATTTTACAGCAAGCCGCCCCCCCCCCATGCCCCAAGTCAGCTGCCCCAAGCGTACTGCAGAGGCAAAGGTTGGATTTAGATGAATATATTAACCCGAACAGGTTGATTTTATGTGTCTTCAGAATTGCTCAACTTAAAGGTAAAGCTTCCCCTAAGCCCAGACGATTTCTAGGAGACGTGGCTCCTGCAGCTATTCCTCTTTTCCTTTCCAATATTTGAATGACAAGAACATGCATAAAGCAACATGTGCTATACAATTCATACTAATCAGAAATGCCGTACAGTTCTAGGTATTACTACACTATCTACTCTCATAGGATCAGGATGATAGATCAATATGTTGCTGGGATTTCCTCCAATGAAAATGAGGCCGCGCTCAAGAGAGAGGTAGTCATGGCAGTACGCTTTAAATTACAGAATATGGGTTCTGCTGTAGTATTTAAAAGGATGCCCAGAACTCATCTGCAAGTTATATTTCCATCATCTAAGAACTTGAGATGTAGAGCCCACTCCAAACTCCTGATAAGTCTAGATATTCACCCAGGACGCTTAGTAAGATTCATTATCTAATCTCTATCCGCTATTTTTACCAGTTACAAATGTTGCTGCGCTGCTACTACATTTGTAATGTCTGATTTACAGGCTTCTAGCATTCCAATTTGGCACTGGGCAATCATAGAAATCCAGCCCCAATATCACATAAACCGGTCATTCATGCAGGGATCTTATTGCTCCGTCGTAGCATCTACACACTACCCCTTATTATGTCTTTGATGTAGGCCTGTTCCAGGTCCCCATAATTTCCGAAGCAGATATGTAGCTTGTTTGTCCTGAATTCCCTGTAGCAGCATCCTCTGATCGTTACACTGTTACTACAGTGACTGTAATACCGCGCCATGCTATTTACAGCACTTTGCTTTTATTTTTAGAGAACAGTAAGAAGTGCTGTCAGTACAAACCTAATGACTCTACAGTAAATAGCCCCGTACCCAGTACACGACAATGTGCTGTATATTTACAATTGGGGCTCAGAGTGTATATCAAAAACTGACTAGATGCCTTTACTAACACATATCAAAGCCTGTGCCCAGGATCACTCAGTGAACAACGATTCATGAAAGTACGGAGTTCCCTGCCCTGCTCAGCTTTGTTCAGATAACAGCTCCATAAGAGATAAGAGAAGATACAGCCTCTTCTATAAAGTATTCCCTTTGATGGAGGGTCGCCACCATGGTATAGCAACAGATACTGAGATAGCGTTTGGCTTGACTGTGTGCGTGAGATGCAGCTGCCTTGGGGACAAGAAGACAATTTTAATTGGTAAAGTTGGTTACTGCTGCTATTTCTTTGGGTTTGTCACGGATGTCAATAGAAGTAGTTGGATCAGATCATGGTTCTACTGATGTAAGACATTTTTTTCTGGGGGATGGTGATGGGGTTAATGCACTCATTGTGGTACAGTGGAGGTTATCTCAACTCTCGATCTGTCTCATTCACTCTATATTTCCTCATCCTTATTTTCTCTTTCTCTGTCTCTCTCCCTCTCTGTCTCTCTCTGTCTCTCTCTGTCTGTCTCTCTCTCCCTCTCTCATGTATCTGGTGGTCTGCACAGCTACCTCTGTGGGTCTCTCTTTCTCTCTCCATCTGTTTGTCCCTCTAATTCTCTGTCTGTCTGTCTGTCCATGTCCGTCTGTTTCTCCCTCCGTGTGTCTGTCTATGTCTGTCTGTCTGTCTCTCCCCCCTGTCTCTCCTTCTCTCTCTCTCTCACTGAGACAATCTATATCTCCCTCACATTATACCACCCCATCTGTGTACCTACACATGCCCTATTGGTCACTAGCTGGTCTGGAGCTGGTTCACAGATAAGATGGGACCAACATGTCCCTGGAAGTGGGTGTTAACCAGGGACAAGGTACCCATCATGGTATATCTTATCAGTGGGTTTTAGCTCAACCACCGAAATTCAAAATGGTGGCTCTACTAGGCCTCCATACTGAGTCCTATAGGCTCACAAAGCCCATGTTTACCCCCGGACACCATGGCACGTGACGTCAGAGCGTCTCCCGGTTGGCGTCTGCTAAACACAAAAAGCGGCAAACCTCCCAGAGACACAGGAACGGCACAAGACGCTGTCGGCTCTTTAAGCAGACGACAGACGTGTCTTTTCACGTCATCACACGTCATGGCAGCGTCTGTGTTTACGTAGGGGCTGGGAGACGCCGGGGCAATTAAGGAGGGCAAATTATGGCGGCTTTCTGTTCTGAAATGGCTGTTGGGGAATAAGGGAGGATTGTGTTTCATACATGTTTGTAAACGTAGACAGTCATATGGTGGGTTTCAGGTGTATTTCAGCACGCAAAAAAAAAAGAGTGACATTTTCAGAAAAGAAAAAAATATGTCATAGCCGGTATACTAGTTTAGAAATTAACTGTTGAATATTGGATATTTTCTGTTCATTTCCCACTTGTTTTGTTTTTCTTTTTCTTCAAAGATTATACTAAATTATATGCCCCGTGCATGTATTCTCATGAGATAGATTCAGATTTGTTTACTCCTGACATTTCCTTGAGGAAATCAAGGTAGAAGGTATTTGCAAGACATTGACATCGACATAGTGTATTCAATGCATACTTTTATCTGGTGCGGCGGATTCCCTACTCATTGGGCGTGCCGGAACATCAAGGCCAATAATCACGGGAGGTAATGTGTGGTAAATTAGCACAAGGTTATTGGTGTGACTGTCCGCCAGGCTATATGGGGGAGGTGGATCTGTGTACGTACCCATGTGTGCTCAGCCGACCCCCACCCCCCCCCCCCCCACACACACCCATCATCAGCTTCCTCATCCCACCCCATCCCATCCCTGGCACTTTTAGGGTGGCATGATACCTCTGGTTCTGTCGATGACCCTTCAGGTGTGCCTCAACCCAACCATCGACATGATACACAATGCTACAGTATCTGTGAGTGATTGCCTTTGCTGTTGCATTATTGCATTCTGCTGCGACACACTGTATTAAATTCCTATGCTGGACATCATTAGAGGGTTAATTTAGGTTAGTCTCTCATGGCTCTCGCACTACCTTACGCCTATGACGGTCCACCCATGCCATTTTGACCACCTAGTCATTATTCGTCCACGAAAACAGCTCAAATAATAAATCATAAGGGCTTGGTACTTGATGCCGATGACCTTATTAGTATTCTATTATCTTGCCAAACACATAACGAAGTGAAATTATGACACGATACAGCACTGATACCTAATACTGATTCCTCAGTAATGCACCATCTGACAGCATGATGTTTGACCACACTTGGCGAGTTACTTGACTGTGCTTCCTGAATGCATCATGGCGGCAAATTGAGTGAATATTTAAACACGTGCATGCGTTTATTTGGTTGGAATCGTATGTTGCACGAGCTTGGGATACATTTGTACAGGTCTCCCTGTTTTAGATGGCACTGGGCACACCATCACAGAACATCCAGTGTCTGTGAAAGAGGACTACCACATTCCACCCTCCCACCAGGGTGTCTTGGTACACATCAAAGCGCCTAGAGGCGGTGTTGGGCAGCAGGGAGGGAGTTGTGTGTACACATGGTAGGCCACCATCTCCTGTTGCCGATCTTACTTTTTCTGACATTGCCTCTTCTTCTCAGTGTCCCTTTCCCTGTTCATATTAGGCCCCTCCCCATGATGAATCTGTACTTGCTCCTTGCTCTCTCTATAAAGCTGTTTTCATCATTATGATTATACTTGTATTTTATCATTTCTAATGTTGTTATTGTGTTCAACTGACCACTGATGGACGCTGAGGCGTTCTAAATAACTTTCTGTGCATATCTCAAATAAGTTTCTTTTACCAACCTGTTCCAATTTTGTTCCAAATTATCTCTGTTACCTACTCCGCTGTAGTTGTCTGCCTGTAATTCCCTCCCCCCTCCATTTCGTAAATGTTGTTCATAGTACTTGTCATTTATTTTTGTCTTATCATATCCCAATGTCAATATTTTGTCTTTCTGACAGCAAATATCACAATAGGTGGGATGGATAAATGATCACATTTCATTATATACGAAGCAGATAATTTTATGATGGAGATCCTTTAAAAAGGTGAATGGAACAGCCATCCATTGTTGACCTTGGGCCTCTACCAGTCTAGGTGATTTCTATCATATATGATTCTATGAGTAAGGTAAACTGATTCAACGAATACCACTATGCTTTAATACAGTTAAATTTCCGTATAACATAGGCCTAAGTACAACTTTGAGAAGTCCACTATTCTAGCACTTAGACAATGTATATACACCGTACCTAGACTAGTATAAATTCAGAGCAGCAGGAGAGGTGAAGATGATCTCTTGCAATTGGACGACCGACATTGATATGGTATACGTATACAGGAAGACTGGCAGATGGTACACCGTAATGTAATTTCACCTCCCACTGACTTGACATTCAATTTAGATGTAAACATACAGATAGGAGGATGAGGAGGATATGGGTGGTCAGATGGTGGAGGGAGGAGAACTGGTCAGAACAAGATGCAGCTAAAGTAGTACTCAGTGCCATGAAGAAAGTGAACATACATTGGTTGTGGTATTGGGAAAGTGGACTATCAGGGCGATGCAGAAGCGGGTGGTCAAGGTGGGAGAGGGGGGCAGTCACAGTTGGGAAAATTTGGTCTAGGGTCGGTATAGGCAGGGTACCATATAACATGTCTTTTACTTAAAGGCCACAACAAGGCCCATATTCAGGAGGCCCGGGGACACATGCCCCAAACTCAAGGAAGTGGACAAATGTTGGTAGTAGTATAAGGAAAGTGGTCAAATATTGGTAGTAGTATAAGGAAAGTGGTCAAGTTTTGGTAGTAGTATAAGGAAAGTGGTCAAGCATAAATTTGTAGTTGTACCAGTATTTCCCACTAGCTGGTCTGGAGCTTGTTCCCGTGACACACACTGATAAGAACTGATAAGATGGGACCAGCATGTCTCTGGAGGTGGGTGTTAACCAGGGACAAGGTCCATGGTATGTGTTATCAGTGGGTTTTACCTCAACCAACGAAATTCAAAATGGCGGCTCCACTAGGCATCCATACTGAGTCCTATAGGGAAAGTGGATAACCATTGGTAGTAGCCACTAGTAGTAGCATACGGAAAGTGTGCAACCATTTGTAGTAGCTTATGGAAAGTAGGAAACCATTGGTAGTAGTATAGGGGAAGTTGGCAACCATTGGTAGTAGTATAGGGAAAGTAGGCAACCATTGATAGTAGTATAGGGAAAGTGGACAACCACTGGTAGTGGTATAGGGAAAGTGGACAACCACTGGTAGTGGTATAGGCAAAGTGGACAAATATTTAGACTAGCACTGCAGAGGGAAAGTGGGCAGATATAGATAGTAGCATAGTGAAAACAGGCAAATATATGAAGTAATATAGGGGAGGTGGACACACATTGGCAGCAGCATGGGTATTAAAAGTAGACACAGGCATATGAGTAAAATACACACATAGAGAACTAAAGCAAGCTAACAGCTAATCAACAACAGGAAACTAATCCACCAAAAAGGAATATATGTGATTCCTACTGCTATTCTGCTGTGCAAAGGTGGGGGTGCCTGTGGGAGGGCAGGTGGTCTGAATTAGCAGGAGTAGGGTGACAGTGAGAAATACCAGACTCTACAGATTCCACCTCTACCCCATGTAGCAGGCTGGTCATGGGGTCCACAGACACACTCACATCCTCTATTATCGCCCATCCATGAGCAGGTCACCACTTCCTATAGGACACTGTGTGTATCTAGTTTGGGAAGCTGTTTTGTTTTGTAATACTGTACTGCTCTACCCTACCCTGTGCTGCTCTATAACAAAGGTAGCATGCTCTGAATCCTCCCTGAATATGCTTTTCTCGATAATTTAAGCCCCATGGTGGGGTAGACGTCTTTGGTTTTTGGATGCATCAATATTATCTTACGTTACACCAAAAGGTACACATACACTGACACCCATATAGGTGGCTTTGTCTGGGTCTGGGTATGTCTCCACTAGACAGGTTAATTGTGACTGATTCCCTTGAGGAGAGTGGAGTAGGTGGGGAATGATCTATCAGAGAGGGGGAGGACCTGATTGGCTTCTGCTATCTGGGTGTACCGTTCTGCCACTCACACGGTCCGCCCCTGGGATAAGCCTTAAAGGGCAGCAAGATGCCTCTATAGGCTTACTTTCATTCTTCTACAGAATGCATCATTACGATACCGGCGAGTGAACTGCTGGTGCTGCATTGGTACTAATACATCATGATTTCGGTGTATCAAGACAATGATATTAGCATTGAGCATGGATACAGTACCCACTCATGTAGATTCATTTTTAGGATATTGATAAGCAATTCTGCCTCCAAAGTGTAAACTGTAGGAAGAGAACCTGTTTTCAGAGGTCTAGAATGGGATCAGAAGTCAGAGGCATAGGAAGCAAATCTCTATTGAGTGGGGGTAAAGGGGAAAAAGGCCCCATCCGAACCACCTTAAACCATAGGCCTACACTTTGGTACTCTGACACCTTTACATCTAAAAAGAAATGTTTGGCTTTATTTTTAGGTCCGGGTTTCGTTTTCCCCTCTACCAGTAGCACAGTGGTTCAATTCTTTTTATGCCATTTCATTATGAGACCCTGCCAATTTTGGGGAGACATTATATTAAGGCCAACTATGCTCCCCTACTTCCCCGTGGAATGATGCTGATGGGTAACACCTTATTTACTGTACTATTATATGCCAAAAGACATAGCTGGGGCATGATTTTGGACACACTGAAAAACTGAGAAGCACGAAACTAGTCAATGCAGATGAATTTAAGTCCTCAGGTTGACGAAGCCTAAAACTACAGCTTTAGTTCGTCAAAGTGACGACTTTATGCCTAAGTCGTCAGTATCACGACTTTCTATTGTCAGTATGACGAGTTTAAGTGGTCATTTTACCTTGACTACCCTAAACTCATCTGTATTGACGAGTTTTAGGCGGTGGCATGTTTTCTGTGCAGTTGAATCTCACCTATAAGGTTCACCCTGACCTCAGGTAGATTCTAATGGCACAGAAAGGGGTTATAAAATGTGACTTATACCTACGGGATTAAGATAGTTGGCGAAGTTAGGCAGAGTGTCTTTTAGTTACATTAGGATTTCATGTAATAAATATCCACAGGAACCGGAGTACCTTTTTGGTGCGTCTCTGCACCTATTAACCTGTGCAGAACGCCCATGTGGCATCACAGTGTTACACAGGATCAAAGTGTGAGGATTCCTGCACCCACATGTAATGTGTTAATGCCAGAAGGACATCTCTGGGTTCAGGTCCATTTGTCTTTATAATGCACCAGCGCAGCAACATTAATTTACCAGCATTGTATTAGCGCAGTAAACCAATCTTTCTGGAGTACATACGGTAGGTGGGATGTGGGAATAACCCTATTGTCCTACATTCATACAATATGCTATAAGAGGTTACTGTGAATTAAGGCTCTGTCCAGTTCCATAAGGGTTAATAGCTGGGTGTGAGGAGGGATCCAGGCTCTTACCTTATGTATGAGCCTTAAGGCTGCATCCACTGCCCAGGAATGGACCATATGCATGTGGGCTACATCCGTTTCATTTATCATTGGTTTCTATGGATAAAAACGGATGAAGGAACATGGATTGGCCATCCGTAGGCAGTGGATGCGGCCCTTTATGTAATGATCAGATTTGATAACAATATGACAAGGTTCATGTGGAAATGAAGGGAAATCGCCAAGAGTATTTTTCATGTTGTTATCATTATTGATGCTGATCCCCCCTAGTTCACCTTCGTATTACTGGTAGACTTACATTCAGAGCACAGGATTTTCCTAAACATTCTTCATGACATGGCACTTCATGATAGACCTATACCAGGTTTGGTAAAAGCTTACTTTTTCACGTCACATGCATAATCTAGCACCTACTGCCAAAAATGGCAGTAGGTGATCTACACCTACTGCTATTTTCAGCAGTAGGTGCTAGATTCTACATTAGGCATTTTAAATTGCTATTTATATGAACTTATATTAAAAACAACATTTTCTAAACATGTGTATACTGAAGATCATTCATAGACCTACATATTTTTGTACATTTCATTCATTATAATATCTATCATCACTCTATAAATTCAGCTTTTGTGATGTAAATCTGGGTAAGTTTCGGTGATCCAAAAGTGTAGGCAATTTGTGGTGTCTTAATCATAATTTGTGGTCAAATTTGAGCATAATATGTGCAAGGTCGTTATCCTATCTACACCCATACAGGTTCTCAGGTATCTAACTCGGTGTATTAGCAAGAAAATCTCAATCAATTGACATAAACATCAATAAATAATCAATAATTTTCATATCATCTGCTAAATATGGGGGCATATGCCATATTTGGCAGTACCTGCTATATCTAGGGTACATGCCATATTTTGCAAGGAAGACCTACTGCATGTAGGGACATATGCCATATTTGGCAGTACCTGCCATATCTAGGGTACACTGCAAAAATGGTGTTTAGATCCTAAACACAATTCTAAACATATTCTTGCAACGTTTTTGTAATCACATAAATTTCCTACACATGTTTAGCCAAACAATCTGCTTAGCTCAAGTGTTTAGAAATCTAGGTGTTTAGGTTTAAACTTTGTGTTTAGATATCTATGAATTTTTGTGTTTAGATGTTTATGAATATTTGTGTTTAGATGTCTAAATGCTTTGACGGAGAGTTAGGGTGTGCAGACATGTATACATTAGAA
Source organism: Acholoe squamosa (assembly GCA_949317995.1). Taxonomy (NCBI): domain Eukaryota; kingdom Metazoa; phylum Annelida; class Polychaeta; order Phyllodocida; family Polynoidae; genus Acholoe; species Acholoe squamosa. The sequence continues at coordinate 18,025,471 of OX439039.1, read as the reverse complement.
AAAAAGATGTCTTTTGTTTGTTTTTCTCATTTACTGGTGGGGGTATTTAAATCTCAAAGTCTCCAAAGATGTCAGCCACACATATTTACAAGTGCATGTATGTACACACTGCATCAGAATGAGAGACTTGAGAAAGTACAACAGCTTGGCAGGAAGGAAATTGCTTTGTCTATTCCAGAATAACATGAAATAGGTGTCAGTCATTGAGCTTATTGATTATTTCATGTTAATGATGGTGGTGTAAGGTGAATCTGGTCAACTTTTTATTGCCCGTTATATTCTCATGACATTTAATGAATAAAAACTATAATAAACGTGGGATTTGGGTACATTTGTCACAAACATTGATTATAATTGTGTAAAGATAGTCCATTCAAAGGTAGTGCTGCTACCTGTTGTGGATTCAACATCCAAGTATTTAAACATATTGATGTTTAAATCTAAACACCTATCATCCAACTGTTTAAACTCTAAACATCTAAACATGCTTAGCAAAAATGTTTATGTAGTTAGAATAAAAGTGTTTATTTCCTAAATGTGTAGTCGATGAGACACCTAACTGACCTATATGTTTAGGTTTTAAACGTGTTTAGACCTAAACATGTTTAAAATCTAAACACCGTTTTTGCAGTGTACATGCCATATTTTGCAATGGAAACCTGCTGTATTTAGGGATATATGCCATATTTGGCAGTACCTGCTATATCTAAGGCACATGCCATATTCCACAGGTACTGCAAAATATCACAGAGCTGCAAAAATTCATGGATTGACCCAACCTGTATACTGGTGTCAGGAGCATGATTGTTGAAATCATACTGCTACACTGCATAATATCATTCTGGACATATTGGGAAATCCTCTTTATGCATATAAAACACCCATTTGAGTATTTTTATTGTTAATTATTCTTCAAGAGGTAGATCAGGAGCTTAATTCAAAACATCCTGGGATCCCAACCCCAGCGATCTTAGTGTAGGCACATATCATAAGACCTGGCTGGTCTACCCTATGTAATGCGGTGGTTGCAGGCTTGTCCGGAATAGCTAGTCCTGGGATCACTTCACTATTCCATTTCCACCACTAAGATCACTGCGATCTTAGTGAAAGAAATGCATAGTGGTTTCACCTGAGTACAAGTGCACTTACAGGGAACACTCCAGATCGAAAGAGGGAACAGCCTGCTGATTACATAAACAGGGGACCTTGAGGGCCCTTAGGCCTACTCATGAGTTAAGAGCACTCTAAGGTTATTCTTCCTTCTCAAGTTTTGAAGTGAAGTCCTACCCCACTCCCTTTGGTATCCTCTTGCTGCAAGCCAGACTCTGTCTTTGGGGAATTTCATCTGTCTCTCTCTATTGAGGTAAGATATTTTTATTTTATACTGGTTGAACATTTGCATTAAAGTTACCTTATTTACAGATGGAACCTAATATATTTCTTAGCCCATATGGGGATGGGGAACGATGGTATAAGCACTCTTGTGAAGAAGAGTGACTCCACAGCTATTCTCTTACCCATGTACCCAGTAAGTATTTCTTGGAATAGTGTAGGAGGGCTGAGGCTAAGATCAATGCGATCTTAGTGCTGACTAGGATATGTGAACCCAGTCAACTCTTAAGATCGCTTAATAGGATAAGGCTGATTTATTCCTAAGATCGCTGGGGTTGTGATCCCAGGATGTTTTGAATTAAGCTCCTGGAGCTTAATTCAAAACATCCTGGGATCCCAACCCCAGCGATCTTAGTGTAGGCACATATCAAATTGATAGAAAATTGACAAACCAATATGAATTACAATGTTTGTCAATGTCAGGTAGAACACACCATCGACTTGTTCCCACTATAGCCCTGGTGGTTCACTCAATTATGCGTGCACATAATATTATTACAAACAGTTATTTTGTATTTCCAATTCAGATCCAACATCAGCAATCGCAGATACCTTGCAAAGGTTCCTCTGGTGGATTTGAAACAACCAGATTCCAATTCAGACCAGTAGAGTGTATTTATGATGATGAGGAAACACAGCTGCACTATTTTCTTACAAGAAAAAATGGACTTGTTGCCGAGGCCATTAAACATTTATCAAACAATACAACTGCAGGGAGAGAATGCAATCTGCCTCCAATGAAATACAGCAGTAACACAAAGGATGTTATTTACCATAAGACATGGGAGACTCTTCGAAATCATTCCACTGAGATTCAACATCGCTATTATCAGATAAGGGCTACACAAGCACCAATCAATCATAGTCAGTTTATTGTAGTTCATGAAATTACAGAGTCCAGTGCTAAGCTGAAAGATGCCAACAGGAATAATCTATCGCTTCTATCAGACAGGCATGCATGTAGTGGTGGTGGGTCACAGTTTAGGGTAAAAGCAAATGGTCCAACCACACGGCATTTCTGTCACACCAAAGACTTCTTTAATTGGACCTACAGATCTACCTGTATCATACACGAGGAACATTCAAATGTCACTTTTACTCTCATAAATGCTAATTTGGGATATTTGAAAACATATACCTTCCACTCTGTGCCAGTAGGGATCCTTTCCCTCACTGGGCCTTTTAGAATCAATATCATGATGGTATTAAGCATGACTGCCGATCATGTATGAATCAAACAGAGACACAAGGATCCAGAGCATCTTATCCAAATGATTGTGTGGTTTAAAGTTTCTAATGGTAGCCAAGGGATGACTGTGAAAGGAGTAAGATGGAATTACTTGTTGAAAGGATGCCCTTTACATACCATGACAAATTCAAGTTTGAAAAGGTGTCTAACACAGTTTAAAAACATTATATTTATTGATGATTCACACCTCTGATACATTCTTTTTCATAAACTTAACAAGTTTGGATGGCTAGATCCATTAGTTCCTAGAAAGCTATAGACACCGTACAGAATTGAAAGGTTAACCTTAAGATTTTCAAAATATGCAACAAATCTGTCAGAGGAAATACATACTTTTGAGGATGATTTGATTGGAATGAACAGAACACTTTCAAAATCTACATCATACCCAGATAATTATGTTGCTTATCAATGCTGGCCAATGGGACCCGAAAGGTACATCAACTGTAAGCTATGTCGTAGGAATGGAAAGATTTTTTTATAGAATTGCAGAAATAATTACTTGAAAAAAGAGGCACTTTATTAGGATAATATGGATTGGATTTCTTCTATTCGAAAATGCACCAACAGAAGGGATGAATGGCTGGGTGTACAAGCGGATGGCTGCTTTATGGATTGAGATATTTTATTTTAATTCAATAATATATCAATTTGCGGAGGAAGGACCATGTGGTAGACATTATATTTGTGTTGATCCAAGTAGTAATGCTTTTACTGGAACAGTTGGACCATCAGCCCATGAGGCACTTTATAATTACATATGCCATAAGAAATATAGACACAAAATGGGGTGAACCTATCAACATGCCTTGATGATTTATAGCTTTTCTGCTCATGTAATTATTGTGAATGAATGCAGTGCAATGTGTATCATTTTATTCATAATTACACTTGTTTTAGAATACAGTATCTCTGAACAATTATGCTAATAATGTAAATTATCTTACTAGAAAATGTCCTTCTGTCCTGTATTCCTATAATATACCAAATGGAGGAATGAGTATACATGGTGATACCCAATGGCAACATACACTGTCAGCCCAGGGCACCAGTTTTACAGTGGATTGCTTATTATGCGGGTCTACAGGGGTAGTTACCGTTAGTGCAATCCTTTTGTCCTGATTAAGGTTGTACTGTATGTACTTCACCGGTATGTGCTGTCTAGTTACAATTCGGGCTGGAGGGTGTTGCTCCTATTGTAAAAAGAGCTGTGAGTATGTGCCCTCATTTGTAAACAAGTCGTGCACTGCTTCACCTAAGTACTTGCACTCACCACATTAGTCTGAAAAGTTACCTGCCTTGTTTAAAATAGATAGAGCTGCACTACCAGGTACCTACTCATGTCACACACTCTATAGTTTATTATACTGACTGACTTCTCCCAACTAGGTACCTACTCAAATCCCCCTTGTTTAGCACCGTACTTGAATGACCACTTGTGAGCAACAAAAGGGACAAGTTATAGCTACATGAAAAGAAAGGACTGGAAACAAGGGCATTTTAATCAGCTCTTCCTTTTACTATAGGAGCAACACCCTCCAGAGAGTGTAGGTACAATGGTTGTTTTCCCTGTATTTCAGGAGAAGGGCTTTCAGAGGAAACCATTCAGATGACAATGCAGGCTACATAATGAGACAGTAACATACACTTTACAGACTGAGAGTACAAAATACATCTTTGTTTTTAATCTCCACAGGTCAGGCTCAGAAGTATAGCCTCACAGTTGTGTTTATGCTTAAAGTTCTATTCATATCGCCAGTGTTATTTGTCCACCCAATTATGATCTATTCAAATGTATATGTATACACGCTAGAATTTACCTAATACAGTGATTTACTGCTCCTGAGCTAACTATCATTTGACTGACTGTCTTTACTAACGGTACGTTCTGAGGAAAAGTGGGACTAAGGGTGACCTAGGAGGAGTTAAACATCCAGTCACTCGGTGAGTGGGAGGAGGGATCGAGCCTAATCAGGTCAGTAATGGGTTGATCCAGAGCTGCTCACCCCCTGAACGGTAAAGGAGCAACCTTGGGAATGTTTAACCCTTTTGGAGCAGCGTTGATTCTCCTTGTGTTATGGACCTTTGTAGGCAACTAAATCACTGACGCTACATTCATGCATATGCCGGCCCGTTTGAGTTGGTATATGAGGGATGATTTCCTAAAGCATTGATTGTGAATAACTAACCAGTGTTGAATCCATGCATCAAGACAGGGACAAATTACAGCATCAAACCTTCAGATACCATGTTGTAGATAAAAAGTGTTAAAGGAGCAGTTAAGGAGTAAACGACACCGTCACCCAGCGACCACCCACCCCAGGTTATTTACTGCCCATCACCCCCTCCCCACACCCACCCTGAACATCCAGCATCCCAAGTCACCCAGGTATTGGCAGCAGGGGTAGTCTTAGTCTTCCTCACCAATAGGTAAGGATCCTGCAATATTCAATGACAACACATTTTAAAGCTTTTGATGTACTACAATCAATTCTTACAAAAGTCTAAGGCTTATTCAATGCTTTGGATTATGGTGCATCATCACTTTATAAGTTTTATTCATTGACCTTGTATCATTTTGCATGTGTGTACTATTGGATATTGGTACTTTCAATGGCTGCAACCCTGTAGCACGGCGTCCAAAGGACGAAGTCATCGTATGACCCTTAGTAGAGAGATGGCCATGACATGATATAGAGCTTACATGCCAGTGGCACACACCCTGTTTAAGGCAGAACTCAGGCACTATACTGAAGGTGCTGAGCAGCTCATTGCTGATGGGGAGCAGCTCATGTAGTGAATCAATGTGATAGACTCAGGGATATAGTGTGACCTGGTACAGGAGGAAAGGTACGTTTTAATAGCAATCATAGAGATACCCGCCCCATGCCCTCCTCACTGCCTCTACCTAGGCTCTGGCCTTCCCCAACCATCCCCTGGTATCCGACTTCCGACTTAACATGTCTGCCTGATGCTGTTATTCACCCCCCCCCCTCTCTCTCTCTCTCTCTCTCTCTCTCTCTCTCTCCCTGTCTCTCCCTTTCTCTTTCCTTCTTCGTTTGTGCACTAATCTCTAAGTCTATCAACACTCTCTATTCCTGGGATGTTCAGGGAATGAGCAGTCCAAGGATGCTGCGTGTTGCTATAGATAATTGTCCTGTAGACCCCTGGAGAAGTAAGGATGTATCATAACTACTGGTCATGCCACACTTTATGAGGGGTATGCAGGAGCAGGACCATGTATTATCTACATGAATGGCATCTGTTAACATAGAGGCATGTCACCTGGGTCAACGCTTTAAGGACAGCATGACAACTCAATTTCTAGTTGATGTTTTTTCACTGTCAAAGGTAAAATGTGCATTATATAGTGATTCTGCGGTATAGTATTGATCAACAAGTCATCTTTAGGCTAGTATTTTGGCGTTTTCCTCACTAGGGGCATCTTTATGTAGATAAAACGACCCTGTACATTTACACTGTATATACCTGTAGGGTTAAAGGTGAGGTAGTGGATCTCGCAGATTACTATAATCAAGTGGAAGAGTCCTCTGACTTGGCCCTGATGTAGCTATCTTATTCTAGAATATCTCCTCCACCCCCTAATCTTGTGGTTTTACTGGAATGCTCTTCAGGTGACTGAAGATCCGCTCTACAAAGATATCAAAAGGTCATGAGTATCATTGTCTGTCCCTACTATCAGGTTATACCATAGAGAGTCCATATCCCACACCGACCCATCTCACACCTCACCAGCAGCTCACGGTACTGACGTGCAGGATCCACCCAGGATCAAGGCACTGATCACATGAAGGGGGGGGGGGTGGATGGGGGAAGGGGTGGTAGGCCGTGAAATGTCACAGGAGGGTGTTGCTCGTATACTAAATAGAGCTGGCAGCAGGTGCCCTCTTTTCCAAAGAAGTAAAGCTCTGCTTCACCATTCAACTTCCACTAGCCACATAAGTTTGAAAAGGCTCCTGACTTGCTTAAAAATAGTGTGTGCTCTTGTGTGTAACACAAACAAATAGTTAGGGCTACAAAGAAAGAGCCTGTTGCAAGTGAGGTGCTTCTTATGTAAAAATACCTTTTCCCATAGGAGCAACACCCTCCTGAGACCAACATCTACAACAGTATATACATTCACTTCCCTCCGCGCTGCAAGCATGCGCAGTGCAAACCACACTTGAACAGGTCTTCAGGAAGCGGAAATGGAAGCAGTATGTGCGAATGGGCAGTGGGGTATGTTGTCCCCTTAGGTCACCCTTGACTCGACCACTCGACAATTAGAACTGCTTTCAGATAGCATATGCATAGACCCACTAATAGATTGTACCTCATTAACTATGTTGGGAAGACCTTTCACATTCCCTAAACATTACTTATAGGTTCTGAAAAATACCTTCTTGCGGGTAGGGTGGTCGGCTTTATGATAATTTACTCACATGTCTAGTGGTCGAGTCAGGGAAGACTTTCACAGTTCTTTCATCATGCACCAAGGAAAAAGATCGGGGGAGTTCCTCTCTGCCACTGTGTTGATACGCGATCCCCAACCTTGGGGACGGTGTCAGGCCTTCAACTCTTTCAGTGCCGTTGATGGAGTAGTGAATCATGTCCATAGGTCGTCATGATGCACCTATGTGATTCTGGCGAGGCTGCTCACCTGTGGTCCTTGCGATCTATTGCATCAGGAAGACCAACGAGCATGATGCATTAATGCATTAAAGCATTGCCCTGCCATTGAACAGAGCATGATGCATCAATGCATTAAAGCATTGCCCTTCCATCGAACAGAGCATGATGCATTAATGCATTAAAGCATTGCCCTTCCATCGAACAGAGCATGATGCATTAATGCATTAAAGCATTGCCGTGCCATCGAACAGAGCATGATGCATTAATGCATTAAAGCATTGCCCTGCCATCGAACAGAGCATGATGCATTAATGCATTAAAGCATTGCCCTGCCATCGAACAGAGCATGATGCAATAATGCATTACAGCATTGCCATGCCATCGAACAGAGCATGATGCATTAATGCATTAAAGCATTGCCCTTCCATCGAACAGAGCATGATGCATTAATGCATTAAAGCATTGCCCTTCCATCGAACAGAGCATGATGCATTAATGCATTAAAGCATTGCCCTTCCATCGAACAGAACATGATGCATCAATGCATTAAAGCATTGCCCTGCCATCGAACAGAGCATGATGCATCAATGCATTAAACCATTGACCTGCCATTGAACAGAGCATGATGCATTAATGCATTAAAGCATTGCCCTGCCATCGGACAGAGCATGATGCATTAATGCATTAAAGCATTGCCCTGTCATCGAACAGAGCATGATCCATTAATGCATTAAAGCATTGCCGTGCCATCGAACAGAGCATGATGCATTAATGCATTAAAGCATTGCCCTTCCATCGAACAGAGCATGATACATTAATGCATTAAAGCATTGCCCTGCCATCGAACAGAGCATGATGCATCAATGCATTAAAGCATTGCCCTGTCATCGAACAGAGCATGATGCATCAATGCATTAAAGCATTGACCTGCCATTGAACAGAGCATGATGCATTAATGCATTAAAGCATTGACCTGCCATTGAACAGAGCATGATGCATCAATGCATTAAAGCATTGACCTTCCATTGAACAGAGCATGATGCAATAATGCATTAAAGCATTGCCATGCCATTGAACAGAGCATGATGCATTAATGCATTAAAGCATTGCCCTGCCATCGAACAGAGCATGATGCATTAATGCATTAAAGCATTGCCCTATCATCGAACAGAGCATGATGCATTAATGCATTAAAGCATTGCCGTGCCATCGAACAGAGCATGATGCATTAATGCATTAAAGCATTGCCCTTCCATCGAACAGAACATGATGTATTAATGCATTAAAGCATTGCCCTTCCATCGAACAGAAGCTTTGTCATGTCAAGACCCAACAACCAGGCAGGGCTAATTGCTGTGCAATAGCGCATTGTTGTTTTATACATTTTGTAAACAAATTAGTGTAAATTATTTACACGGCCATACAAACATACAATCCATGATTAAATGTGTACATAATCATCAATGTTCACGCCTCCTAACTAATGTATATATGACATCTCAATAATCATTATTGTTCTATTGACCCCCATTGACGGTTACAACACATTTTATGTGATATAAAACGTTCATAAAATTAACAGAGCATTCAGTCTTAGTATAAACCTCACAGTGAAGAAAATATTTATAGTGCAAATTGAAGAAAAATAACTAACCAAGTCTGTAGAATGTGTACACTCACCACTGAAGGTAAATAAAGAAGTAAATGCATCGAATAAATTTATTATGCTCATGCGCTAAGGGCTGTCCCTCATTTTGGGCTGGACACCGATATAAGGATGTCAATTAATTGTGTGAACCTCAGGTTAGAATGTGAATTATAGGAGACATGGTTGCACCAACCCTCTCTTTCCATATCCTACTCCCCCCCCCACACACACACACACACTCACACACCGATGCACCAACTACCTACCCACCTCAGCGTGTAGATCGTTAAGGATTACCTCATCTACATATCTCATTTCTCTCAGGATTATTTCTATCTCCAGCCTATAACTCTTTAACTCCATCACACTAATCTAATGTTCTGTATATTATTATAGGTAGATTTCTTTTTAAAACGCCAGAGACAGCCACTGATTTGTGCTATATCCAAGCATCTAGCTTGGCATACTGTGGGGTTAGTATATTCAAAAGGGAATCAAGATTTGGCACACAAACCAGCTACATACGCATGCATGGTGTTGAACAGAAATGTTTACTAGTAATTATGGCCAGCTGGTATGTATAGTAGTACTGTTGTTACAGACAGCACAGCGCATTTCTGTCCTGGTGTACACTATGTTATATATATTATAAACTTATTTCATGTTTAATCTGTGGGATACGGCGGTCCCATAGGTTTCAACTTGGACCTCTGTATCATACCTCTCACCCCTTTGTTGTATACCCATGTCCATGTTCCACTGACCCAAGCTGGCATCCATTTGTAGCCTACCCATATAAATGTGCACTTAGTAGTGTAATATGTTGTTGTTTTTTCCTTTTTTCAAACAAATATAAATGATAACACGATTAGAATGAAAAGTATACTCGAGCTGGTCCACAATGACCCTGAGTGGGGATCAGTTCTCGTCCACCATTATCTATTTATTTAGACAATCTTGCTGGTTGCTAACAAACAGGATCAAGTAACTACCTAGTAATGGGTATGGATACCTGGCTGAAGGGTGGGGGTTTGGGGTGGGGTCTGGTACACTGGTGGCATTTGTTATATAGTTTGATCTAGTGCACAGAATCCTAATATGCTTGATCCAGGTCTATTCTCGCATATTCAGAGATATTGAACCCCATTGTCTATACGTTACGTTGATAACAGAGGCTCCTTTGGGAAGTAAGTAATTAACCCACATTAAGTCATCTGCACTCACCTTGTACTGAGGTTTCCTGATGCTGCTTAGAACACACTTAGATAGATACTATACTCCAAGCTGTGTTCCGAGATCCAAGCCAACTTCTTATTGAGGTGATCTCGTGATAGCATGATGCTTTCTGTAGTACGCTTTTAGAGGATACATCTTTCATCTATGTACACTTGAATTTCCCCAATGTGTTGTGACTTGCTTGGAGAACATCCCTTTAGATTTTATTGTCAATTCATTTTGGTTCAGTATAATGTATCCCTGGACTCCGCATCCTTTGTAACATAATGGGGAGGTTCACCTGCACACCCCTTCACTGACCTAGGCCTATATGGCAGTGATTTTGTGAGTCCTGCCTTGTGGGGCATCCTGACTTTCAATTCTAGAAAATAAATTTTGTGCATTTTAAACCTACACAGCTACTATACGTGTCTGGTTTCTTTCATTTTGTCATAGATCAATTCACTTAGCTATACCACCATTGCCGTGCCTTCATATGGAACTGGTAGTCCTCAGTTGTTGTCACATGGTCCTGCACGTTTTCCATCTAGATTTGATCCCACTCAACACCGTTGGCATTTGTGAGCACAGGTAGAGGTGATGAACCTTTGAAGCCAATGCGAGGAAGACAACACCTTCATGTTCCAGATGAACGGAACTTGATGGGTTGAGGTAAACCAGTCATGTGTGGTCCTACTCTCTTGCTGGGTCTGCTGCTTTGATATTCTACCTTTGTCCCACAGATAAGCCATGATAAGCTACGAGTCCTGGCAGTACTCGACCAGCACATACATGTGAGCTATAAGCCTCCGGGTGCCTCCATAGGGGTGGTTGCATAGCTCCCTCACCCTCTGTGTGGACCCACGTGGTGCTGGTGTACAGTCCCACCACTGGATGGTGGGTGTGTACATGAGGAGCTCAATGAGCAGTTCCCAGAGTTGCTCACATGGTTAATTGTGCTAACACCGAGCCGCCCCCTGCAGGAAGATTTCTCATTCTCCCCCAGCTCACTAGGGGGATGAGACTGATGTTTAGTTCTAGTCATATGCAGCAGGTGGCGGTAGTGCACAGAAGTATGGCTAAACCTGGTGGGCAGGGGGCTGATGGAAACAGACAGTGATACTGCAGCATCAATCAGCCAACTGCACTCTTTGGCCATTTTTCTTTTCAGACATACAAGCTCATGGGACTCATTTTTGAAAGTATCAACCAGGTGATCAAAAGGCCCAGTGGGGGGTCGAACCCCGCATCTTCGGTTTACCAGACCGACGCCTTACCACTTGGCCACTGAGCCGGCTATTGCTTTACCAAGTACCAGAAAATGACTGAACGACTGTCCATTTTATTTTCGTTGTATGTCAAAAGAGAGAAGAATCGGTTTGATAACCCATTTCATGTTCGACAATTTGTCAAAGGGGGGGGGTGTTCTTGACCAGAGGATGGGTGAAAGAGCTGGGAAGGTGCGTGAGAAAGACAGAGCGGCGAAAATAACGTAATATACAGAGGAAGAGAGGGAATTGGGTTCATTGTGTATCGTGTATGTGCAGTCAACAACAAAAAATGTTCAACAGGGAAGGAGAGGTAAAAACAGAATGTTGATATTGACATTGAGGCCATAAAGTAGGTTTTCGATAGAATTCGATAGTGGGTTTTGCGCTTTTCATCCATGCTTGAGACTGGATCATCAGTTATTGGTATAGGCCTAACTACAGAGAATATGCGCAAATGTCCATAAATTCTAACATCGTCATTCAAACCATGCTTGCTTCATGTTTGCCCACTTCTCGGCGTGTCAGTTATCGGCTCTTGTATCCACTTCATTATCCTTTAAGAGCAGTGATGGATAAAACTTATTTAATATTCTGAAAAATAAAGGGAACTTCATTATCCTTTAAGAGCAGTGATGGATAAAACTTATTTAATATTCTGAAAAATAAAGGGAACTTCATTATCCTTTAAGAGCAGTGATGGATAAAACTTATTTAATATTCTGAAAAATAAAGGGAACTGTCTGAAAAGAGAGGCGCGCTCGGCTGCATGTTTCTGAGCATATCTAGGCTAATAGGGAGGTTTAGCAAAGACTACGTACGTCACATGAAGCTCATTTAACGAAAACGTATTAAGGCTGTAGGTATGCTGCACATCTGCATTAGATTGTCCACGTAGTCGCCGCTAAACCTCCCTAGTAACTCAAATGGGTATAGGCTAAATTAATCTCCACCGATGGACGAATAATTCATGATCTCTCTGCAGTCTCAAAAAGGAAGGCATCAACTTACTCTGTACCGAATAAACATATCATTACCAGTAATGAACAGGTAGCAGTGATTATAACACTTACGGGGATTATCGTTATTGGTTCCCTCCTGCATACAGGTGCCTTGAAGTCACTCCTTTATGCCAAACTGATATACAGATATCGACACCTAAACACCCAGAGTCGTGGTATACAGGTCTATACTATAAATGATATCATGTTTGGTCTGGATGGTATACTCATTCGTTTTTCCTATGATGGTCTTCAAAGGGGGGGGGGGGTATCTCTTCAACATATTCAAAGAGGGGGGGGCACTTTTTTTTTAGCTACAAGAGGATACCTATGCTTTTGGCAATATGATCGCCCCCCCCCCCCCAACGATGAATAATGAACACTCTCTTACAACTATACAGTATCTCCCACTGCATTTTGTTCATGTACATGACGACAAATCTAATTCTACTGGCGGAATATGGGAAGGGGGGGGTGGGTACTCCCCGGGGTCTATTTCAAAAGAACCTACAACCCCTAAACAACTGTACGATCACCAAAATACCACTATGATCAAAGAATCTGAATAATTCATGGGAGCTATATCTCCTGATATAGGTCGAATCCCACATGGCAAAAATGTCTCAAATATCTCTGTGATTTTGTCAGTTAAGTTTTAAGGCCTTCCTGGTGCCCTAAATCACAAGGAGTGCTAGGAGCATTGTCCAATATCAAAGTCACACGGTAGACTGTGCTAAGGTTTTATATACTTGCGATTTTAGGATATCAAACATGTCAGACACAGATATACTCATTCACTGGGACAATAAATCACAAATGCTTTACAATAAAGCACAATAGTATCCTTGTGTTCTATGTACCCTAGTGTATTGTGATCCTTCCGAATTTGGGGAAGGTCCCAAATTCGCAGAGACTTTCGAGCCATTTTTTGCCCTGTGGGATTCGACCTTATATTTTTGTGCAGGGTGTTGGTACAGATATGTTTGTTCTATTTCTACTATAGCTTTGAACAGCTCAAGCCTCTTTTCCATGTATTTTAACAGTTAATTATAGTGCAGTTGGTAAAATAATGCTGACGGACAAATTGTACAGTAGATGATTGAGACAGAAAATGAGGGGCAAATCGTTGCCTGTTTCAAAACATACCCCTGATGAGTCCGACGGTACACAAGGAGTTGCCTATAGTGTAGTGGAGGCTCCACTACGCAATTCTTTCGAACATTTCCTGAAAAGTTACCCAGGCAGTGTCTAAGGTATAGGCTGTTGACAGTCCTAAACTGTACACATGAGATACAAAATTGTAAACATGAGATTTGAGGGGTCACTTATAACCAGAGGGAGTGTGTTTTTTTTACATTTACTCCAAACCTGAGTAATCAAGTCACACTGATCAGGTAGGGGTGGGTGACCCTCTTCTGCTGTATAAATAATAGAGCATGATATAAATAACGTGATCGTAGGGCCATTTGGTGATCGTGAGTTGTTCTGAAACATACCCCTGGTGTGGTAACCATTACACCGTTGCGTCGTCTTACATAAGGTCGAATCCCACATGGCGATTTAGGGCTCAAATATCTCTGCGATTTTGTCCCTTGCGATTTTGGGGTCTTCCTGGGCTCTTAGATCGCAAGGATTGTTCAACTTATACCTAATCCAACAGTGAATTGAGACCAAATAAGCAGTTATCCTTGCAATAAAGGGGCTCAGGAAGGCCCCAAGAGTGCAAGGGACAAAATCGCAGAGATATTTGAGCCCTAAATCGCCATGTGGGATTCGACCTATAGCGTTCTTACACTGGACATAGGAAGCTGTCCTATCTTCCTAAGGGCCACATTGTCAGAGACGTAGGAACGTGATGGGGGGGGCAGAGGGAGGGAACCTTAAGGTCGAATCCCACTTGGCGAAAAATGACTCAAATATCTCTGCGATTTTGGATCTCTTGCGAATTTGGGACATTCCCCAAATTCGCAAGGATATAACTACAATAGGGTGTATAGAACACAAGGACACTGTTGCATTTATTCATGGACTCCTTGGGTTATTATGCCTTTGTTGATGTTTATATCTCTGTGGATTATGTATTTCCTGGCCTAAAATCGCAAAAAAGTGCTTGCATTCTATTCACCCTACTGTAGTTATATCCTTGCGAATTTGGGACATTCCCCAAAATTTGGGTGTGTCCCATAAACGCAACAGATTCAAAATCGCAGATATTTGGAGCATTTTTCGCCATGTGGGATTCGACCTAAAAGGTCGAATCCCACTTGGCGAAAAATGACTCAAATATCTCTGAGATTTTGGATCGCAAGACATATAACTGCCTTGGGGTGTATAGAACACAAGCAATCTTTTGCGATTTTAGGCCAGAAAATACATAATGAACAGAGATATAAACCTCAACAAAGGCAAAATATCCCAACAAGTGCATGAGATAATACAAACTTGTCCTTGTGTTCTATACACCTATGGTATTCATATGCATTGAGAATTTGGAGTGTGTCCCATAAATGCAACATATAAATCGCAGAGATATTTGAAGCATTTTTCGCCACATGGGATTCGACCTGTACCAATCATAAATGATTGTACTCTAAGAACAGGTGTTTAGAATACAATGTTTTCCCACTTTTGGAAACGTGTTAACTACATGAGGGGGTTTTGAACACAAGCACTCTTTTGCGATTTTAAGGTTGAAACCCACATGGCGAAAATGGCTCAAATATCTCTGTGATTTTTGCATTTGTTGCGTTTGTAGTATATATACCCCAAATTTGCAAGGGTCATAACTACAACTGGGAGCATAGAACACACGCACTCTTTTAGGCCAGAAAATATATAATGCACAGAGATAAAAACATGAACAAAGGGGAAATATCCCAAAGACTACATGAAGGTCGAATCCCACATGGCGATTTAGGGCTCAAATATCTCTGCGATTTTGTCCCTTGCACTCTTGGGGCTTTCTTGAGCCCCTACATCGCAAGGATAACTGCTTAATTGGTCTTGATTCACTGTTGGATTCAGTATTAGTTGAACAATCCTTGCGATCTAGGAGCCCAGGAAGACCCCAAAATCGCAAGGGACAAAATCGCAGAGATATTTGAGCCCTAAATCGCCATGTGGGATTCGACCTTGAGGAAATGCAAAACCAATTTCACAAGGGTTAATAGGTCGAATCCCACATGGCGAAAAATGCTTGAAATATCTCTGCGATTTTAAATCTGTTGCGTTTGTGGGACCTACCCCAAATTCGTAAGGGTTATAAAGTACAGCAGGGAACATAGAACACAAGGACACTGTTGAGTTGTCTCATGTAGTCTTTGGGACAGTTTCCCTTTGTTGATGTTTATTTCTCTTTATACCACTATTCTGGCACTTCCGGTGGTTTTATATGCGATATATACGAGGTATATTCTGCATATACCACACTTGTGCGTTTTTAAAATTTTTGGTATATACCTTTTCGAGGTCAAGTTGGACTTAGAATATTTTTGGAGACGCTGGCGGACATAGAAATTTAGCCTCGCCATTGTTTCAATGTGAAAAATCGTCCCAACTCGTATGAGGATTGAACCCCGGCCGCAGTGGTGGTAGGCGAAGGCCTTAGCCATAGCGCCACACTGAACGGTGATGAAATCCAATGCGAAGGTAAATAAGTTCTAACCTGCTATGTTTCCAGTCAGTTTTCGTATGGAATCCAACCATCACATGTTATAATATTAAAATCCCAAGAAGTATTCGATCCATAGACAAGGAATGCGTGCTAATTTTCTCCATTTTCTTCGATATAAATAAGAATCCATTGATTTTCCAAACAGGTCCGAAATTTTCGGCGTCTTTCTTGTACAACGAGCAGTTGACCTATATCTACATCCGGGCCACTGACACACTTTCGCCGGACAAGGAGGCGGGTGGGAATGGCCGGACCGCGACTCGCGTACGTTGGGAAAATCAATGGATTCTCCTTTATTTTGAATATATTGGACATAATACGTATGGAGGGATCATCTAGACTATCTAAGGATATGTATGTTTTATTTTGAAGACGTGTCATGGTTGGATTCCATACGAAAAGTGACTGTATACACAGCGGTACCTCTCCCGGCAAGGAACAAAAACAATGGCTTCGCGCAGAGCGGACCCGGGCCGTAACGCTTGCTTTTACAAAATGTCTTCGCCTGGCTATATTCTTTGGATTTCAGGTAAGAAATTAATACAAAATGGAGGAAATCGTGGTATAAACCTATTAGTTGATGGCTGTCAGGGCCCACGGGCTGTATATGCTGTATATACCCTTGCCGCTTCGCGGCTCAGGTATATACAGCATATACAGCCCTAGGGCCCCGACAGCCATCATCTATTAGCTTAGTGGATCATCTATTTTCTGGCTTGAAATCGCAAAAGAGTGCTTGCGTTCTATACACCCTTCTGTACTTATAACCCATGCAAATTTGGGGTAGGTACTATAAACGCAACAGGTCCAAAATCGCAGAGATATTTGAGCCATTTTTCACCATATGGGATTCGACCTATAACTGCACTAGGGTGTATAGAACAAAAGGACCCTGTTGTGATTTATCGAACAAAAGGACCCTGTTGTGATTTATCATGTATTCTTTGGGATATTTTGCCTTTGTTGATCTTTATTCATCTGCGAATTATATATTTTCTGGCTTAAAATCGCAAAAGAGTGCTTGTGGTCTATACATCCTGTTGTACATATAACCCTTGCTAAAGCCCAAATCCCACTACGTGAAAAATGGGTCTGTAATGTCTGTGATTCTGGATATCGGCAACATTGGACTCTTGCCAATTCCCTAAATCACAAGGGTACTCACTAGGTCGAATCCCACATGGCGAAAAATGCCTGAAATATCTCTGCGATTTTGAATCTGTTGCGATTTTGGAGTCTACCCCAAACTCTCAAGGGAAGTGACTGCAATAGGGTACATAGAACACAAGGATACTGTTGTGCTTTATTGTGAAGCATTTGTGATTTAATGTGCTGGTGAATGGGTATTATCTGTGTCTGACATGTTTGATATCCCAAAATCGCAAGCATATAAAACCTAAGAACAGTCTGCAGTGGTACTTTGATATTGCACAATGCTCCTAGCACTGCTTGCGATTTAGGACACCAGGAAGGCCATAAAACCCAACTAACAAAATCGAGGATATTTGAGGCATTTTTCGCCATGTGGGATTCGACCTACTGCACTTCTTACCCCTCCAAATCCGACTATAGCTTATAGTAGCAGGGGAATCTCTGTGATTTTCATTACTGCACAGATGAGTTGCTAGAATGATTCACAGAGATAGAGTATTTGATATTAAAATCACAGTTGTCTCTGACTATTTTCTGTGGTTTGCAATGGTCTCCTGCATAGCATAAACAAATGTAGCTTGCATAAATCACAAGCAGAACCCCATTATGACTGTAGTATGTGGAACTTGGCTCCTGATCTATCAGAGACACACCTCTTCTGATTTCCTAGAAACTGTTGTTTTCCTCTAAATCACAGGGATTTTGAGTCTATCACAGAGATTTCAAGCCCTTTGTGAAGAAAATATCAAAAACTTTTGATGTACTATACTCCCTAAATACCAACACTTTGACAGGGATTCTTAGCCTTTGTAGGTCTTCCCTAGACGATATTACCACCCCAATATCGGCTAAGCACCCACGTATCCTATTTCACAACGATTTCCCAACCATTTTCACGTTGTGGGATTTGGCCTTAATTCAGGGTAGGTCCCTCAAATGCAACAGATTTAAAATCGCAATGATATTTCAAGCATTTTTTGCCATGTGGGATAGACCATCTGCTATGTTGACATAAGCTCCTTGTTCCACAGGGGGAAGCCATACTTTTTTTTAGGAGTACCCATGTGATGTGGTAAGTTTCCACTCGTACGCCTCAGCTTGTACTTGAATCATATCCATTCATTAGAAAAAAAAGTTATGCAGTATCAAATTGCTTTTGGTCAGTGATCAACAAGCTCTTTGTGTGACTCTTACACGGATGTGGCCTGTATGTATGGGAAAAATTGGTATATGGATAATGGAAATAAGTATATAGATCTATGATTTTCTAGTTTTTTCCCCCTCAATTTGCCACCGGAAGTCATAAATTCATGATAACGAGAAACCACCTTGCCAAACCCATTACATGTACTTACAAGAGTAGTAGTTTTTACATTACGCCTACGGGGAAGACTTAAGGCCAAATCCCACAACGTGAAAATGACCAGGAAATCCTTGTGATTTAGGAAGATGGGGTTCCTTAGCCGATATTAGGGTGGTAATATCATCTTAGAAGGGTCATAATGGCCACGGAGCCTTGCCAAGGTGTTGCTATTTGTGAAGTGGACCACATCAAAAGATTTTGATATTTTCCTCACAAGAGGCCAGAAATCTCTGTGATACACTTAAATTCCCTGTGATTTAGAGTAAGACAAGAGTTTCTAGTAAATCACAAGAGGTATGTTATTGATAAATCAGGATCCAAGTTCCACATACTGTGGTTAAAAGAAGGTTCTGCTTGTGATTTATGCATGCAAAGCTACTACATCTGTATTGTAAACTAAAGAGTTAACTCAGAGACAACTATGATTTTGATATCAAACACTCTATCCTTGTGAATAAAGCTAACAGCTAGTATGTGCAGTAATGGGAATCACAGAGAACTCCTTCTGAATATATGCTAATAGTGTGATTTGGGTAAGGCAGAGGTTGGGAGAGAACCCTTGTGATTTTGATTATTGGCAAGAGGTCAAGTCTGCCAATATCCAGAATCACAGACAATACAGACCCATTTTTCACGTAGTGGGATTCGACCTTTACAGGTGTATAAGTCATTTCATTCCCCTGTCAGCAGGTGACAAGTGCAGAGGCGTATGTCCACCTATTGTCGCACTAACATTGAGAAAATAAGCTATGAAGGTGAGACGGTGCAGGTGTGAAATGGTGATACTTCTAAAACGATTTTGCTAACTAGCCTGTCCTGATTATCGGAAGTACATATACTGGAACCCTGGCAACCACAGAATTTGACTTAAATAAGGGTAATAATGCATAAAATACACTTAATGATAATGGGTGCGTCAATTCCACACCACCTCCGGCTTCAGAGGTGGAGTGTTTACCTATCAACCTTTTAGCAGATACTGAACCATATAAATTGTCTCCTACCTGAGAAAACAGTCCCATAAGGTCAAATCCCACATGGCGAAAAATGGCTGAAATATCTCTGCGATTTTGTCCCTTGCGTTGTATGGCCCTTGTTGAGGCCAAAAAACGCAAGGACTACTGCAAACTTGTCCATAAATCACTGTGGGATTAGGTCGAATCCCACTTGGCGAAAAATGACTCAAATATCTCTGCGATTTTGAATCTCTTGCGAATTTTGGACCTTCCCCAAATTCGCAAGGATATAACTACAGTAGGGTTAATAGAACACAAGCCCCTTTTTGCAATTTTAGGCCAGGAAATACATAATCCACAGAGATATAAACATCAACAAAGGCAAAATAACCAAAGGAGTACATGAATAAACGCAACAGTGCCCTTGTGTTCTATACAGCCTACTGCAGTTATATCCTTGCGAATTTGGGGCTGGTCCCAAATTCACAAGAGATTCAAAATCGCAGAGATATTTGAGTCATTTTTCGCCAAGTGGGATTCGACCTATAGGGAATGAGATGGTCAATCCTTGCATTTTATGGCCCTTGTGGGGACCATAAAACGCAAGGGACAAAATCGCAGAGATATTTCAGCCATTTTTCGCCATGTGGGAATCCCACATGGCGAAAAATGGCTCAGATATATATCTCTGGGATTTTGATTCTGTTGCAATTTTGGGGCCTGCTCCAAATTCGCAAGGTAGAAGGTGTATAAGGTCGAATCCCACATGGCGAAAAATGGCTAGACTATCTTTTGAACATCTTGCATTTGTGGGACTTGCCCCAAATTGGCAAGTTTTGAAGTTTTAACACTGTTTATTGGCTAAAGAAAGCACTACATGTGTAGTTATTACATTCAATCGCCGAATACAATATATCATATAGTCAGAGTACAGGGTGTAATTGTAATGTAACAAGTGGTTTCCATGAACTATCGTGCACAATGTTTTTCCTATCACATATATTTCTCATTATAATTCACAATCTGCTCAATGTTGCTAATATTTCTCCTTTTAAGCTCGATTTAAAGCCACCTATATTAGGTTTTAATTGTATTTCTGCTGGTAGTATATCCCATATTTGGTTACCACGATACAACGGACTGTTTCTATAAATTTCTCTCTTGGGTCTACTCACTATGAGTTTCTTCTTATTATATCCTCTTAATTCTCTGGTGGGAACCATAACATTTTCTTCATTTCGAGCATACTTGTACATATAACATGCTAAGGATTTTTTACGCCTGATACTGAGCGTTTCCACTCTACATCTCATCAAAAGATCAGCTATATGTATATCTTGGGCATTCTTTATCCTCAGACATGCTCGTAGGCAATGGTTTTGTATTACATCTACATGGTCTACAATAGTTTTAGGTCCAGATTCATGCACAAAACTGCAGTATTCTAGTATAGGTACAATCATTTGTTTATATATCTTTAAAGAACTTTCAATGTCAAGATATTTTACAATGTTTCTTAATTGCTTTAACTTTGCCGTACCCATTCCATCTATTTTCTTACAATGCTGCTTGAAATTTAAGTCTTTATCTATTATAATTCCTAGGTAATTGAATTTATCCACATTTGCTATTACAGTACCCTGCATGGTAATATTACTTTCGTGTATATATTGTCTTATAGAACTGCACCACATGGTTTTTGTTTTCTTGACATTAACCGTAAGGACATTCAATCTACACCATTCTAGGTCGAATCCCACATGGCGATTTAAGGCTCAAATATCTCTGCGACTTTGTCCTTTGCATTCTGGGCCCCTAAATCGCAAGGATAGCTGCCTTTTAGGCCTTAACTCACTGTGGGATTCGGTATAAGTTGAACAATCCTTGCGATCTATAGGGTCAGAAAGGCCCAAATAATGAAAAGGACAAAATCGCAGAGATGTTTGAGCCCAAAATCGCCATGTGGGATTCGACCTTTCTCAACTTCATTGACATCCCTTTGCATCAATACGGTCATTATTATGGGGTCTTTTCCATTTATTACCAATGCCACATCATCAGCATACAGGAAACATTCACAATTTTCTACTCTACTAGTAATATTATTGAGATATATATTGAACATCAATGGACCCAATACCGTACCTTGAGCCACTCCACAATCCATAACCTTTGTACTAGAAGACATTCCGTTTACTCTGGTGATCTGGTATCTATTCATTAAAAAACTTTTTAGCCATTTTATACATTTTTTATCACAGTTTATATTTTGTAATTTTGTTACCAGTATGTCCAAATTTACAGTATTGAATGCTTTCTTTAGATCTAGGAATAGAATCAGCGAATATTCTCCTCTATTACGAGCTTCTAGTAAATAATGTACCAACTTAAAAATAGCATCTGTAGTAAACCGACCTGGCATAAAACCGAATTGATGCTTATTTATTATATCGTTATAAGGGTTATAAGTTCAGCAGAGAGCATAAGGTCGAATCCCACATGGCAAAAAATGCCTCAAAGATCTCTGCGAATTTGGATCTGTTGTGAATTTGGGACCTGCCCCAAATTCGCAAGGATCATAATACACTAGGGTACATAGAACACAAGGATACTATTGTGTTTTATTGTAAAGCATTTGTAATTTATTGTCTCAATGAATGAGTATATCTGTGTCTGACATGTTTGAGATCCTAAAATTGCAAGGATATAAAACCTTAGCACAGTCTACAGACTTTGATATTGGACAATGCTCCTAGCACTCCTTGCGATTTAGGGCACCAGGAAGGCCATAAAACTTAACTGACAAAATCGCAGAGATATTTGAGGCATTTTTCGCCATGTGGGTTTCGACCTATAGAACACAAACACTCTTTTGCGATTTTAGACCAGAAAGTATACAATTCACTGAGATGTAAACATCAACAAAGGCAAAATATTCCAAATAATACATGAGAAGATGTAATAGTGTCCTTGTGTTCTATACACCCTATTGTATTTATAATCCTTGCGAATTTGGAGTTTGTCCCACAAATGCCAATGATTCAAAATCGCAAAGCATTTAAGGCTCAAATATCTCTGCGATTTTGTCCCTTGCATTTTTTGGGGTCTTCCTGGGCTCCTAGATCGCAAGAATTGTTCAACTTATACCGAATCCAACAGTGAATTAAGAGCAATTAAGCATTTTTCGCCATGTGGGTTTCGACTGCAGTCCTCGATGACAGTGAAAGCACCTCATTCTGAAGCTTCTGGCCAAACAAGATGTGATCATATTTAATCCTTGAATCTGGCACCTTTAAAATTTATGAATCGTAATAATATGTATTGCACCAATGAAAATAATTATGACATTTCACCACTTGTGTTTCACAAATGGATTTAAGCAATTCTGCTCTCCATTACATATGGATAAATGAATTATTACCATGTTGCTATGAATAATCAAAAGTCGGGCCGCTATTCGCAGAAATGACCCTAGAGTCGGTCAACATGTTATATCCCGGGTTATATCATTAGTAAAGATACAAGGGATATACCTCTATTTGTGAGCAATCTTTTGCGATTTTAGGCAAGAAAATATATAATACACAGAGAAATAAACATCAACAAAATCAAAATATCCCAAAGGGTGCATGAGAAAACGCAACAGTGTCCTTGTGTTCTATACATCCAAGTGTATTTTTGATGCACTGTGGGTCCCACAAACGCAACAGATTCAAAACTGCAGAGATGTTTGAAGCATTTTTCTCCATGTCGGATTTAGCCTTATACCACTGCTATATGTATATTAAGGACATAGATGATGGACAGGGGTTCACTAGGTCCTTATCTAAGGGGAAAAAAGGACCGAGTGGTACCCTATCCATTATCTAAGACGTTTATACCATGGTTTCCACTATTAGATTAAACATTTTTATCCTTTAAAACCATTAAATTCAATGTTATTTGTTGTGAATCTATAAACATTGCCTTTAGCACATACTAAAGGCACCGTAAAACGGTGCCTAAACTGGATAACCATGGTATAAACATGTATATATGACTCTCGTCATACCTTTCTCTACCTACCATAAACTACATTCATACTCAAACATTATTTTGTCCATCCAAAGCACACCACAATTAATTGGGAGATATCTTATAGGGAGACGTTTCTGACGACAGCATGACCCTTGATTGGATCTTCCGTGAAAATGTCACTGAATTCTGTGAGACAGCTTTACTGAAATCCTGAAGGGAGCTATAATTGCCCCATCATTTTTTTTTCTTGGAACATACATGCATGTAGTATAATGTTAAGAGGCTAGGTGATTTTCCCAAGGGGGTGGGTATTTGCAAGACCTTCGAGTAAGGAAACTAATGATTTCAGTGGCATGCGCCAATTGATGGGGAGAGATCTGTTACAGGTATGTCAACTGCACAGAGAGAAGAACACTGATCGCTTTGACGCATACTGCACAGGTCACAATTTGTCTCCCACATGACATGTATGAAGGCATGTCGAATGATGTTGATGCTCTCACATTTGGTTTGTCAACTCCACTTGACATGTGTAATGAAGACATGTCACATATTCCTGATCCATGCACCTGAGTGCTAGGTAATACTGTGAGACAATTGTGTAAGGGTCAAGAGCAGTCAATAGCTATGTACCAATGCAATGGTTCAATCAAGGCAGGCCTATAATAGAAGACAGGGGATATCATAGTCCCACAGACCTGCAACAACAAGGCACTTTTTCCTATCTACAAAACTTCTACTTGACTGCATGAGGACCTCTATGCAGTCCATAAGACAAGAGCATAGAGGTGCATGACAATGACATATATGTCTCCATGTACTGTAGATACTGAGATTATAGATTGTGGGTTTGCATACTATCTTTTGGTATTTTCAGTGACCCACACATAAGGTGTCTAGCCTCTCCTGTTGAAGAATTCAGGATTGTGGGTATCTATTTTGATGTTCAATAACAAATGCAAATTTAACAATGAACAATGAATTCACTACCATTCATTGATAGTATTTACAAATCTTAGTGATCCATTCTTCATGAAAACAAAATGACACAGATACATCAAATGCCTCAAGTGTTGATAGTAACTCTTGGTAGTGATTAATCCTGGTACCAAAATGGTTGTTTGCCCCATCTAGTGGAATATTCTAGAAAAATTATGTATGTCAAACCATCATACCCTAGTCAACTCACAGATGACATGGCATTTTAAGGCATGTCAAATCAAATGAGGATTACTGTGTGCTACAGTTGTCATGGTGACATATGTGCACATGTCCTAATGACATGTGCTCTCTGTGTCAAATCAAGTTGACATAGGTATACATGTCACTTTGTCAGGAAGACTTTTTTCAGTGTGATGCCCCTACAGGTCAAATTTCACATGGCGAAAAATGGCTCAAATATCTCTGTGATTTTGAATCTCTTGGGATTTTTGGACCTACTCCAAATTCAAAAGTATATAATAACAGTAGGGTGTATAGAACACAAGGACACTGTTGTAGTTATTCATGTACTCCTTGGGGTATTTTGCCTTTGTTGATGTTAACAATCTCTGTGCATTATGTATTCCCTGGCCTAAAATCGCAAAAACGTGCTTCTGTTTTATACACCCTGCTGTAGTTATATCGTTGCGAATTTGGGGGTAGGTCCAAGAATCGCAAGAGATTCAAAATCACAGAGATATTTCAGCCATTTTCCGCCATGTGGGAATCGACCTTATCAGCAACTACACAAGTGTCAAGGATATGAGACATCTGTCCACCGACTGTGGCACTTATGGAGAAAATAAGCTATAAATAAGATAGATGCTTAATCTTTGCAGGCTATCTGTCATATTCCAGGAAATGAAGATTTAAACATCCACTTATAATACTATAAGTAGTGTCTGAGTTAGAACTCTCTCCCCAGAAAAGAAAGTGCAATTAAAAAAACCAGGTTACCCCCCCAGGCCACCCTTATAGATGCATGCATACGTTTCCTGTCCAGAGCGTGGAATTTTTTTCAGATCCATAAGGGAGGGAGGGATTTTTTTTTCCATAAAAACATATCCATGAACATGATAGCAGGGGCAGCATGACTTTGTCATCATGATCTAGATCTTAGGGGTTGGAAGATTCTTTTTGAAACCCAAAAGGTCCCCCCCCCTCAACAACAACAAAAATCTACCAGGCTTCTGGACAGGAAACGAATGTATTTTATAGGTGGCCCTAGAGGTTTCCGGAAGTACCAATTCACTTTTTTACTAATAAACCTTGTAGATAACTTGCCAAACAAAATGTTTGCCAAAATTCAAGTCTGGCAAGCGTTTCTTTTTTAGATTTGCACCATGTTATTAAAACCAGGATACATGCCTGAAAATTCACTCAGTTTACCTAGAAATCAAGAATGTTCAACACTTTCTGATTATTAGCTTCCAGAGCACATATCAGCCTTTGCCAAAGATGATTCAATGTTTCTATTCCAATGCTGTCAACCATTATCCGCAGCTGTTTAATCAATATTGATTTTGCTACATGTACCTTTACATCTACACTGGTATACAATGGGCTAAAGCACTGTGCTGTCTTCTTGGAGATATGAGTTTGTAATAATTCAAATTTTCATTTTGATCATGACCTAAAAGTCATCAAAAGTCCCATTTGATCTCAATCACGACAAGAGCATTCTTTCACATATATAAATGATATTTTTTTTTTATTAAAGCCATGCCCCATTGAGCAATACACTTTGTAACACAATATAACATCATCACAGTAATTATAAAATAGCATAAGCTTGTAAATTCCATTTTGGCAGATTCAGCGTAATATAGTTTGTATCATGATGTACATGCATTATCTTCTCAATTCAAAATGTACCATCCAGCCACGGAGGCGTTCACTATAATATTTACTACAGATACCAAGACATACCGCGGGGCACCTTGCATATAAGGCGCATGCATCCTGAGTTAGTGCAAGACCACTGAGATCCACCTGTGACCAAATACTAGTAATTTTATTTTTTTATATTATTATGTTGTTCAAAAGCCTTGACTCGGCGACGCCTGATTTCTGGCAGATTTCAGGTGATTCCCTCGTGTATAAGGCGGACTTATCTTACGGTAGGCCTGGTTAGTACGTAACATGTAGGGCATGTGATTAGCAGCTGTCAGATCTGTTTACAATCAGTGTAAATACACCTCAGACGTACTGGCACATCAAACGATATCACATGCCAGCTTTACTGAACCGATTCCCATGAATAGCTATTTGGCAATAGTGTCCATACATAACCCAAAATCAGAGGACTGAGTTTACATTCAATACTTTCAATACTAAATAAATATATATATAATCTGTTTTCTCTGTTCATTAGGTAAAGTGTGTTATAACCAGTGGTAGTCGTGGGACTTGTGATGGACCTCCTTTATCGCCAACCCTCCTAGTGTGCTGCACTCTGTTGGATCACAGTCGGAATAGCTGCAAGATAACATAGACAACATTTAGTTACCAAACACACAGGTTTTGTAGAATAAAACTGGTGCTGCTAAATGGCTCCATAAATATCAATTTGCATATCTTTACAAATATTGATCCGTCAGCCTATTGCACGAATACAATGTCTTTCTGTAACTTGTAAAGCTTGAAATAATCCCTCATGATTGAAAATTGGTCTTGTATAGTAAAAAGTAACGCTTAATAACATGGGCCACTACTTCCCCTATTCTTAAATGACTCTATAACATACATGTATAAACAGGATGTAAGCATACCAGGAAGCATGCCGACAAGTATTTAGTAGGATATAGATTATCTACCTGTCACTAGACGAGAAGTAAGTCAGGTTCACTGACATGCCGCCAGGTGGACACGACGTATTCCAGACGCCACTGCTGCTCCCGTCATACTCTGCACCATGTTGGTGGAACCGAAAGTGCTGTTGATATAAACCAGTGGCGCCGTCTACACTACCGCACCCTGGTGGCGACTCACCCGCCCTATGTGGGTTGTAGTAACTGGCACTTCCGGCATGGTTCGCACCCTGGATTGCGTCCTCCAAGGCGGGCATGCGCAGTGGATCGACGCCGTGGAGGTAACCCGGAAGTGACGACAACATATCAGGGGGCGGCGACTCTAGTTTAGGTATTGTGGCATCTGGAGAGTTGTCGGGATATGGTGGGTAGCATCCAGCAGGACTTTTGGTCTGCCTGTCTGCCGTCAAAAGGAGGCTGCTGAGGTCCCGGATGTACCTTGCCGCCAGACGCAGCAGCCTCTCTTTTGGAACGCGTCTCACGCGGTCACGTACTGAGGGCAGGAGACGCTGGAGCCGCGAGAACTCGTCGTTGACGCTGTTCACCCGGCACCGCTCCCTCTGGTTCCGTTTGGCGACCACTTCCGGCGGAAGTTGACTGTGCGGTGTGTGCCGAGAGGGACGCTGTGTCCTTGTCTGGTGCTGCTCGGCTGGGGAGGGGGGAGAGTAGGATGGCATTATGCTTTAATGTTGCTCCTATCCACAATATGGGTATCCAGGCTTATGTGAAGAACTTGGTCAAATTTGAATGTAAACCGGAACGAGATCACACTGAAGGCTTGGAAAAAATAATGTGTAACGTCTACGAGAGGTGAAGGTAGACTGATGGGCCAGGGAGGTGTCACCAGGGCCTTTATAGGTGTGACCCTTTGGTTTGGGAAGAGGGGGGGGGGCTAAGGCAAGCCCATGGTCAACACCCTGGAGGGATGGGCAGTTTGCATGCATGGGGTGTGGCGCGTGCCTCTTCCATGGCTTTAGGGTTTAGATCAGCAGGGGGTTGTCTCCATGTAGAGTTATGGGGTGTCTGAGACTGGATTAGCACCTAGGGGTGGAGTCATTAGGAGCGGCTAATCACAACAGGTACTAATTGCTATCGAGAGTCCTGTCTGCACATCTTGTCCTGGAATTTACCACCCCACAATAAAATATCAGTATATTTCATGCCATTCAACTATGGTACCATAATACTTGATGAGTCTGATTTGGTTTCATTCGTGGAGGGCATTTCCCAATATCGTTAATAAGAATTGATTTGTCCGACGGACCGCTTTCCCATGTGTCCTTTGCATGGACCAGATCTAGACGTGTGTACATGTGTTTTCAGGGATTATACCACTGGGCCTCTCCCGGGGGGGCCTCTTCGGCCAATTTTGGCCATACATTCCCTACACCAAATTCGGCCGAAGAGGCCCAGTGGACTATAGGTATTACTGGTGTGTCACCATGTGTGGCTGCCCGACAGTCTCCTTGTATTCTCATGGGAGTCTGCAGGAGGATTTCTACTTTTATTTGAGGAGGGGAGTCGGAATTGGGTAAGCTTCAGAGCAGAGAACGATTTGCCTCCCACGATCACTAATATTTAGTACAAATAGGCAAGAGGCATCAGGCTACATACCTACAGCACAACCCCGAATCATCTCTCCTGAATCTTGGTGATTATTTAACCCTAACTTTGATTCTAGTTGTAATATTTCAAAAATTCATTAACCATTGGAAAACCCTTTAAATAAGTACCCCATTTTGCCCAAATGGGGCCCAAAAGGCCCCATTTTAACGGGTCCGGGCGAGTCCGCAACCCGGGGGGGGCACTCCTGGAATTATGGCAACCATGTGCATACAATAACTAGAGGGAAAGGGGGTGCTTTTTTGCACTATGAACGGATCCTGCAGGATCCTCTGTAAGGGGCCTATTTTCGGACATTTTGGGCTAAAAGGGGTATCAATTTTAAGGAGGAATTCTCTTGGAAAATTCTTAAAAGTTGCAGTAAAAGGGGTTAGTTTTGTGAAAAATTTTCCCTTTGAAAGGGTCCCAATTTGTCACAATTTTAGAGTGAGGTGTAAGTTGGGGGTATACTTTTTTACCATTTTTTAAAGGGTTTCCCATCAAAGGGGTGCAATTTTAAAAACTAGAGAAAATAAGGGAGATTTCACTGGTGTATCCCGCCAAAAGGGGTATATATTTCTCGAAAATTGCCCCGCTATAAGGGGTACCAAGTCAACAGTGATGTACACACATGGTTACTATAGAATATATATGGAGTGCCCCCCCCCGGGGTCCGCAACTATGGTCCAAAAATTACCCCCTTTCCCTCTACTTTTTGTACGCACATGGTTTCCATTTGTACTCAAGTCCCCCCCCCCCCCCCCGGCATTTACTTTACCGATGTGATCCTTCATTCCACGAGGTTTTATGGCAACGCATTTTCTAATCGCACTGCAAACTCTATATAAGAGAAGTGCAATAACGGACTTGAAATGTACATGATACTAGTACATAATGTATTTATAGAAGTCCATTGGCACAGCAAGCATTTTATAGCACAGTAGATATGATGTGTATCGACCTTGGATTAAATGACAGAGTCTCCACGTTAATCTTGTAATAGCTTGTAATGCAATATCTATTCTAATCAGCTTCCATTGTACGGATAAATACATGTAGTGCTTTTTTTGTATCAGTGGCTATTTCAATTAAGCATGAGAATTAGTCATTGTACCTAATTAATCTCCTTAAGACCTAATCAGCGCCTCAATCATATAGATTTGCTTTCAGTCCTAGTAGACAAACATATTGGCGTCCTTCAATAATGGCCTAATAAGTAACATGCATCCACGGCACGTGCTAAGTACCTTTACTTTACTCAACTCCTGTTTGTCTAGACGGTCACGTGGCTCAATCACAGACACCCGGATGTAAATCGCCACCTTCGCATGTGACTTAACCTCCCCCCCCCCGGTATGTATAACCCCCTCCCCAACAACCAACATCGCATTGCAATTCTAACACCCAGAAAATATTGGAATTACTTCAAACCTCGACACAAAGAATGAAATGGAATAGTATCGGGTAGATCCTATTTTGGTAAAACAACCTATGTAGTGCGGTTGTTGCAGAACATTGAGTCCTACCCTTTTCCACTAGAGTAGGATTCAATAATTTGAACGTTTGAATGGGTGCTTAGTTGTGTGTGGGTGGGGGGGGGGCACATCAGAACTGTAATACAGGGTTCATGCCTGATAGAACTGATTATATCATTAAATCTTTTCCCTCAATTCTGACAGGTGTGGGCCCTGCCAATAAGATGTCTAAACTTATAAGTATTGTTTATTTCCAATTACAACATGAAGGGGCATACTACAGTGACTATTTTTCCAATCGTGAAGTTCAATAGTCGATGTAGTCAATATGGGATGATGCATTCTAGATGCGTTTCAAAGCAAGAATCTACGTCATTTATATATATATATATATATATATATATATATATATATATATATATATATATATATATATATATATATATATATATATATATATGATGTTAATTAAGGGGCAGTATCTCAAGTCCCCCCCCCACATCTATCAGAAGTGTGGGATGTTTTATGGAATGATGGACGGTGTAACCAAAGTATATTTTGCTTGGTTTTGTATGCCATTTCTCGTTTAGATTTGCCCATTGGGCATGCTTTCTGGGGCACTAAGAAGCTGCCCCTGGTTATCAGGCCACTCCAAAGAAACGTGTTTCTCATCACCAACTGCTGAAAAAAAAAGGTCAAGAACAGTATAGGTTCCCTAGGATGTGTTACTCCATAGAGTCCTATAGTGCAAGCCACCCCCTCTACCCCCCTTAAAAGCAGGCTACCTTTTGTGTTCAGTACTGAGTCCTATGTAAGATAAGAGGGTTTATGGAGATGTCAGGAATCTTTATCAGAGTGATATCAAATGGAAACAAGGGGCCACCTATACCAAAAAAATCCTGCTGAATCCAAAATTTGTGGTCTTGATTCTCAAGATTTGGCCAAAGGTACCTAAAAATGAGGTTTGATGATGAGAATATTTAAAAAATGCACAAAAGTTATATTGAAAATGATTGTAACCTTTTATAGATGCAACATGCTAATCAAAGTCAGTACCTCAATCTACATATCCCAATGTTTGCCTATCCCAACCTGACAAGTACTCTGCCTGCGTATGGCTCTGCCTCTCCCACATACTGCCTATTCCTTAGTCTGCCTATCACTAATACTACCTATCCCTTGAAACATCTATAGAGTTTAATTAGGTTTTCCCTCAAATGGCTTAAAGGAATAAAGTTTACCCCTCACCTTTGTACCTAATTTTCTCTGTACATTCTTACCATTAGTCTACCTATCCTCAATCTGCCTATCATTCACTTTTCCTATCCCTCATGGTGACTATCCCCTAACTCTGCACATCCCTCATATTTGACTGGCACATCTGTGATATTACCTAGGACCAATGTATCTTTTGAATATGCTCACCTTACAAGTACCCTCTGTGCCTATCTCTTAATCTGTTTATTACCTATCCTCCGTGCTACCCATCCTCTTCAATACCTATCCCTCAAGCTCACTTCATAGCTTTCCTACCTATCACAGCTTAATCAGCTAGGATAGCTCACATCCTACCTTTATTATGATCTCTAAGTCAACCTATCCCCTAAAGAACAAATCCAACAGTCTACCTCAAGCATACATCTACTGATCACTCATGCTATATATCCTTGAGGTTACCTATCCTTCAGGCTGCCTATCCTTCATGGTATATAGCCCTCAGTCTACCTAACCAGCTATCTATGTATCTCTCACCTTGTATTCTATTCTTTCTACCTTTATAGTAGCTCTTATAGTCTATGCCTTGTGAAATATACCTATCGCTCATTGTACCTATCCTCAAGTCTGCATATCACTCATGTTTACTTTACATATCCCTCAGCCCACTGAATTATCATGCTTTTCTAAGATGCCTCACCATGGCTATCATTAGACTAGCTAGCTTCCTATCCTACATCTATGTTGTTTATTCCCCTCTTCCTATCCTCCATGCTGCATATCACTCATGCTATCCCACTTGACAACAAAACTTTTTTTAAGGTTAAAAAACTGAGGGCTATATACCATGAAGGATAGGCAGCCTGAAGGATAGGTACCCTCAAGGATATAAAGCATGAGTGATAGGTAGATGTATGGTTGAGGTAGACTGTTGGATTTGTTCTTAAATAGTCACTTTAAGCAATTGGAAATGTGCTTAAATCCCTACATTCATGCAGTGTTCGGCCCACATTTCCAACATAAAAGTCGGCCGAAGAGGCTCAGTGGACTATAGGTATAATTGATAGGATTTAACCCTATCATAGACTGAGAACATCTCAAAGAACTGACCACATGGTCCGCAGAGATTGCCGATATCCATGATGTTGTCCACATCGTTTTCTTGGCCATATCGTCTTTTGACCACATCGTTTTAGAACCTCAGAGAAAACAAAGATAGATGTGTTGATTACCAGGTATTACAATTATGTAAGTAACAACCACCCACCACCTGCCGGCCCCGGGCTCCCGGTACGTGCCAACAAGCCCTGCTCCATGGCAGGGTTCATCTTGGCTATTAACCCTTAGGTGCCCTCACATCGACATCAAACCAACAGCAAAAATTACAGCGTTGACTCAATGGCGACAAAATCAATGTTGAATCAACATTAAATTGAGAACAATATGTCAGGGTTGGCATGCACCTGACATGTTTACCTTTGGTCATATATATATAGAAACAGGTGATGATTGACAAATTAGCAGCATTAAACAAGTGTTGAAAACTGCTTGATCAACATTGTGAACATGGATCAACCAACTGCCAATGTTGATTCAATGTTCTGTGCTCACTGATAGGTCTTCATAATACATCCGTGTAGCCAGGCCGAGTACCTCACCACAGCTATCTTCATGCATCATGACGATCCTCTGAGCTTGATACTAACCCTAAGGGTCGGCATGATGCGTCAATGGTGCATCATGACGACCAAGGAGCATTTTGATTTTGATGTATCATGTGGCAGTTAAAGGGTTAAAACCTTAAGATATAATCGGCACTGATTCACCAGAAGGTAATCAGAAATTCAGTCGGTAATTGTTGTGTCGGCGTCAGTATATTTAAGACGACGACAGGCGCGTGCCAATAACAATAAGGCACGGGCGGAGCACCTGAACACTACCTGGAAACCCAGCAGTGGTGGGTGGGTACAAGAAGAAAAGGTTGAATGGGGATGGGGAGAGGATCTGGACTGCAGAATCCCCACCCCCACCCCACCCACGTAGGGCACGGCTTGAAAGAGGGAGGGGGCGGGGTTACAATGGCAGGGTGTGTAGTGTGGGCAACATTGTTTTCTTAACATCATCTTAGTTAGGTGAAAAGTGTTAACAAGATATAGCACCCCCAAAAAACAACAACAACTATCAAACTGCTTGCCACGACCCCCATGTCTTCCAGGCAGTGTTTGCGAGAGGTAGGGACGGTCAAATAATTTTAAAAAAGGAGGGAGAGGCATTTCATATGAAAAGGAAGAAACATAGTTGGGTGGGGGGGGGAGGTGAAGCTGGGGGGGGGGAGGGTACTTATTAGTTATTAATCTGGTCTCAGACAGACCACATGCTGCTGTTGTCGCCAACATTCATGCACTTAGCCTCCCTGCTCCCTCCCCGGGAGAGCTCGCCATAATTGCACGAGATGGCTATGTGGCTTTTCAATTTGTGTGTTTTCCCCTGCGTGTTATTCTCAAGGAGCAGGTAACCAGATCCCGGTACAGAAGCTGGACATATTGCCAGAACTACCTAAGTCGCGTTAACCTCTATGGCAATGTACTATTATCAAAAACATTTCAATTTTGCCATGCAGGCCTTAACCCTCAAAGGATATGACAGTAGCGCCCGAGCTCTCCCTCCCCCACGTCTGTATCCGCAAGATCCTCATTCATCGACTGTCCTCACACTGGGCAAAAAAAAATCAGGTGTTTCCAGTAACACAACTCTACGGTCGGTCGATCGAATTTTTTTTAAAAGATTTTTTTTTTAATATTTTTTTTTCGTTTGACTTTGTATAGAAATGTATGGTCAGATCTCTCCAATTTTTTTTTTTTTTTATTTTACGGAAAGACCATTTAATTCAGATTACTTAGATTGCGGACTTTTTCACTTAACTTGTAGGTCGGCCATCAGTAGAAAAATGTTGGCCCAAGCCCCTCTGAGTATTGATACATCCCATCAGGAGAGCAAAAAAAAAAAAGGTCACGGAAAAGTCACTTTCATGCCATTAAATGTACGAATAACGAGATTCTATTACTCATTTAAAGACCAAATACTAAGGTATATTGGTGAAAATTACCTCTTTTCTTTCCTCACAAGGTTTTTCTTTTTGTACCAGATTCTATAGGCCTATCGGCAAGAGGCAAAAATTAATAAAATAAAAATTTTAGTTTTTGCTTTCTAATTTACCGCTGGATCCATAATCCAAGCAATTTTAAATCTTCACCCAAAAGATCAAGCTAACTGCGAACGCGCACTTTATACCTGTCGTAAAGTTTTCACTGAAACCCACCAGCCAACCACCCCCCACCCCCCGTTGTTAAAAAATGATTACTCCCTACAGGATTCGATATAGATATTCAATTGTAGGTGCTCCACTTACGGTGTATTCTTATTAGTCGAAGTGGGAGGCGGCACGTCATTGTAACTCTCTTTGCATTCCGTAGAGAGGGTTGAAACGCCCTATATCGTTTCATTTTGTTTCATCACGTCAGACAAGTCACCTTGTGCACGTCCTGGTACCTGGAACATCTCCCCAATAAAACCAATAGCTAACCCTCAATGTACTCCTGCCCTTAGTAGGATTAATCCATTTGTAATTGCAATGCTGGTGGGAAACGCACGAGGGATATCCAATGCATATCAAATTTTATATATAACACACCAGCGCTGCATTCAATGATAATGGCTGCATACCGGTGAAGCCATTGGGGAATGATGCAGTGCCGATGAGTTACTCGCCAGTCCTGCAGTAACTCACCCAATCACCAATGGCTCCATGGCTGAGTCACAGTACCGTCGTTAAAGGGTTAACATGTAGAAAAGTGAGTTTGTAAGGTAGAGAGCGGTGTCTACATCAATTTGTACCCCAATGATGGAGTCACCCTGTATGTTTTTTGCTAACCTTGGGTCAGCTTTAACAGATAAGTTACATGTTATCCATCCTTATTAACCTTAAAAAGGAGGAGCTGAAGTTCACGGAAATACAACTCACAACCATTACAAAATACCATAACCAACAAAACATATCTTAACTCTTGGAGCAAGAAGCTGGAGGGACTGCGTAGCGTCTGAATTTTGTCTCTGTCCCTTATTTATAAGTTAGAACATGTTGTTGTCCTGATGCACTTTTGTACTCTGCTCCAATGAGTCACTCACTGGCACCAAGTTGGTGCATCATGAGGTCCCTACTTTATAAAAGTGTATAAAAATACTGTGCAAATTGTCATCATGAGATCATGCAGACCCAATGGCAATTGTGGCTTCTACAGCCATGTACTATAATGACCATGATAACATATTTCATTGATACAATCATATTGCTCCTAAAGGGTTAAGGTATATACAATGTACCAGTGAGTGACTTAGGGTGAGATTGGTTGTAAGGAGGCAAGGAGGAAGTACATGTGTGTGTTTAGCATTTAACCTTGAGTAACACCAGCACCTTAGAGCAGCATTTGTTATTGAACACATCGGTTTCCTTCACAACTTAAACGTCAAGCTGCGAACAAGGCCGTTTTTGTGCGGATACCGGTTCCATATCTACCTTTGTAGGCCAACTCCTGTTCACCTTTCACAACTACTGAACCAGAGGTGGTACAGAAATATAAGCAAACGGCCACGACCATCGGATATTTTTACATTGTATTCCCCGAGGTAGGACCAGTCCCACAGAGGGGTTATTTTGCTTTTAAATAAAGAAAAACAGCTGATTTCGCAATTGGGACCTACTATCAAAGTGTCAGTGGCCCCGGGATGGTTGGGGGCATACAGCCTAAATTTGGGTACCAACTGAAACATGCCTTCAAGTCGAGTTAGGGGCGACATATACCATACAATTATAGCGGGGAGAGTATGAGGGGATGATTTATCAATGGATAGCCTCTATAAGTGTCTGTCTTTAGACAATTTGCCAATACTCAAAGCAATTGAATACCTTTTTGGATTTGGAGGCTATTCTTTTCCTTCACGTCATATTCTAGAATGTAGAGATAAGAATATCACACAAAACCAAACACAGTCAGTTTCATATTGATAACAGTTTATTTCTTAGACATTTGATGAGTATGATAATTGATGTTACATTTTGGTGTTATGTTGTTGCTGATCTTATGGTGCAACATTTCGAGTCATTTATGACTCTTCATCAGGCATCAGTCATATTCTAGACAAAATAGGAAGTAGTTGACAAGAGCAGCAGGATAGTAGAATGTACGCAGACGTGTGCATATTGTCTGTACAATGTAATAGTGCGAGAGGAAATGTACTGATGGTCACCGTGGAGGTGGGGGATCCATTTCATAATTCAGCAGCTGTGATGTGCATATGATTATTCTTTGATTTTCTATGCTACAAGTGGTGGTGAAAACACGTGCATCTGTCGGATGAGATGAGGGAATGTCTGTTTTAAGGAAAACAATAATAGGGTGAGAATCCAGGATACAAGAGCTGGATGGCTCCTAGGTTCCTCGATGAGAGAGTTCTACACTAAGGTCCCTGCTCCTGCAACTTACAGTATTTTTATAAAGACAGGTGCATGGCTTTCAGTCTAAAGTGGTGAGTGCATGTTGAATGATGAAGCAGAGTGTGATCTTTTAACTTGAGAACTGTAGCGTACCTGCTTAGTGCTCTCTTTAGCTTATGTGCAAGAGCCCCCTGGTATAGCTTGCATGCCCCCCATTAGAACAGTTTTTCTTTTATGTTTCATTCTTCTTAGGCGCTGGCATTTCTAATGAGGATTTCGCCATAGTTTTAACCTAGAAATCTCCTCAGTCATTTCATGTCAAGGCACGAAACACATGTTCACGAATTCATAGGCCTATATGTGGGGTACTGTCGTAGAGAAGTTTCACTGTAGGGATGATAATCTCTGTTACAGACTCTGGAGGGTCTTGCCAACAGAAGACGAGGAAGAACCTCCTAAATTTTTCTTGAGGCAACGCTGATAGAAACGTGCATGGCCCAACACTTTTCGCATTATTGCCAAATAATTTACAGCAGAATGTATGGAAAACACGTCTGGAGGTGTAGAAAAACGTGGTTGTGAGTTGGTGTTTTTTTTTCTTTTAGCAATATAAAACATGCACATTTTATTTCTTGGTTCACGTTTCCTTTTTAGTAAGACCCTCCTGGGTATCCTTGTTAGCATGAGTAATGACGCACAAAAAAAACAATAGTTCTAACAGTTCTGCAGAATTAGCTATGATCTCCAGTCCAGAGATCACAGAGATCATGAAAAAAAAATGTAGTTTGGTTTCGAGGCAGAATACAGAAAAGCTTTAGAGTAATCTTCGGCGATACAAATATTAAACTAGAAGGGTCACAAAGTCAGTCAGGCTTCATGGCAGTTGTCATATAGTTAACTCGAGTCATAGAATGGGTGTGGACCTCTAAATTCGACATGGTGACATGGCCATTTCCTAAAATAGACATGTGACATGGGCCTTAATGACATGAGGCAAAAAACATGACATAGGTGGTGCTTTCTTAAATTTGAAAGAGGACATGATAGAGGCTTATAGAGGTGACCTGGAACATGTCGATTTAAGTGACATGTGACCATTTCTTAAAATCGACATGTGACATGGGGGACCCCCCATCCACACTCCCTACGGAAGTTACCATCCATAGAGAAGTAGGTTCTAATTGATGAACAAGACTCATAGCTGTCCAAGAAGCAGGCTCAACAATCATCATCGACAGATATTGGGCTTTGTACCATTATGTAGTATGTGACTATTTGATTATGTCAACCAAGGATTTTTATACCATTCGTGTGGCTGTCATATTCCTGGAGGGTAAGTCACAATGTCAAGTGATAATTAACGACGAGCGTGCAAATCGTAATTCCCACTAAGATTCCCATGTAGCAAGGGTACATTGGGACAATGTTGGCTTATATTGGGCCAATGTCGGCTTATATTTGGCCAGGCATGGACAAGCAAGGCCCAATACGCCATTGGTGATTTGGTTTACTCTCCCTTTGAGACATGCATGCCTGAGACTTCTCCTTTCAGAAAAGCTGTAATTCATGAAACTCATTTAAGTATACCTTCAGGAGGTATCATAGGATGTCAAATTCACTATTTTCCTATACCCTCTAGAAAACCTAACACACAGATTACATGTTTTCCAGGATCAAAATGTGACAAGTAAAAATTTATTTTAGAATTTCACCACATCTTTAAACCCTAAGTACTTGCTTGAAAATTCATTCACTTCAACTGAAAATCGAAAAAGTTCACCGAACTTACTGCATTGGCTGCCTGGCCCTGAATGGGTTAAGTGCAGGTGGCATGTTAATGATGCTGGTGTAGCTAGGTGTTAATGCTTACAGTACAGGGTCGTTAACATGAACATCCCGCTACATAGTAGACATATAGGTCACAGGAGTATTGCCATGTGATTAAGTACATTATGAACATATTCAATATTTGAAAGGTCTTATTTATCAGGGTAGTGGGGAGAAATGCTTAGAGGAGAATATCTTCTGCATAGCGAGTTAGCGAGCGAAATCCCTCTCCACCAAACAAGTCTATATTACTAGCTCAAATAGGAATGTTCGATATGCAATAACATGGCAACTAATTCATATATTTCTAACACATAGTGAGCATAATCTCTAAATCATTTGATATTTTCATATGAGATCAGAAGAGCCATTCATAAAAGCTGACAATAAAGAATTGGACTGCTTTTTTGTCCGATTCAAAAGGTAATCACAACCAGTTCTGGTTCAATTAATAGAATAAATCTGCTTTATTTAAAATGTCCGTAATCATGTATAAATTCCCCTTTGTCGACAATACTCGTTCCTGGAGGGTCTTTCCAAAAACAAAACGAGATTGTTCATACAAAATTTGCACGTTTAACGTGCATGATGGCATGTACGTTCTGATTGTTTTTCCAATAGATATACAATGAGTTTCTAATGAGACATGCACAAGTCTGCTGATTATTATGTGCACGTTTTATGAAATGGGAAGACGAGAACACCTTCTATCAAAAGAATTCTCTGCGCGATATTGTATTCTGATCTCGTTTGCCTTTTGACAAGACACTCCAGAATGCATAACTTAGCTACAGAAGCATGTCAGCTTTTGTAAATCCCCCTTCTAAAGATTGGGTTGATAAGACTATGTTCTAACTGCAGGGGGTTTAAGATAGACAAACGCAGAGTACAATAAATTAGGGGTACATGACTAGCCTAGCTAATAACTAACATATATGGAACTCTTTCGATCTCAATAAAAACCAGTTATATATCAAAACCTCTGCATCAATTAAAGTTCAAAAATGGAAATTACATGCTGCATTATAATCCTTTCCATATATGTCTGGAAGGTTGCTGGGACAGTAATAGTATCACGACTGATTTGTGTTTAGAAATAGCAAAATGGTAGGATGATGAGGTGGGATGGCGTGAAGAGGCATACGAAGCCCCTGAGGCCCAGTCTGATCATACCTCCATATACTTACCATGCACCGATCATGCAAGGACCTAAATGACCCAATCTCATCTAACTGAGATAGCCGGGCAGAGCAGTGTACCAGAATGTGACCAGACACCAGGTAGCCACAGGAGGGCAAGGTCTGGAACAGGTAACAAACACAGGTAAGTACATTTGTACACTACTTTTCTATCATGTTTCCTGTCAATTTGTCCTTGCTTATTTGAAGGGGATCAATACTACTAAAGGTCATTATGGTGTACAACCTCAGTGCTGGCAGGTAGACTTGCAAAACAAAAATTAGGCTATGAGCCTAACCCTCAGATTTGGGGTATCACTCTCATCTGGGGGGATTATTGCTATCCTTGATTTTTATTAAGGTATATGTCTAGAGTTGGGAAATGTATGATAGCAGTGCTGGAGTGGCAGCTTCTGCATGCTATCACCATGTATATGCACCAAGCATTGCCTTCTCTGAGCCCCTCACCACAACATGTTAGTTGACTCTGTGTTCCTTATAATGATTGAGACAGGAATGTTAAAATACAACTAAATGAAAGCTAATATGTTGGTTATCATTCACAAATAATATTCGCATAATTTGCTTATTCGTAACTATCCTATCTTTATGAAAATAGATGTTTTTATTTGGAATATTTCCTAATGTCTCAATGACTCATTGAATCAAACACAGACAACAAAGTCAGGTTTATCCATTTATGGTTCCACTCGATTACCCTGTATGTGTTCTCTGATATGAAATCTCTTTTTGGGTGATTAGGTCATTTATAGCATACAACATCCAACTGTTTCTATTGTGAGCGAGGTTTCCCTGTGTTTGCGGAGAAAGTGGTCTATCAGGTATATGTACCTGAAAACACTAGTTAGAGTTACAAAACCAGATCTCAAAGGAATCCTATAAAATGTTCTTGGTCATTTAAAGCCCTATGGTTGGTTGCCTCAAATGAATATGTATTGTAGGGGAATGTGATTTGCCCGAGCCCGTTTGGCCCGCCGGGCAATCACTGGTTCCCCTGTTGGTATGATACTGGTCCAGGTGTTGATGGAAGGTGGTGATCATCAGGCACAGGGTTGTGGTCTAGTATTATGACGCCCATCTGCAGATGTGGAGACCGGGATTTAATTCCCCGAAACTCCAAACAACGTTTTCACCTACCGACCTCTACAGTATAGATATTCAAATATTCAAGAAGTATGCATTCTTGGATAGATCTCTAACTGCCCCGTTGGCCCTTCACATGTTAATGAAAGGACAATCTCTGGATTCCTCTGGGCGATATTAAACTCTACTTTGGATTTCATGAAAGTGGTCATATGGAAAGAAAACATGATGATCGAATTTCTTATATTGCGTTTGCATGAGAG
This sequence comes from Acholoe squamosa, assembly GCA_949317995.1. Taxonomy (NCBI): domain Eukaryota; kingdom Metazoa; phylum Annelida; class Polychaeta; order Phyllodocida; family Polynoidae; genus Acholoe; species Acholoe squamosa. The sequence goes on along the minus strand of OX439039.1, from coordinate 17,983,959 downwards.
GGCAATGGAATTCAAAGTAGGCCAAGGTTAAAAGGAAAGAGTGGCCTATGCAAGGAACATGAATGGGGGACTAGAGATTAAGAAGGCCAAGACTAGAAATCATCTAGTTTTCCAATAGTACAATTGCTTCAATAGATACCATATGTGTGGCTTCTTAACATCTTTGAACAGTGTTGGCCTGTACCTCTTTTTATGGTAAGGTTTAGGACATTTGAATGCCTCAAGCACAAAGTAAACTGTAATTAAATGACATAACCTTTTAATCTAAGATTAACATAATAGGCAGAAGGCCTCTGAAAACTAGGTAAAAGATTTGAAAAGTAGATGGGACAGTTTTGGCGGGTGGGGGTAACAATGGATTTTCGTGACATTGAAATGCTCTTTCCAAATAAAATCCAGACCTACAGACTGTAGGTGAAACAGTGCCTCATCAGATGTAATGAAAAATAAACTGGATAGTTTGGGCTCCACAGTCACAGAGGAGTGATGACATGAATATACCTTAAATATGCCCAGACCTTATGATAAGATACAAAGTCAGTGGTTATAATTACATACTAATGTGGTAGGGGCACAGAAAAAAAGGAGTTGGGGCAGAAACAGGTCATAACCAAAAGTGACAAGCCATAAAACCAGGGCTCGACAGATCTGCACAGCATAAGTGTGTCCACTAGGCACAAAGGTGAAAATAATTATGTTGTACTCAGTAGGTAAGAATGGTACCAACAGGTCAAGTTTTGCTTGCAGAGTTTTATTACATTTTTAATATGAGCTGTTTCAACTGGTCTTATACCATGATTCTGGGTATTTCAATGCCGATATGCTTATATTTGCTGTGCATTATCAGCATATTATACTGCATTAGTCCTGTTTTATAATTTTTCGATATACATTTCAAGGTCAACTAGGACATAAAAATTTTGGGAAGGTGCTGGCAGATATACAAAGTCAATCTTGCCATAATTATTTTCCCAGGTAGCAAAAATGGTGTGGCCCGAGTCTGGGCCAGAGCGGGCTCCTGATGTGGGCCACACTGGGTTAACACAGTGGGCACCCGATGGGTTTTGTCCTCAGCAAAGGGTCTGGGCCACACTGGGCTAACCGATTCGGGCACAGATCTGTTTGAAATTGGGCTCACCGATTTGGGCTCAAAGTGAGTTTAACATGGGTTTTTGGTGTGGCCTAAAGTGGGCTGCCCGATTTGATGAAAAATTAGTGGTGACATGTTAAAAATTCTTTTTGAGAAATTTATCCAAAATCTTTTCTTTTTTTTTAAAGTCAATAAGCAACAAATCCTTGAGCTAATCTACCCCCCCCCCCCATCACCAAAGCAGTAAATGCAATATCTACCCAAGTGGAAAGGCAGAGCAGTACCATTCATTTGAATCAAACTCATTCAGCCAACACAAGGCACTTTGATTCATTAAAGTGACATTCTGGCCTCAATCTTCCCCCACTTATTCCCTATGTAGGAGTAGAGAAGAGAGCCTTCAAGTTCATAATGACTGTACCTCTGCATATCTGCTCTTGTTCCAAGTTCAGTGCAATAGAAATGGTGTTGCCATTCCACTACTACTCAGATGACCTTGATTTGCACTTTTGACTAGAAACATCTAAGTATTTCCAGACTATGAGAAAGTCTGCACATTATTACTTCATATCTAATTTAGTAGTCTATTCCAGTTGTCCTATGTCTAAAAGAAATAAGTTTGGTATGGGTAGTAGAATTCTGCCTGGAGTGCTGTGAAACCACTTTGTAGTGAGTCTGCCATGGACTGGCCTACAGGGGCAGGGGATATTTTTGGTTTCTCAATTGCCTCTATATATAGTCCTCTTATACCTGGCCAAGTGTGGGACCTGTTTGCCCCCACACCACAAATACACCTTGCAAGCCTACTAGTACAAAGAAAGACATGAAGCTGTTCTTTCCAGGACTAGTCAGTGTTGCCTTTTACATGAAATATCTGGATCCCTACTATAAACCTACCTGTGTATTAATGGTATAGGGAAAGTGTCCTACAGCAGTGGTGGAGGGAAGGGAGGGGGGAGGGCAGGGCAGGGCAGGGTGAGAGGAGGGCAGGGCAGGGTGAGAAGAGGGCAAGGCAGGGTGAGATGAGGGCAGGGCAGGGCAGGGTGAGAGCAGGGCAGGGCATGTGAGCAAAGGAGATGCCAGGGCAGTGCAGGGTGAGAGTAGGACAGGGCAGGGTGAGAGGGCAGGGCAGGGTGAGAGCAGGGCAGGGTAAGAGCAGGGCAGGGCAGGGTGAGAGCAGGGCATGGCAGGGCATGTGAGCGAAGGAGATGCCAGGGCAGTGCAGGGTGAGAGTAGGGCAGGGCAAGGGTGAGAGCAGGGCATGGCAGGGTGAGAGCAGGTCAGGGCAGGGTGAGAGCAGGGCAGGGCAAGGGTGAGAGCAGGGCAGGGCAGGGTGAGAGGAGGGCAGGGCAGGATGAGAGTAGGGCAGGGCAGGGCGAGAGCAGGGCAGGGCAGGGCGAGAGCAGGGCAGGGCAGGGTGAGAGCAGGGCAGAGCAAGGCAGGGTGAGGGCTGGGAGTGAGAGTGAGTGAGTAATAGATATTTAATGCCATTTCGACAGCTAAGGTCATATTCATGGCGAGATCCTCATTACACAAATTCACAGAGGAATGTGTCAGTGCCTGCACATATATGCACCACACACATCCTGAGGGGATAGGAAAGAGGAGAAATAGACCCTTTTAAGTGGGCTAGGGAGGCCCAGGGAGGGCAGGGTGACAGAAGAGCAGGGCAGAGCGGGGTGAGAGGGGGAAAGGGCAGGGCAGGTTGAGTGGAATGAGGAGGAGATGGAAGGGGTAGGGGATGGATAGGGGAGGGACGAACAAAAAAGAGAGAGGGAGGGGGAACACACATCACAGAGTTTAGAACAGTTCAGAAGATGAGGCTGCCCTGTCCAAACCCACTCTCACCCCAGACTGGGAAGACTTTATGCAGCTAAGGACCCATCTTGGGATGCCCATTTTGAAACCATCCTGGGCCCAATGTGGTTGCCCATTTTAAAGCTGACCAGTGCCCAAATCGGGCGGCCCAATGTGGCCCAGACCGTATGCTGAGGACAAAACCCGTTGGGAGCCCAACGGGCTCAAGTGGGTTTGCCCGATTTGGGCTGCCCTGTGTGGCCCTGACTGGAAACCCAGCATCTGCCGAACCTAAAACCCATGTACTGAATACTGCCCGCTTTGAACCACCTTATCCCGGGTAAAACCAATTTGGCCCCGAGCGGGCTTGCTACATGGGTTAATATGAAAAATCATCCAAACTCGTAGGAGGATCAAAACCCAGTTGCAGTATTTATAGGCAAACGCTTTAACCATTACGCCATACTGAAAGGTGTCAGAAACCAAAGTAAATGATTGATTTTACAGCTTTGTGGGGTTCGGGTATGTACAGAATGTAGTCCCCGCAGGCATGGTATTTATAATCTATTTCATTAATAACTGCCAATATACCCCACATATAACTTGGATCTAATATGTGGGAATAGCTCCGAGAACGAATCTAGCAACCTTAATCTGGTACCATATGAAAGGAAGGTTGAATTCCTTTTGTCAATTGTGTCCCCTGCTAATATGCTGGGTAATGCAAGAATGCAAGTAAACAATGCTTACAAGTAGTATTGAGGATGGAAAATCTAATTGAAAGTGTGTCCACAATGATTAGAAGTAGATGTGAATACATTAGATAATTCTCAAATTCACTCTTTTTCTATCCATTTTCAAAAGAAATCCGAAATAGTCTTTGGACACCAATTCAGATCTCCCAATCATATTTATTGTATGTTATTACACGATTTCTGTGATTCTGAATGCTTTTCCTGGATATTCTCATTCTGATACCTGTTGATATTGCATGCCATGATGCATGCATCATGACTTTTGTAAGGTGTGCTGTTATCCATGGATAACAGGCACCCAGTGCTGTTATCCATGGATAACAGGCATGATTTACATGTCATATGTCACATGTTAAAACCTATGAGAATTCCATTGCCAGGGGCAGGGGTCGAACCCATACCCTACTGATCCCAAGACCATCTCCCTATGCGTTGCGCCACAGGGACTGACGAGAATCAGTTGGTTAGAACCAGGTCTATACAAGTCAATGATATGATACAAAGCCCAGGGAGGTCACTCACATATAACTATTATACATTCAATGTGTAAAAAAATATCCTACAGTCTGGGTTGTGACCCCCCCCCCCCTGCCCACCCTGCCTGCCTCTATGTCCGCTATGGTAGGCGCTCACACCAGTATCAGGCCACGCCACTCTGGGACGCCTGTCCCGATGGTATAATGGACAGTGCACTGCTCTCTGAATGTTAGGCACAGGTGTTAGCGTCCCTGCCTGGGCCACCTTTTTGGCTCTATAGAAGGCATGGAGCAGTCAGTAGCATGATGAGTCCCGGTACTGGCATAGAGGTGAATTCTTTTTTATTGAATTTATTGATATTCTATTGATTATTTATTGACTATTGATTATTTATTGACAATGTCTAACATGTGACTCGTCACATGTTAGACATTGATTACTTTATCACTATAAATGACCTAATCACTAACAAAAAGATTTTATATCAGAGGACAAATACAGGGGAATCAAGTTGGACCATAAATGGATAACCCAGACTTTGCTGTCTGTGTTTGATTCAATGTGTCACTGAGACATTAGGAAATATTTCAAATAAAAGTATCTATTTTCGTGAAAACTCAATATAAAAATGTCAATAAGCAAATTATGCTAATGTTATTTATGAATGATAACCAACCTATTAGCTTTCATTTGGCTGTATTTTGACATTCCTTTCTCAACCATTAAGGAACACAGAGCCAACTAACACATTGTGGTGAGGGGCTGGGAGAAGGCAGTGCTTGGTGCATATATACATGGTGATAGCATGCAAAAGCTGCCACTCCTCATTGCTATGAGTATGATACATTTCCTAACTCTAGACATATATACTGTAATAAAAAATCAATGATAGCAATAATAACCCAGATGAAAGTGATAAGCTCCATGGCCTAAAAGCATAAAATGAAGTAACACTAAAGATAGCTGAGGATGTGTTGCCCACAATTTGCAGTTTTTGATTTCAACTACAATATATTCATGTGCATCATCTGTGGGCAAAAATCCCATGCACAGAACCCTTGTGAAGAGCCTTTGTCTAATGTATTTGCAACTAATGAGCACATGGTTATTGCATCCTTAAACTCATAGTCCACTTGGCCTCTGTCGCGCGATTGAGCCATTCATTTCCTATATTAATTTCTGTGACAGAGGCTTAGTGGACCACCTAGCATCAATAGTGCACTAGGCCTGTATTGCAGAAATCTGTATAGGATATGCAGGGCTAAATCGCGCGATAGAGGGAAAGTGGACTATTGGTTTAACTCTGTATAAAAGACCATAGGATTTGCTGCATAAAAAGGATTTAGGTAGACCACAATGGTATAACAGATTCAGTTAGGACTGTTCATTTGGATATATTATGCTTACTATCTTGAGGAGTTTCTACTTATGGTTCTTGTACTTGACAACGTGTATACAATGTTTGCACGCAGTTAACCACCCAGTGGGGTAGCAGAGCCCTAACTATACCTCCCGATTTAGGTCTTAATTTATAGGGTAAGTTACAGTTAAATATTGATTGTTTCTATTCATATGCATCTACAGGACATCCATGGTCTACTTGTGAGCCAGCCAGCAGACCTGAGGGTTCCTGTGGGATTTAGTTCCTAAATTAGCCACCAGGAGTGGGGGCACTACTAGACCTTGATTACGGAGGTGAGTGGTGACTTTGCCAAAGTAACCACTCACCTCCGTAATCAAGGTAAGTGCATAGCAAATAAAGGCACCAGAGGGCAGCACTGTTCCCTTTACTTTCTCACCCTTACTATAGCATATGTATAACACCTACACAGACTAAATCTGGTAACCAGTCCATGCCAATGTATCTCATAGTGCAGCACACACTATTTTTCAGTGAGGCAGGTGCCTTTTCAGACTTACTTGGTGAGTGGAAGTAGAATGGTGAAGCAATGTGTAACCTCTTTGGAAAAGAGGGCACCTACTTCCAGCTCTATTTAGCATATGTGCAACACCCTCCAGTGCTTCAGTAGACTGCATAGCCAACTGCACCCGGCAACTGCAGCAGTTAAAAGTGTTGCGACTTTGTCTTTCTATATATTGACACATCTTATTTTGTTGTGGGAATGATTTATATGGCTCATTTGCAAATAAGACACTGATGGGAATATTTACGATGCCCATATTGGCATACCATGTTATCTCTCGGTGGGTCATTTCTGAGCCACGCACCACACATTGCACGCGGTGCGACATGTGCCAATTAAACCTTTACTGCCATCAATCATACTCTAACACTGTAACAAGTCATATACCTCGCATATAAGGCATACCTTAAACATAAGGTAGAACCTGACTCGGGTCCATCCCCGCATATAAGCCACGCCTTATATGTAAGGTATTACAATAGCTGGCCTCAATACATGATGCATGGACACTGTCAGATTTGTATCCAGGTAGGCATCAAAAGGATGAGATACTAGTCCTGGTTACCCCTGCTCCGATGCTCTGGTGAGTCTGCTCGCCAGCACTTCTTTGACGCAACATGACGATCAATGGGCATGATGAATTAATGTATTGGTGGCCCTCAAATGGTTAAACACTATAATGGCAATTACAGGTTGACTGCCTCACTTCAAGTTGGCCTTGACAGTACACGTGGCACTATGGGGTGTGACTGCAGACTTTTGTCCATCATTTACATTCTCCTCTGCACTGCACACTCAATATCCGCAAGTAAGTATGCAAATGATGCGCAACTTCTAGAACATCTCCCATGTAATTCTGGAAAGGGAAGCTTAAGGGAGGCATTCAGGGTATTAGAAATCAATGTGGTTGAGTGATATATTATATTTGCAGTGATATTCTTGTCCGAATTGCGATTGCTATTGTTTTATGTGTCTGTTTTTAAAGATATTACTAGATAGCATGGACCTAACTATTTTTCTTGTTACAGATCCAGTTGCAGAATTTGAGGAGGCAACAAAAACGGTGTTTGAAGGAGATAGCTTTGATGTAAGAATTAAGTTAAGTGAACTTAGTTTGGCAGACATCACTATAAAGTAAGTATACATTACCTCTCCTGTTCATGATATGGTGGTAACTCAGCTTAATGCATCATTCTCATTTACCATGATCTTTCGGGTTTGTGCACTGCAGTCTCAAAAGACTAACGTTAAAAAGGTAAAGCTTAGGTGTACAGAAAAGGGCATTTACTTATCTATCCCTAAAGGACTAACTATATAAATGCACTATATATACCTGGGATCATAATAAAGGACTGACTATATAAATGCACTATATACTGGGGAACATAATACTTTGGATGGGGTATTATGTCTAAAAATTGCTGATTGAATTTATTTAGCCCAAAACACATATACAAGAATTTGTCCTCATAAACAGCATCTTGACACCACCACCACCCCAAAAAAAGAAAAAATGAATTATTTAAAAGAATAAACAATTAGAATTGATTTATAACCCTGGGGGAGGAGATGTGTATGAATTGCCTATACTCTCCTTTCACAGATTTGACCTTACATCAGGCTCCCTCACTGAGGGCACCCAGTTTGACGTCACGCCCAGTTTGTCCTCTGGATTGTTGGCCGTGCAGCCCCAGGGCGGCCTCTACCATAAGTTGGAATTCTCCATAAAGGAGAATGCTCTGGGCAGTGCTACTGAGGGCTATGTGAACCTGATCATTAAGGGCGGTGGAGATGTGGATCCCCACCCAAATAAAAACACTATAGACATCAAAGTTCTACCTAAAGGTGCGTAGGCCTAATGCTACTTCAAAAACAACTCAGATCTAGGGTAGGCCTACCCTGACTCGTCTACATGCTGTTGTACTTTATGTCAACCACATTGTTAGTTAATGAGGTACAATCAGTTAGTGATTCTAAATCACATGTAAAAAAGTTTGTTGTAGGTGGTCGAAATAAGGTACCAACATGTCTGTCGTGTCAGAGGCGACCTATCCCCAAAAATACCGTTGTATGACGGTTGTCATGGCACATCGGTAGAGCAGGGTTCAGGCTGTCTGAGCCCACTACCTTTTAGACAAAAGTTAGGTAATGAATTAAGTGTAAATATGGTTTTGCTGCATTACACCTTATGATATACGAAAGCTCTGGCAGCATGTTCATTAGATGATACGTAGCGGCTTTCTCCTGAATATGGACAATTTGATTAGAAGCTTTCGTTTACCATAGCTGCTTTCAGAGCCTTACTACATTCCTAGATTGATTGATGCGGACACTATTTGATTGCTTTTATATTTGATTCAGCCATTTATCTTGAATACTTACACTGGCGTGCAGCTGCTTTGAAAGGGAAAATCAACAAACCTGCTAAGCTAACAAATCTTGCTTATCTAGACCAGTATCAAATTGTTCTCCCTGTTACAATTATAGACCGGCATACTAGCTCAATATAACCTACTTGTTTATGCAATGTATAGTGTAAATGCCAGAAGAATGGCCTGTTAATGTAATAATACGGGCTTACACCTGTTTTAATATGTTTTCACGTGCTTTTGGACTTTAATCCTTTAAGGACAGCTTAATCTTTTGGTTCTTTATCACCATGATGCAGTAATGCAGTGCTGACAAGAAAGTAGCCAGTGAGCAATACATTGCTGCAATGTGACACCATGATGATGATTTGGTATCAGATGTATTAGTTCAACATGATGCATGACTGCATTGCTCTCCAATCTTGCATTCATGCATCATGCTGGGTGATGCCATGCATTGAAACACATGCTGTCCTTAAATATTCAAGTGAACACAATAATGATTTATTTTGCTTTTGCTGTTGCTTTATCTGCTCTAACACTTCTTTATTCGCCCATTGAACAGTGAAGATCACCATCATAGAGCCCAAAGGTGAGTGTAGATATACAGACAGAGGGTCACGATAATCTGTCCAAACTGACAGTTTCTTCAGGAATTGGGCCATGGGCCATATTTCCCGAGGCGAAAAACAATGATGAAACTATCCCTTTGGACAGATATCTGTAGACATCTATTTCATGTGATTACCAGTGTTGATTAATATTTCATCACAAAAGAAACATTTTAAGACGGATAAAAACCTAAAGTGTGCTGGGACCTTTTTCTGTTTTTGCAACGATTATTCAAATTAATTGGGATTATTTGACGATCATCTGACGATTATTTTGAAATCTCACGACCTTTCTTTTAGAGCCATTTCTAAAAGCAAAATCATGAGAATTTCTGAGAGGTAGCTTGAAACACAATCTCATGATTTTCCTTTTAGAAATGGCTAGTCGTGGAGGTTTGGAGATAATCATCAGATAATCTTTAAATAATCTCAGTCAATCCGAAGACATTTCCTAGACATGTTTTACTATTGAATCAATTATTTCACGATTATTGATTGTTTTTCTCATGATCATAGAATAGTCCCATTTTAAAACAACATGGATAGAATGAATAAAATTCAAATTAAATTCATGTTGGGCTATTAATATCTGTCTTAAAACACCTAGTAACTTTTTTTTAAAGATAAACCAAATAGTTAAAAAATGAGTCTCTTACTTTTAGGTCAGAAGAAAAAGTAAGCCCCCTCCTTCAGCACTGTACAGAAAGACTTTAAAGTCGTAGAGTAGTTATCAAAGATTATCTGGAATGCTCAGTATTATCGTGAAAACCCTTTCAGAAATACAAAAGTCGTTTACTTTGGAGACTCTCCTTAATATTGTTTTTAATCTCCTTAAAATCGTTTTTGAGATTATATATAATCCCCAAACTGTCACGATTTTCAATATAGAAACACTTTTCCTATACGACTTAGTGAAAAAATAATCGTTCCTAAAACAGAAAAAGCCCCCAGGTGCCATAAGAATACCATTTACACAGGTTGACAGGACTTACGACAATCTGCTGGGTTGGTAATACTGTGAAAACGAGGGAGACCATGCATATTTCCCTCAGGTCTCCCTGAATTATTTTAGAGAGGTTCTTCTTCATTATCCTTTGGCAAGACCCTCTGGTGGACACAAAGCAAAATAATTCAATCTAATGAGGTGTCTGACAGAAGCTAGCCCAGTTAAGGACAAGAATTGCAGTAACTGTGGCATGGTCTGGATGAAGGGGTCAGCACTAAGCCCCCTTTGAATGGAATGCCCCAAATGCAAAGTGTTGTGGTTACGTGGGGTCCCTAGACTGCGTCAAAGAACAGAGGGGTTCATAAAAGACTTTTAAGCCCTTTACTGATGGTATCAAAACTTCGTTTCGATTTGGTATAATGAGCCAATGCAGTGCTGACACGTGACTGTCGAACAACTGCCTTTGATTATGGTATAGTCAGGACGCTATTCAGGCATGATGCCAGCAATTGAGAAGGGTCTAGATCAACCGGGAGATCAATGCCATCAGATTGTCATTATGTATGAATTCATTAGCACACCTTCAAGGGTTAATACATGGAAAGTCCTATTCCCAGATAAAAGCGGCATTAGATATCCATCCTGGCCATCGGCATACTCATAGAAGTAGAGATACCTAATGTTATTTGGCTAATTACAGCAAAACGTCCCAAGTATACTCACCCGCCTCCAACAATGGGTACATCCCGTAATGAGATGCTCGGCCAGGACCCTGATATACCTGAATGTTCGTAGTTCTACACAGGGCAGAGTTGGAGCAGCCCAAAGAGCATTGGGAATGAGCAACATGAATTCTGGTATATCTTGATATTAGATAGGCTACGATAACAACGTGTAGGGCAACAAAGCTTCAAAAACTGATCCATTCAGGATCCTATATGCCCTTCTATAACATCATAGACATGCTCCAAAACACCACATAATACTACGCAGGAGATTCCTACCGGCATATATCTTTACCTTCACAGAGCTTAGGCTGCTGGCTGGATTCCTGCCTCATTGTGGAAGGACATCCGGTAAACACAAAGCAGACATCAATCTATTGTGGTGCTTTGATGAAGTATAGATCAATGAATACCAGTATGGGAACAAAGCGTGAAGGACTTGTAGTGTGCTCTTGGATTGCAGTGACGTGCATTGACGATAAATGGGTCTGGAGGGTCTTGCCAAAAAGGAAACGAGAACCAAAAAATGAAAACGTGTGTTCACGTTTTCATATTGATAAATAAAATTTCCACAACTCGTTTTGGTAAAACGTGCACGTTTTTCCACAACTCAAAAAGAGTTTTTCCATGCTTTATGCTATAAACCCTTTGTCAATGAGATGAAAACGAGTTAGCCCATGCACGTTTCTATCAGTGTTGTATCAAAAATATTTAACAGGTTCTTCCTCGTTATGTTTTGGCATGACCCTCCAGTGTGGCACAACAGGGGCTTTATAATGGCTGCTAAGCCCTTGAGGGGCCACAGATGTCATTAAAGCTTCATTTCTGGTTGGTATAACCCCGGGGTTATGATGCTGTACAAATGTACTGTTGAGTAACTGCTTTTGAGCCTCATGAAACCCTTCTAGAGTGCTGATCCCATTATGATTGAAGTCCACACTGGTGGGTTCCTCACCTTACCTTCATTCATTAGCAGAACTTAAAGGATTAATACCTGAAAGGAGATGATATTTCCCGCATTATTTCCAAACAAAAGAAGCATTGGGTACCCACCCTGTCCATTAACGGACAAAGGGAAATATAAGATGCTGGTGAGTTGTTTAGCTATAATAACAGCAAAACCTCCAAGGTACACACCTACTTTAAATGATGAGTGCATCCGGTAATGAGACACTAACGTTTTTATGTCGGCCAGGTACTGAATAGTCGTCTTCTCATTGTATGGTGCATTTATGGAAGCATGTCTTTGTCAACCCCCACAAACACACCTTTCATGGTGAAAGCATAGATATCAATTCCTTGATAATATCAAATTAACAGTTCTTTTAGGTTATGGTCATTCCTCCTCAAACTCTTCCCGCTGTTCCAACGTGTAGAATTATGACCATTTAGTACGAAGGTGAATGGCCTCCATCATTTTAGCTGCAGTCACATGGCCCCCTGTCTTATAGCCTCATTCATAATGGCCCCTAAACCACATGCCCCCCCCCCGTCAGGTGGTCGAAATATGGGAATATGGACCTTAATGTACTGTAAAAATCAAACCTGTCTGATACCGAATTGCAGAGAGTCATCAGTGTGAAAGTCTGTAATATTTACATTAGGTCAACATGATTTAGTAAGCAAAAACATCTTTTGACAAAAAAAAAATGTGCCTGAGATCGCACACAGACCCTTTCCCATATATATTCATATTCCATTTTTAATTCACATTCCCGAAACCAGCGGTACCTTACAGAGTAAGAAAGTAAGCAGGTAAGGGCGATCAAAGCACTAGCTATAATCCTCAGAGGGTTATAATAGACGTACGTTCTCTGAGTCTGCTTTGTCACTATGATAATAATCTTGTAGTACTTGGGCGGACACCACATTCCTTCTGCTGACCCTGTGACTCCTCGGAAACACCTAACCACCACACATGGGGGATAACCCTGAGATAAAACTAATAACCAGACAGACACTATTCTTAAAACACAAACCATTTTGTGTGTATACTACATTAAGATGAAGAGTGTTCCTCGTGTGGGTATATGGATAATATCTTCTTTATATTTTCGTTATCTGCTAAACCACTTGAGTCAAAACAATAACCTTTGGAGGAAAAAAAGAAGCCGGCTCAGCCAGCACAAAGGATGCACCATGTGCCTACCATCTTGTCTGCACTGCTGCAAAGATATTACATAGAATCAATGTCCCTCCTTTTACCTTTGGCTGCAAATAAACCGGCGTACTCTTACTAAAGTCCTGAAAATAATACTTGGAAAAGACCAGTTCGCTCTTCAATAATCCCACTTTCTTCTATAGGTAGAGTACTATTAAACCTTGTTCGATTTTGCCATGTATATGCAGAGTAAAGCATATAATTATTTTCCCAGGAAAGCCTATAAATATACGCTCAAATAATACATGCCCATCCTGCCACCCCCAACTGCCCACATTCAACCATGTGCACAGATCCGCTATTCTTCGTGCACCATAGATCCGGCATTGACAGTTTGTGGAAATGGTCTGTCAAAAGTGACAAGTTACTATCAAAATATAGAGGTTGTATCAAGAACATGACTCTCCATCCTAGAAATTGTCTATTCTTAGTGTACATCCTCTAGTAGAGAATCCCTGCATCATGATACATGGAATCGGCCACAGTGGCATGTCAATTATGAATATGACTCTCATATTGCTAAATAGACCATATTTGACAAATTTCACATATATTACATAATAACTCTGCTTACCTAATTCCTCAATGTTTGATTTGTCCACATGGTGTAACCGATGTATACGATATCTATCAACAATTGATGAGTGCAACATTACTGTCTGTTGTTGACTAATTAGAGTGTGTCTGAACTGATTTCCACAATACCCAATCCGGTGTATTGCCCCTGGGTATATAGTATGGCCACTCTGGAGGGTATCTCAAAAAGATTTGGAATTGATCCTGTCGCAGGTGATAATTCCAAAATTGAACTCACTGACCTTCTGGAGTGGATTCCCTCTTGTATTGTAAAGAGGGAGTCAGTTATAGGAGTGGTATAGGAGGGGTCCAGTCTCTTATTTTGCAACTCGACCTATTTCCGTGCAGTTCACTTGTAGCAGAAGTCAAGCAGGGAAGTCTGTTCTTAGGGTGAGAAATGTAGGAGAACTGCAGGATCAAATAGTTACGGTGAGAACTGGTTTCCCAATCTTTTTGAGATACCCTCCAGATGAATGAAAGAGTTTACACTGTACATAGCAATGATAGATTCGACAAAGGTCAGCGATGAATCCACAATAGCTTTCTCCTATTGCAAATTTGGTTTTCTGAAGTATTATCAACTTTTGATCGTATGTTTTTATTTTTCTTTGCCAGGTCAACAAGGAGAGAAAGGAGCTCAGGGGTCTGCAGGTGGTAAGGGTGCAGCGGGGACGAATGGAGTAAAGGGGGCACAGGGGGAGAAAGGGGGACAGGGGGAGCAGGCAGCCAAGGGGGCAACAGGGGAAAAGGGTGCTTCGGGTACAAACGGCAGCAAAGGGGATAAGGGCGATAAAGGGCCAAAGGGGGACGCTGGAGAAAAGGGTTATGGAGGACCTAAGGGTTTCCCGGGAGAGAAGGGCACAGCAGGGACGAGTGCAAGTGGTAAGGGAACAGCCGGTGCAAAAGGTGACACTGGTGAAGCTGGGGAGCCTGGGGTGGTCGGAGATAGCCCTAAAGGGGACCCAGGAGATAAGGGTGCTAAGGGGGATGAAGGGCCTAAGGGTTCTAAGGGTCCTAAGGGGTCACAGATAGACGGAGAACAGGGAGAAAAGGGTGATACAGGACCTACTGGTGCTAAGGGAGATGGAGGGCCTGTAGGGGAGAAGGGCATGGCAGGGGCTCCAGGTGAAAATGGAGTGGATGGTGCAGATGGAGCTTCTCCCGGGAAAGGTGACCCGGGTGATAAGGGAGAAAAGGGTGTAAAAGGAGATAAGGGGACTATGGGGCCAAAGGGTACTACAGGAGATAAGGGCGACATGGGCATGGATGGCGAGCCAGCGGCTGATGGCAGCAAGGGTGAGATAGGAGATAAAGGAGCAGAGGGACCCATGGGATCAGCAGGAGATCAGGGTAACTCTGGTATGGATGGTACTATAGGGGATAAGGGGGATACCGGTGACCAAGGGGAAGAGGGGGATGAAGGGGCAACTGGTGCAGTGGGGGATACAGGGGCAAAGGGAATGATAGGAGAGAAGGGGGAGAAGGGGGATGATGGGGATAGAGGGCCTGTGGGGGCCGAGGGCCCTAAAGGGCCTAAGGGCATTAAGGGCATGGTAGGGGACAGAGGCATTAAGGGACTGAAAGGCGGGGTTGGAGCGCCTGGGAATGTCGTCATGGCACAGACGGCCATGTACCGTGGAGTCGACATCTATGGTAAGGACTAACATTCTTCTTTATAATATGTACATTATATTTTTTAGCACCCTGACCCCCCTTTTTGGGGGCCCAAGTTCGCCGATATAGTGAAAATTCAGCCTTTCAAATTCCTAGTAAAACCTCATCATGGATTCATCAAAGTGATCAGAAACATTCAAATGGAACCCAAAGAGATCCTTAGCAGCCATCTTGTTGTGATTATAATGGTGTATGCCATCCTGGGGACGGGGGTCAGACTTACTAAAATACCTATAAATGAGCTGTTTGGTAGGGATTTGGTCATATACAGTTCATGGTATGATGCCATAAGATGCCATAATACATTTGGATGGGATTGAATTATATGCCCTCTGTTCATTTTTAACATCTGCAGGAACCCCCCCCCCCCATCGACCCCTCCCCACCATGTCTCATGCAGTGTTAGAATACATATTTCCCAGTATCTGAGTATCTACATCTATAGGCCTTTGAACCTCCTTGGCCTCTCCTGAGACCATGGTCTCCTAATAGAAAGTCAGGGTGGGGTGACCCCCTTCAACTTGTACAGTATCATTCCATCCAACTCACAAAGGAGGCTCCATTCCATTCAAATCACAGAGAATGACTGTAGGCATCTCAACAATGAACTAAAACCACATAAAAAAAATCACAGAGTTCTAAATCTCCAAGAAAAACCTCATCACAGATTCATGAAATTAGTCAGAAACTGGGACCTAAAGAGATCCTTAGAAGCCATCTTGTGATTATAAGGGTATAAGTCATCCTAGGGAGGAGGGTTGGACTTGCTGAAATACTGATAAAGCAGCTATTTGGCAGGCATCTTTTTATACTATCCATTCCATGGACTGTCATAAAACATCAGGATGAGATCAGATGAAGCTCTGTTTACATTTCTCATTGTTCTTTTCACCTTACCCCTTAACACCCCTCACCCCCACCCAGTGGCCTCCCCACCCCCTTATAGATACCCCGTCCCACCAGCCCCCATTCATGAATGGTAAATAAAGAGTAATATTATTACATACAGTGAACAGAATGTATCACAAACAATCTGTTATCACAAATTAGAATCCACTCCCCACACAAATTTATAGATATAAATTTTAGAAAGAGTACCCTCTAAGCATGGTGAATGACAGGTGTCCCTTTGGTATATTCCACCCTCCATTTAAGAGGCCTATTTATAGGGTAAGGTTCCTTACATGAATCTTTCATCAATATGTGGTGCATACTAATGCTCTTTATCCCCAAATCTACTAGAATTTAGTTCAGTGGCGAATAGAGCAGCAACATAAGGGTGGGGGGGGGGTGCCAACAGCTGGCAATTGTCTCTAAGTTATATCTGTCTCAGCATATTCTCTCTACCATTGCTACATATTCCTAGGAAGTGCAGTGAATTGAAAGTGAAATAGGATACATGATCATCTTTCTATAAATGATCATTAGACAGTCTGCCTTAGCTTGTTTGGAATATCTAAGCAGTCATTCAAGGTAAAAAATAGTTTGACAAAGCCAGAAACCTAATATAGCTGTCTAACAAAGCATTTTCAATGGGAATCAATGTGCACAAGCATTATCTTGTGAATCTTAAAACGAAAGATTAACTATTTCTAATAGTATCACATGATTCTTTAGATCATTGTGATCAGGTTCTGTGAAAGTGTGCCCACAGGCCCAAGAGCTGAACGAAAATGTGCCCTGTAGAGGAAAATTGTGCTCCATATAATCAGAGAGAAAATGTGGTCAGGTTTCCACTAAGTTCTTATATTTCCAGTTTTCAGTCTTTTAAAATGAATGGTGAATACATGGTGAATCATTTTCATACTTGAAAGTGGAACTTGACCATTTTCTTTGTCTGTCCACTGGGCAAAATTTAACACATCTAAACAGGTCTTATTAGTATACCCCAGTTCCTTGAAACTATGGTGGGTCTTAGTGTGGAAAGTGTGCTCTAGTAGAAGGGTATCTGTCCAAGGGGCTTGTAGACCTTGGATTGAATACTAATTTAGAATTTGTTATAATGTATTACTGAATATTTAGGGTGAGTGGAATTTGTATACCTGATTGCCCAGCCCTTTGGCCTGCATCATTAGCATATATGGAGTGACATCAGCAAACCTATAAAGATCTATATTAGATACTACCTATGGGAGGGAGGAGGGCAACCTTAACCTTGATTTTGATAGGGATGGGAGTGGAGGCCAGCTTTACCCATAACTTTGAGAGTTTCTTATGGATCAACCAATCAGATTTGGATTGATTGGCATAAGTTCCCGGGCATAAGTTGTAGGGATATAAGTATTTTTCCCCTTTAAGGCCATGATCCTTCAACCCCCTTCATTTCTTCCATGTCTGGGACTATTTGAATGGTTTAAGCACTCTGTGGTTCTTTATATATGTGGACTTCGTTCATTCTTTGGATGCCTACAGTGATTTGGATGGGATTTAGCCTCCTCTGTGATTTTGATGGAATATCATGCTATACAAGTAGTGGAGGTGGGGTGGTCTCCCCTCCCCTACATTCTATTGGGAGACCATGGTCACAGGAGAGGCCAATGAGATTCAAAGGCCTATATACAGATACTGGGAAATGTGAACAGAGACTGATATATTATATGTATACATTGTATATTCTAACACTGCATTAGACATGGTGGGGAGGGGTAGATGTGGGGGGGTCCCCTGGGAATGTTAAAAATGAACAAAGAGCATATAATGAGGATCTAGAATGCATAATTCAATCCCATCCTAATGTATTATGACATTACAGGCACATGGACTGTATATGAGCCAATCCCTGCCAAATAGACCATTATAATCACAACAAAATGGCTTCGAAGGATCTCCTTAGGTTCCATGTGAATGTTTCTGAACACTTTGATGAATCCATGATGAGGTTTTACTAGGAATTTGAAAGGCTGAATTTTGGCTGTATTTTCACTATAATAATGGGCAGACTTTAGCCCCCCCCCCATAAAGGGGGGTCAGGGGGCTAAAAATATATTTTTGTGATTTCCCATGATTTGGACCTAAATGCATAGTTTGAACTGGTATTGAGTGCTTTTGGGGGTAAATCTGTACATATAACAATTTTTTTATTTCAATTACTTAAAAAAATGATTTTAACTTTTTTCAAGAAACGTCAATTTCCGACATTTTTGCACATGCTGTGACAACCAAAAGGTGGATCTTTCAAATCAGCACAATTTTTTGGGTTAGTTGAGACCCCCAATCCTTTTGGTACCCTTCGGACAGAAAATGGCCTCCAGCTCCTGGACTAAATGGATTTATGCATCCGGTCACACAGTAATTGAATGATAATTTTCTAGGTTAGCTTACACTGATAGGTTTAGTAGATCAAGCGCTGCAGTAGATATTAATTTTCAGAAGAGGAGATGAGGCCAAAGGAAGGTTTAGAATCACCGTTCGACCACAGCAAAATAGGGCCAGCCCCAGACTTTATTCAGAATTATTTATGATACTCATTCTTCTTCAAATTTCTCATATATTTAGGCATTTTCGGCTAGGTAAGTCAATCATGGGCGAAATTCATAATGTCTCGTTAAAATAATGTGTGGAACGCTTGTGTTGTCCAGGTTATGATAAGGTCTCATGTTACAAAAAAAAAAGAAATCCGACCTCAACCTTTTGGACCTTGTTATCTTGCACACAAAGAGAGATCTTGATAAAAAAAAAAGTTTAATGTTCAGTGTGTATGCACCTGTACGCACCAGGGTTAGCTAAGCATTTTTAGTTCAACATTGAAATGTGTTTTACCGGCCTTGGCGTCACCCTGCTCATTGTGCTAATGGCTTTTATTTTGCAGTCAATTGACATCAAGTTCGATTATTTTGGACTGTGTTGGAGATCATAGCATTTCATAAAGACAATAGACAACTGATTCCGCACTTCTTGACCTTTTCTTGACGTCATGTTATCTGATGAAATCTGTTTCAATACACCTACCAATTTCTGGAAACCAGAACGGCTAACTCACGTTTCCAGCAGAATACATGCTTCAATTTTGTTTTACCGGTTTTCTAGAGAATATAATTATTACCCTTTTACACAGACAACTGGCTCTTGGAGGTTGTGTGGGGTCTATTTTATAACAGACAACGATTTGCTCACCATTTTGGTTCTTCAATGATCACGTATTGTAAAATCAGTCAACAGACATTATGTTTCTAATTAGATGACATTAAGTTGGTAAAGTGCATAGAAAAGAGTCTTGGGCTGTTCAGAAGTATAGTTGAAAAAGAACAATTGTTCAAATCTGTACCCTGGCGATGTATAATGCTTTATATAATATATAAGGAGACAGATCCTACCATTTGGCCAAATTCTGTTATTGTAGTAGTGGTGTTTTGAGACCATCATGGGCCAGAAACTAGTCTGCAATGCATTCACAGTGTTGGTCTCTCAATTAGATTACCAGGGTGTGACATTCCCCAAAGTCCCCGGTCTCGCCCGCATCAACACAACCCACCAAATCCACATGGCTACTTTGCATATGCATTATTCCTAGGTATTAAACATCTCACCATAACACTCTTAGACTGAGCTATATGGTAGGGTACACTAATGATTGCGTCTATGTAAGCCACTGCAGACAAGCAATCCAATCAATTCAATGGCCTATGGGTAAGTGTTGGGTAAGGTGACAATATCTCATTCTGTATTTCATATACACATGTAAATAGGCTCATAAGGCACATTCTCTAGGTTTAACCATATCACTTCCTTATTTTCAGAATAAAGTTAGAAAATGTATTAGCTCTGTATAGCTCTTACAGTGTATAATTTGGGATATGATAAACTTCTGATGGAATTTGTTCTCATGGTGTACCTACCTGACCATGTGTAGACAATGCCTGCCCGCAGCTTACCACCCTCTGGCATAGTAGGGGTTTTCTAACTACATGCACATCATAACATTGAAGGCTAAGAGGGTAGAGGTGACCACTTGAGGCAATTATAGGGCAATTAATCACTCAGTCATAGAGACTTGAGAACTGTGTATACCACAGGCTGAAACAACATAGAATACTAGGCTGTTGATTGAATATGTTTGGTGTAATGTTGAAGGCAAGATACTCTGGTCTGGGTTAATTTGTATCACAGTAGGTGACCCTACTGTCTATGCATGAACCTATGGACAGTGGCGCCACCTAGTACTGCATATCCACCATCATCTTGCCTTCATATATAATATAATTAACCATGTACTAGCAGTCTAAAAGTCTTGTTGTTTCAGGCTGTGGTGTATACAGTGTGTTTGGATCCCTAGGAATAATGCATATATGCAAACTAACCATGTAGATTGGGTGTGTTGTGTTGATGCAGGGGAGACCGGGGACTTTGGGGAATGTCACACCCTTGTAAGCAAATAGAGTGAACAAAACTGAGTATGCATTGCAGACTATATAGTTTCTGGCCCGTGGAGACATATAGAGCTATTTGAGGATCGTAGCGTGTTTTGAAAGAGACAACACGTCCTACAGTTCACTTCTAAATGGGCACAGAACATCGCATCAATGTTGACAACTTGTTGATTGTGTTGATAACTTGTTTATTAACCGGTCTTCAACACTTTTTCAATTCGAACTGTTTCAAAGTGTGCAGTCACGTTAATTCCGGTCAATACAAGTACAGAGGCAAAGGGCAGTAGAAAGCTTTACCTTCACTTTCGTAATACGCAATAGGAAAGAAAAAGTATCTGAAGCAAAAGAAAAACAATGTAAACAAAAGGGCTAAAGGTGCACTGCCTAACCCCAAAATAACTTTCCTTATGCCTCATGTGCTAGAGGGTAAAATAAGAAAACCTGTTTAGCATACACCATAGGTGAGTACAGACCCAGAGAAAAAAACATTAATGCTTTTTTATTTGATTTCAACTTTTCTATTCTTTCTATATATTTTTTTTCAAATGTAGTTGTCGTGTTTTTTTTTATATTAATTAAGATAAAGACAAGATAAAGAGAACAGATGACCAGGTCTATGTGAAACAGGAGTGAAGCATCATTTCTGTATGTCTGCCTATATTTTGGTAGCCTGCACCAGGATCCAACTCGGGCATATCAAATGTCTTTTTCTACCAGAATCAATAGGGCCTGGGTAAGGACTTTTTTGCCCTGTGCCCTGGAAGGAGCCTCCGTTATAATTGGATGTCATCCTCCAAACTTTACCCCTTGAGGTCTGCATTAGACTTCAAGGCCTGACTGAGTTTACTTATGATTCATCAACGTAACGTGTTGATTTTCACCGGAATCAACCGTGTAGGGTCAGCACACCGCAATCAACCCTATAGGGTCAGCACACCGCAATCAACCCTGTAGGGTCAGCACACCGCAATCAACCCTGTATGATCAGCACACCGCAATCAACCCTGTAGGGCCAGCACACCGCAATCAACCCTGTATGATCAGCACATCGGAATCAACCTTGTAGGGTCAGCACATCGCAATCAACCCTGTAGGGTCAGCATACCGGAATCAACCCTGTAGGGTCAGCATACCGGAATCAACCCTGTAGGGTCATCATACCGGAATCAACCCTGTAGGGTCAGCACTAACCCTTTAATGGCTAGTAATGCATACATGCATTCTGCATTGTATTGACCTTACCTTGTTGATTTACTCCCAGACGGTTGGCATGATTTACCAATCAAGTATTGGCGACCAGTCTGACGGCGATGCACTCTTGTATTTGCGACCCTTGAAGTGTTAAGGCACCACGAAGACCTTAAGGGGTTAACACCAGGACATGTCCATAACTAGGAGTACGCAATGGACCAGACAGCTCCAGTTCCAGGGCAGTCTGTCAAATTGAGTCCATTCACAAGACATTATGATCCAGCATAGATCACAGGTGGAGCCCGAATAGGAAGCTGGCACAGAGAACGTCACTATGTAAAATTCAGGGAACTTCTAATGGTCTTAATACGTTTGAATTTACCAGTGGAATGTCCGTTGTCACTTAAACTGGAGCTATTAAAAAGACTAAGAACCTCTCTTTGTGGCTACTTGTGAGTTCGTGGACTCATGGTTTTACCACCACTGACTGCAAAAAAAGAAGCATATGACCGTCCTCCTATCTCCTGTTGCCTTTGATTTAGATAAGCCATTATGAAAGCAGAAAGAAATAGGTTACACTTAACAATAAAATCAGCCCTGAAATCAAATTGGCTTTTCTTTCGGCAAAACGTTGAACTATTAATGGGAAATAGGATTCCATAAAATAAGCCCGCATGGATTCATGAAATCCTCAAATTCGAAATATACAATGCGTTCTATGCTTGAAGTTGCTATCCCCTTTGTCTCTCTAGTCAAAGGGAATAATCTAACGAACTATGTTGTACAATAATACCCTGAGTATAAATCCCTTCTTAGAATGTGAGGATTATCCAGTGCTTAGACTAAGTATCATAGGGTCGAGAGAGTTTGGGATTCCCCTCTATAGATATTAGATGGGGTTTAATTTGTCATCGCCTCTATCTAGATATTAGGGAATATTTTAATCATTTTAGCGGAGTACTTTCTGTAATAACTGGTCTAACAGTCCACCAGGCTCATTTGGTGGACCCTAGACCGACGACTGACAGAATGTGAGCTCTCTCTACCATCCTTTAGTTAGCGGCAAATCATCGGACATCCAGTTTTCGTGAAGGATGCTGCTCATAAAGGGTTAAAAAGACAAGATGTTAATTAGAAAATAGAGCAGGGGGTGAAAGGGTCAAGCTGGCCTACTAAGTAAACACATCAGAATCCTACCTGTGTCATGTACTTGTGTTCAGAGTTTGAAAAGGTGAAACAAGTCATGGTCTGTAAATAATATGATCACTCACCACATGTTTTCCTTCGAAAATTTCTGAAGACATTACTATTTCAGTTTCCTTTTCTAACGATTGTGTT
The DNA here is from genome assembly GCA_949317995.1 of Acholoe squamosa. Taxonomy (NCBI): domain Eukaryota; kingdom Metazoa; phylum Annelida; class Polychaeta; order Phyllodocida; family Polynoidae; genus Acholoe; species Acholoe squamosa. Next base: position 17,960,958 of record OX439039.1, on the reverse strand, counting down.
GTTTGTGTTTCGTACACACTTGTCCGTTTTATTAGAGGAAACAACCATGTTATTTTTTAGTTCAGTCCGTGAAGTAAGTTGCTCATTTGTACAATATAAACTGTACACATAAAGCTTTTCAAACATAACTTGACTGGGATATAGTTTTTATATCTAACAAATTGGTTCTTTTTTCCAGGTTTCTGCAGAGACCAGTGGGTGCTTACAGAGGGAGTGAAGGAGGAGCATTACTACCGTCACACATCGCTGACATGTGAGGAGTATATAGGGTGTAGGGAAGGTACGGGAAGGATCCACTCCTGTCCTGAAGGTTTCCAACTAGACACATTCACACAAAGCTGTATCCTCTTCTGTGACGGACAGAGTAAGTATGCTACAGGTAGCTGTAACATTAGTCAAAGATACAGGTTATAAAAGCACTATTTAAGAAACCACACCCTAGTTTGGGAAATAATCTATAAATCGCTCCTCCAAGTTGTTTAGTAAGGTAGCTCACAAAAGCACCATCCCTTTACTCGCTGATAAACTGCCTCCGAGATAAGCTACAGATTGCCTACTCTGAAATGATCTGCTAGTCGCGGCTTATATGCTAGGCTTAAGTTTGGATGTGTAAAAAGTAATTTAAAAATGAAATGTAGGCTTAAAACAAACAAAAGGTCAAAAATGATTTTAATTTGATATTCAAATGTGAAGTGTAAAATAAAATAAAACTCATTTTGAATTTGAATTTCAAAATTGAAGCGAGAAATCGAAAATAAAAAAAAAAAAAACTTTCGTTTGAATTTCAAATTGAAATTCTAAAATCAAGAGCTAATTCTAAATTTGAATATCAAAATTGAAAACTGTATCCTCTAGCATTGGGTATGATGAAGAAACCTTATGGAGAGAGCAGGTTAGCAAAGAGGAGATATGGGGATGGAACTACTGTTATGTAATAGTGAGCAATGGGGGAAGAAGGAGTAGAGGAATGGGGGAGAAATGGAGTGAGGGAGTAGGAGAATGAGAGAGAAGAAAAGTGAAGGAATAGGGGAATGAAGGAGAAGGGGAGTTAGGGGGAAGGGGAATGAGGGAGAAGGGAGTGGGCGAAACTTTATCCTACCATTTTTGGTGTCCACAGACATGTCTCATACATTCCTGGTAAACTCGAGAAATAAACAGGTCATAACCTGGGTCCTCCATTACAGGATGTTTACCCTACATCTAGATGTATGACAAACTTGGTCCTTTAAGGATGACATCTTGTGTTAATGCCATGATGCTGAAGGCATCAGTACTGCTTCACGTATGCACCGGGACATGCAAAGGTGCATCAAGAATGGGCATGATGCACCAGTTTAATGCTTGTGAGTTGCTGGCTAATGCTGCATTGTTGTTTCATGAAGAGAATGAACATGAAGCATCAGTCAGTTACTAAAGAGTTAAAGAAGTGTGACAGAAGCCTCAAATATCTCCCACCAACCAAAGGCAGTGATAGATGACATGGTGTATTCACCACATTAAAAAGGCGCCTGTTTTCTCTCCTCAAGGAGCATTCTGCTAAGTGAATGTGAATGAAGTCTCTATAGCGTTTCTGTCCGTGCACTGTAAAAAGAATATCATCGAAATTACGGCGGAATCATTGACCTAAAGTTGCCAGCTAGAGATCCGTTTTTATTAAAACACAGATTCCTTGTACCACCATACTACCACCTAAGGCTTCTTGTAAAAACTACACTGGTTCACTGGAATACAATTACAGTGGTTCATCCTTCAGTGTTACAAGGATCCCTGGTAGATTTAACAGTCATATTTTACAGTGTGACAGACAAAATTCACAGAAGCTAAGGATGATCTCGTCATATTTCACTCACCTAAGTAGGCCTGTTGTACATCCGGATATATCAATCTTATACCTAACCAACACAAGCGGTAAATCAAAAGGCTGTCCAACCCAAACATCTTCTTACAGAGATGCCACATTTACTTCTTCTTTACAATCCCTGGCAGTGTGTGCCTGCGAGTTGTGTCATGATAAATGCCCGCTGACTGTGCTGTAGAAATCGTTGCGCAAATTGCAGTAGGCCCTATTATACAGTTGTGGGTCAAGGATTTTACAAGGGGAAGGTTGTCACTGTTGTAAAAAGATTCTATCGGTGATTTTAGAGAATGAAATATTTTACAGAATAGGAATGAAAAAAAAAAATCTGCTCTATCATCGATTTGTACATAGAACCCCCTGTGGTGCCTTGATACATCTTGCTGATATTTTCCCCTCCCTCTCATTCTGGGTCCTAATGCACTATTCCACTGATGCATGGTTACACAATACAGGCGCTTGATGCGTGGTTTCTTATGCATCACACCCAAAGAAAGGCACAGCGCATTATCACATGTTTCTTTCTCTAATGAATTGATATTTTACTCTTTGAAAGAGAGATTTCTGATAAAAGTGTTGATCTATTTCAGAGGTGTCCCGTATTCTGTACATTGTGACAGTGGCCGTGTTCGTGCTGCTGCTGGTCCTGGGTGTCTCCCTTTATCGGCAGCGTCTGAGAGCTAAGCGCTGTGCCAGGTTTGTGTACGACGGGCCGGGTAGTGAGAGCAGCTTCAGCAGGGACAAGCACAAACTAGTCTATGGCTACTGAGCTGCTCATTGCACTGGTCTGTGAGTAGTATTCTCATATTGAGCTGCTCACGGTACTGCTCAATGAGTAGGATACGCTCACCTCCTGCTCATAGCTATTGGTTGTAGTTATAAGTAATGTAATAAATGTCCTAGTACCAGCTATAGAGATTGAAGAAAAATCCATGTTCTGTTATTTTATTAGATAATTGTGGTTAACAGGGTATTTTATAACCTCATGACCGCATTCCTTCAGATCGTATGATTCGAACCTTATAACACAAAGCATGCTCGAGCTTTGATTGGAGATCTTGGGCCCTTGTAAAATTGTCACCAGAAAAAGATATCATTTGGCAATCAGCTCATAGACAAAGTATTAAATAGTTATATCCATTCCGAAATGAGCCTAAAGGTCTCCACATTGTGGCATTTTCCTGGACATCTTGTAATCAAATGATTGCAATGTAAATAACTGTATAAATGGTCTGTCCCTTGGGACTGCTAGATTCACCGTATACATCTTTTCTTCGCTAAAATCATGAATTTCTACTCAGAGAGGAACTTAGTTAATGTCAGAATTGTACAGCTCATATGGCTTAGTCCAAGTCTGGAAATGGTCGTTCTAAGCAGTCATACTAAACGGAAAGAATATTTTAAAGAAATATTACAATTAATGAAAACATAATATAGATAAACTTAAGAATAATGTTATCATGATGATCATTATTCTCAACCTGATGACAAAATCAGATATTTTCAACCTCAGATGTGCATTTCAGCTAACATCTACATATCAAGGCCTGGAGGCTGTTGTGAAAAGATTGAGTTGTTGCTTTCCACAGTAGGTACCTTACTTCCCACGTCCCTCCTCTACTTAACCACTCAGTATCACTTCCAACACTGTAGTCCAGAAGTAGTCACTTTCCCACAAATCAAACTGTGTTGCGAAAAGTGGTCACACCTCAGTGCTTCCCTGACTGCCCACACCTACATACTTATGCAACAGAGTGTAGAAAGCAACTTCCCGTTGACGGGTTGTTAGTAACCACTTCTAGACCACTTCTGGACCACTCTGTTGGGAAGTGCCATTTGGCGATGCAATAGAGAAGAGACTACCAAAGATGAGTGCCTTCCATTTTTGGAAGTACACCTCCAACAGAAGTGACTTCCAAGGGTTTAGCAACAGCCACCTGGAGGTCTAATGATGAGTCAATTTACAATAGTCTTCATTCTCATTTCTAAATGCACCGTTTGGCTGAAGAGGAAATTGTCATATATTATTATTCGATCCCTGGTAGGTCTGCTATATATACTTTTATGAGTTTTCCCTAATCAAGTGCCTAGATGATCGGATATTGCACTCAGTAGAATAACCTGACCTGAAAATAATATAAAGTCCATTTACATAGAATATCCGGAGATGGGTGCCAATGTCCAGAAATAGGGACTAAATTGAGTATAGGTAATGAAGGCTCAGCCTAAAATAATTAGGGGATGATTATACCAAACTTGGTGCACGTGTCTTAAGGAGACCAAACCTGGTGCACATGTATTAGGAAGATTTAGAAAACCTTATAATAATTCCCCTCTAGTTCAACCATTTGCATTGGCAGCACTGATAATATAGTTGGAGACGCAGTCAGAATCGTAAGAGTCAACTTCAATTAGAAATTATATAGGGATGAAACCAAGCAATAAATAGCTGATTAATTCCTTTGGCCTTTGTGAACTCCTCACAAATAGGGAAAGGTGAGTACCTGTCTTGTTACCGTTGTGTCTTATTTTTCACATTGTCGGAAATAGGCAATAGAATACGAGGTATTTCTAAACATTTTACTGATTTAACCATACTAGTGTCAGTGGCGGATTCAGGATTTGAAAAAGAAGGGAGCGCGGCCCCAAAGGAGGGGGCGCACCCCCTATTTTTGGACAAATTCTGGGGTCCAAAATATGTAGTTAAACTCTTAAGTACTGGGAAAAAGAGGGGTGCGCACACCCCCGTGCCCCCCTCTAAATCCGCCACTGTGTATAGACCATAGACCTGTCGCTTTAGCAGAAAAGGGACCATGGAGAAGGAAACATTGAAATACATGTAGATAACCAAAAGGTTCATCTCCATTTCTAACAAAAATGAATCTGATATTGTTTCTTTTACCCAAATCCTCTTTCCTCAAAGGATTCTACATCTCAAAATATAGATCTGAATGCAATCACGTTACACAGCATTAGTAAATTGGTCCTAAACCAATCCTCACATTAAAAAAAGAATTACCGTAATCTCTCGCGTATAAGGCGCATCTCGCGTATAAGGCGCAGCTCGCATATAAGGCGCAGCTCGCGTATAAGGCACACCCCCAACTAAGAGAAGACTGTTTAACGTATAAGGCGCACCTATAAGGGCAGATTTTTGTTAATTTAGTACTGATCTATAGTGAAAATACCCCCCTATAAGGCGCACCCCAAACTCAAGGCATTGTCCCTCCCATGTATAAGACTCAGCAGCATTTTGTTTGGCATATAAGACGCACCTTATACGCGGGAGATTACGGTAATTCAAAAAGGGGGGCAGGGTTACGCAGGGCATTACCTCTTTGCACTTCAGTACCCTCCATAAATCTGGCCCCACTTGACATGAACCTTCAAGAACTTTCTCATTAATTCAGCCTTAGGTTGCATGCAGTTAGGTTAAAAGTACGCCGACTCTGTGTTCCGTTTGTGTCATTGAAAAGCCATGTGTTAATCAGAAAGGATTATACTGTGTCAGCTTGACGTGCTGTGTGGGTGGAAATGTACAGTGTATAGTCTGAGAGTGTGGCAATGTCAAGTCTGTTTGACTCTCATCAGTTGGAGACAAATCTGACAGAAGATCAGAAAGAGTTTTCTGACTTTGACTTACACATAAGCATTCTCATCTATGTGGTTTATGTTTTTTGAGTGTGAAATGTGTTTCCCATGAACAGTCTGTGGGTATTATTGATTGCTTATTTCATTGATATTAGATTCTCATGTAACAGGGCCAGTGGCGGATTTAGAGGGGGCGCGGAGGCGCGAGCCCCTCCTTTTTGCCTGTACTTAAGAGTTTATTAAATTGGTTTGTACAAAAAAAAAGCTAAAATGTAGGGGGTGCGCCCCCCCCCCTTTTAGACCGCCCCCTACCTTTTCAGAATCCTGGATGCCACTGCAGGGATATTTCCAACAAAATATCAACAGACATTGAGGCATGCTACAAACTTTGATGTTCTCCAAGATTCTGGTAGTAGTGGTGAGCGTGGAACATATAGTGCAGGATTCTAGGACACCCTGCCCTTATTGTAGATGTGCTGATAGGGGTAAGTGGTAAGGATACACGGAACATGGACCCAACTCTAAGGTCTCACCCTCTATAATCAGCCATGACGTAACTAAGCAGCCATCTTGTATCTTTAATGACGTTATACTAAGTTGCAATGGCAACTGCAAGCATCCTAGCATCCATATAACATCGTTAATGCTATTCCTAGACAACCATCCTATCGCCAACTGCCTTTCCAAAGGGCCCCTTGACATCCTATTTAAAACATCTAATGCGCCTACTGTTGCAAGTAAATTATTTTCATCATAATATGGAAATTATAACAGTAGAACACGGATTTGGAATCCCTGGTCTTGGTCTCAAGCATTGATGAGCAACCAGTATGCCCCGTTTCAACAACTAAGCTGCCATGTTGTACACATATTAATTCACAATGTGCCTTATATGCTAGGTGTGCCTTATGCGCAATGCACAGAAAAAAAAAATCTAAGTTAGTAAAATAGAGTCTATGTAGTTAGTGAAAAGGTTTAAGGCAAGTTAGGATAAAACCAGGCAAGTTGAGCATTTTTCCTAACGGGTTAGGCGTAAACTCCCAACCTTGGGTTGGCAAGTCCAACAAATGTTAGGTGAAAGGAATTTGGACATCAAATCATAGTGGTATTGCTAATCAACTACTAGGTCCCCAAATCGATTAGCTAATCAAGCATTTTGCCCCCAATGCAGCTTACTTATCCTGGTCTTCTTTGAACATAACTTGTAAGTTCCGTGTTTTTCAGGAGTTAGCTTGTTAAACCCCTATAGATAATAAACCAACTTCCCCATGGCATTGGGTGCAGCCCCGTGTTGCACTATGGGGCTGGGGGTGAGGGGTAGAAAGGGGAAAAACCTATAACTGTAACTGTAACTCTTATGTCTGTGATTGGCGCTTGACTGCAAAGCATGCGTGCTGGGAAGGCCACAGGCAAGGCCTATGGAAGTACATTGTTATATATATATATATATATATATATATATATATATATATATATATATATATAACATATATATAATATATATATAATATATATATTTTATATATATATATATATAAAATATATATATTATATATATATTATATATATGTTATATATATATATATATGGAACTATATACACTCGTGTATATTTATATAATTAGCCGCAGACGGTTAGGGACTACTTGCAGCGCGCATTGGTATCTATGATGTCATAGCATGACGTCATGGTAAACACTCCTCCAGTATATAAGGGGGTGGTTCAAAGTAACCGTCAATTGACTCGATTCACCTGAACAGGTAACATCACGCTGGGTGTTTCCTTGATTTTTAAATTTGATTTTTGATTTGAGTGGTGTTCCGGTACCTTATTTACCATTGGAATGGGTAGAAAGGCGGCTAAAGGCTCGAAGGCCAATACACCAAATGGAAAATCGGCTAAATCGGTGGAAAAGACGAAGAAATCGGCCAACTCAGGACTTGTGAGTAGCTCGACTCTCTCACTGAATGGTGGTATACCTTCAGTTCCCCGAACTGCTACAGGTGTTATGGGGGAGTCGTCTATTGACCAGACGAGGCTAGATGTATTAGAAGACGAGCTGTTGACCATCAAATCACTTCTACAGGAGGTCGTCAATGGAAAGGACGATCGAGATGGAGGAGTCGTCAATACAGCAAGTCGTTCCAGCAGAGCATGTGCGGATGTTTACAAACAGAGAGGCGTGACGTCACGTAGTCAAGGACGCAGACCAGTTGCTAGGGCTACCCGCCAAGCATCGCCATGCGAAATTTCGTCTGACGGCGAGGACGATTGGGTGCAAGTTGATCACAAGCGACATAGACGACCATCAAAATCCAGTATTTCTGCTCGTCAATGCAGCCCCAGCACGTCCAGAGGGTCGTCAATGGATTCAACGTATTCTAGGCATCGTCACCATGTAAAATCAGGTGAGTTTGATCACTCCCAGTTTATCAAACGTAAAGAGAAAGTTGACACTATTGAGAAACTGATGTCTGTAAATTTGCAGTTTATTTTGAAATACTACAAATCAGGTGACGATGTTGAGGGGATGCTTAAACATCTCCAGGTTCTAATTGAAAAATCTGGCACCAAGATATATACGGTTTCAGCCCTGGTATCCTATGACAAGTCGGTGAGGGCTAGGGCTAATGATAGTGGAATAGAGGCTTTTTCAACCATCGAAAATTCAGATATACTATGTCATTTAGCCTATGATGGGACCGTTCAGGCCCAAAAAGCATACAGTGCTAAACCTATGAATGTGGACAGGCAGAAAAGTTCTAATAATCCTTGCTACGCATACAACAGGGCGGAAGGCTGCTCTAAAGACCCATGTAAATATAGACACGTTTGCGGTGTGTGTAATGGTACGGGTCATAATAAGTTGGAATGATCCAAGGCTAAAAGCGAATAGGAAAATGGCGGTGATTTAAGTCCTAACTTTGTAGGTTTCAATATCCTGGTGCCAGAAGCGAGGTTAGTAAGTGTGGTAGACTTTAGATTACCCCCACCCAAAGTTTCAGATAAGGGTGTTGTAAATATTAATTCTGAAGCGGATAGAGAAAATTTTGTCCACCCGAGAGACCATAGGTCTAGTCAATCTGACTTGGTTAATGAGATTAATATTGATGGTAATATTAACTCGAAAATTGTAAATGTTACACATAGTCATCCGGTACAGGATGAAGTTGAACCATTATTTACTGTTGTTGTAAAAAATTTACCTAGCATCAGAGTATATGACAGTTGTATAAATGGTGTGTGCGAGTGTGTACATTATATTCATGGTGAAATAGCCCAAATATTGCCTTGTAGAGTAGCTTCTTTTCTAACTCAGAAAGGTGTCATTAGTATTAATGATGTAGAAGCAAATTTTCTATGGCAGGGTTTTGTTGAGGGTTTTAAAATTGTTGACTCCTCTTGTAGTACGTCTTATGACTGTAAAAACTACAGATCTATTTTGGAAGGAAAATTTTATAATGAAATGTGTGGCATTTTATTAGAAGAAATTTCTGCTGGTTTAGTCTCAAAGACAAATATTAAGCCCCGTTGTATACATTCTTTAGGGGGTGTCGAAAAATCGAACGGTAAATTGAGACCTATAACAGACTGTAGTATGCCTGATAAAATTTCTATTAATAATTCCATGGATACTACTAGTTCTACATTTTCCTATAATAATATCAGCACTGTTACTGCTCAGCTAGATAAGAACGACTTCATGAGCGTTGTCGATTTAAAATCTGCCTACAGGTCTATAAGTGTTTATGGCCCCCACACCACCTTACAGGGGTTCCGTTGGGATTTTGGTCAAGGTGAGGGTTACTGTGTTAGTAATAGATTAACCTTCGGTCTTAAATGTGCTCCATACATTTTCAATAGAATATCTGATTTCATTGCTGATGTGGCTAGAATGTATGGCGTCAAAAAATTGGTAAATTATTTAGACGACTTTATTGTTATGGCAGATTCTTATGCAGAATGTCTTAGGCAGAGAAATTTATTAATGGAATGTATGTCCTACATGGGTTTTGTAGTATCCAAAGAAAAAGTGACCGACCCGTCTCAGGTTTGTAAATTCTTAGGCATTAACATAGATTCAGTTAAGTTAGAACTGTCTCTGCCTATTGAAAAGGTTGAAAAAATGAAAATTCTCTTATTAAATAGCATTAATAAGAAATTTATTTCTAAAAAGAACCTAGAGAGAATCGGTGGTTTGATGTCTTTCTGCTCTCAAGTTGTTAAGGGTGGGAGAACTTTTAGTCGCAGAATTTTTTATCTTTGTGCCAGAGCAAGGCCTAGAGGTATTATAAAAATTTCTGAATGCACAAAGAATGATATGGAGTGGTGGTTGATGTTCTGCAGTACTTTTAATTGTAAAAGTTTAATTCTGAACGATTTGGTCGATACACCTATGTATTCAGATTCTTCTATAAAAGGTTTCGGTGCATGGATGGGTAATGATTTTATATATGGTGACTGGACGTCTTATGATAAATTTAATCTAGGCAGGGGTCATTTCGCTCAACCCCCCATCCTTGATAATTTGAAAAATCACCATAGAAACATTAATGTATATGAGTTGTATCCTCTCCTTATGGGCCTTAAGCTTTGGATATCAGGCTATAAAAATAAAAGAATACATTGTATAACGGACAATATGCAGGTTTTAGCCATGATAAATACCGGTAGATCTAAAAATAAACTCTGTATGGAGTGGTTAAGGGAAATATTTTGGTTGTGTTTCCTCAACAATGTTGAAATTTATGCCACTTATATTAAATCTGAGGATAATATTCTAGCTGACCAATTGTCTAGGTTACCTTATAAAGGTACTGTGGAGAAATGCATTCACACTCTTCAGGATAATAATATGTGCTGCTTTACTTCCAGAATGGAAAAGGTTACAAAAAAGAAAAGAGTTTCTTTTGACGAAGGGTGTATCAGAAAATACAAGGAGAACAAGGAAACAACAACTTAACAGGTATAAAAAATTTTGTAAAAAATTTAATTTATCAAATTTTCCTTGTTCTCCCTCACAGGCTGCTACATATGCAGTATATTTATCGGAATATATGAAACCTTCTTCTGTAAGAAATTATTTATCGTCTATTTGGTATCATCAAAAACTTAGAGGTGGTTTAGACCATAGCGGTAATTTCATGTTAAAAAAGGTGTTGGATGGTATTGATAGAAATTATGCTGTTCCTACTAAGGTTATTCACCCATTGAGTCCTAAAGAAATGTTATGTATTAGATCATATTTGGATCTCTCCAATAGGGCTGACTTGAAATTTTGGTTAGCTATTCTCTTATGTTATAGAGGTGTCCTCAGGATAGGACATGTTGTATCTTCTCCCCATACACTAAGGGTAGGAGATGTTAAAATATTTAAAAGTTATGCTACTCTGCGTATTAAAACGTCTAAAACTGACCAGCTTGGTAAGGATTCTTTTAACATATACTTATATAGGAACGATACCTCACTCTTATGTCCTTGTAAAGACTTAGGAAAATTGTGCACAGGTAGGGGTGTGAGTGATTTGTTATTCAAAATTAATGGTGTTCCTCTACAGTATCAATATATTAATTCGAGGTTGAAATCTTTATCTCTACGTGCTGGTATCAAAGGTTCAGTCTCCACTCACTCACTTAGGCATGGTGGTGCTACTATGTTAAAGGATGCAGGACTTGGTATAGAGTCTATTAAAAAGAAGGTGAATTGGAAATGTAATTCTGTTTTCACGTATTTACATAACTATAAAAATGAACTTTTGGAATTAGATAGACTCTGCCAATCTCAATTGCATTGCTGGTTGGTATGTGTGTGTTCACATGTGTTTGGCGTGTTTAGGTGTTTGGCATGTATGGTGCTGATAGCCCCAAGGTCAGCAACCCACCAAACTCATGTGTCTGTGATATGATCATTTATTATATTGCTATATCATATATTATTACTACCGTATATATCTACATTATTATATTATTGTTATTACTGGTATTAATTATTCCCTGGTAGCGAGATAACTTATGGAACTATATACACTCGTGTATATTTATATAATTAGCCGCGGACGGTTAGGGACTACTTGCAGCACGCATTGGTATCTATGATGTCATAGCATGACGTCATGGTAAACACTCCTCCAGTATATAAGGGGGTGGTTCAAAGTAACCGTCAATTGGCTCGATTCACCTGAACAGGTAACACCACGCTGGGTGTTTCCTTGATTTTTAAATTTTTACTAATGTTATTACTATTGTTATTACTATTGCTATTACTATACTACTGTTATATACTATGTATTTTGCTGACTATGCTTTTTGTCAACTAATTATTATAGTTGTTTTAATAAAGGCATGTATGGTGCTGATAGCCCCAAGGTCAGCAACCCACCAAACTCATGTGTCTGTGATATGATCATTTATTATATTGCTATATCATATATTATTACTACCGTATATATCTACATTATTATATTATCGTTATTACTGGTATTAATTATTCCCTGGTAGCGAGATAACTTATATATATATATATATATATATATATATATATATATATATATATATATGATGCTGACATAATCAGAGGATGGGGTCTCCAGGCTGTGCCCAAGGCCATTTCACCTGGGCTGTATCAGAGGTGAAAATTAGCTGGAGCATGAGTAAGGGCTCCAACAGGGTATCAAATTGCTTGTGATATATTGCTCTTCGATGATGAACCACTTATGGTATAATAACCCCTGCTGTTTGAAACTACCCATGTAATTCATCCTGGTGTGTTTCATGGAAAACGCACACGTTTTCAACTTTAAGACCTGTTCGTCTTTGGTGTTCTTATATGTTTCTTGCCAAGAAGAAGAAGAAGAAGAAATCTGTGTGAAAATGAAATGCTTCCAGCATTTTATCCAGTCTTAATTGCACCAGTACTGTGGCGCCATCTGAAGGCTACACCTTTTTGTTCTATTCTAATTTATAGACTACACACATTAGGGAACCAATGTTACCTAAAACAAAACCCCGGTGCTTTTAGCCTAAGGTGTCGGTGCCCATGTGAAACCTGTTGACAGTCATGTCAATGGGAGAGGTGTGGGTGTCGGTGATGGGCTGTTTGTGTGTGGCTATAGGAAAAGAATTGTAAGGATGGGTGGCCACAATCTAGGATATCACTACGTTGTGAAAAAGACAGCGAGGAGGTGGAGAAAGAGAATCGAGTGATTTCAACATTCTCTCTCATTCTAGCCTCAGACGGTATCCGTTATTTTTGTCATCACCTGGGGGTTTGTTGCACTTTAGCTTAGCAAAATAGGACAATTTCTGAGAAACTAACCATGGATATCTATAGCCTCCATGACAGGAATTTGAGATTTTTGGCTAATGTCTGTCCCATTTTTCACTCACATGTGTAGGTTGAAGGGAATCTACCATTGTTTTAGATGTAATAAGCCAAATAACAGATCTTTCAACAACAACAATCCAATATCCATGCATGTGAGGGCGACCTGGCCCCCAAACTCAAACTTGTTTCGCCGCCCCTGCAAATTAATTATTGCCAGAGAGGAGATTCACCAGAGCTGTATTCCTGCATCATGGCCACAAAAGAATATGCAATTTGAATCATTATGTGACCTCTACCCTGCTAGCACAACTCATCCAAATGATGTCTTATTTACGTAAAAACGATCAGTTTTCACGTAAGAATGACGTAAATTACATGAGTAGTGCTAGCTGGGTAGATGACTATTGCCTACTTCCTAATTTCTAACTTTACATTCAGGTCAGGTTAGAGATTGACACACTGGAGTAGTTCCCAGTGCTGCACCCTGCTGGGGACTGTTTACCATGAGGTGTAAAGAGATTAATATGCGTTTAATGTATGTTATGGGAACGCACGAGTGGATTTACGGATTATTAACCCGTAAATCCACGAGTGCGTTCCCATAACATGCATTAAGGCATTTATCTCATAGATTCCTCCATTTTGTATTAATTTCTTACCTTATAACCCAAGAATTAATCCAGGAGAAGACATTTTGTAAGTGCATCCAATCCACACGGTTTGCCAAGCTGTCGTGGCCATGTTGTCACTCTGTCCGACATACCTCCACCTTTACACTCATTTTTCGGGTATAATCCAATAATGTCAAGTCCTGTACTTCTAAAACCGCCAAATATACGATCTCTAGTTAGTGTTCGCCTTCATTTTGTATCCATTTTCTTAGAAATAAATAAGAATCCATTGATTTTCCATACCGATCCAACGCACACGGCCCGCTACACGGCCATTGCTTCTTGTTGACAGAGCGGGGAGGTGCCCGGATGTAAGAACTAGGTCAGCCACGCGTCGAGCAAGGAATGGCCGGACGGGGCGGGTCCCGACTCGTATCGATGTGGAAAATCAATGGATTCTTATTTATTTCGAAGAAAATGGAGAAATTAGGCATGGCATGTTCATATAGGATATCTAAGGAAGGTTCTCTGTTAATAACTCCACCAGGCTCCATGGATTTTAGGCTAACGAGGTGTGTAAACTTCAGGTATGTCGGAAAACTTTTTCAAATCCTCCATGTGCAGTGGTTTCTAGCACCGGTCAGCTTGGTATAGTGGACAGCGAGCTCGCCTCCTGCCCCAGCGGCCGGGGATCGATTCCCCGTTGAACCTAAACGGTTTTAGCAGGATATGTATGGAGGAGTTGACATTGTATACTTCTCCAATTTATTAACATGTCCGGATTGAAATCAGCACCTTCTTGAAGACGAAGAAAAGGTCTGAGAGTAGGGTTATGGCTTGATAATGCACGGGGGTTATGAGCAAAAAAGCACTGTCCAAGCCAGAATCGTGAGATTAATCCACTTTACCTTGTGGAGTAGGGCAAGGCGCCAGCATCATCATAATATCCACTGCTGCTCAGCATTGGCCCTTAACAGACAGAACCATCGCAATATTTCTGCCACCTCTGGTCCTTTAGAGACAATATCATGGTAATACTCATAATAATACTACCCCCTTGGAGATGGGGTGAGGGGGTGTTAAGCTAGATAGTAGCAAAACTTTGAGATGGTGACAAAAGTCTTAAGGTGTGTTAGCATCTCGCAGCCATCAGACTAGATACCGACAAAAGTGAGACATTCCCACAAAACGTCCTGGGGGATGGAGACAAAAGGGGTTTACCACTATCTAGCTTAGCAGGGAGCTAAATCTTCCAAGGACATCATCAGCCATATCATTCCCCCTGCACACTGTAAACAGTTAATATACAGCAGATTCTCCTGTAATCATTCAGCAGAGATTGCTGCCATACAGGAACCTTTGGTGCATAACTGCCAACTTTGTTGCTGTTGATACATGCGCTGTCAGACCACAGGTAGCTTTTAAAGGGGGACTGAGTTGACGGTATTCAGGTCGCCACAGACCCGCCGATCTGTGGCCAGGCCGCAGTACTGCACCACTCCCAGGTCACTCAGACCACTGTGCTGCTTGACCAGTGAGCTCTCACTGTGACCTGGTTCCAGCCACCCAACCCCTCTGCACCCCATACACTCAGCCTCACCACCAAAACCCTCACTGTAACCACTGCAGCCCACCACCCAGCCAACCCAGCTGATGGATGTTACATTGGACTGGGCTTGGGTGCATTTACATCTAGGTTTCAAACTTTTGTAGAGCACTATTGAGAAATACTATAGGATGTGTCTGTGGGTGGAGGGGGTGGGCAGAAGATTTTATGGGGGTTGGGGCCATTTACCCCAGACCCCCCCCCCACCAGAAAATTTGCAATTTTCACCAAAAGCTTAAGAACTATAGCTGCAAGCCATGCATACTGGAGCAAAAATAAGAACTACAGATTTAAGATGGGGGGCAGAAGATTTTTTCCTCATAATTTTGGGGTTGGGGCCATTCACCCCAGAGCCCCCCCCTGAAAATTTGCAAATTTTTACCCAAGGCTTTATAGATCTAGGTTGCAAACCTTACTGGAGCACAAATAAGAACTAGAGATTTAAGGTGTGGGGGCAGAAGATGTTTTCCCCATAATTCTGGGCTTGGGGCCATTCACCCCAGAGCCCCCCCTGAAAATTTGCAATTTTTACCCAAGTCTTTATAGATCTAGGTTGCAAACCTTACTGGATCACAAATAAGAACTAGAGATTTAAAGTGTGGGGGCAGAAGATGTTTTCCCCATAATTTTGGGCTTGGGGCCATTCACCCCAGAACCCCCCCTGAGAATTTGCAATTTTTACCCAAGTCTTTATAGATCTAGGTTGCAAACCTTACTGGAACACAAATAAGAACTAGAGATTTAAGGTGTGGGGGCAGAAGATGTTTTCCCCATAATTTTGGGCTTGGGGCCATTCACCCCAGAGCCCCCATCCAAGAAAATTTGCAATTTTTACCCAAGTCTTTATAGATCTAGGTTGCAAACCTTACTGGAGCACAAATAAGAACTAGAGATTTAAGGTGTGGGGGCAGAAAATGTTTTCCCCATAATTTTGGGCTTGGGGCCATTCACCCCAGAGCCCCCCCCCTGAAAATTTGCAATTTTTACCAAAGTCTTTATAGATCTAGGTTGCAAACCTTACTGGATCACAAATAAGAATTAAACATTTAAGGTGTGGGGGCAGAAGATGTTTTCCCCATAAATCTTGGCTTGGTGCCATTCACCCCAGAGCCCCCCCCCCCCTGAGAATTTGCAATTTTTACCCAAGTCTTTATAGATCTAGGTTGCAAACCTTACTGGAGCACAAATAAGAACTAGAGATTTAAGGTGTGGGGGTAGAAGATGTTTTCTCTACAATTCTGGGCTTGGGGTCATTCACCCCAGAGCCCCCCCCCTGAAAATTTGCAATTTTTACCCAAGTCTTTATAGATCTAGGTTGCAAACCTTACTGGAGCACAAATAAGAACTAGAGATTTAAGGTGTGGGGGCAGAAGATGTTTTCCCCATAATTCTTGGCTTGGGGCCATTCACCCCAGAGCCCCCCCTGAAAATTTGCAAATTTTTACCCAAGGCTTTATAGATCTAGGTTGTTAACCTTTCTAGAGCACAGATGAGAACTACATAGTTATGGTGTAGGTGGCAGATTTCTTTTATATGATTCTAGGGCTCAGGGCCATTCAGCCCAGAACCCCCCCCCCCCCACCAGAAAATTTTGCTTTTCACCAAAAGCTTTAGATCTAGTTCCAAACCTTACTGGAGCATAAATAACTACAGATTTAAGGTGTGGGGACAGAAGATGTTTTCTCAATAATTCTGGGCTTGGGGCCATTCACCCCAGAGCCCCCCTTCCAAGAAAATTTACAATTTTTAGCAAAGGGTTTATAGATCTAGCTTGCAAACCTTTCTAGAGCACAAATGAGAACTACATATCTATGGTGTGGGTGGTAGGAGATTTTCTGGTATATTTCTAGGACTTGGGGCCATTCACCCCAGAGCCCCTCCCCCCTGAAAATTTGCAATTTTTACCCAAGTCTTTATAGATCTAGGTTGCAAACCTTACTGGATCACAAATAAGAACTTAAGATTTAAGGTGTGGGGGCAGAAGATGTTTTCCCCATAAATCTGGGCTTGGTGCCATTCACCCCAGAACCCCCCCTGAAAATTTGCAATTTTTACCCAAGTCTTTATAGATCTAGGTTTCAAACCTTACTGGATCACAAATAGGAACTACAGATTTAAGGTGTGGGGGCAGAAGATGTTTTCCCCATAAATCTTGGCTTGGTGCCATTCACCCCAGAGCCCCCCCCCCCCTGAGAATTTGCAATTTTTACCCAAGTCTTTATAGATCTAGGTTGCAAACCTTACTGGAGCACAAATAGGAACTACAGATTTAAGGTGTGGGGGCAGAAGATGTTTTCCCCATAAATCTTGGCTTGGTGCCATTCACCCCAGAGCCCCCCCCCCTGAGAATTTGCAATTTTTACCCAAGTCTTTATAGATCTAGGTTGCAAACCTTACTGGAGCACAAATAAGAACTAGAGATTTAAGGTGTGGGGGCAGAAGATGTTTTCCCCATAATTCTGGGCTTGGGGCCATTCACCCCAGAGCCCCCCCCCCCGAAAATTTGCAATTTTTACCAAGTCTTTATAGATCTAGGTTGCAAACCTTACTGGATCACAAATAAGAACTAAAGATTTAAGGTGTGGGGGCAGAAGATGTTTTCCCCATAAATCTGGGCTTGGTGCCATTCACCCCAGAACCCCCCCCCCCTGAGAATTTGCAATTTTTACCCAAGTCTTTATAGATCTAGGTTGCAAACCTTACTGGAGCACAAATAAGAACTAGAGATTTAAGGTGTGGGGGCAGAAGATGTTTTTCCCATAATTTTGGGCTTGGGGCCATTCACCCCAGAGCCCCCCCTGAAAATTTGCAATTTTTACCCAAGTCTTTATAGATCTAGGTTGTTAACCTTTCTAGAGCACAAATGAGAACTACATATTTATGGTGTAGGTGGCAGATTTCTTTTATAGCCATTCAGCCCAGAGCCCCCCCCCCCACAAAAAATTTACAATTTTAACCAAAAACTTTAGATCTAGTTCCAAACCTTACTGGAGCATAAATAAGAACTACAGATTTAAGGTGTGGGGGCAGAAGATGTTTTCCCCATAATTTTAGGCTTGGGGCCATTCACCCCAGAGCCCCCCTCCAAGAAAATTTATAATTTTTACGAAAGGGTTCATCGATCTATGTTGCAAACCTTTCTAGAGCACACATGAGAACTACATATTCAAGGTGTGGTTGGCAAGAGATTTCTTCTATATAATTCTAGGGATCAGGGCCATTCACCCCAGAGCCCCCCTCCAGAAATCTTCACACAGAGTCCTTCTATAGACAACTTAATGTAAGCTGCTATCTTTCCTAGAGCACAAGTAAAAAAAACTACAGATTTAGGGAGTGGGGGTAGGAGATTTTATCCATAATTTTGAACCTGCCCCCCAGAAAACTTGCATTTTTTTTCATCAGATGCTATACAGATCTAGTTGTAAAACCTTTCTAAATGCAAAAAAGAACTACAGATTGAGGGTGTTGGGGCAGGAGAAGTTGAATCCAATATTCTGGGTTTGAGGTAATTCACCCCCAGAGCCCCCCCCCCCTGAAATTTAGGGAACAGGATATTTTTCCATAATTTCGGGATTAAAATCCTTCTGCTGCATAATCAAAACTAGTCAGTAAGGGTGGTCCATAGTCAGACTTCAGAGTCTCGGATGTACCCCATCTTGCAGTGATACAATATGGTATGACTGGCTGCAATCAGGCAATCAGATTTTCAGGGGGCTGGGAAGGCTGGCCCCTTACCCCAAATTATGAAAAAAAATCTCTAATTCCCTCGTCCTAAATCTGGTGTTATTTCTGGGAGACTTATCCAAAAGTA
Organism: Acholoe squamosa; assembly: GCA_949317995.1. Taxonomy (NCBI): domain Eukaryota; kingdom Metazoa; phylum Annelida; class Polychaeta; order Phyllodocida; family Polynoidae; genus Acholoe; species Acholoe squamosa. The sequence goes on along the minus strand of OX439039.1, from coordinate 17,942,160 downwards.
TCCAAGTTGTCTACACATAGTATCTGAGAAAACTTTCATATTTTCTAGGTGGGGGGTGGCCCCATAGCCCCGAATTATGGACAAATCTCCCGCTCCCTTGTCCTTAATCCAGTGTTGCTATATATTTCTGCTAGACTTATCCAAAAGTGTGCACCCAAGTTGTCGACAGAAAGTATCTGAGAGAATTTTCAGATTTTCGGGGGGGGGGGAGTCTGTCTCCTAACCACAAATTATGAAAAAAGTCTTCAATTCCCTTGCCCTAAAAGATCTGGTGTTATTTCTACAAGACTTATCCAAAAGTGTGCACCCAAGTTGTCTACACAAAGTATCTGAGAGAATTTTCATATTTTCCTGGGGGGGCTGGCCCCTAAGCCCTGAATTATGGAAAAATCTTCCACTCCCTTGTTCCTTAATCCAGTGTTGTTATATATTTCTGCTATACTTATCCAAAGTGTGCACCCAAGTTGTCTACAGAAAGTATCTGAGAGAATTTTCAGATTTTCTAGGGGGGCTGGTCCCTAACCCCCAAATTATGGGAAAACCTCCTTCTTCCCCTAAAACTGTAGCTGTTATTACTGCTGTAAATTTAACCAAAGGTTTTCCCCCTAGACTGAGTTGTCTGCACAAAGTGATATAAAATATGCCCCCCAGAAAACTTGCATTTTTTTTCATCAGGGGCTATACAGATCTAGTTGTAAAACCTTTTTAAGTGCAAAAAAAACTACAGATTTAGGATGTTGGGGCAGGAGAAGTTGAATCCAATATTCTGGGTTTGAGGTCATTCACCCCCAGAGCCCCCCCCCTGAAATTTAGCATTTTCTACCACAGGGAACAGGATATTTTTCCATAATTTCGGGATTAAAATCCTTCTGCTGCATAAATCAAAACTAGTCTGAAAGGGTGGTCCATAGTCAGACTTCAGAGTCTCGGATGTACCCCATCTTGCAGTGATACAATATGGTATGACTGGCTGCAATCAGGCAATCAGATTTTCAGGGGGCTGGGAAGGCTGGCCCCTTACCCCAAATTATGAAAAAAAAGCTCTAATTCCCTCGTCCTAAATCTGGTGTTATTTCTGGGAGACTTATCCAAAAGTATCCAAGTTGTCTACACATAGTATCTGAGAAAACTTTCATATTTTCTAGGTGCGGGGTGGCCCCATAGCCCCGAATTATGGACAAATCTCCCGCTCCCTTGTCCTTAATCCAGTGTTGCTATATATTTCTGCTAGACTTATCCAAAAGTGTGCACCCAAGTTGTCGACAGAAAGTATCTGAGAGAATTTTCAGATTTTCGGGGGGGGGGGGGCTGGTCCCTAACCCCCAAATTATGGGAAAACCTCCTTCTTCCCCTAAAACTGTAGCTGTTATTTCTGCTGTAAATATAACCAAAGGTTTTCCCCCTAGACTGAGTTGTCTGCACAAATTGATATAAAATATGATTTTTTTTTTGGGGGGGGGCTTGGGAGGCTGGCCCCTAACCCCAAATTTTCGAAAAAACCTCCCATTCCCTCGTCCTAAATCCGGTGTTGTTATTACTGCTAGACTTATCCAAAAGTGTGCACCCAAGTTGTTTACAGAATGTAATCTGAGAGAATTTTCAGATTTTCTGGGGGGGAGGCTGGCCCCTAACCCGAAATTATGGAAAATAAATCTCCAATTCCCTTATCCTAAATCTGGTGTTGTTATTTCTGCTAGACATATCCAAAAGTGTGCACCTAACTTGTCTACAGAAAGTATCTGAGAGAATTTTCAGATTTTCCTGGGGGGGGGGGGGCTGGCCTCTAAGCATGGAAAAAATCTCCCACTCCCTTGTCCTTAATCCAGTGTTGTTATATATTTTTGCTATACTTATCCAAAAATGTGCACCCAAGTTGTCTAGAGAAAGTATCGTAGAGAATTTTCAGATTTTCTGGGGGGGCTGGGGAGGCTGGCCCCTAGCCCCAAATTATCTAAAAAAACCTTCCATTCCCTCGTCCTAAATCCGGTGTTGTTATTACTGCTAGACTTATCCAAAAGTGTGCACCCAAGTTGTTCACAGAATGTAATCTGAGAGAATTTTCAGATTTTCTGGGGGGGGGGGAGGCTGGCCCCTAACCCGAAATTATGGAAAATAAATCTCCAATTCCCTTATCCTAAATCTGGTGTTGTTATTTCTGCTAGACATATCCAAAAGTGTGCACCTAACTTGTCTACAGAAAGTATCTGAGAGAATTTTCAGATTTTCCTGGGGGGGGGCTGGCCCCTAAGCATGGAAAAAATCTCCCGCTCCCTTGTCCTTAATCCAGTGTTGCTATATATTTTTGCTATACTTATCCAAAAATGTGCACCCAAGTTGTCTAGAGAAAGTATCGTAGAGAATTTTCAGATTTTCTGGGGGGGGGGCTGGGGAGGCTGGCCCCTAGCCCCAAATAATGGGAAAATCACCTGTTTCTCTTTAGGCTTCTTTTATAAGTTTCTTCTCTAAACTCTCAGATTTGCTAGTCATGATTTTTGTATGGATAAGAATAGGTCATATGACCTAGTACAAGTCACATGAATGCTAGTTGCCTTTTGCCACTGTAGAGGTCACTGTGGTGGTGCTCTCCAAGTAGCCTCCTAGTGTTAGGTTGTGGAACTTACTTTTCAGTCAGCTCAGAGCCCCTTTAACAGTAGATTGCCTCTTTTTTTTTGGAAAACAGTAGTAGTTACTGCTATACAAATGCAATGACCCAACAGTGGCTTCTACTTTATAGCCCAATAACATTTGGGGCTGAGAGTGTGGTTAAAGCAGGTGCTGATGTAGATATTCAGAAATTTTGATCACACATTCGTGGTAACCCTATATGCAGCAACTCTTGTTGTACAGTTACTGAATACGTTGCTGTAGATACAAGGTTACAGCAAATAATGCTGTAGTTATATTTTTTTTTCAATTTATCTAATTTATTTGTTAAATAATGCCATCTACCTTAGTCTGAATTTTGACGCATGTTCAATAACCAAGTGCACTAGTTCAAGTGTCATGTTGGTTTTGGATATGTTGAATGTTCAATGTGTGATTCTGTGTTTTGGCACCAGGTGACCTCAGTATGTCATAATGAAAGAATTCCTAACAGTACAGGATTCTTCTTTTCTTATCTGTGCAAAAGGGCCAAATGTGTCACATAATTTGATCAAATTGAATTAGCTTTTGCCCTGACTATCATATACACATGCAGATTCACAGGTCAGTCAGGAAAAAGACAGCAAAATGGATCAGACGAGGACTCTGCATGAGTAAGTTCTGAGAGTGCAAACTAGGCACCACCCTAGCACCTGAATCGTCTCTCATTTTGTTTCACTCTGTGGCATCAAGCTGGAATTGATTATTCGGCACTTGGATCAGAATTAAGGTGAACGCCAATATAGTCTGTTGCCACAGCAATAGGGTGTTCTTAAACTCGACTCAAACGTCCATTACTCTGGTGTTTTTGTCTGCGACACAAGACATAGGAGACAAGAAAACGTACTTTTTTTCGTATGTAGCCTATATGTGAGTTTTCATTTGATGTATATAAACGATAAGAACAGCGCTTTACTGTTGGAAATGAAATTATGGCCACACTTCTGATTCTCTAGGCTATGTAAATGGTATTAACAAATTGATAATAGATATCCCATACCATATCTAGGGTAATCACCCATTTGAAAGACAGGAATACACAATGGTACGATACAAGTACGTACCTATTAGTGGGGCTGGCATGTTGGTTTGTCCAATGAATGGAACTATGTATCTCATAGGCATGGTGCGACCTCTAAAGAGCTATTGTCGAGCATTCAGGTGAAAGTTCAATCCTCAGGCAAGACACCCGACCGTATTCCCTGCTTATGTGAATGGCCGCTTTTTAGACATTAGTATTTACAGGTAGAAATAACCCCTTGTCTGGAAAGTTTCTTATAGGGATATCACTATAGTAATTGGCAGCAAGTTGGGATCGGAATAACCATGTGTCGTCAGTGGATGAGATAACATGTTTGAGTGCGTCCAGCACACTTATTTCTATTTTGACCATGTGGTAGGATGCCTGAACTTCATTTCTAAGCATATGCACAATGTGCCCCTACACCTTCCATCCACACATGTGCAAAATCAATGATTTTAGATGGGGACTCTTTTATAATACTTCCAGCACCCACCCAGCTCGCAAAACTTGTGCAAATTACATCATTTTTATGTGAAAACTCATCCAATTTACGTACATCATTTGCATGGGCTGTGCTAGCAGGGCATCCTGCGTGTTCCCCATTCGCCTCTTTAAAGTAGAGATGCTAAACCTATCAAATTGGGCTTAGAATTTATAAGCAGAATTTAGTTCTACATCTTTCCAATATAACAACTCAACAGGGTTGGAAGTTACTTCACAGCCCAATGATATACAAATGCTTTATAATTATTATTATAATGGTAGGCATTCGTTTACCTCTTATTCCATCACATACATAGGGTTTGGTAGAGTGGTTGTAGCACTGCAGTGATTAACAACCACTAATGTAGGCTGCAGCCAGTGCAGCCACTACCATTTGAGCTAGACTTGTTGTATCATATTGTGAAGAACCCCCCTGGGGAGTTACGGACTGTTGCATTCATGTCCACTCTCTAGAAAGTATCATGAACAACAAAGGGCATGAAGTGGCTATATATAAAAGTAGTCCAGGAGCCTGCCCTGAAATGGAGTAATGTCCTAATTATCAGAAAATTCTGATTAAATCTTATGACATAGGGCAAGCAGCGTGAGTGTTTAATTCCCTGGCAGTGAATCAGGCTATGGTATAATGGCATCAATAGCTCTGCTACACTGAAAACCTGGTAGTTCCGGAACCAGTCAGTGGGGACGACTTTAGGTCCTCAGGTTGACAATACCTTTAGGTCATCAACCTGATGACCACCGATACTAGTTGTTTTAAGTATTGTCAACCTGAGGACCTAAAGTCATCACCACTGACTAGTTTCGGATCTTCCAGGTTTTCAGTGTAGACTCCAGCCAGCCTCCATACATACAGTGATACACTCTAGTGTGTGAAGAGAGAACCACGCCGCCCACTTCCACATGTACTACTACTACGACAGTCTCAGCCTCCTGCCATCAGTCAGAACCCAGCCTCCAGTGGCGAGAGAGGGACCACCAGGAGGATTGCTGTAAACTGGGAGCTTAAACACTACACAGATACACTCTTTCCTCCAGGGTGTATTCTACCATAGAACACCGTGGGTGTTAACCAGGGACATACCACAACATAGGTTCTCAACATCAGCAGTATATTGCTGATCTCCCTCATACGTCCATCAGTACCCAGGGGGTCAAACACTACACGGAACCCTGCTCCCCCTCCAGGCCATCGCCCATGCACCTTAGGAAAATGGATACCAGTATGTTCACTATTGGAAGCACTTTTACACACATCTTCAGCATTAACGGTATTTCTGATGACCTCCAGATGCAGAAGGAGCTACCATAATGATTACAGGGGTTGAACATTATCAGTGACGTTTGTGCCTCCTTCAATACTGCAGGATACCCCAGCATTAGGATTAGCACTATCAGCCTTAAACACTGCAGCTGGAAATGTGATATCAATACACGATTTCCTTTTATGCATACAGACTAACACAGGCCTTATGCTCAGTATTACCACACTCACAAGTGCAATACTGGAGATCTCAAAAACTATAATTTACTAGGAGGACTTCAGACCTCATATATTGATTATGGGGACAGTGTGATTGTACTCTCAGGAACATTAGGCAACATTTGTTTTGTCCCAATCTAGTAAAGCAAAAGCCTCTACCATACAAAAGCACTTTTGGACTAACTAGAAGTTGTGTCAATAGCCTTTCAAGGCCATTACCAGGTCTTGTCCGACAGTTAAAAAAAGGGAAAAAAACACGCCATGCCTGAGATGACCATGAACAGGATGGCAGGCAATATGACTCTGTTGGCCTCTGAGTTAACGCCATCACTATTATCATTTATTCACAATTCCAGTCTCACTCCTAACCCAGTCACACAAACGCTATCACGGCGGCAGCTGCCCATCACCAACTTCACCAACTCCCTCATGTATAATACCTTCCTGAACGCTGCTTCTGCTGATGGCAGCGCTTTTGCCGCCAATTCCTCAACAGCAGACGACTTTTCCGTCCTTCACTGCTTGCAGTATTTGCTGGTTCCGACGATTGTTACATTAGGGGTGACGGCTAATATCCTGGCGCTGATCGTGTACCTCGCGTCTAGATTGCGGCGTCTCAGCTGCAGCGTCTATCTTGTCGCCTTGGCTGTGAGTGACTCTGGGTTTTTGTTGTGTCTGCTCACGAGGTGGGCTCAGGGGCTTTGGATCACAAAGTGGAACTTGTGTCCTGTTAACTACTACCTCACAGGAGTGTTCAGCTTCCTGAGTATGGCCTATGTATTGGGCTATACTGGGGAGAGATACCTGGCCACCTGTTGGCCCTTACAGAGGAAAACTTGGTGCACCAAGAAGAGGGCTACCTGTGCAGTGGTGACATGTTTGGTGTTTGCCTTAATCACATTTATCCCCACATTGCTCATGTTTGAGGTGAGGATGATAGAGAGTCGGAGTGCAGGACCACATCTACAATGTGCAGCACGTGTGGAGTATGGGACAGCGTTAAAGTGGACCAGTGTCTGCTCCATGTGCTTCTTCTGGCTCATCCCAGCAATCCTCACCATCGTCCTTAACGCCAGAATCATCCACAAGATGGCACACCAAGACAGTAGCATCCGGATACATTCCAGTGGCACGAAAAGACGCAGTCGCGCCAAGTCTGCAAACCAGAACTCTAGCAGCACCCCAGACCGCCTCTCTACGACCAGCAGCCTGTGTGGTAGCCATGGCAACCTCCCAGATCGCTGCTCCAACTCCAACTCCTCATTCAAAGCCAGGGGCATCAAGGGTTGCGTATCTAATGGAGCTAATAACAATGGCGGAGGGTACAGCTCCCACAAACGCTCAAGTTACAAGATAACCCGGATGTTGGTGGTATCATCAAGTGCCTTCATAGTAATGGGACTGCCGTATGAGGTACTCAAAGAATACCACTATTTCAGCTATGACAACTGGTCGTTGGATGACGTCATAAACCAGGACTACTCTATGACGTACAAGGTGGTGGTGTTCTTCGTCTACCACCTCTACTACCTCAACTACGGAGTGGACTTTTTCATCTATAATGTTGCAGGCAAAAACTTCCGGTTAGCCCTGAGTGAGGTATTTGAGAACGTCGTCAAGGCTCTGACATGTAGGTTGCGAGGAAGTGGACGGAGGAACCCTGTCATAGTGTGACATAGTCGTGACATATAGTATTATGAAAGCCGGGAGGAAGTCGTCAAAGCTGTGACATGTAGACTAAAGGGTACTGGACTAAGTGACCCATCAGAGTGTGGGGTGGGATGGGGAAAAACAGAGGATGCTTGATGCATGAAAAGGTGTTTGTGAAGAACGACGGGCTCCAAAGCTCTATGGGATCCAGGGTAATGGGGCTTGGTAGTTCAGAGCAAAGATTCCTGCCATATTATATATAGGCCAAATCACTTACTGTTGCCGTCCAGTATTTAATGACAAGGTGTAAAGTGGTGACATGTCTGTGATCCAAGTGAGGAATGAATGAAACATGGATTGGGAGCGACGCCTTATTTATAAGTCAATGTAGATTCAATGTTATCGTTTGAATGGTATTGTTTAGTCATTTACACATTGTCTATGTTAAAATGTGATGAGATATATATATTTATGATATATATTTATATGTATATTTTTGAAACTGAAGACAACTTTATACCAATATAATTAATAAATATCATAATGAGAAACATACAAGTCGTCTTCTGTTGCCATATGAAGGATAAGGCAAACAGGCTGTAATATATTGGAAAGTAATTCACAAACAATGATAATATAGCCTTGTAATTTTCTTCGGGATCCAAAGGTAAGCTAAAGAGTTCTAATCAAGTTGATGCCAGTTATTTGTACATGATTTCTAGTGTAGGTTGGACATAGAGTACTGGAAATGCTTATATACTCTCCTAATTGAAATATATCTCCTCTTTGATACCTTATTACTGATAGCATCATATGAAATCAGAATGTGTACGCATCATTTATTTTTGTGTGTTTTTTTAACCAATTGCCCTCCTGGGTATTTTCTTCTTTGGTTTCGGGAGTTAGAAAAATGTGAGTCCTATCAATGTACACTGAAACTATAGACTTCTATGAAGGTGATCACTATTGATGAGTTAGGGTGATCTTTCCCTATTGATGACCTAAGGTAACCATGATGACCACCTAAGGTCGTCACTTTGACGATATTTTTCTGCCACCAGGGGGCTCTAGTATACAGCAATGGGATATGCAATGCTCACTGTGTGAGGTATATTAGTTTTATATCTACAATCCTCTCTATCATCAGTGTTTATAAGATGGAAGATGTGAAAAATATCACCACTCAGGAATCTTCATTGATCAAACAGGTGGTTTGGTCAAAATTATCGAAGGCAAAAGCATGTTTGATAATTGACACCTCTTTTGTCATTCAAACCATAGATATAACCAGGGGACTAGCTAATATTCCTTATACAAACATATACATGTAATGCCTCATTAGGGCATTTATAAGTCAGCAGTAACTTAGTGCCCACAATAAATGCTTGGTTGTGGAGAGGGAAGGAGATAATTATGCAAATTTATGCAAAAACTTATCTATCTTGATAAATTATCTATCTTAATAAATGACAAAATAAACATTCACAAACTCCTCTTTGATCAGGTCAGACAGGTACCATATACATGTAGTGATCACCCAGGATGATCATATGTGATCACCCTAAAGATCACGGGGTACTCCCCCACAACATCATCAACAAGATGAGAAAAAGTGATTACTACAGAGTACCTTGTCAAGCCTTATATTTTCTGTACGGAGCACGCCAAGCAGTGCGTCGTTTTAATTGTGTTAGATTGGAGAAACATCATACACCTAGTACACCTAGTATATTCTGACTGTTCAAAATTCTACCCATCCACGTATATATCACAGCTCTCTCCCACGACAAGTAGATAACATGGCAATAAAAAAGTGGGAGAAAGATAAAGAGAGAGGGGGAGAGAGAGAGAGAGAGAGAGAGAGAGAGAGAGAGAGAGAGAGAGAGAGAGAGAGAGAGAGAGAGAGAGAGAGAGAGAGGCAGGCAGGTGGGCAAGCAGGCAGGCAGACACACACACACACACACACACACACACAGAGAAACAGAGCGGAGGAGGGATGAGAAACAAAAATAATGAAGGAAAGAGAGGAGCGAAGGAGGAGAGGAATAAAATGGTAAAGGTTCATGAGGATTAGTCTGAGTGAGATAACGATCACTCAGACCAGTTCGAGAACCATCACATTTATCTCATGTTGCTCTAGTGAGATATGTTCCAAATGTCATTCATTTGGCACAAAATAACCATTTAATCACAGTTATTTGTCCTTTATGGATAAAGCAATTGGCCTTGAAGTATGGAAGGGGGTTATTGATGGGGGGATGCAATACGCTCGAGGCACCTTGGTTAAACCTATGGTGCTCTCGTATTCAACTTGAGATGAAGAAAGTTATACCATCGGCACATGCATGTTTACGAAATTTAAAAGTTTGTTCTTGGAAAAACATGTGAGCCAGCAAGCAGAAATGCAGGTTTCTGCGGGATTTAGTACCTGTTTTAGCCACCAGGGAACACCACTATGGGCTAGAATAGGAAAGATATGCCTAAAACAATTATAGGGTACTTTTCTATGGAAAATTCAATGATTTTTGATAGAATGTTTACTATGGTGAAAAATACCATTTCTACATCAAAAGTTATAGGCAAAAGAATAAGAAAATTATGCTAATTTAGCTAATTAGCATAAATTATGCTAATTATAGATGTAGTTCAGATATGGTCATACCTACCCATATTTAGCAAACCATTCCCCTGTAACTAACAGGAGTATCTTCTCTTGCAATATATCACTGGAAAGCTAGTGATCTGAATTTTAAAGTTGACTTTTAGCTCGGAGCACCCTTTCTCCTTACCTCTACACACATACGTCTCTACCAGTGTTAGTGGAATCTGGCCATGGAAAGCCCTGTACACCGTACGTGTATGTCGTAATCCCTGCCAAGCCAGAACATAATTCTGCCTCGATCGGATCTGACATCATTTCACACCGACTTCATTGGGGCCATCCACAAATGACGTCATGCTGGAGGGGAGGGGGGTTGTCAGGCCTGGCATGACAGGATTAATTTCCCATGTACCACCAGCATTTCGAAATTGGCAAAAAAAACAAAAAAAAACATGACGAGTGATGAAGGGTATGACGTCATTTATTAATGGCCCCTTTTGAATATGGCTACAACATCAACAGTCAGCATCTCCAAACTTTCTTATCGATCTACTTATCTGTGTGTCATATTCGATCAAAACATATTCCATCAGAAGGAAAACAGGAACCCACAGACTGGTCCATAGACGTCCTGGCACAGACGTACAGGTGGTGCACCTCTGTAAGGGTTGCATGGTGTTTTAATGCACTTTTTCCATCTGTTCCAATCATGCATGGATGAAGTCTTGCTGAATCTACTCGTCTGGGCCTCAGTGGTGCATTATTTTGTGACTATACACGGGTAGGAGCATGATGCAAGGATGCCTCTATAGCCTTGATGTAAACGGGGTATACTTATATACTCCTAATGTAGTATAGAATGCCTGTAGCCACGACTGATCTTTATTTTATGTGAATAACTTCTTCCCATAGAGATAGCATTAGGGAGCCGATCCGCACACCCCCAGTGGCGTAACATGTGCCGATCCACCACAGCGGCCGATCCACCACTGCAGCCTCCTTCTGGGTGCATGTAAACATTCACAATGGCGGATCGGCGCTTTTACGGGGAACTACGGTACCGGATTTTGATAATTTTTCCTTATTAAAACATCTAAAAACATAAAATAAATATAGAACTAAACTCCCCTGGTGTCCTCGGTGGCCGATCCACCCCTCGGGAGTTGTCTCCCCCTCGGGCTAACGCCCTCGGGGGAGACAACTCCCTCGTGGTGGATCGGCCACCTCGTACACCACGGTCGTTTAGTTCTATCTATATACGCATACACTCCTGAAGGATGTCACAGAAATTTATGTAGAAACTGTATGGCTCAATCGAACAACAGAGGCCAATAGGCCTATGGGTGTAAAGGATATAAGTATGCCTGTAACCATGACAGGGCTACATCCATACACTCCTAAATGATATAAGTGTGACTGTAGCCATGGCACAACTGGGGTATCACATCCAAAGGGGTAAATTTTTACAAATTTTGGGAGTGGTGCCTCATCAAAAGAGGTATGTTTTTGCTTAATTTTGACCCGCTAATATGTGTGTAAAATTAAGGGCTGTGTACGCACATGGTAGCCATAAATTCGGGAGTGCCCCCCCCCCCCAGGATATACTCCTAAGGAATGTACATAGAATGCCTGTAGCCACGACTGATCTATAAGCATACACTCCTAAAGGATATAAGTATGACTGTAGCCACAACTGGGCTACATGCATACACTCCTAAAGGATATAAGTATGACTGTAGCCACAACTGGGCTACCTGCATACATTCCTAAAGGATATAAGTATGACGGTAGCCACAACTGGGCTACATGCATACACTCCTTAAGGATGTAAGTGTGACTGTAGCCACAACTGGGCTAATGCATACACTCCTTAAGGATATAAGTGTGACTGTAGCCACAACTGGAGGGTGTTGCTCCTATAGTGAAAGGAAGAGCTGGCTAAAAATACCCTCCTTTCCAGTCCTTTCTTTTTATGTAGCTATAGCTTGTCTCTTTTGTTGCTCACAAGTGGTCATTCAAGTATGGTGCTAAAAAAGGTGGATTTGAGTAGGTACCTAGTTGGGAGAAGTCAGTCAGTATAATTTACTATAGAGTGTGTGACATGAGTAGGTACCTGATAGTGCAGCTCTCTCTGTTTTAAACAAGGCAGGTGACTTTTCAGACTGATGTGGTGAGTGCAAGTACTTTGGTGAAACAGTGCACAACTTGTTTAGAAAAGAGGGCACATACTAACAGCTCTTTTTACAATAGGACAACACCCTCCTGGGCTACATCCATACACCCCTAAAGCATGTAAGTATCCCTGTTACTCCTGCTGCTGCTTATAGCATTCTACAAAAATCAGCATGTGGCTTATGAGTGGGTGCAGCTTATACGTGGAGATTTACTGTATATGTGAACCTAAAAGAGGTAATATCAGGCAGGCTCCTACAACCAGCAGTACAGTGGTAGCCTGCAGAGCATCATAAATCAAATCAATACATGACCTGGGGAAGCCCCATGTTTCGACTTTTTATCTGAGGCAGCCAGTGCAATTTAATAACACCATCATTGTGTGGATGAGTGCTATAACATGCTTAGGGAGCGTTCATTATTTATGGCAGGGGGGGGGTGAGCATTTCAAGGGGGGGGGCAGCTCATTTTGGGACATTTGCGAGGGGGAGGCACTTCATTTTAGGGTATTTCTGTGGGGGAGGCACTTCATTTTTGGATATTCATGTAGGTGGGGCGTTTCATTTTAGGACATTCGTGCCAGGGGATATTTTATTCTAGGGCACTGGTATTTGTCATATGGCAGATTTTTTTCCTATTTTCGAGCAAAATTGGCTTCTAAATAATTTTCTCCTAAAGTCTCCCCTGGCTTATGACCAAGTTTTATTGCTATAAATTATAGAGTTTTTCTAAACCTCCTGAAATTTCAACCTGAAATCAGCTTATGATATTTTCCCAAACTCTAGCCCTGGCTTATGACTGAGGTCGGCTTATGAACAGGATTTCACAGTAATTCCTAGTCTAAAAGAGGGGGTATGCACTTATTAGGGTATGTGCACTAATTACATTGAAAGGGGTGTATAGACTTTATTAGGCAATTGGAACCTTATCAGGCATCAGGTGCAACTTATAGCATTCTCCCAAATTCAGAACATCTACTGTAAACGATATTTTCATGTGTATGAATTTTCGCCAGCAATGGCCACGCCCGTGGAATAACCTGCTTCATCGGAATAGGTTAAAAGGGCGCATTCGCACACGCTTTTTGGCTCTTCAGGTGTGGGTCAAAAAAATGTTGACCCCTTGAGCAGGGGGGGGGGCAGAATTCTTTAAGTATGTCCGATGAAATAGAATATAGGGGGACTTACAATGGTATCCATTGGGGCAACAACCAATGTTTGTAAGTGGTACCACCATTGGTAGCGAGTGCCTACAGGAGTTTTCACACCTTCTACTACACCAGCTTGCAGCAACATAAAGGGATGCACTCATAGTAAGGTGCTAAATGCCTTCAGGTAGCCAGTGTTGTTGTTCATAGGAAAGTCCCTTAGCACAGGAAAGTGCAATTTCATGTGCTAAGGGGAAGAGTGATTTTATGATATTTCTACTGAGGGAATCAATTTTAGTGTATTATAGTTAGCGGTAATCAGTGGGGGGCGGTGCTTTATTTTGGGGTTTTCACAATGGGGGGGGGGGGGCACTGCATTTTGGGGTATTCACATAAGGGGTGCAATTCATTTTTGGGTATTTCTGTGGGGGAGGCGGTTCATTTTGGGATATTCACATGGAGATGACGCTTCATTTTCAGGTATTTGCCGAATGAGATTCTCACCCCCCTGCCATAAATAATGAACGCTCCCTTCTGGCTTTGGCTTTTTGACTTTCAATCAGAAGTTGTGAAGTGTGACAGATGAAACTATCACGTGTCCACATCAGAAACCACACAATATAGGCCATTACAGAGGTGACAAATAACAATATCACAAATACTGCCTTTGTGGAGTAATTCAATTTGATGGATCCTATGGTATGGTGATAAACCTTCAAGGGCAAAAACGGTTGTGGAACAGAGGGGGGGGGGCGCTAAAGTAGGTTTATTGCCCCCCTCCCCTCCAACCTTTTGGGGAGCTATGAAAACTTTGACTCAGAATGCCCTAAAATACAGGTAGGCTACACACAGCTAAATCAATGTACAATTTCCTCTAAATTTCCTCAAATACGGGCCAAATTCATTGACATTAATTTTCCTTATTTAGGGCGATGATGAGTTACTCACCAGGGCCACATTCATTTATGCCACGGCAGATATGATCATTAGGGGAAAGTTGCCTTATTTGGACCCCCTAAGAACTTTTTCCTGTCCAGTGATTATTTCTATGAATTTTAATGTAAAATTTATATACTTTGTGAAGGTATCTTATATCTTTCTGGTGATAGCATAAAAATCTAGGAATTTGAATTTCTCTAGTCAGGGTGTGCAATAAAAAATCAAAGCCTAATGGCAACCAGGTGCCTAAATTGGACCAATATGAATTGTTGTTCTCTATTTCCTAATACTTTCATAACATTGAAAATTATATATAAAACTAGGGAACCTTTGATATATGATATCACATGTCCTCTTGTTATTTCCATCAATATCATGTGAATTTGCTCCATACTGGAGTAAGAAAAAGGGTACACTTTGGTCCAATTTAGAAAACTAGACCTAGGCCACACCGAGTGGTCCATTTTAGCCAACTAATTTGGACCCAATATTACAACTATGGTCCAATTTAGGCAACTCAAGCTGGTCTAATTTAGGCAACTTTTCATCTTTCTCATTGATAGTTTTCTAAAACATGATAGATTTTATTAAATTTCATTTTAGTCTAAAAGTATATTTATTATGACATATAAAAATCTGAAAGGATTTTGACAAAAAAAAAGGGTTACCTAGCAACCAGGAGGGCTTAAGTAAGCAGTGATGCAAATAAGATCAAGAGGTCCAAAATGCATTTTTCATGGAAAACATGCATAAAATTACACAAAATTTACGATTTTGGAAGTTATTAGGAAGGTAAGTGATATTAACTAAAAAAAATGACAGCATTGGAACCTAGTTCCTATTACTGCCACTAGGGGAAACAAGGGTGGTCCAATTTAGGAGCCGGTCCAAATTAGGCAACTTTCCCCTACTATAGATTAGAACCACTCACGTCGTTTACAATGGGGGGGGTGGAATACGATAAATATTCATATTCAATGCCGCTACTTTGAAATTTGTACAGAGCTAGCGTTATATTAGTGCAAAACCAATTTAGTTTCGGTCTAAATGTTACACACGTTTCATGTTTCTTTTTTAACATGGCGGTTATTCTTAGATATACATCAAATAATTCATGACATAGTATTATTTGACTGATTCAATCATTTAAAACTTCCAATAACCATAACTAGTACTACGCACATCACGATTTTCTTATAAATTTTAAAAGCAACTTAACCCTGTATAGCCATGACATAAATGCAAAGGTCAACTCCCATAGGATATTCCTGCATCGTATTCACCGAGGTATTCCCATGGTTGTTGACATTTGCTTATGTAGCCAAAATAAGGGCTAAAAGAGGGGCACGTCCCCTCCTTCTCAAAATTCTGGATCCTCCACTGTGAGACATACCCAAGGCAATGGGGACAATGCTCTCCATGTAAATGTGGGTGTCCCGGGATCATCGAATCTACATTGATTGCCATTATTCCTATTATAGTAGATAAACAGCTAGTTCAATGATTAAACCTGGAAAACCATGGTTTTTGGCCTTTATGCAGCCATAGAATAAATTATGCTTATCCAATCTTGTCTCCCATGGTCTCATCTTACAGAAGACATTCTAGCCTTTCAGAAAAATATCAATTTGTGTCTGTCGGGTAAAAATTCTTTGAGTGAAGGAGTCCCAAAGTCCCAAAATCACTAAAAATCCTGTTTTTTGCAGTTTAGGTCATTTTGCACATGTCTTATTGTCCACTCAAAGATTAGAAACTCATCCAAAATTGCCTGTGGTATTAGGCATATATTAGGCTTACACTATTTATGTCAGTTTAGGTGGATGTTGGTTGAGAATTTTTCACTATTGTCACTCATGTGTGGAATTTTACTCTTCTAGGCGTCTGTGACAATAACTCTTAGGTCAGAAAAACTCTATAAATAATAGTGATATAATGTCTCTAATACATGTCACATAAAGAACTTATAAGGGGGTGAATTTGGTATAACGATTTTAGCCATCGGTCAAATGGTCCCTGATTTGTGGGTCAGAATGTCATATCAACCAACACAGCCTGCTTATCAATTCTGACAAGCATTGCTAGGTTGTGGGCCTGCAGTGTAGCATTTTGAGTAGGGTAGAAGCACATTGAGTCAAACAGACACCTAAAGTCGGACACCTTTAACATTGAATTACATAATAGATATGAAGAATTCAGCTATCATTTGAATTAGATATGGAAATTCAGGTATCATACTCTCTAACAAATGAGGAATGAAATATAAAACTCCTGCAATACATAGTTTTGCAACTGTGCAAACCGAGGGTGTTTTTGCTATATTTTGAGGATGAAGAATGGTGACTAAATGGAGATCCTGGTTTGATTTCTCAATTTGTCATGTCTTAACCTTCATGTTCCTAGGATTTCTAGACATGTCAATGGCAATATACATACTTTTGCTAATAATTTGACTTGACAAACCTGAATATATCCCTCATCTTACAATATGGGAGTTATTCTTAAAAGACCTTTAGATTACAACTACAGTCAGACATCAATTACACCCCACCCTGGACACAATTATATCGTGATTGAGATACTTTAATAATGAATATTTCATCAGAAACCCTCATAATATACATGTACTCCCAGATAAGGATATTTAATGTGTGTTTAGTTTACCTACTATCTAACACCCAAATCTAATCACTATGCAATCTGCCCATAGAAGTTATGCTCATCTGTGCCTGTAGGCTGGCCTGTTACAGGTGTGCAAAATCAAACATCTGAGAGTATCCTGGAGAGGAGTTTTGTATTAGCTTGGATTCCTTAGTGTTATATGCTATATATCTCTATAGCATTTTTCAGATACGATGACCCATTATGTCTCTATCAATTAGATAACAAATTGTCTGACTCTAGGGTCACCTCTGGCATGAACTGTCCAACCTGAGGTGCAATTTGAGGTTTTGGAGACTAAATATGTACAGCTCATTTATTCATATGTATTGGAAGGTTTCACCAAAACCTCTTTATGGATCTTGGGAGTAAAGTATCATATTTCATCTGGTATAATAAAAAGTAGAATTTACCACATTTAAAGATACAAGATTTGAGCACCAAATATGGCCACCTCCTAAGTGGTCAGGAGCGTCCGAGATTGGTGCCTCTACCCTACCACTTCTCATATAGGGGGTTTTCATTACAGACGCCTCAAGATTTTGTTTGTTGCAAAGTCGGAATCGTCTGGTGTTACACAGTGGAAGTCAATTACTTGGGGGAGCCTTGTTTTTGTCCATTAAGTGTTACATCTGGTTGTTTATCATAGATTTTCTTAAAATTTCTCTGCAGACTTTGACAAATTTTGCCATCAAAGTTTAGGAATCCGATCAAATTTCTTTTGCAGTCCAAAGATTATACCCCCTAGTACTTGCTGATGTGGTTAGATTTGGTAAAGTTGGCCTCATTTTGATGGAAACAGTGTAGCTTGATTGAATCAGCAAGTCTTTTGGACTGGGCAGGTGCCTGCCATGTTGATTTGAGGCTATTGGATACAGACTCATATTCGTGAGGTGTCTGTGACAAAAACTCCTGTTGAACGAAATTCTCTCTGGCGATCATCATATGCTGCCCTAAGGTAAAAAAGGGATTGATATGTGCAGAAATGATGTGCCCCAATTATTTTAGGGCATTTGCTACATGTTCTGTTGAATTTATTCAAGAGTTGGTGGGTCTAAAATTGTGTTTGACCTAAAATTGCCTCAAATTGCTCCAGAAATTCCCACCTGTACATAAAATGAGGGTATTCAATTGACTTTTCTGTGGTTGATATGATGCTTTGTACTCCTATTCATCAATTGTGTGTGTTATAATTAGAATCCCATTACTAATTTGCCCACAACAAGCACCAACTTGCAGAAATGAGTCTTCGTCACAGACGCCTCTGACGGAAATGAAATTCTGGTCTTGTAATCTTGCAAAGCATCATCTATACAAAATTTATTCTTGGTAGACTATAATACATTATTTTTCAATGTCCTGACCTAAAATAATTACATTTCCAGCATATTTATCTAAATTTATTGCATTTTTAGTTTTCGTCACAGACGCCTCATTTCATCATTTCCCCCCCCAAAAAAAATATTTTCAGTCCATATAACCAACTAATACTTCACCACAAGATGCCCCTAGCCTAAGTCCATTTTAGTACAGAGCAGCTTTGCAATTGCTGAAATAAACCTTTTCGGGCACCATTTAACTGTGTGAAATTTGGATTTTCCTCATTTTTTTCCATCTCAACAGACATTCAACACTCAAGGGTACAAAATTGGTTATAGTGAGGCCTCTACTGTTTCAATTTCCCAAAACTAGACATAATGAGGATTTGGTAGAGCAATTCTGGAGCTAATCAGGGCATTATTGACAGAACTACAGTAAAGTTAGCGATTTGAAGACAAAAATGTCCAATTTTTCAATATTTTGATAGTTATGTCCAGGCTCCCAGAAATCTTTTTTAAATATACAGTTTTGCATTCTTGTATGCTTAATCCATTTCGTAATAGGTACTTGTAGTCCAAATTTCAAGTTGCCGTGATTGTTCTAATTTGTTTTAGAGCAATCACAGACACGTCACAAAATTCGCTGATATCCGGTTGACCATGAATGAAAACTGCAGTTCTTGTAGGAAGCCAGTCCAAGAGGGGTTTTCATAAGGCCAAAATGTTGCATTATCAATATAATACACTTTTGTAATGTTATCTTGACTTTTATCTTTCTGTACTGTGAGCACCAGATATGTGCACTTTTTCTGACATTCACCCATATAGATACAGTTGTTTCATGAACTGTGCATATATGGGTGATTCATAACCATAGGAACAAAGTGAATTTTAAAGTTGTATATCGACTGTGCGTGTGAGCTACTCAGGAGACCGATCTTAAGGAGGGGCGATGAGAGAGGGACACTATGTGGAGGAGACATGGAGGTATTGGAGAGAGATGGGTGGATGTACTGAGAGACAAGGAAAGGAAGAACGTGAGAAGGGTGGAATGGATGAGGGAGGGTCGAAATGATGGTTTTATGTATTGAGAGGTCGGAGATCAGATGGGGGAGGGGGGCATGGGGAGGGGGACATGAATGGAACGGAATTGATTGGGCGAGTTGGGGGGGGCGACATATTGATGTGTGAGACAATCAGGTGTTGGGGTGTATTTCACCTGTAATTTTAGGACTACAGCAAGTATGATCAGTAAAATTAGAAACAATTATGATTTCCTCTCATCATGTCCCATGGTAGCCAGAAATCCCGTATCCCTTATCTCAAATCTCTACAACATAAAAATATGAATTCTCATTTAAATTGATGGTAGGAGCCAAGATTGAGCACGCTGATCATGGGTTATAAAGGTGATGAAGACTGAATAGACGCCAGAAAAGTCAGCATGCGATGCGTAAATATGCAGCACTGGCGAGTCATTCACAAGGATGCATGGTTACAAACGAACATAGTGAAAAGACTGCAAAAGACGAGCTTCATTTATTCCAATTTAATGTCCCATTGGAAACAAATATAGTTGTTTTCAGTTTTTTAACGTGTTGCCATGGGAGCCATATCTACCATATTAAGCTACCAGACACAGGGAATTTTAGCCCAATAGCGAATCCCCCATACAAGTAGCCCATGACATTGGACCTCAGGGACTCCCATTTGGAGCCCTCAGGACAGGGGGTCACCGTTTACATGCCTGTCATTTTACCTATCAGATTGTCTCAATCTTATTCTGTTATCTGTCATAATTATCATCTCAATTTGGTTCAAGTAAATTCTCAAGTAGCTGCATGGATAGGTTACTATAATAGAGTACATTACTTTCTATCCTTCCAATGTGTTCAAGTTTGTATTTACTTTTAATATCCTGATATCTAAAAAGCATTGACTAGACAACCACAGACGACGTCACCTATTGGGGGACACGCCCCTGAATGGAGAGACCGTGAATCAGCATAACCGATCGTGTAAGTAACCAACCCTTTAAGGAGGGCGGTACGACACCATAACGCTTTATTTCCATGTTGTACCAATGTCAATCATCAGCATTACACTGTAGCTCCTCCTCAAAAATTTGGTATGTATCGGTCCAATAGGCATGTTGCATAAATGCAACGGTGAAGGGTAACTCCGCTGTTCCAAAGCATTATAACTGCTCTCGCACATTGAAGCAATAGGCCTTATGGTTGTAGCATGACCCTTGGTGTTCACAAATTCACAATTCTGGGAAGTTTAATGCAGAGAGATTTAAGTCCTGCATAGGTAACTACATATAGAGGCGAAGTGCATTGAATCAGTTGGGGAAAGGGGATTCTGGAGATGTGTAGCGATTGGCAAGGGGTCGCTAGGATCTAACATGTCTATAAAATCACAATGCCTTGCGGCAAAGTTAACATAAAAGTTTGAGAAGCTTAAAAGATCCCTGTTTCTATTTCAAATCCATCTATCTTTTAAAAACAGAGTTCACTTGTTTGGAGTATATCATGCTCACGTATGAAGTGCTGGAGGGATTGCCCCTGTGCTTAATTCACCTTAGGAATATAGTTAAAATTGTTTACATTGTATCTAGCAGCTGTAGCATGCAGGTACCTCTTTCATGCCTTGTATGGCGACGGGCATTTAATCAAATCTGTGTGCCTATGACTACAATTCCCCATACTCCTTATTGATTGTTGTAAAGCATAATGACATGCATGTACATTGAACCTACATATAACCAGTACACATACAATTACATCATTTATATTGGGATATTCACAGTCACGGCCGCTTACCAGAGGTGATCTCTACAAAATCGTCCAAAGGATTATGTGTACACCTATGCCAATTATACCTATCGCCAGCTGCCCAGACAATGAAATGATGGATACTAAATATAGCTGCGTAAGGTTATGGTCAAATATAAATACTTGTATGTGATACAAATTATGAATAATTATTTTCTCAAGGCTGCTGTAGTCAGAAAGCAGGAAGTTACAATAATTGCTTGCTTCTTTGATTTGTGCACAAAGATCCTTTAGAGAATATGCCCATGACATTAGTTTGAGATTTCGGGTAGTCCATTTTTATTCAGCTATGATATCAGTAGACAGACTCCAAAATAGAAATATTTTACCAAAGATGCATTGAATTTCTAGGTAAGATAGTCACAAGAGAACGTCCGTAAAAGTCAATTGCTGGAAACGTGTTGCATGCCTTGTGGAATACTGCTTCGAGGCTAATTTTAGGCATAGGTTATAAGTTTGGGGCAATGCAAGTGGATCTCTGTATTTATCCCATGTCTCCTATGGAAAAGAGCAAACGTAAGTCGCTTTTAGATAGGGTGTTATATTTTGATAACGTCACAATGGTCTTTTCTTTAAAGTTTACATGCCACAGAGGGCTTAGTGCCAAGGACAGGGGAAGTTACGAAGTGAGTGGTATGTGACATTGTTTTTTCTTAAAATTGACAAGTGACATGGAGACACGTACACCCCCAGTTCAAATTAGTTTCTTTCCGCCCCTGTAAAGAATGGACTTTCCGATACATTTTATGATAAGACTGGGTTTAAAAAAAGAGAATATTAATATGGTCTCCAACTATGTACACCTGTTGTATATAGGCTGTGCACCCTATTTACAGGTAAAAGCCTTGGTCACAAGTAGGGGGGGAGGTTAAGACAAACATTTTCTTGCAACCAACTGAAAAGATGCTATTTATCATGGGAAACAAGAATCTGGCAATCGTTTTTGAATTTGAGATGCCTAACCCCCCTGTACGCCCACTCCGAAGATAAAAAAAAGTTGGGAAATATTAAATTTATTCATTTTAAAGGCATATGTTTTGCACACATATGCCTTTGTGGATAAAATTTTATATTCAGATGGTTTATAAAGATAGACAACACTAACTTGAACTTTGGGAAAATTCAATATGTCTGCCAGTGCAAAAACCCTTATTTTTCAGCTTTTTTATCAAAAATAATATGTAATCTTGAAAAATTCATTATCCTGAGATAACAATTATCTCGGGATATTTGTTAACTCAGGAAAACAAACTTTAGAAAAAGTGTTGCAGTAGTCGAGAAAAAAAGATGACCATGTCACCTCTAGGGCTCCGTAGTAATGACCTTTTATTGGCCAAAAGTTGGTCTGGAGCTGGTTCCGGCAACACACCCTGATAAGAACTGCTAAGATGGGACCAGCATGTCCCTGGAAGTGGGTGTGACTTTGCCAAAGTAACCCCTCACCTCCGTAATCAAGGTCTGTGCATAGCAAATAAAGGCACCAGAGGGCAGCACTGTTCCCTTTACTTTCTCACCCTTACTATAGCATATGGATAACACCTACACAGACTAAATCTGGTAACCAGTCCACGCCCATGGCTTGGAAGATGGCCCTATAAT
The DNA here is from genome assembly GCA_949317995.1 of Acholoe squamosa. Classification (NCBI taxonomy): domain Eukaryota; kingdom Metazoa; phylum Annelida; class Polychaeta; order Phyllodocida; family Polynoidae; genus Acholoe; species Acholoe squamosa. Next base: position 17,919,586 of record OX439039.1, on the reverse strand, counting down.
TTCAATTTTAAGCTTCATCAAAAACCCTGCCACTTCAAAGGATGGAAAGCTGGAAAGGAACGAAGAGGAAAGACGATGGATGCATCATTTATGGACCATCATTCCTCATGGGTTAAATTTTCTTGACTAAAGAATCAGAAAGCCATCCTAGTCACAAAAAAACGGTGCCAAATCAATAATACCCACAGGCTGTTCATGGGATACAGATATGTGGATGGGAATAGCCACCAAAAAGCACTGTGTAACCCAGAAATCGTCGTATAACTAAGGATATTATTATATGTGGAAAAAAATGCCCTACACTCCCATGTATTCTACCATCACATGTCTTCAGCCATCCCTGCCTTGCACCAGTCTCCTGTCTACCTCCATTCCCCTGCATACCTGCAGTCTCCTGTCTACCTCCATTCCCCTGCATACCTGCAGTCTCCTGTCTACCTCCATTCCCCTGCATACCTGCAGTCTCCTGTCTACCTCCATTCCCCTGCATACCTGCAGTCTCCTGTCTACCTCCATTCCCCTGCATACCTGCAGTCTCCTGTCTACCTCCATTCCCCTGCATACCTGCAGTCTCCTGTCTACCTCCATTCCCCTGCATACCTGCAGTCTCCTGTCTACCTCCATTCCCCTGCATACCTGCAGTCTCCTGTCTACCTCCATTCCCCTGCCTTCCTCCATTCCCCTGCCTTCCTCCATTCCCTGTCCTCCTCCATTCCCCTGCCTTCCTCCATTCCCTGTCCTCCACCACTCCCTGCCTTCCAACTTTTCATTGCCCTCCTCCATTCCTTTGCCTTCTTTCAGTCCCCTGTCTTCCTCCATTCTCCTTCCTACCTGCAGTCCCTTGCCTACCTGCAGTCCCCTGCCTACCTGTAGTCCCCTGCCTACCTCCAGTCTCCTGCCTAACTCCAGTCCCATGCCTACCTCGTCCCATGCCTACCTCCAGTCCCATGCCTACCTCCAGTCCCCTAACTACCTCCATCTCAAAGTCTACCTTCAGTCCCCTGCCTTCCTCTACTCCCCCGTCTACCTTCACCTGCCTTAGTCCATCTGAATATTATATCTAGATATTTCTTATCTTGGGATATTGCTTATCTCTGGATGGTTGTTATCTTGAGATATTCATTATCCTGAGATGACAATCATCTTGGGATATTTGTTAACTCTGGAAAACTTTAGAAAAGGTGTAGTAGTTGAGAAAAAAAAAGTGACCATATCACCTCCAGGGCTCCGTACATTGCCAATCACTGATATTAGTCACGCGTCATGACATATCCATTAATTACTTGTTCATTACAGTAAAGACTCTCTCATTATAAGGAGGTTCTATTACTTCAGAAATGAATGGGATCAGATTGGTTGTAGACAAATATGCTGCTTAAAAGCAAGGTCTCCTTATATCAGAGCTCCTTATAACGAAGTTTCACTGGTATAAGGCGGTATCCTCACTTCTAAACCTTTAAGGGTAGCCCCGTGCGTTGACTCTTGTATTATTGTCTAAATGAAGGCACACTCAACGGAAATAGTTTTTTTTACCTTATTTTCCCCCAAAATTAAGAGGTTGGTTGATTCACACTTTCTATGCAACAACCATATCCACGTTCGTCCCTAACATCAAGAAAATGGGTGTTTCATTCATTGTTTATCCATGGACCTCTTTTCATGAAAGCTGCTTCTGGAGTCTCAAAAACATTTGGGCCATTGGGCCATGCGTGTCCTTGCTTGGCCCAATATAAGCCGACATTGGCCCAATATAAGCCGATATTGGCCCAATATAAGCCGACATTGGCCCAATGTATCCTTGCTACCTGGGGATACACTTACTCAGGATGCACATGGCCACCAACTGATGTTGTGGTTGAGGTTTTCTTTCTTCTTTTTTTTTTTGTGGCGGGGGGGTGGGGTGATATCATGTCACTGTTTGTACCAATGATTTTACTATCAATAAAGCATAAAACATAAGACCACCATTAAAGGGCTAACAAAGCTAATCAACTGCTGGACCTCATGTTGATAGACGTCGTAAGGTGTTAGTCCAAAATGTGGCACTGTTTGTCCAAGTCCATCAATGAGATGGAGGCTGTAAATCTTGAGAACCAAGGTTTCTTAGAATTCCCTCCGAATTGAGTAACCTTTAACCTACCGAAGGCACATGGCTCTTAACATCTCCACTTACTGTATGTCCTTCGGGGAGGTACCGGGTTGCTGTTCGCAGATACAAAATGATTTCTTATCTTGCATACAAATGACTAAGCTCTTGTTCTTATCTGCCATGTGAGAACACAAAAGAGTATGCAAGCCTATCTATAATCAGAGTTGATTCTATTGCTCTTTTCCTCATCTAATGACACTATGTAGATCTAGTAAGTGCATACCAGGCCCAACCACGTCTCAGACCCCTGGGTGGCCCCGTGTACAACCGCTATCTGTGTAAACGACCGCTATCTTCAGTACTGCAGATAGAGGCTGTCCATCCAATCTCTATCTGTGTAAAAAAACAGTATCTGCATCAACCATCCAACCACTATCTGTAGAAACAAACGCTATCTGCAAAATCTTCCTCATTGCCACGCAAAGGCACATCCAACCACTATCTGTGTAAAAAAAAAACGCTATCTGCATGTCAGTTTTGGCGGTCGGTCGGTTTTGGCGGTCGGTCGGTTTTGGCGGTCGGTCGGTTTTGGCGGTCGGTCGGTTTTGGCGGTCGGTCGGTTTTGGCGGTCGGTCGGTTTTGGCGGTCGGTCGGTTTTGGCGGTCGGTCGGTTTTGTCAGTTTTGGCGGTTGGTCAGTTTTGTCGGTCGGTCGTTTTGTCGGTCGGTCTTGTCGGTCGGTTGGTTTTGTCGGTCGGTTGGTTTTGTCAGTTTTGTCGGTCAGTAGGTTTGTCGGTCGGTCGGCTTTGTCGGTCGGTCGGTTTTTTCAGTCGGTCGGTTTTGTCGGTCAGTCGGTTTTGTAGGTCGGTCGGTTTTGTCAGTTTTGTTGGTCGGTCGGTTTTGGCGGTCGGTCTATTTTGTCAGTCGGTTGGTTTTGTCGGTTGGTCAGTTTTATCGGTTGGTCGGTTTTATCAGTCGGTTGGTTTTGTAGGTCGGTCGGTTTTGTCGGTCGGTCAGCCCCTTCACTCACTCACTAACTCACTTACTCACTCCACTCATTCTGTTTAAATGATATATGTTTTGAGGCCAATACAGTAGTTAGTGTATGTTGATGCAGTTATGTTTTGAGGCCAATACAGTAGTTAGTGTATGTTGATGCAGTTATGTTTTGAGGCCAATACAGTAGTTGATGCAGTTATTGTAAGGGGAGATGTGATTTGCCCTTGATGCAGATAACAACTGTTTTCTGCACTTAATTTGGTGCAGATAACATCAGTTTTACACAGATAGAGTTTGGATGGTCAGCCTCTATCTGCAGTACTGCAGATAGCGGTCATTTACACAGATAGTGGTTGTACACCCCGGCAGGTAGCATTCATTCCTTGGGGCAGAATGCGGTCCCTGGATCCCACAACAATGCCATATCATCTTCCATACCTGAACACATTAAATCCATACATACCCTAAGGATGTTTACTATACGATTGTCATATATGACAGGTACCCCCCCCCCCCACCACCACCACCACCACCACCATAGAAGCCTCAAGCCCTGAACTCATGGCACCTCCACCTACTTAATTGATATGAACACAGGGATCAAATGACACAATGGTGAAATATGTGATTGGGCTAGAGTCCTCATGTAAGGTTACTGTAAATCGAAAGTTTGGCTAACAGTAGATGTACATAATGCATCAGGACCACTTCCAGATTACCAAGCCTTCATAATATTACATAGATGTGTGAGATCTACAGGCAACAGCACTGCAATGCTTCAAAGGAATAAGTCTGAAAGTGTGAACCTGTGGGAGGGCAGGTCAGTAGGTGGTATACACTCAGGCACCATACCTTATTACTCATCTGTGCCAGTCCCCCTGGTTAGTTAGTTGCAATAGGTAGGTAGATGTAAGGCCATTATGGCTGCTGGAGGAACTGTGCATTTGTACAACCACTATCTGTGTAAAGAACCGCTATCTGTAGTACTACACTTAGAGGCTGACATCCAACCACTATCTGTGTAAAAATAACGCTATCTGTATCAAACTCAGTGTGTCAAACAGTTGATATCAGTATCAAAGACATGATAGATTCCCCCTTACTTGAAATGTATCAAAATTGTTTATGTCACTTAACATCTTGATGGCAAAGTTTGTACGGACAGCATTCATTTACACAGATAGTGTTAACTTTTACATAGATAGTGGTTGGATGGTCAGCCTATATGTGTAGTACTTCAGACAGCGGTGGTTTACACAGATAGTGGTTGTACAGCCTTACTGACATGGCAATCCGGGATGGCAACTATGAGATGGAAGATTAATTACGCTTTTTCAAGTGGTGTATCTCCTGTTTTAATCACTGACGTCACATTGTTGAGTCCAGCACATTCTCATTAACCACTCCTAATCTTTAAATTCATCCAATTTTCCAAATTAATAATTATTGATAATGATGGACGTTTCTTTATATCTGAAAGAAAAGGGGGTTAAAGAAAATTCCTACCCTATTTTCATGACAGTGTATTTTGATGGCTTTAATGTACAATAAAACGATTCTGGCATGCCCTAGAAACAAGTCAGGTAGAATCACGGGACTGACTGGTGAATCTGTGAGCACATAATCACCAGTCAGTCCTGGGACTTACACCCCATATTCACGTGAAAACACAGGATTTCACCAGAGAGCCATCTAGTGAGATTTATTGACCCCAACTTACATCTGCAGCATAAAGTGTATTTGTCATCCTCCACCAGGTGCCTCTGCCTGAATGTAAATGTCCATTCCAAGAGAGAGGGAGAGAGAGAAAGAGAGAGACAGAGACAGAGAGAGAGAAAAGGAGAGAGGGAAAGAGAGACAATGGTAGAGAGAGACAGAAGCAGAGTGAAAGGGCAAGGTAGGGATAGAGAGAGAGGGGCAGACAATTTCAGATAGAAACTGAGAGAGGAAGAAGTGGGGAGGTAGAGAGAGAGAAAGAGAGAGAGAGAGAGAGAGAGAGAGTGAGAGAGAGAAGAGAGGTAATGGGAGAGAGAGAAAGATAGACAGAGAGAGAGAGATACAGAAAACAGAGATAGAGAGAGAGGGCAGTACTCAACTAATTTAAACTATTGACATGAATGATTATAATCCATTTAATTCATCATAATATTATGTGTGTTGCTCTACTACAGCCTTTCTGGCATGATTTGATTGTTTGCTAGACATGGCTTAAGTACATTTGAGATATGCTGGCAAATAGGCACTCAATGATTAGAGGCTGTTCTAGGTTGGGAAGGGCTGTGAGGTAAAGAGTCAGCTAAATTTAGGTTTTCTAGGTCATGGGCTGCAGACAAACAACCTGTGGTGCACACACACTTACAGAACAAGTCATTTTAGTGGGGTGGGGAGGGTGTGGGATATTTACATCATTTCATCTCTTACTTGCCACCCAAGCAAGGAAGAATTGATTCTATCATGAAACATAGGTGGAATGAGACAATGTAACAATATTTACAGGTATGATATTGGGACAGCAAAGCAAAAGTTCATCCTTGTGTATAAGCTATGCTTTATACGGTATAGGGAATATGCATGAAGAGCAGTGCACCCCTTCTTTCTCTCTATCTGGCAATATGTTTAACCCTTCAAAGGCTGCTGTTGTAGGAGTTCATCATGCCCATCGGTCATCATGATGCACCTATGAACTCCTGGTGATACTGCCATCATGCAGACCTTACATGGTAGATAAATTAACTTCTGGAGGGTCGGCATGATGCTACAAAGATGAGCTGATGAGCAGTCACACCAGCACTTCATTGGTGCATCATGACAACCGATGGGCATGATGCATTAATACATGAGTGGTCCTGGTATGGTTAAAGATTACAAGCTGAACTAATCATAGCTGTCAGAAGAAACAACAAACCTTGGTGAAATGTAACATGCCGTCTCAATAAGATGCTGTATTGGTAGGCATAACTGACTCTGTGGTAATGTGCTAATAGATTTGTTTTAGCACCCCACCACTCCTGGCCATTGTTTGAGACCAGATCTAATTCAAGAACTGTTCCTAAAGAACTATGTGCTAAATGGAAATGCACCCTTCCCTGTCCCCCACCAGCCCCCGTTCTGATACCTACTGACCACTCCCAAACACCAACAGGACTGACCACTTTGGGCTCCACTGCCCCACCTGAGCTGCCATTTCTACCTGTCTCACCTACACATAAGACATGCAGTGCTCACCACTCCAACACCTGGGGTAAGTATACATGTACTTTTTAGTATTTCACTATATCATTATTATGTATAAAGGTGACCACCTGTATGCTGCTACATTTTCAGAGGCTGTAATGATTCTATATAAGAAACTAGTATATAATGAACGATGCTTCTCATTTGGCTATCTGTAGTGTATTACCAGTGCACCTATTAGTTGCAACTCTTAACAATCTTTAGCACTTCTAAAATTATGCTTCATTACATTGATCTATGAAAAGTAATGCTATTTGACTGAACTATTATCTTTACTTTATAATTATAAATGCTATTTCAAGAACTGCATTCTTTCCCCATTGACAATCATGTTTTCCCATATGGGCATAGTAGCAAGAGTTATACTTGTGTAGCCACTAGTTGTGTTCAGAAATAGCCCTTACACTGCAGGGGCACAGTAGTCAGTACCACTGGTGTGAGAGGCAGTTAGCCCCCTTCCTCTCCAGTATACCAGCATTGTGTCCACTGGGTGACCTGTGACAGTGTACCCCTGTACAACCATTCTAAGTGCACTCTAGCTTAAGCCTTCTCTCTTACACAACAACTATGTCCCTACTGCTGTCTGAATCACCTTAGACATCTAGGCACCCCAATAATTGGCCCTCATACTGAACTCATCCTGGTCTAGTTAAGGGTTTGTAAACTGCATGCCACTCCCCAGATCAGTCTTTGCTGGAATTGTATTTGGGGGCAGGCCAGTACATATCATTGGCTTGTGAGATATCCAGCTGGCATACCACCACTATAATAGGACCCACCTATATGTCACTCAACTCAATAATATGCAGAGAGCCATCAGTTGGGACGACAGTATTAACCAGAAAAGTGTGGAGTATGCTTTATTTAGCAGGGTGGTGGTAGTGGTTGGGGTAAGGTAGTTGCCTAAGATCAGGCCTTGGACCAGCCTGGATGATCCATGCCCATACTTAGGGCCTGGACCGGTCTTAACTTGTGACTTTTGATGCTATAAAATGGGCAGCCTTGGATGCCCATTTTCAGCTGAGGGAGGCCAAGGGCCAAGTGAGGGTTCTTAGGTTCTTGGGCACCCCTTCAGCAATAAACTCCCATGTTCAGTGCATAATAGAGGAAAGTTATATCTTAGCAAAGTCATGTATATATATAGGCCCTAGGTATGGGGGGGGGTGATAAATCTAGTTTTCTTTGGGGACAGGCTCAAACTATGCATTTGGACCCCTAAACAGGGAAATCACTATCGCAATTTTGGAGGTATTAAGTCTTATTCAATCCAGTGCTTATTCTGCCATGATATATCCGAAAGAGGTCAGATGAGGCAGAGTAGACCAGTTTAGAGCCTCCTTGAACAGGGGCAGATCCAAGGGGACACCTGCCAAGACACCCTACCCCCACCCTGTGGGGCTCCCCCCACCTTAAATCGCTTTTGACACCCCTACTAGCTAACAGTACATCTAAGAGAGACAACCTATACACTCCCACAAAATCCTAGATGTGTTGATATATTTGGTAAGATTCTTACTTGAAGCATTCAGCCGTCATATCCAGTTTGTGTTAAAATTCAGGACACTCAATGAGGCAGAACATAGAAACATGGGGGAAGAGCATGTCTTGGTTGGTGGATTTGGGTCCTTGTTTGATAATTTCACTTATATCTGTTACTGTATCACAGTATTCTGCAGCAATGTAATCTAAAAGACATCATGATACCCTACTTGGTATCATCTATGGTGGTTCAAATGTGGTCTACATGCCTATCCTGAAAATCCTAATGGTAGTGGATCAGTAGGGGCCTATTTCTATGGTTGGCCTGAATCATAGGGATATTGTGTTGCCCCCTATAAAATGGACTTAGAATAGGGAGAGAGCAGGCCTAAGCCAAATTCTGATTGGGTCCACCGGGATATCTGTGGGTTAGTCATTTAGATCCATTTGAAAAGGCTTGAGTGAAAGGGATATGTGTGTTTTAAATCTTGTAGCCTAATGGGTGGGGAGGGGTCCAGGAGGCTGGGTCCCCTGTCAACTGTCCTTTTCTTTCCTATGTGTTTGGGACAGTTGAGGTTCAGGATTTTATGTATCTTTATGGTCTTAGCCAATTCTTTCTATGCCTTGACATTCATTTTGGCTCATTTACTTTGGATTAAGATGGAACCTGCTGACCAATACATGAGTTGTGACAGTGACATTAGCCCCCCCCCTCATTTTTGTCATGAAATTATGTTCCAAGAGCAGGCAAAGGGAGTAGAAAAGCATACTCAATAATATAGTGCAATCAACATTTGGATATGCCTTGTATATACTGCATATTGTAACAGAACATGCGGTGTAGGGGGTGGGGCAAGAAGTGGGCAAGAGGGGGGGGGACTTGGGGATTTGAGGTAAAAATGATCAGTTGGCCCTTTAGGAAGATCTCCACTGCCTAATACCTCATGAATTGCTGATTTATTGGTATTTTAGCAAGGCCGACCCCCCTCCCCTACTAGGTATCAGAATAGCCTTTGGTGGTGCACAGTGCAGCCTCTTTCGTTTGGCTCTAGGAGTATTGTGCTCTCAGCTGTGACCAGGCCCTTTACTGCAATGCACAGGTAGTTAGCAGGATGGTAGCAGTGGGGGCATGGTGATCAAAAATGTAGGACTGGCCCAGGCGCTATATTCCAATACCGCCTGGGGTCAGAGGCTGGCCTTTGACACACTTTTTCTGGGGGGGGGGCACTCCCACAGATTTGGATACTATGTGCAAACATGACTCCAAAGCAAAAGGGGCTCACTGGGCCCAACATGGGCCCTGGGCGTGTCCCCTACAGGGCTCATGACTAGGAGTGCTGTTTGGCCAATTCTGAAAGGGTAGGGACATATATTATATCCATCTTTTACCTAAGATGCAAATATTACAATAGACAGAGCAAACTTCAGTCTGGGCCATCCATTTGTGTGCAACAGCATGGGATTTTCAGGTCTATATATAGTGTTATATGTCTATAGATAATAATTTTGAATAACACTTCTGGGTAGATACTGCCTCTTGATGAGCATTATTTGGCACTTTTCTACAAAATGGGTCACAAATTCTCAAGTCCTTCACCCATGACAATAGCTTTGAATCAGACGGTTTGCTTCTGCCTAGAAAAAGGAGTGACTCCGCTGACATATCCTTTAGGCTCTAAAGAATAGCATAAAATAGTGTTTCATTTCGTCTTGCCCAAAAATCGGCCCTTTTCTCAAACTTTATCATATTTTAAACCTTTGTAAAATGAAGATGATAACAAGATTTTTACTCTCTGACTAAATAGTATCAAACAAGAATAGCTGTTTTTTTTTGCGGTTTTAAGGTGTAAAGGTTAACTCTAATTAGTCTGCTCAAAGGTTTGCCTGACACTCTCTCCTTTTAAACATTGCTTGTGTAGAGGTACGTTAATACAAACCATAGTGTTGGGTACCGTCTGGCGTGGCGGGTGAGTCCAGTCGTCGGATGTTCCTCAGGTTCCGGATAGGTGGCAGCACCGATCCGGGTCTGTGGGGACATCTGACGACAAACACCTAGGTCCATATATAAAGACCAGAGCTCAGCCGCTACGTCAGAGGCCCTCCTGGCCTCTGATCATGTAAACCTTTATATCCATTAGCTGCCCTTATACCATCTACCGGGTAGCCGTGAGTGTTCATATAATAACTTATCCGTTGGCATACACTTGAATCACCACCTTGCTCCTTCTTTCCCGATTAGTAAGGCCCGAACCACCAAGTCCGTAAGACTAAACCATGAGTTTGAATATGTGAGATCTGTGCTAGGTATCAACTGCAGGTCACACTCTAAACCCAACCTTAATACTCAAAAATGTTCAAAAAGTGATCACTCACACAGCTGGCAATGAAGAACCCAGCAGCAGGTTGACTTCAAACACTCTTCCTGATCATCAGGCCAAGGGTCAAGAAATGATATAAAAATCACCATTAAGTTCCCTCAATGGCCACCCAAAATTCAGAATTTGGGCCCAATTCTTGTAAACTGGGGGTAGGCTTTTGAGGAAGGTTTCGATTACATCACTTTTGGTTAAAAGTGGTTTTGATTCTGTCAAAATCCAGCTCATGTAATTCCCTCAGGTTAGGGGGTTGGCTTCTGAGGGAGGTCTTATGAAATATGCTAGGAATATTTGGTATGTAAGGGAGTCTTCCACTAGTTAGTAATATTATTCATCACCTCTATTATCTAGATGGAAACAAACCCTTATTAGGTTTTAACAAAAGGTATAAAAAGGTATAAAAGATAACACTTTAGATGGATGGTCAAGGGCCTCCCGCTGACCCATGAAGGACCTAGTTATACCGAGTAGAGTGAGGGCAACAACCTGGCGGGTGGAAGTGATGTCATCTGATATGTGTACCCCACAGTCAATTGATGCCAATTGTTAATTAGCTCTCAATGTATTCCTGTTTATGCTAAGTGTCTCAACATTGCTTTTTAGGTCGGTTTGGGAGGTGTGTAGGCCCATATTCCAAATATTAATTTTCGACATGTACTGGCGAACAAATTGGGTTACTCTTGGTCAAAACAGGTCAAATAGCCCGAGATGGGTCAAAAGACCAGAGATTGAGCAAGGTTGAGTCTGCTTCAAACAAGTTAATTAATTGGGTCACATAGGGTAAAAGATACTAAATTGACCTGAGATTGGCCCAATTTGAGTCAGGTTGACTTAAGTTGGCTAAATTGGGTCAATTTGGTCAAAAAGACCAAGATAAGTCAACTATCCCAGGATACTCCCAATATGAGTAAGATTGACTTAAGTAGGGTAAATTATGTTAAAATAGGTCAAAGTAGGAGGAAGTAGCATAAAATGTATGGCTTAGATAGACCTAATATAGGTAAATTGGGACAAGATGGGCTCAATTTGTTCATTTTTATGCTAATGTGTCATATTTTGACTCATATTGGACCAAATTTACTTAAGGGCGACAGCGGTAGGCACCCAGCGGCTGTTTTGTGAACTAATGCATTTAGCTCATTGAGGGTTATCTGGCATTTTTTGAAGCAAGTTTCTATCATTATTAGTTCAAAAGTTAAGTCTATGATATAAATGAATATTTTTACTAGGTTTGAAGAAATCTTTCCAAAATGCTATGAAGACCCCCTTCACCCCCTCATACTGTTGTCCATAGGGTTATGCAGTAAAGGCCTACCTCCCTTAGATTCACTCTCACCTTGTGCAAAAAGTAGCGTTGGAACCATCTTGATTTGCATATATCAATTAACATAATTGTAGTTCTTTAAAGAAATTGTTTGAATAGTTTTGGAAATATTCACAAAAATCCCTCCAAAATCTCAATTGGCTAGATATTGGCCCATTGAACTTGATGTTAAAGGGTCCAACAAATGATGGCCAGTACCACAGGAAGTAGTGTTGCTACCCCAGCCTTTTATTTCATATGTCAATGACACATTATGTAAAGAACACATATGTCAAGTTACAAGGAAATTCTTTGTCAATTTATTTTTTGGCCACCTAGAGCCCTTGTCCTTAACTTGTGGAATAGGCACTTGATCCACCTTTGAACTAATTTCTCATAATGACTTATTTGAGCAAATGTGCCCATATTGGTCCATCGGACTCAACATTGCCCAATACTTGCCAAGTTGACCAATTTATTTACCAATTTGACCCATTTTGACCCATATTGACTTGTTTATTCTATATTCCCATCTTTTTCCTCATAGGCAAGTTGCAGGTCTTTATAACATCAATAGTAGTATCTATCAAATTAGTGTCCAATCAGGGTAGCAAGTATTTAAATCATGTATGTGGGCTAGTTGTTGTTTTTCCTACTTAATTTCTATAGCTAATTAATGAGTCTGAGTTTCAAACAAGTTTATTGGACAACAATATCATAACATGTTGAAGCTTTTACAATCATCAGCTGATGTAAGGAGTTCTCCACACAATATAGAATCTGTCGTATACGGTTAACATTCAATGATTTTGTAGGTCAGAATTCACCATGTCAAGAACCACTGTAATACTCTCATTTATGAGCCTGTCAAATTGAGTTAGCACTTAACCTATTCTTAAGATACCAATAACTGATGGATATATCATTTGTCTTTAAGGTGCATGCAGTTGGACTGAGAGGGAGCTGAAGGTGAAGCCCTACAGATGATATCAGAAACCAAGATGGCAGCTTGTCTAATCTGATTGATAAAGGTGGCACTTTTTAAAGCCCTTTGGTGTGATGATATATATGCAGTGCAAAGGAAAATGGATGAAATATTCAGATAAAATGTAGTCATTCAGTATCTAAGCCAAATATGTTTATGAAAATGTAAATCTACCATTTATTCGCACTACATCCATGCTTATTTGATATAAACACATCAACCTACCCAACCTATAGATTAAAACTCATGTAGTACCCTCGAACCCCTCATAAATGGTAAGTTCAATGGCAGATCTAGGATTGTCTAGAAGGGGGGGGGGCCAAGACATGGTAAGTTCAGTGGCAGATCTAGGATTGTCTAGAAGGGGGGGCCCAAGACATGATGAAAGCTAATGAGGTACCGTATGTGGCCCCGAGCACTGCAAGCTCCCTGGTTGGGCCCCACGTAACTTAGTTTTCCCTCTTTTTCCCTCACTTTCTCACTTTTTTTCCTCTCCTTTTTTTTTGGGGGGGGAGGGGGGGGCACGCCCACTGTAAGTTTGGATGGGGAAAGCTCAGAGATCATCATAGGTCCTTATATTGAAAAAAAATAAGAAAAGAAGCTATGTGATTTTTTATTCATTATCTCATAAAGTGTAGGTGCACTTAACCCATTAAGGCCTAGCATCGACTTAAGTTGAACCATGGTAGGCCTAGCATTGACAATAGTCAACACCATAATGGGCCTAGCATTGACTATAGGCGATGTCCATAGGATTTGTATAGGAATTGAAAATAGGCTCGTCCTCTGGGAACTACACTTTTTTAAGAGGCTGTCCCCATGGTCAGGGCAACCATCTTTGCTCTGCCCTTAAAGGGTTGATACACAGACTTTCACCTATACCCTGATTACAATAACATATTGAGTCATAAGTATACCCAAATAAATTTCCAGATACATAGTTACCCAAATTTTCTAAAATTCCTCAAAAAAAAGGAATTTTGATTGGGGGTCGATCGATGACTTGATAGTTTGGCCCTTGGAAAACCTACTGACCTGAGGTTTATTCATTAGGCGCACCCTAGCTACGCGCACCGCATGGCATGCAATCTTGCTCTAGTAGCTGGAGTGCGAGCTCATTCAGGTAATAGCCCTTGGCCTGTGGCCTAATGAAAACAGACCTTGGATTGCGTCCTAATGAATACCCCTCGAAACTACCAAATTCATATGCCCAGAAAGCTGCATGATGGGTGTTCTTTCATGGGAGTGAACCACATTAAAGGGAGTAGATACAATCCAGCTGATTCAAAGTTGACCAACAATTTTTCTTAGTAACTGCAAGGGGCTGGTGCTGCCCTCAAGCAGCATCTAGAATGTCCCTGAACTGACTCAGCGCAGCAACATCAGTGGGGTGCACAGGGGTAGCAGTACCACATTGCTGGCATGCTTACATCACAAAATATTGTATCCCTTTACCAATAAAACAGAGTTTCTACATGAATATACATGTGTAGCAGGAGTAGGTTCACGGCACTACCTTACATTCACTACTACCCCTGCTATGATCCGATCCACACCTAGTAGTTCGCACGTTGGTTAAGCATGGTCCTGATAGCTCAGTGGTAGAGCATCCACTTTGTAGTTGGAGGACCCAGGTTCAAGCCCTCGTTGGGATTGGACTTTTCCATGTGCACCACTACACATGTATAGTGGCCAGAAAAGTGTAAATCCCCATAGTCAGTGCATTCTTTCATACTCATATTCTGCTACTTTTTGCATAGGGCAGGCAGTTAACTCTCAAATGACATTTTTGAGGTCCAGCAGTTAAAGGGTTAGGTAACATCAAGAATGTATAAAACCATGGTGTCCATTTTTCCACTGGTGGGTGAGAAAGTTTGACAGTCTCAATTATGGCTGCCTATGAGAATCTGTAGTTCCCTACATTTAATTCCATAAAAAACATCTTCTGGTAATTTCTTAACCAAACCTCATACATAAAGCCTAGGATAATAAAAATTATTTTTGAGCAAAGAAGCAGGAGATCAGAAACAAAACGAAATCTTCCTGAATAAACTAAAAATAATTCTAATTCCTTTAGGATAGGAATCTATGGGTACAGGAAATATAAAATCCAGTGATAGGAATGAGTAGAATACCAATGTATGTTTTTAAAGAAGGGTGATGTTATATAAATTAGGAATATGAGTAAAAATGGTCAAATTTGTGTATCAGCAAGGTAAAACATACCTTCATTATAGGGCTAGTAGAGGTACGTTTCACCTTGTTGATCCGCATTTTGCGACCAGGTGCCCTTTGAGCTCTAGATCATGTTAACTTCCTTTAATAGGGATATTATGCGAGTAAATATGTACCATGATAAAGGGTTGCATTATGTAACGGGTACTAGAACAACTTTTTGCCTAATTGACAATGAATTATCTAGTCTGGTCAAATTCATACAAATTCACTGAATTGGCTGAAAGAAACATGTCCTAGCACTAACCCAGCACAGGGACCTGAACAGTCGATAAAATTGGCCTGCAAGAAATTATAACCCATGCATTCCCTTCAACTCATCAGTATCTAATTTGTCTTTCTCAAGCAGGTGGAGTAGCTTGGTGAAATGGAGGAGCTTGGTGAAAGGGAGAAGCTTGGTGATATCTGTGCAACTGAAGAACAGCCCTCTAGAGAAGACTAGGCCGAGCAAAAAAGTCACACAGCACATCCATATTACTGATGTCTTGAAAGTTGTCTATTTTTCACCTTTTTGGGAATAAAATGGTCTTGAAAGATGAATAATGATTATGGGAGGAAAATTTATCTGCAGAAGGAATCACTCTTTTTTATAGTTTAAGGCAGAAATTTTGAAATGAGATATACTGAGCAAGAATATTGCCATGATTTAGTGAAAACCACTTTTTAAATCTTGAGCGACATGGGATATTGAGAATGGTGATTAATGATACTGAAAGTACAATGATACCTCCCATATATAGTGCACTATGCATATAAAATACATGTATACCCCGAATTCAGGCCAATGTTACAAGGAATTGAAAACAAATTTTGTTGACCTTAGCACTGCTCTAAAGAACATAACTCTCATATCTAAGGTGCACCCCTAACTTTGACCAATTTTATAATGATGTTTCTTGTTTATGTGTATGTGTGGCCATCATCGTACTGATCTCAGAATATCTAGCAATATTCATAGATGTACCATACTGACAAACTATCTGACATGCCAGGAACAGGGATGGATGTGAGATCATAACTGGGTAATGCCAGAACCCATAATGTTGCTCTATGGTGCAGCAACAGCAAGAGTTTTCCTATTGCTTAAGGGTTGCCTTGTATATGTGTCTCGGTCTGGGGTGCCTGCTATACTTTATATATAGTATTATATACGAGAAAGGGTAGTCTGTGCTAAAATCAATTTCAAAATTTTATTCCCAAGCTTTCCAATGATCTATTGCATGGAAGATACTCCTAATTTTAGAGAAATGGCTTGCTAAATAAGGGTGGGTATCACCATATCACCATATCTGTTATCTCTAAGTCTTATTGGTCATAAAATACATGCATAATTAGCATTAATTTGGCTTATTAGCTAGATTAGCATAAATCATGGATATCATTCCTCTATCAAAAGTTATGAGCAGAAAAATCCTTATCATTCTGTTTTCAAAATAGTACACCTTGTTAAAAAATCCTTTAAATGAGCTCATTGATTTCCATATTTCGAGTGGAGTGACAACAGAAATTTAAAAAAATGCCTATTAAGGCCCTAAAACATTCATTTTTCACATTGCAAATCTGGAACCTTCACATCCAAAACCATTGCACTCTCCCTATTTCAGTTTTAGGCCTATTTATAGTTTTCTTGTCCATAGTGCTGCCCCCTGGTGCCTAAATTAGGAACTAAATCCCATAGGCAGCAACCTTTCTGCTTCCCTGATGACTGTTACAGTAGCAAGAAGGTCTTTATTTAATGTTATCAAATGTCATCTCTTCATAAAACTGGTTCCGGAAAAGAATTTTCAAAGTAAGTTTTCAGTTTTGCATTCACAAACATTTGTTCCAAAGTTTTCTATTTTGAACAATGAAATTGTTTCCATGGTGACCAGAAAGTATCGGATGATGATAAAAGATTGAGATAAGTCTAATGATGTAGACAAAATATATCCCATTCATTACCCCCCATCTTGATGTATTCACTACCCAAATAAAGTTTCAAAATTGAAATCTATGTGTCTGGTTTTGTGTGGATTTCTCAAAACACTTCAATGAAAGTTACGTATCTTAAGGCTATATAAAAGACAAATACAATAGCCCCAATATATGATAAAAATACAATATGAAGCTATCGATCTTAAATTTGAAAAAGAGATGTGCAATAAAGAGGGTATTATTGACAAAAGCACTTTAAGATATTCCCGTGATATCAAGTGAATTTACGGTCATTTCACGTGATCTAGTGATATCACGTGATTTTCTGCTCACAGAATCCCGTGAAATCACTGGGATTATTCACGGGAATTTACGGGAATGGCACCAGTTCAACATGTGATGTGACTGGTAAATTCACGTGAAATTGTTTCAAGGGTGGTTATTGAAATATATGCCCCTATAAAGAAGAGCTGCAGGTTTATCTGATGCATCTGATGATGTCACGATTGACAAAATGCATCCCAATTGTGCTTGCACAGCACTTGTATGGCTGCAACTAGATTTTGTTTGTAGCTTTTTCTCTCACATGATTTATCATATCTCTCAGGAAATATAAAGAAATAACCCATCTAAAGGTGTTTGTGCAGTATCATAACCCTTGACGTTCACTATTCTAAATACAACATATTAGATTACTTCTCTATAGTGACACATATTTCCATAACCATGTCAGAATCCTTTTATTTGGCCTATAGCCCACCAAGATACACTATCATGAAAATAGCGTAGGGTATTTCTTTAAGCGTTGTAAACTCTAAAGAGTGCACTTTAATGCCAAAATTTATCAATCAAAACCTTATTTAAAAAAATAGCGTCACTCAAATTTGGACATGGACCTTCGCTGCTGGGATCCATACTGCATACCTGTAGGATGGCAGTTACTGGACGTTAATTGTTATGGTAGGCTTATGTTGGACTATAGCATTGGATTCATGGTGTTGTTATGTTACCCTAGTGCTGGATCCTGCAGCTTCTGTTATGTTAGTTTGTCCCAAGCTGGCTCTAGGCTGCTAACTCCCCCACTTGCCTATTATTATTAGTATACTCCCTGCAGCCTTCTATAGGGTTATACTGACTAGTCTCATTAGCATTATTCCTACTGCAGCTGGTTTATGCTACGTTTTCCACTATCTGAACAGTGCAGACGTTCACATATTGGAGACGGTCTAGATAACTTATAGGTTTTAGCTTCTATCATTATGAAATTAACATTGAATTTTACATCTACTGGGAAACATTGTAGAACTAGCCTGGGGGTTAATTGGAAAGTCCCCTTTATGCATGAATGTATTAATGTCATGGATACATGTTTCTTAGATCAGAACTGGATCACTAAAGGGACCAATTGACACAACCTTTGCTTATACGCGTTTTCAATAGTAGTTACAGGCCTGAGAATTGTCATATTGCACCAGTCCAGCTAGGGGGAAACGATGTGTAGAGCTATTAATATTGCCACTGTTATTGTGGTTATGTAACCAGCTGAACCTGTGTCCTCTGCAATTGTTACTTCCTGGGTGAACCTAACGGAGCGTAGGACACATTCCAGGAAGGGGAGGGGGGGGGGTGCTCCCTATTAATTTTTTTTTACTAAAATAAGGCAATCAAATAAAATAAAAAGTTTCGTTTTTGTGACCCGACCTACTTCAGCAAAAGGGGGCCGACCTCAGTTTTTTGAAGAAAGATTTCATATTATTTCTAAGATTTTGAGAATTCGCTTGTGACAAGTATAAAATCCAATTTTTTAGCCTAAAAAATAATTTTTGGCTGGTATGATGGATAAAAATCGATTATCCCTGACTCAATTCTGTGTCCAACCCAACTAATCCATCATAAATGGGACTAACTAAACCCACAGCCTACATGCCACAATCTGTGGCATGTAGGCATTTGTATCAAGTCTAATGGAGAGCACACCCAGTAATGGACCTGCTGTCCATTAGCACCGAGCTGGCGAGAAGCAAGAGACTTTAACTTAGTCGTAAAATAGTACCAGGATAAATAAATGATTACAAAACAATTTTCAATGACAACATTTATTTTATTGGGCAAATATGGTTCAGTAAAAAAAAAAAAATTGACCTACCTACCTCAACTTTTTGGACCACGTTACCGGAAACTTACATTTTTACGCCTAGATTAGTGAATACCATCCTGAATTACTTCACTAGAGAAAAATGAAAAAGTATGGAAAATAGGAATGTGATATTCCCTTTTTATATATACGTGTACCATGATAATCTACGAAGTACAATTAAGTACAATAGAAATACACTAGAGTCCTAGAAATATACTTCGATTCATATAAAATCCTTTCAAACCAAACGAGCTTATGTGGGGTTATTAATATGCTCATGATCTTGGTCCTCTAGATTTGCAGAAATCAGCGAGTACCCCCCCCCCCTTCCTCCCAACCATTCCCATATTGTGCATTCATAGCTGTGGATGTATCCTGTTATTAGGCAAGATTGTATAGGGGCTAATGAGCAGACCAAATACTACTGTATTAGTATAGCTGGGCTATGCTCTATGCTCGATACTTAGTATAGAGGGTGCCTGGACCTATGGGAGAGTGCAGTCAGAATGCTAAGTCAGTATCCTTAGAATTTCAAACAACTTGATGGAATGCAATTCATGCACATGTACACATCAATATAGCGTGGGCGGGCCCCTATAGGCTATACAACCTTTCTGTTTGCATGTATCTCTGCACCACCCCAATACCTCTTCTGTATACACGACCCTAGCTACATCTCTGTCTCTCTGTCTGTCCATACACACCATTCCCCTGTCCTGTCTGTCCCCATCCCTGACACCATACCTTGACCTCTCTGTCTGTCCCCATACCTTCACCACTCAGTTGCCCCCATCCCCTATCCTCTGTCTGTCCCCACCCCCTGTCCTCTCTGTCCCCACCCCCTGACCTCTGTGTCTGTCCATGGCCCCTGACCTCTGGGTCTGTCCCCATACTCTGTCCTCTCTGTTTGTCCTAACATCCTTACCTCTCTGTCCCCAACCCCTGTCCTCTCTGTCTGTCCTCACCCTCTGTCCCCACAACCTTACCTCTCTGTCGTCACCCCCTATCCTCCCTGTCTGTTGCCAACCCCTGTCCTCTCTGTACCCGCCCACGTCCTCCCTCTGTGCCCACACCCTGCCCTCTCTGTCTGTCCCCGATGGGGCTTATTTTAGAGAGGTACTTTTTTCACAATAATTATCATTTAGTCCAGTCAACTGGGCACCAAAAGGGGCTGTACCCAGGAGTAATTGCAAATTTGTCTAGACTGTACTCATTCTACTCACTGATATGCCTACATCATACTAACTATCAAACAAAATCAATCGAGGGACACAGGGCAAAATTCAAGGTCAAAGGTCGAGAATTGCTATAAATCTTGAAGTGGTTGGGTCACATATATTTTTGAATAAATCCATAAATTCTGTAGCCAGTGCTTTGCTATGTGAGATAATGATTCTTCTATATATAAATCACAAATTGGAAAACTTGTTTGAGGTCAAGGTCATATTCTACAAGGTCAAACATAGAACTTAGCATATAATTCTATATTTGCCTTGTTGCAATTCTTCTACTGGGGCCTGTCTTTCCCTATGTTAAAATATATAAAATGATACAAAATCATAGCAGATACGGAAAATACATATGGACCTCCATAAGTGACATACGGAGGTCTGTATATCAAAATTTGGCATATATTTACAATTGAAGAAGAAACCCCTACATGTGAATAATGAGGGAATTTCCTTTACTGGAACTTTTCTTTGGCATTCCATATCAAATAAATGATATATTCATCTGGCCTAGGGGATTTTGTGACATTGACAACAGCAAAAATGACATTAGATTACAAAAAAAAACAGTGTAGATCAAATTTTTTCTTGCTTTTTAAGACTAATGATTTCAAACTCTTTCAACACTATATCTAAAGATGCACATGGGATTTGACTGTTACCTTGAACCAACCAAAATAGGTTACAAACAGTTTTTGTCTCCTTCACAATAACTTACATATAATCTGCACGCTTTTCATATTAGTCCAGTCATATTCTGCATGTACACAGGTTTAATTGAAAATGTCGTTTCCTATAGTTTCTTTTTGTTTTATAGAGCTACCCAAACCTTATAAAAACTACAAACAAAATCCATTGAGGGGCAGACCATTTTTTGGAGGTTATCTTAAATTTGAGACCCAAATCCATAGTGTTTTTTTTTCATAGACATATGAAAAGAAATATTTTGAACCCTTTTGATAAACAATATTGTAGAAACACTCATTGATTTCTATAACAAAAGGTGTGTTTAAATATGCATCTATTAAAGATTTTTATCAAAATTAATGAATATGAAACACAATTAGTACTAGTTATCAGGGCTCTAATGTAAACAGTTTAATAGATTTTGAAACATAAAATTTACATCACTCCTACCAGATGAAATACCCTCTCCCCTAGTGATTCATTTTGCACATGTACATATGGACCTGCCAAGTGAACACATTGCACTCTGATTCCAGGGTAATCTCTTCTACTTAGCATTATTGCATGACCAATGTAGAATTATTATTGCTATGATTGGTCAACTGGAACCAACAACATTGGCCACATGACCAACCAGTTCCTGCTAAGATGGTGCTGATGTTGTCAAATCATAGTAACAAATACATAGTTCAAGAATTATGACTATTTACATCACTGGAAAGTCTGATATATGTTGTCTTCAGGAGACTTTCATCCTCATCTTCAGCTCCTGTAATTAGGGTCATGGAGGTATTCAGATATGTGAAATAGGGCTTGGGAATGTTTTATTATGGAAACATGACAATGGAGTCTCCGATGATTAGAGAATAGACAAAGCTTTCTTCACGTCAAGACTGTCTGTTGCATCTGAGGCATTATAGGGCAACAGACAGTCGAGATGTGAAGAAGGAATTGTCTATTGTCTTTATAAAACAAGTACATATCTTGCACTACAGAGACTAGATAGTAAAGTGTGACTATAAACTTCACATATCCCTCATGAATGATATACAAGCTGTGACTTTGCTCAGGTGTGTGTTACATTCCTATAATACTCACAAGGCCACTTCTATCATACAGCAGCACATGGGCTGCCATTCTATAAATCATATTAGAGAATAACAGGGGGTTCTGTTCTTTGAATCATCTACATGTCTAGATGCTTTTCTCCTTATTACTATGCAATTAGATATGGGTTGCATCACCTGTCTTGGCCACTTTATAAACCCCTGTTCTTCTAAACAGTCTCACCTGTCGGATGAAGGAAGGATCACCTTGTATGGAAGGTTTCAAACACTAACTCAAAGTATGTTGTGCAAATAGAGATTGGCATAATGTTTTGAATGGTATATCCCATGATTTAGATGATTTGTGCTCAGCCTACTACAGTACCACCTGTACTGTATCCATCAAAGACAGCAATATCTTGTTCATACATTTGAAGCACACATAAGGTATTTTACTCCAAGGTGTGCCATTTACTCAAGGTATTGTTTGTATGTAGTATTCTGTGTTTTGATTGGTCCATTTCACATTGTCCTCCCTTTCCTTTGTTCTCCTCCTGCTTTCAAAACAGTCAGTCAGAGGCAGCCATGGTGATCAGATCTTGTGGTAGGTGGTCACACAGTTCTAGATTGATTTGACTTGAAATCCTATGTGATAAGCATTTCTACAGTAACACATTGATATTATCTACCATCCCTGAACATCTATCTTGTTGCTGAATTCAGGTGATTGTTGCAATACCCCAAATTAATGTAGAACTATGTGAGCAAGGCTCAGGGAAATTCTGGGGGATTCAGGCTGCCATATGGAAGTGGTTATTGTTTATCAACTTGGATGTGAGTGGGTGGTTAAAATTAGATTGTTGCTATTTGTTTGTTTATAACCCTTTGTTTTCATTTTAACAGGCATTCCCAAGAATGATACAAGGAAACTTCAACTCAAACAACTTACAGAATATCTATCCACTTTCAAGCAAAGTGGGCAACACATGTCATGATATATCTTCACTGGGAACCAGCATAAACAGCTGAATTGATGTTAATAAAGTTATGAAATATCAGAAATCCACAACCACCTTAAACCCCCCCCCTGCCTATCCCCCACTCACAAATTTGTCTGTGCATCAATATATGTGATACTATGTCATGACCTATGTGTCAGTGTGTGTGATAATGTGTTGACACATGTGTCATCATGTGTCATTGTTGATGAAGGTTCACACATGTTGACTCAACTTCACAAATTTGGCCGGGATGTTCATGCATGCGTCATATCTTATCATGGTCCGTGATCACCCATGCGTCGATTCCTATCAGTGCATTGTATGAGGGCTGGCGCAGCATGACAAAAGTTGACACACATTTGCTGGGCCAACTCCCTAAAAGTAGGGCCAGAAATTTCCTGGAATTTTAATCAATGTTTTTCACAGAGAGTTATTTTCTGCAACTTTGATTCATACTCCAACTCCATTAGAAAAGGAGCTGGCAACTTTCCTGCAACATGAAGCAGCTTCAATCACACACTTTCTGCTACTTTAAGTTATGCTCCTAGTGCATTAAAGTCAGCCTCGCAAACCCCCTGCAACTTTAAGTACATTTCCCTTCATTGCATACATGTATGATCAGAGTCTCTAATATACATGTTGTCACTCCTGTATTGTATATGAAAGTAATCAACAGGAACATAGGCTATGGTTTGGTCTCTATACTAACCCTACCATAGATGTTTCTATGGTTTAGTTACTGATTTGTCTAAACTTGCTATTTACCAGACCTAGGGATGTTGAAATTCTATGTCTATCATGGTGTTTGTAATGCAGACCTGATCAATGGAGTGCATGTATATGATTAACCACACAATGGATGGACATTATCATTTTTAGATATGATGATTAAACAATTTTTATATATAGGCATTATGTGAAATGTGGAATCTTCACATTTTCATCCAAATTTAAGTCATAATTCCCATTTATATTTGTCTATGGGGATTAACACTGAAATACCATTATGTGCATATTCTGTAATATTTGGACATTGATAGCTCTTGGATTTACAGAATATAGTAAGTACAAAGGGTAGTGCACTAAATGTCAAAGACTCCTCTCCATTGATATTGTGCAAATATTTAGCGTTTAATCAACGTTATGATAGAGCACGCGTGGGTATATGGTTCAATATTCCACGACCGCAAAGCGGGAGTGGAATATTGAACCATATACCCACAAGTGCTCTATCATAACTTGATTACGGCGTTTATCTAACATATTTCTCCATTTTGTATTAATTTCTTACCTTATAACCCAAGATTTAATCCAGGAGAAGACATTTTGTAAATGCATGCGATCCGCACGGTTTGCCAATCCACCGTAGCCATTGATTTTACTCCACCCGTCATACCCTCGTCTTTCCAACTATTTTTCGGGTAGAATCCAAGCATGTCAAGTCCTGTACTTCAAGCAGCACCAAATATACAATCTTTAGTTGGTGTTCGCATACATTTTGTCTCCATTTTCTTCGAAATAAATAAGAATCCATTGATTTTCCATAGCGATACGTTTCGCCACCCGCCTCCACCATGCTCGGCTTCGTGTTGACAGTGTGGGAAGGTCCCGTATGTAGGTCAGCCGGTCGGACGACGGGGCGGGTCCCGACTCGTATCGATGTGGAAAATCAATGGATTCTTATTTATTTTGAAGAAAATGGAGGAATTTGGCATGGCATGTTCATCTAGGATATCTAAGGATGGTTCTGTGTTAATAACTCCACCAGGCTCCATATATTCTAGGCTATCGAGGTGTGTAAACTTCAGGTATGTTGGAAAACTTTTTCAAATCCTCCATGTGCAGTGATTTCTAGCACCGGTCGGCTTGGTATAGTGGACAGCGAGCTCGCCTCCTGCCCCAGCGGCCGGGGATCGATTCCCCGTTGAACCTAAACGGTTTTAACTGGAAAACTATGGCGTGGTTGACTTTGTATACTTCGCCAATTTATTATCATGTCCAGATTGAAACTAGCAGCCTCTTGAAGACGAAGAAAAGGTCTCAGAGTGCGTTATGGCTAAATAAGGAACTGGGGTTATGAGCAAAAAAGCACAGTTGAGGCTCAGATAGTTAGATAATATGTAATATAAAGCGAAAAGATAATTGCATTGGGTGATGATAGGGAAAGCACATGGTAAAGTAGAATTAAGCAACTTTAAGCACAAATTAAAGCTGATTAATGTCTGGGTTTCCTGCAACTGAAAGTAACTTTAACAACTTTAAGTAATTTTCTGCTTCTAGCTCATCTCACCAGATGGCCATTGGGTCAAAAGTTGTATTAAACTTTGATTCACATGATAACAATTCAGGTGAAATAAGTTTAGAGTTTAGAGAAAATACATATGCTCTTTACACTATCCTACTGTATCACATCATGACACATACACATGTCCTTACCCACTAAATGATTAAATTAAAAGTGGGAATATACCGGGAATAGTGGCATTTGACACATAAACTGTAGAAGTGTACCATCCCATTTGATGATGGAAAATGAAAATTGTGATGCACAAAATGGTGGAAATTTACCAGAAATAACACTTTGAGGTAGAATCTAATCTGATTTAAACAAGCTTCCAAGTTCAAATTTAGTCAACTTTCATCAACTTTAAGCAAACCTCCAATTCTGAATTTAGTCATCTAGTACCAGCTTTAAGCAAACCTCCCAAGGCTAAATTGAGTCAACTTTCATTGACTTTCAGCGAACCGCCTAGTCTGAATTTACTAAACATTTATCAGGGGAGTAGGAAAAGGGGGTGCCAGAGGGGCCTGCCCCCCCCAATCATAAAGGAGGTGGGGCCTGAGTATGTCTGGGCCCCCAAAAATTTGTCAGGAATTCATAATGAATTGAACAAGAAGCTAACACTTTGCATCTCACATTAGATTGATATAGTAATGGGATATGGAAAAGGGGGCCTGGGCCTCAAATCAAATTTAAAACTCCTCTAAAATTACCTTTCTATACAAATTTTATATAGGTATGTATAGGCGCTATTGTGCTTGGCCAGACAATTCAATGTAACTGAGGTGGGGCCCCCGCTGCCCCCCCCCCAATAAAGATCTGCTTCCTACGCCTCTGTTTATCACCTTTATGCAAACCTCCAAGCTTAATTTTAGTCAACATTATTCACTTTCAAGCAAACCTCCGTGGCATAATTTAGTAAACTTTTATCGAAAACATCCAAGACTAAATTCAGTCCACATTAATCACCTTCAAGCAAAATTAATGTCCGAGACTGAATTTACTCAAGATTATTCACCTTTGACCAAACCTCCGAGGCTGAATTTAGTTAGAATTGATCATCTTTAAGCAATCCTCCAAGTCTGAATTCATTCAAGATTAATCACATTTAAGCAAACCTCCAAGGTTGAATTTAGCCAACATTAATCCCCTCTAAGCAAACCTCTGAGGCTGAATTTATTCAGCATTCATCAACTCTAAGCATACCTCCAAGCACAAATGAATTCAACTTTCATCCCCTAGAAATAAGGCCATTACTCACATAAAAAGTTGCTTAAATTTCCACGAAGCTCCAGCTTTTACTCCTTTAATTTTTGTGTCAATATCGTTCAAAGTTGATTAAAGTTAATTATTTTATGAATTTAAACAACTTCATGCAGTGCTTAAAGTTGCTTAAATCGGAAGACTCGTGCAGTGAGCAAAACAAATATTAATGGCGATTTTGCTGAGTGGACGGCTCAAAGTTTGTGGACGTCTTTAGGTTAACCTACCCTACACATGTAAATCAGAGAAAGGATATTACTGTTTGTAAAGAATTTCAGCTATCTAAATGAGGTGAATGATTGGAATGGTAAATTCATCCTTTTCTCTCATTATTTTGGTCTTGGCAAAATCAATTCGGGTGTCTATAGCATGAAAAGGAAAAAGATAGAAATCTAGGGAGTGATCATTTTTTAACAACAGGGGGGGGGGGCTGGTGGGTTTGCATGTGGATGCGCGAAAAAAATTCCGACCCCCCATCTCGAAAATCTTTTGACCCCCCCTTTAGGGCCGAAAATCACGTGCGAACCACCCTTTTAACCTAAAGTAACATGCAGGCTTTTCACAAAAAAAAAACAGGTGAAATTATTTTGACCCTACCTTGGTCAAGGGTCGCAAAAATTCTGACCCCCCCCTCAAACCCACCAGCCCCCCCCCCCCCCCCCGTTGTTAAAAAATGATCACTCCCCTACAGGAACAGATGGCCTGCATGGTGAAAAACGTTTCGTATTTATAAACTGTGTATTACAATATAGATCAATCAAACACACAAGTGCTCTGATTCTCAGACTCAGACTAGGGACGCCCCAGCGTGAATTAATCACAGCACACTGACTGGGATCAGCTGGGGCCTCTATCCAGTAGTCAAAGAGACTTATATCAGATGCCAATGTCGTTACACTGTTATGCAATGGACAATCCATGCTAATCCAAGATGTGAGGGGGTGAGGGTCAGGGAGTGTAAGTAAACAGTGAAACAGTCAGTGGTATATATCGACATAGGACAAGATGCGGCTTAATTATTTAACAGGAACTTGGGTAGTGTGATGGT
The DNA here is from genome assembly GCA_949317995.1 of Acholoe squamosa. Classification (NCBI taxonomy): domain Eukaryota; kingdom Metazoa; phylum Annelida; class Polychaeta; order Phyllodocida; family Polynoidae; genus Acholoe; species Acholoe squamosa. Next base: position 17,892,283 of record OX439039.1, on the reverse strand, counting down.
GGATGGGGCGGGGGATGGAGTGAGTGATTACTAAAGTGAGTGACCAATGGTGATAGGTAGACTTGTACCATTCCCTCACTCTGTAAGCAAGTGATTGTGTAAGTGATTCCATGCATGAGTGACTGTGAAAAAGTGGATGAGATGTTGAGTAGGCAAGGAAGTAGGCCTATTTGACAGAATTTGAAAAGTTATGTGTGATTGATTGATTGACTGAATGAGTAATTGGAATTGATTGGTAAGGTCGGTTAGTCAGTGAGTGGGTTGTGTGCGTGGTTGGGTGAATAATTGAGAAAGTGAGTGCAGCATATGGAATGAGTGAATCATTGTGCGTGATTGAGCAAAAGATTAGGCTAGTGGATAATTGGGGGAATAAGCATGTAACTGACTGGGTGATTTGCAGAGTAAGAGCCTGCACAAGTGAGTGAATATCTGAGACAGTAAAGGATTGGTGATTGGATGATATCCACTCATTGGATAAATGAATTATCAAGTAAGTGATTGAGGAGTGAGTGAGTAATAGATGTTTAACGCCATTTCGACAGCTAAGGTCATATTCATGGCGAGAACGACATTACACAATTTCAGAGGAATGTGTCAGTGCCCACGCATATGTGCACCACACACATCCTGAGGGGATAGGAAAGATGAGAAGTAGTCCCTTTTAAGTGGGGTAGGGACGCCCGAAGTGATTGAGGAAATTGGTCAGTTCGCAAGTGAATGTAGGAGTGAATGGATGGATCAGTGTTCCAGTGAATGATTGAGGGGCTGAATTACAATATGAGGGGTATTCTGAGAGGTGATAAATTTGATGTGTGATTGGTAAAGTGATTGATTGGGGGAAGTGAGCAAGTGAATCAGTGGATATGCGATTGGGTGAGGGAATGAGTGAGTGAATCTGTGATTGATTGGGTGAGTTATGTGTGATATATTGGGTGAGATAGAGATTACGTCCTTGTCACGCTATGCCTTAACCTCCCTCAAATGGAAACAGTTATGCGCGAAACCCCACTGCTCCCAGGGGATAAGGGTTAGTAAACTTATGCGCTGGCAACGAAAATCTTTTCTGCCCCCCCCCCCCCCCCCCACCCACCAAGGAGGTACCGGGTATGTCCATGGACATCTGCATGGAAGAGATCAGAGCAACACAAGCCTCCCAGCACAAGGAAGACAACTCCCGCCACCTTGAGGAATATCTTAAATAGCAAACTCTGGTGTCAGGTCTATGAACTATGATCTGAGGTGATGCCGATCTCGAGCTGATGTCAACGTTATATGTACATTGCCTTTACTGGCCTTTAAAAGATATATCCTAGAGGATAAGCAGAATATAGTAGTCGTGTAGCTTTTGCCTATGACTCTTTATACATAATTATTTTACTAGTTACGTGTATAAAGATGTGGGAAGTGAAAGGAGGGGATAAAGGAAACTGGTATACAACCAAGCTAAATTCTCTTGAAAATGTATGTGAAGAAAGGGTAATCTTCACAATAAAGGTCAATGAGAAAGTTGTATGGTCCCCCATCCATGCTAAGATGGCCTATAATTATGTTACACAAGTCAAACTAGTATTATAGACCCTGTGGCGCAGTGGCAGTGTGCCTGACTCTTAAACTGAAGGTTGGGGGTTCTAATCTGTATTAGAACATAACTGTGAGTGAGTGAGTGAGTGAGTAATAGGTGTTTAACGCCATTTCGACAGCTAAGGTCATATTCATGGCGAGAACTGCATTACTATTTCACAGAGAAATGTGTTGGTGCCCGCGCATATGTGCACCACACACATCCGAGGGGATAGAAAGGAGGAGACATAGACCTAATTTTTTTATACACAATCTATAATGTACAAAAAAAACCCAAAAAACAAGAGAGGTGAGACGTAGTACTTTTTCCTCCCAACACTACACTCAAATTGGACCCAGGGTTGTCGGATTTTGCCGCTTTACACTGGAATCTTGGTCACATGACACCATCCTTGCACTCTCATTGGCTACAGCAAATAAACAAGTCAGTGTTTTTTGCTAAAAAAGATCTTGATTTCATTTCCCACTGTTGTGATTTTAACTTTAAAGAAATGAGGAGTCCATTCAGGACTTATCAGACTTATAAAGGAGAAAGTTAGGAAAAAAGTGGGGTCCAGTGCATTCTGGATCTCAACATGACCGACCCTGTCTAGGTGAGTGTTGCTTGAGGGTTATTCAATGGTGTATTTCTGAGTGTTTCAGCCCTCACGGGGCCTCATCAGGTGTGTTCTCGGGGAGACATGGTTATTAATTATGTTTTGTACCCTAATGTGCTCAAAGTTTACATTGTGGCCTGTCATTGTTATCATGGACATAGATTCACAGTGCTACTGGTCTTATGAGTGCATAGACAAATTATACCCAGGTCAACCTAAGTCGCAGTTTTTGGTTGAAAATCATGCAAATCTGCAATTTGATTTTCCTACTCAACTCAGAAAAAAACGAGCCCAGGTTTAAAAAAATCTCCGAGTTGAGCGAGTGTGGGAATCAAATCGTACAAAAAAACCCAAATTATTCATGTTCTCTGGACAGGAACTCCTGACCTACAGATTAAGGGTTTAGCACTCTACCACTGTTCTATGAAGGCTGTCTTAATAATCCACCTTTATATGTGTACCTAATACTTTAAAAAGAAAAGAAAAAAAATCTTGCAATGCCATTCCTTCAATACCAAGGTGGAGTCCCCTAACACTAGCAGTCAGCACTAAAGGTTGCTTATCTTCGCTTTAGAAATACTAGAGCCCCGCGGCTCATGGACCGTTTCACACCCCTGATGTGGCTGACAGGATTTTGTAAGTAATGGCAACCATTTCAGCCCCTGCTGCAGCTTGAATCATAGCCCGATCCACAAACTCAGTGTGTGGCTTATGAGCTGATGTGCCTTATATGCGGGATTTTTCAATGAGCATGGTGGGGGGGGGGGGAAGTCTTGCAGTTCAAGGAATTGGAGTCTGTTCTTATCTCTATGTCTAGTTGAAAACATGCAACACTAATGCTTTTAAAAACAATTCATTCCATGAAGATTTTATTTACAACTTAATGATTAGCGGTGGTATTCTTGGTGGTACATTTGCACACATTTGAGTGTTATGATCTTGCCTGACATTACTTTGTAAAGGATGTCCTTCAAACATGTTGAGGCCTATTTTACATGAGTATACACATAGAATTGAGAATAGGCTGCCTGATAGACATATTAAAATTTACAGCATCAGATATGCATATTGTATAAAATGTTTGTAAAATTGCTAAATACTTATCAAACAGTGGATGATTCTCTCTATTGAATACACAGACTATATCAAGACACAGTATTATGTGAAAAGAATATCACATGGGTATGTAATCAAATGACTAAGATGTCATAATGTTTCTACTTCAAACCTGTCAGCAGCACCCCTCCCTGAGTTATCTATTATACCTAAGTTCATTATCAGACGCTTAATATGTATGATCGGACACAGTTAAATCAAAAAATCTTAACTGAATAATCTGATTCATAAAGGTATACCATGTTCATGTGAAAACTATCCTAACTCTGCAGTCTCTCTCAGTTTTTAATCCCATTCTTATCTACTGGCAGATAACAAATATTTGGAGAATATATTTACACAATTCATCAGCTCACATGAGACAATAATGAATTATATACAAACAACAAATTAAAGAAAATGCCTTTTAGTCCTTATTTTATATTTTAACCTTGTTTTTCCCTGAATGTGGCTCCAGCTGCTATAAGGAGACCTTCGAGTTTCCCAGCACTCTTCATGTTAATCGTCTCTGTGCCACCGCCGATACATTTACCACCAATGAACACACGAGGAACCTACAAAATTAAAATACAGAATTTAGCTATCTTTGTTTTGTTTTATAAAAGTGCATATCTATGCATCAGGGATGTGAGATATATTGGCAAATGGAAGAAAATAAGTCAGATTACACAATGGTAGCTAACTTTGTACTTATTCAGCATCAAAATATCCCTACCCTTACCCACGCCGCTGCCATGAATGTTATAAAGGTTTCCCCTTGGATCTGGGCTTATCAAAGGGGACTATTTTTTTACCCAAAAGTGTAAGAGAACCAACAGTTGAAGAGGAAATCACATCCCTGATATATCTTTTTAGAAATGTGTGAAATATACTACCATAAGTCCTCACATAAAGGATGCCCCTCGCATAAAGGACACACCCTGAGAAAGGAAAATTTCATAGGATGCATCTAGGCTCAGATTGTAGTTCAGTTATATAGAGTAAAATCCTCACATGTAAGACACACTTTTTGTTGGGATAAACCCGATGGGACGCAGAGGGTGTGATTTTGGTATGTATAAGCCATGTCTTATACACGAGGATTTACGGTACATCACATTAGAATAAAGTATCTTTTCAATACAAAGTGCAACGTAAACATCCTTTCTTTATTCTCATTTCTGTAAAAGGATCACTTTCCATGTATAATTCACCTGTGATTGTTATGGAACAATTTTCCATTTGATGTTGCAGAAGTCAAGAAGTTTCTTTCTCTTTGAAAATATTGATGGGGTCCCTAGTATTGTAATCAACATGGTGCTCTGTGTTGTTGGATTAAGGTCCTTATAACCAGTAATCTACTTCTGTGAAATTAAAGTTAAACAGAGCATTCCATCTTGATCTATCAAAATACACAAGAAACATTTAGCCTGTCAGTACTCACTGTGCGTTCCCCGGTGACCTTCTGGAGGGTGTCTTGGATGGCAGCACAGTTGTCTTGCTTGTCAAGCTCCTCCACAGTGTAGTTCACCTGTATCTCATCAAGCACCTGGAAGGTGTTTAAATCTATCTCATTAAGCATTAACATAGGTTAGGACTAGAATCCACTGAGTGGTATTTACTTCAGTACTTTCTCATTGTATGTCACTAACCAACCAACCTTGAGCACAAAACAGAATGTTTATTTTGTCACAAAAAAACATGTGCTTGGACTTAATGTATCAATGTGGCCTTCTATTGAAAGATCCAATTACCATATAGACACAAATTTGATCCCACCCCCATCAAACGTCCCTCAGAAGCCAATTAACATCTGAGCCTATTTTGAAGGCCTTTGTGTCATATAATAAGATTCTTGCATGGTTATAAGAATATGTGTCAGTATAGAGCAGAACAGCAGGTTTATCTGATGCATCTGATGACGTCACGATTGACAAAACGCATCATGGTTTTACATGCACAGCACTGTAAGGGTGCAACCAGATCAACGAGGCAACCCAACCACGAAGTACTTATATATAATAGTATCATAATAGTTTGTCGTCCAATATTCTAGATATAACACATTTTGCAATACCTTCCATATAATACATACAATCCAGCAGCTTTTTTTAAAAGGTAAATACTCAAACGTTTTTAGAAACTTATTTTCAACCTTAAAAAAACGTTTTTCTGCAAACCTTTCTGATCCAAATGGTTTGGATCTGGTATCTAAAGGTTGAAGAGAAAAAGATTTTTCCTTAACCTTTTCTACATCCCTTCTGAACGTTTGCTAAACCTTTTCTGCACCTTTTGTGAAGGTTCAGGAAAGGTGCAGATTAGGTATAGAAAAAAACATGTTTTTTTTCTTGTTTTCTTTTTACGGTTCAGATAAAAACAGTATTTTTTTTCCAACCTTTCCTGAACTTTTTCTGAACGCTTAGAAAAGGTCCAAAGACCTCAATATCTCCAGTAAGCATACAAGGCTCTGTGACCTAATGGATAGAGCTTGGGATTCTGCATCTGAGGGTAGCAGGTTTCGAATCCATAGTTGGTTTAGTTTTTCATTCCCCCCTCCTCACAGGACCAACGTTTGTTACATTCTATCAGCCTAGGTAGAGAAACAACACAAGTAAAAAAAAGTTTTTAAAAACATTATTTTAACATTAAAATAATGTTTGTTTATATACACAAAAACATATCTTTAAATTTTCTGAACTTCATTTTTAACATAAAAAATGTGTTTGTTTGTAGGGATGACGTCTTCAGCTACAATAGATAAACCTGCTGCATTACTTTATTATGATGCATGTTTAAATACACATGACAGAATCTTTTTATTTGACATAAAGGTTATCAAAATCATGAAAATACAGTAGTGTTTATGTTTAACCAAATCAAAATACATGTAGCCTGAATTTCGACTTCTAAGTCAGGGGGGTTGGCTTCCGAATGTGTATGTCAAATCTGCTAAAACCCATAAAGATATTTTTCTGTGAAAACGCACATGCAGAGACATCTATCTGCATTGATGACTCACCTTTTTAGCCATGTTGCTGTAGGAACATGTTGTCTTCGAGAATATAACAACTGGATGCTGGTCTACCTCCTCTTTTATAAACTTGCCCTCTGCCGTCTTTAGCACCTCGTCCTGGAACAAGTACATTTGTTTGTGTCAAGCATTGCCAGGGCTGACTCAGTTTCACGTAGACTGACACATGCATTATGACTCATCTTCACACACAATGACACATGGGTTATGATGCAGTATGACGCACAATGACACACAATGATGCAAGGGTTATGATGCAGTATCACGCACAATGACACTGACCAATTTGTGCTGGGGGGGGGCTAGGAATAGGGGGGGGGGGTTGTGGATTTTTATTTTGTGGCTTTATTGTAAACATCAATTCATTTGATTATCCTGTTTCCATGTGAAGATATCTTTCCTCACAATATCATGTTTTACCCACTCTCCTTGGAAATGAATGGTTGTGGTGTTGATGGACGATTCCTTGTAGTATTCCTGGGAATACCTGTTCAAATCAAAACAAATAATCATAAACACAAACCAGAAACAGTCTGAATCTAGACCACCACACTCCCACCCATGTTGACAATGAATGACTGATTCACTTAGTCCCCAGATACCAGAACTTATAACTTGGCATTCTGAATCCCCTAAATTTCCATAGGCTTTACTCACAGTTCTAAATCTACTACTATCTTGGGGTATTGCCACTAATGCTTGGAATTAGCAGTTAGGCATGTTCATACATAATCAGTAATAACAATATATTACTGTAGAAATACCTATCAGCTGGGATTTGAAGTACAAATACCAGAACATCTGTCCTCCTTTGCTGTCTCTGTCTGTTTTGACCTCAGGAGGAGAACAAAGAAAAGGGAGGGAAATTTAAAATGGACCAATCAGAACACAGAATACTATGTAGTGTATCACCTTGGGTGAAGTTGTGTCATGATGAGTGAGAGTTGACAGAATTTGACACAGTTTGACGCATGCTCACACAGTCTGTTATACCCATATTGGATACAACATCTACCCCCTTTATCAATCAATACAGACCATTTTTACCATCATATTAAGAATTTCCATCTATTTGCCCTAATCATTTGTGACCTAGCTGATCACTAGACATTAAACTTTTTATATTCTGCTAAACCAGCCCCAACAGATGCATAGATTACATATAAATGCAGATAAGTCCAACTCAGTGCTAAGTCCCATAGGCAAAACAAATCATCTTTTTTGTCTCATATGTGCACCGAATTCCATGTTCTTCGGTATCATTACGTTCCTGATTTATGTATATTTCATAGAAAACTGCCATGTGCAACATAATCTATCATATTGACATTCAATCAATTGGCCCATTTTGCAAAGTGCAAGCAGTTAGAATTTGTACAGATTCCATAGTCTCTCATTGTGAATATGAGTCATGCTAAGTGAGAGTTAGCAGTTATTGATGCATGCTGACAATTGTTTACCAAGTCGTCAAGCTAGCAAGTATTGACACATGCTGAAACATGATCACGCAGTCTCCCCTACCATCTGTATCAAAGTGAGTGCTTGTTCGTCAAGCTGAGTGAGACTTGACCAGTATTGACACATGCTGACGAACATTCACCCAACCTTTCCTACCGCCTTTATTGAAGTGAGTGATGGTTTGTCAAGCTGAGTGAGAATTGACTCAGTATGACACAAGCTGACACAGTTCGTTATCAGGCAAAAGTTATCACACATCATCATTCACCATGACTCATGTTCACTCAGATTTGCTGGGCTGTGCCATGGTGGGACAGGAAAATTAGGATGCAGTCAACAAATCCAAGGTGGAAAGCGGGTGAAAAAATCCTATATCATCAATAAAAGGAGTGTTTTATTGAGGTGAAAAAGATGGAAGCAAGGTCCCAGAATTTTCGAGATGAGGGTCAGTGGCCCTTAGGTAGGGATAGAAGAAGGGTGTGACCCATTTCAAAACAAGGGGGAAGAAAGAAAGATACACTTTAAAGCGTCTCCACTCACAGTTTCTTCACTCCCGGGTGACTACGGCTGCGATTGGAACACCCAGACACCCACAAGTGATGGAACTGGCCTTGTCAACACTTTACTGTCACTGTGCAACTATTTTATTCAAATTCAGTTTCGGCCGGCTATAAATAAAATGGTAGTAGCTAAGCATGTATATAGAAATATAGAGAGAAAATGAATAGAGTAGTGCAGCCCCGGGGGAGACTCAGTTGTTTTCATTTAACGCAGGTGTGGAGTTGGGCAACCTTTAGCCTTCCTTAGGGAGATTTTGAAGAAAAAGAACCTTACTTAGGGAAGTTGGAAAGAAAATTTTCTATTTTCTATGCCGTTTGTGGAAAAATAGACCCTTGCATAGGTAATTAAGCTTTGTAGGAAAGGGAACAATGTGGGGGGAAAAATGCCCCTGTAAAGTAGTGGCCTCACTGATTGGTGTATTAATGCCGGGATTAATAATACAGCAATCATTGAGGCCAGTACTTTACGGGGTATCAGAAAATAATGATCCAGGATGTTACACTTACCGGGGTATAGGGCAATGGATGAGGAGCTACTGGTATGGGCATGTGGCCTTGTGGGGCTATCCATAAGAGATGTATCATGAGTATGAGCCCGGGCTTTATATAAATTATAATGATAATCGGGGATACCCGGTATACCGGTATATGAACAAATTAATTCCGTCATGCGAGGCCTGCCCCCCTCCCCACTTTGAACATGACGTCAATTGTGGATGGCCCTTTGTCCCCTAGGCCTAGGGACTGTCGAGGCTGCATTCAGCCCGGCATAAGTCCCGAGGACGCTGTTGCCCACATTAGTTATAACTGTCGCCTTTCTGCAGAACTTACCGTGAATTTTGCCACTCCATCTTTGGTGTCAGCTGTGCCTGTGAGGGCCTTTTTCACCCAGGCGGGAAGGAATGGTCCAATGTAAGGATAGATTAACTTGTGAAACATCCATAGCAACACTGGGATCATGAAGCATGGGCAACACACCATCTTATTCTTCTCTGAGGCTTGACTACAAAAATATAAAGTCATGCACGACTTGTAGACGTGTACCGGTACGTGTTGAGATCGTCGAGATGGACCCGCAGGATACCGATGACTGCGGTTTTACTTGTCCCTGGGACAACAGCGCCTGCCGCGTCCGCAGGTGACCTAGATACGCAGGGCTACAGCGCCTGCCGCGTCTGCCCTGACGAACCCAACTTCTCCGGCGACCTAGTTTGATAGTGGGCAAACTAGCAAAAGGGTCACTTCTTGCAGAATTGACCTGGCCCTCCATGGAGACGAATGTTGATGCCGCCGCGCTTCCCTGGGTGCCCAGCCTAACGGGGGTTCGGGGGCCGATCAATGATATATGCCAGAACTCATCTGAATGCGGTGTCCGGTAATTGAGCATGATAACATGTCGATCTGTTTCCTGCAGTTTTTGATAATTGATATTCTAAAACCAAAATTAGAGTGAAAATACTAGCAAATTCGTCAAGACTTCTAGTTCATCAATATCTAATAATGGTGGTGAGCCTGCTTCAGCTTGTAAAGCTATGTTTAAAATACAGAGGCTGTCTGTGAACTGGGACACCCGTCCGAGAACTGGGCATTTAAACCCTTATAACAACTACAAATATTAGGCTTCAGCTAGGGATACTTTTTATTATTATACCAAGGGGCCCTATCCATGCATCCTGCTGAGCCTAAATGTAGGAATCAGAGTTTGGCCAGTTTAGTAGTCTCCCAAAAATAAAACTGTCCGAGAACTGGGCAAGTTACCCTACTGCGTCTTTCTGTTGTGTGGGAAAAGTACCCAGTCTGCATATGATTTATATTCTTGTTTATCCTAAAGTCTGGGAAAAAGTAACAGATATTTGACCCTGGATCTTTAGTTCTGTAAAGATAGGTCATGATACAAAACTGCATCATACTCACTAGTCATAATATAGTGATAAAATATAGTAATAAATTGCTAACATATCAACCTTCTTGGAAATTACATAAAGTGCTTTTATCAAAAATTAGCTGATACTCTCGCCACCACTGTATTAATGCATCTTAACAATCAATGTGCAGAGCTTTCATGCACAAGCAACCCTTAAAGGATTTTAGCGTCACAGGGAAAACAAACAGATGTTTAAGCAACACAAGGGTGCATGACACTCAATATCTTGGAGATGTTATAAGCCGCAGTAGACCTTTTAGAGGCTCAAAATACTTGATATACCATATTTTTTTAAATATAAGCCTGGCCTCAAATATAAGCCTACCTCGTTTATAAGCCTGGTTAAGAGGTCTTTTAGGTGTAATATAAGCCAGGCTTTAAAAATAAGCTTGGGTATAGGCCAGAATTCCAATTAAGATTATGTATTTCAGTCAAAATTGAGGGTATCATTTTAGATTCGAATTTATGTATCAACTCAAGAGGTTTAAAATGCTTGATGGGTATTTTTGATTATAAGCCGCAGCCCGACAATCTTGGAGATGCTATAAGCCGCAGCAGACCTTTCAGAGACTCGATATGCTTGATGGGGTATTTTTGTTTATAAGCCTCACCCTGGCAATCTTGGAGATGTTACAAGCCGCAGTAGACCTTTTAGAGGCTCAAAATGCTTGATATAGGCCTACCATATTTTTTTATAATATAAGCCAGGCCTCAAATATAAGCCTGCCTTGTTTATAAGCCTGGTTAATAGGTCTTTTGGGTTTAATGTAAGCCAGGCTTTAAAAATAAGCTTGGGTATAGGCCGGAATTCCAATTAAGATTATGTATTTCAGTCAAAATTGAGGCTACCATTTTAAATTCAAATTTATGTATCAACTCAAGAGGTTTTAAAATGCTTGATGGGTATTTTTGATTATAAGCCGCACCCTGGCAATCTTGGAGATGCTGTAAGCCGCAGTAGACCTTTCAGAGACTCAAAATGCTTGACGGGGTATTTTTGATTATAAGCCACATCCCTAGCAATCTTGGAGATGTTATAAGCCGCAGTAGAAGCCGCACCCTGGCAATCCTGAAAATGTTATAAGCTGCAGTAGACCTTTTAGAGGCTTAAAATGCTTGATATACCGTATTTTTTTTATAATATAAGGCTTGGCTCAAATATAAGCCTGTCTTGTTTATAAGAGGTCTTTTGAGTAAGCCAGGCTTTAAAAATAAGCTTGGTTATAGGCTGGAATTCCAATTAAGATTATGTATGAAAAATCCATCTTGATCTTATAAATACAACACTCTTAAGGTTGTTTTCTTTTCAAAAATCGCTTTATTTAATTTCAAGCATTGTCAACTTTAAAAAACTTTTCGGAATATGTATGAAATAAGCAAACTATCTTGAGATAATGATTATAATAATAACACTTATCTTGAAATTTATAGGATAAGACCTAAAATGGTTAAGGCTTGGAAAGCTTCCAGTCTTTACCCTTTTAAGGCTAGCAATATAAAACCATGTTTAATGTGCAAATCATAAAAAAACAATAAAATATAGCAATAAATTGCTAACATACCAACTGTTATAAAAATTTAATGAAATGCTTTAATGAAACTTCAGGAGAATTTCTCTCCAGCACTTTATTAATTATCGTTGCATCATAACATTCAACTAGAACAATACATAAGCAACCCTTAAAGGATTTCCTACGACATAGCAGACAAACACATCTGTTACCAACATAGGAGTGCATCATACTCAATGATCATACAAAGTGCATTATACTCAATTATCATACACAGTACATTAATGAAGTGCTAACATAATGCTCTTTCTTGAAATATAAATAAAAAAGTTAAATAAAAAATAAATAGCACTTTCTCGATGTACCATCTATAGTAACAAATACATAAATCCAACATCAGTATTTAAAGGGTAAAGAAAGATTTATTGCTTTGTCCTAAGAATAAGATTCTTCCCATGACGCAGAGAATAAACACCAGCTTACTGATCTAATACCAATGAAGTCTTATAGAGCAATATTAATTAATTCAAAACGTAAGCCGATAAATGAAAGATATAATATGCTACAACAACGCTAGATAGTAGCACTAAACATGATTTCATTATACCTCGAAATTTTACTCATCATACAAGCTATTTTTTTCATTCACCATGAAAAGAATCTTTCCATGTAAGCCTTTTCACTTTGAAAAATAACACAAAGCAATAAATATACTATATATATCCATCAGTATTAGTCTAACTCATTGCTATATTTAATCTCGTAACCATTACTAATAATACCAATGTATGAAAACAACTTTATTAGCCTTAAGATTTCACTTAATTCTTTATTGTCCTTGAAACGTATGTGTCCATGAATGCTATATACTGGTACTACAAACACAAGAAATGGAAATATCTAAGTCAGGAGTCCTAAGGATAGGCAGCCTTAATATACAAGGTGGTGTGTCAAAGAAAGTAGTCTGTAGTGATGTAGATAGCTTCATACAAAGTTTTGATATCTTATGTATCCAAGAAACATGGCTGACAGAGAGTAAGGTTCTGTCAGTACCAGGTTATCATATCTTCAGAAGTGACAGAGGTAAGCAAAATAGACGTAAAGCTGGTTCTGGAGGTGTCTGTGTATTATTCCGTTCATACCTTGCTAAAGGAATCCAAAAGATTGGCAGCTCATGTAAAGACTACCTCTGGATTAAGCTTGATAAAGGCTTCTTTGGATTCAGAAACGATGTGTATATTTGTAACTGTTATGTACCACCTGAAGGGTCAGAGATTCACAAACATATAGAAAAAGACTATATGGACACATTACAAGACGAAATTGCTAAATATAGTGCACGTGGAGACATTATGCTCCTTGGTGATTTCAATGCTAGAACTGGGGAGAAAGCACAAGAGTTTATATGCATTGAAGAAGATGTATCATTGAGGAATGAAATAGGTATCTCAAATGAAAGCAGAACAAAAACCTCTGAAATAACAAAACGAAATAATACTGATACCACTGTCAACTCATTTGGACGTAAGCTCTTGTCTATTTTAAACCAAAGCCACCTCTACATTGTCAATGGGAGAAAAATGGGGGATCTCAGGGGTAAGACCACCTGTGTTACCTATAACGGTACTTCCACTGTTGATTATTGTATTGCCTCACCCCTGTTGTATAGTGAGATAATAAGGTTCGCTATCTTGGACCAAAGATGGTTTTCAGACCATAGCCCCATGTCATGCATATTGAAGGTAAATGTTTCCAACAACCTCAAAGACCAAAAGTGCAGTGAGACACTGAAACCCATTTACAAATTTGTATGGAAGGAGGAGTACAGAAATATATACACGAATAATATGAACAACATTGATGTATGTGACAAACTTATATCCTATACAACCACACAGTTCAGCGATGCAGACAAAGCCCTGAATGATCTTGTACAAATTATCTTTAGGGTAGGTAAAGATTCTTTGCCTCTGAAGAGAATAGGTACAAGCCAAGATGAGAGGCATGATGAGAGGCATGAAAATGTCTCAAAGGTAGATGAGAAAAACCTTAAGAAGCATAAACGTGTATTTAATCAGGAAAGACGTCTCTTTCAAAGTGACAGAAATAATAACCAACGTAGGATAGAGTTTATTAGAGCAAGAAGATTTTATAAGAAAGTGAAGTATCACATCCTAAGCAAGGGCCAGGAGGAGAAAATCCTTGAATTACAAAAATTAGAGTCAAAAGATTCAAAACTATTCTGGAAGTCAATAAAGAAGCTCTCAAGCACAAAATGTAAAGGTAAAACAAACATTGGCCCCTCTGACTGGGTAACATACTTTAAGCAGTTACTAAATGTTAATCAGAATAAAGGAGGACAGCAGGCCTTCCATGATTACATCAAAACAAGTCTCCCAATCATTGAGAACATAGCTGGGGGTAGCGATTTAGACGATATCATATCTGTTAATGAGGTGAAAGAAGCCTTGAAGACACTGAAGAATGGAAAAGCCACAGGGCCTGACCTTATCAACAATGAGATGCTTAAGTTTGGGGGAAAATATCTACATTCGGCCATCACGAAATTATTCAATGTAATACTATCCTCAGGTTGTTACCCAGCAAACTGGAAGGAGAGCCTAATCACTCCTATCCACAAAGCAGGGGCCTCAGACATGCCAGAAAACTATAGGGGGGTAGCGGTGGCAGACTGTCTAAGCAAAGTATTCTGTAAGATCATTAATGACAGAATTGTTGACTATCTGGAGGGGAAAGACTTCTGGAGTATAAATCAAAATGGCTTTAAGGAAAAGAGAAGAACAGAAGATAATATTATGATTCTCAACACTCTATTCAACAAATATGTTAAAAATCAAAAGGGTAGGCTCTACATAGCCTTTGTTGATTTTTCTAAATTCTTTGACTCAATAGACAGACCAAGCCTTTTCTACAAACTCCTAAAGGCAGGAATATCAGGTAACACATATCGAGTCATTAGAGCAGCCTATGACCGGAACAAGTATGCTATAAAAACTGACTGTGGCATAACTGAGAGCTTCATATCAACAACAGGTGTAAAACAAGGATGCAATCTTAGCCCTACTCTATCAAACCTATTTCAGAACGACCTCCATGAAATGTTCGACAAAAACTGTGACCCTGTTCATCTTGGTGATATATCTATGAATTCACTCTCATGGGCAGATGATTTAGTCCTGATCTCCAGATCAGAAGCTGGCCTACAGGAGAGTCTGAACAGGCTTGACAGATACTGCCAAATGTGGAAACTCTCAGTTAATACGAAGAAAACAAAAATTATGGTTTTGTCTCAAGCAAGGGAGATGTCAACACAAATCTTTTTTCAAGATAATTTACTAGAATGTGTGTCCTCATATAAATATTTAGGTTTACTTCTATCACGGGATGGGAGTCTAAAGAAAATGAAATCAGAAAGGATTTTAAAGGCAAAGCGTGCACTATTCTCTATTAGACAAGCCTTGAGTACATCGCAGAATGTATCCACTAAATTGTTTATGTCCCTGTTTGACAAGCAGATCGACCCTATCCTTTTATACGGATGCCCAGTATGGGGTATGCCATCTAGTAACTGTTCTATATCTATAATTGGATCTGAGGTAAAATCAAAAAGAGATCTGTTATCACTATTTAAACTGTTAGGTGTCGAGGATATAAACATATTATCTTGTAGATTCTATCAGAAAACACAGGTAGCTTATGTGACTCTAGCCAATATCTGTGACAAAATCAAAATCCTGTCTGCGTACAGAAAGCAACCGGTAACTCTTATAATTGAGGACTTAACCTCTGAAGGCGTCAGAAAGGCCTGTCCGGTAGAAGTGTTTTACTCTACAAGTTGCAAGTTTGCTCTGGGTATATCAAAATATGCAAGTACTACTCTTGCACTAGGCGAGTTAGGGAGATTTCCTATTGAATCCAAAATAATCGTACTGAACATTCTATATTGGCTGAGGCTTGAGCATGGATCGAAAAACCCTATTCTAAATGAGGCCTTCTCTACCATGAAGAGTGAAAACCACCAATGGCTTAAAGATATCCAATACCTCTTTTTTAAAATCGGTTGTAAGAATGTCTGGCTCGATCCTTATGTTTGGTCAAAGTCCTCACTCAAAAACAATATAAAGAGAAGGTTAAATGATGCACATATTCAGAAATACAACCAGTACATTGATAACCCAGAGAATACTAGCAAGTGTAGAATTATCAAGATGTGTAAAGATGATCTCAATGACATTTATGAAGAGCGTGAATACCTAACACATACAGAATCACCTAAAATTAGAACCATTATTGCTAAACTCCGGACTGACAATAACTGTACACTTGACAGCCTGTCAAGAAGATATAGAGGAAAGAAACCTGTCAATTCTAAGTGCACATTCTGTAATGCTGTGCAAGATGTCAATCATGTCTTCTTACATTGTAACATGCCCGAGATGAGAAACGCACGGTCAGTGTTTGAAACAAAATACCTCAAGTTCGTTGATTACTATAAAAGACACGATGACACTAGGAAACTGTCTCAAATACTAGCAGTGGCCCCATATTGCAAATCATCTAAAAGGCCAGGGGCTGTAAACTGTATATACTCATATATAAAATCTGTCTACAACATTGTAAATGAAAACCTGGTGCTGACATAAGTGTACCTGTACATTAGTCAATAAAGCCATCTTGAATCTTGAATCTTGAATCTATGTACTTTTTTATTTTACAATATCACATTCATTTCACCAGATTATAATGTCACACTTCACAATCTTGATTATTAATACATCTATATACAGTAATCCATGAGGTCAACTTTATTCTTTATTAAGTGCTAACAGACAGTCTCAATACATCATGATATATAAGTCATCAATAAAATGCTAAGCGTTAGCACCTTAATAGTAAATCATGCTTACTTCACCGTATGCAATACACTACTAAATCGATAGGTGGCAGCACTATTCACAGTTTACACAAAGCAACGTATTAGAACTCCTCCATCCTATATGTATATATATATATATATATATATATATATATATATATATATATATAGGGTAGAGTGACCTTGAGTCGTCCATGTACCTTGAGTCGGCCACTTTGCTGTTAATTAATGCCAAATTGAAATTATCAATGACTAACCTTGAGGATTTTTAACTATTTACATGGGTATAAGATGGGAAGATGAAGCACATGCTATCTTACCAGCTTTGGGATTTTGGATTTAACCCTTTACCCAAGCTGTCAATAATGGCACCTTTGGTAAGAATTTCATGCAAATAGAGATGGGATTCTGATAGTTTGCAAGCCATTAGAATTGAAGTACAACTAGTTAACTAGGATAAACTTTCAATAGCATCCCATCTTTCAAGGAACATGGTTAACCTTAATTTAAGTTTGTATATGCATTCCATTTCCACCCTGTCAACTATGAGTAAACTGGAAATCTTCCCTTTCTTTTTAATAAGTACATGGTTGACACTCTCCTCCACAATAGTTGACTCATGGAATGATGTGGCCAACTCAAGGTACCTGTGGCCGACTCATGGTACTGATGAGGAGAAATACACATTCCTTGGGTAATGAAGGCTAATAGAGCATGATGGACATGAGTATAAAAGTTGTAATCTTATTTTCTGGAAAGACAAACACTTTAGGATATTTTCTATATCAATTTTATGGTGTTCCTAAGAGGTTATCCTACTATAGCACAGGTTTTAGAAAAGGTCAGGGGTTGCACAGAGGTCCAGGTGGACGACTCATGGTCACTTTACCCTATATATATATATATATATATATATATATATATATATATATATATATATATATATATAACGTTACGAAAAGGAAGATATTGTTACAATATAAATCTTTTACACAATAAACTATAACCTAAACCAATAAATACATCAGATAACATTTATTTACAACATTTCATCTCTCTAAAACATGTATCGATGTAGCACACCACAATTATGACAGTAAAACACAAACATAGAGAAATAGATTCATACATGTATCATACTAATATAACTTAAGTCTAAACTAATACTAGCTTAAGTTTTCCCGAAGTCTTTCTTATTAGGGAAATTTTTGAAGGTTTGGTGAAATCCAAACTGACTTTCTAAACATAAAATAATCCTCTACTATTCATCTCCATAATCAGCAGGTGCGGCTTATAGTCAAAACTGCTATTATCCAAAATAATAGGTATTTTCTGGATATTCTAAAATTATAGGTCTTTTTTGGATATTATCAAAAAAAAATCTTTATATATACTACTCATACCGCCCCATAAACATTTTATTCCCTGAGACACCCATCCCGGTTTTCAGATGAGATCTCATCTGAATAATAATCTTCCATGTAAGTTTCCATAAGTTTCAGATGATCTCATCTGAATGTAATTCAAATTCAGATGAGATCTGGCATATATCCTTGATCGAACCCCCGTTTGGGCAGAAAGAAATAGAGAGGGGAACCATAATTATTTGATGAGACACGGAAGGGGTGGAAAGAGACATCTAGCTGAAGGAGTGGGATAATTCTGCAAGAAGTGACCCTTTTGCGGCGCTGACCTAGCAAGCAGTAGGTGCGCGCGGCTGTACTTTTTCCCCATACTTAGTAGGCCTATGGGGTCTAAAAGGTAGTCCTCAGGAGAAGATACTTAGTTTTGGAGGCTAGAATCCCAATATATACCGTAAATGGTGATAGCCTAGCCGTACAACTAAACTGTTTTGGTTAAGTCCTGGAGATGAAAACATAGTCCCCAGGACTAAGGAAGTATTCATTTATGGCAGGGGATGAGCAAATGAGGGGGGGGGGGTTCAAAATTTTTAGAGGTATTTAGAGGGGAGGGTAATTTTTTTCAACCTATTGTGAGGAGGGGGTCATTTTTTTTCAACCTATTCCTGAGAGGAGGGCCAATTCCTTTTCTGGTGGTTTTCGCAAACACAATGCAAAATTTTCACACCACAACGCGATTTTTTTTTCGCGACACGTCGTAAAGTTCACAATTTTCACCATCTTATACGTGGGGTGTATGCTTTATCATTGAGCACAGAGGCCATACACGGGGAAATATAGTACCCACTTAAACTGCATCAGTAGTGGCCCATGCTAGCACCCCCTATGGAGGAGCCTCCTAGCACCCCCTATGGAGGAGCCTCCTACTATTACAGATGTCAGAACACTCCCCAAGCAGAATACGGATGAATTGAGAATGGCGGGAGAAAGTTCCACATTTTTGGGACAAACAACTTTCAGATTTTTTTGAGTTTGATGGTAAAGCTATAGAAATAAAGCTTGTAGAATTGTCCAATTAACCTAGAGTAAAAGACCGAATTTCCGGACAGTTATTGGTTGTCTGTTGATTTCTGCCTGATTAGCCCCATCTCTTGACATGTTAAGGGTATCCATCTCTTCTCACATGCATTAGAAAGATTTACCTGCAGGTATGATATTTCATTGTGAATTAGGGAGTGGTCATTTTTTAACAACAGGGGGGGGGGGACAAAAAATATTCAGACACCTGTTAGAGGGGGACAAAAAAATTTCGGACCCCTCTTAGGGGGGGACAAAACAAATTTGGCCCCTTTTGAGTGAATAAGCCTGCACGCCACTAAAGAATCAAATGGGGGACAACTCCTCCGAGGGGGGACAGAAAAAATTTCGCCACGCACGCGCGGATTTTCACCAACCACCCCCCATTGTTAAAAAATGACCACTCCCTTGTAGGTCTTTGAATGTGTCACAATGGCCCCTAACTCCAGACACAAGCCCCTAATTCCGGCGGTGAACTTATCCATTAGATAAGGTGAAAAATACCAAGATTTTCTTTGGAATTTATCATGATACAAGATCATTTTAAGAAACATCATCCCTTGGTTCAACATACATCACTCCTGGGTAGTATTAATGGGGGGTTATGGGCCTCAACACAAATCTTTAAGATCTGGTAACTAGCCTATTGCTGTCCTTGCTGTATTTGTCATTTATGAATTAATCAAAGATGTCACTGATATAGAATTGAAGGCATATGATAGACAGGCATACTATAACAAACATTTAAGCTGCATGGCAAAATTGAGTCAGTATATCTATATATCACAGGGTGTCCGGAATTAGGTGCCCCTGAGTGGTAGGATGGTCCAATTGCAAAGGCATTCATTCCTTCAGTTTCCTCATCTAATGTCTCATATAGATGTATTCATACTGAGACTTTAAACTTCAATAACATTTTAGACACTGTATTATTCAATGAAATAAAGACTCCAGGCTTTGATATGTGGTTAGTGACCACCACTTTATCCATCCATCTGACCCTCAGCACAGGACAATCACATATTTACCCATGTTTTCTGAGGAAATCCCATCATTTCTGAAGTTGTTCAGTTGAGAACAGTTTTACAAATATTCTATAGCACTATTTGATTTAAAATCAATCAGTTATTGACTCCCGGGTATTGACTACTCTAATTACTGATCTAGCCAGGGTATCCGGAATTTGGGTCTGTCCGGAATTAGGGCCCAGTACTCTATACATTTCTATAGTAAGTCAAATTTTTTATTAATGCTGTTTAATAAAGAGTTGATTTATAAAAGCTGGTATAAAATCTGGTAAAGCCTTTTCTGATATATATTTCATAGAATTGTATACCCTTCCCTATGTAATAGAGTGCCATTTATTCTGGTGATAGCTGGCCCATTATATGCACAATACAGGAAATCAGTTTGACCCTTTGGTGGGGAGGCTGCAGGACACTAATTATTTTCTCACTGTTGGCTTATATAGCATATGGGCGAAAATAAAATATGTGTGCGAATTTCTGGGCTTAGCCACTGTTATTTTGTTGTAGGCACACATTCTTCCCATTAATTTAGGGCCATGGTACAATGTGATCAACTTTTCCGCTATCAGCCATTGAGTGCAGACATACCCAGATTTGGGGGTTTTGCAGTGAATGATTGCAATAAATTCTGTAATTGAAAAGAGTGCACCCCCTCAACTTACTCTCAAATATCAGCCTAAATAACACTCAAATCAATTAATATACATCCTAAGGATTAATTTGATGCCTGGTTTGCCTACCCACTGTCAGATTTTAGACCAATAATCATTGTACAACACCCTTCAGTGCGGAGCTACAAAGTGTCTCCTGCTGCCACCTACCGTCAATTGGTGTTTTGCAACCTGGGGAAGGAAACCAATTGGTTAATTAGTAATGGTCACAGCCTCCTGGTGGCAGCACTGAGTGGCCTGCTCCCCTGCCACTCATCCAAATCAAAGTCACTATAGGTCATGTGGAACTAAATCCATTTCCTCTATGTTTCTATATAGCATAACACACAAAAACAGCTGCCTAAAATGTTCGTTGGTAAAAATTTCAACCATAGCACGGTTAACTCATCCCTCATACACAATCTGACAGAATGTTGGATAGGCTTAACCCTGAAAATCTTAAATAAGGGAATGATATGTGCAGTGAGTGCCATTCTACCCTATTTTGGGCCTAAAAATCTCCATTGGCCAGATTAACTTTTGCATGGCTCATAAAATCCCCAAGGCCTGGCATAATATAAAAGCACACCTACTATTCCATTTATTAACTATTTGGGAACACCTGTGATTTTTTTCATAATTTTACCAATATTTCTTCTGTCTAATTCTAAACCAATCAGCAGTCAGAACACCCTTCAGTGCAGTCCTGAATACCATATGACTCACGAGAGGGCAGCATTTACGTCCACGTAACCTTAATTAGGCAGGGGGTCTTCAGATTAAACTAAAACTTTTTTTCCATGAAACCTCAGACTCTGTCCTATCATATCCTGAAGTGAGGTGGTAACAGCCTTTCTCACTGTCAAGATATGAGCGGGTCCATATGTGTAGATCACAGTGAAATTCCTACTGGTTTTCAGTGCTGTTTCCGAGCAGCGACTTTTATCATCAAAGACTCATGCACTAGACAAGTGAAAGCTCTAGAGCTGCCAAACTGCATATATGTATTGAATGCAGTCACATGGTGATGAAGAGGGCATTGCTTTTGCAAGATATAGTGTGGCATTCCCCAGAGAAAATCACAAAATCATGGAAAATATCATATAATTGCTGAAAAATGATTAATATTAGGCCTATGATTAATCCAACTTTTATGAGATGATATCCTATCAGGGGATCATTTCTTTAGCTGTGCCTTTTCTGCTGTATGCATTTATAAATATCTATTATCAACATTGTACCAATATCTGCACTCATGAACAAATTACTACTTGTTAATTGGATAATTGCTCGGTCATTGAAATTTTGACTGAACACCGCAAACCTGACCAAATTGTTAGTGGTCCCTATGGTAGGCCCTAATTGGACATCTGTGCATAAAAAGCCCTAGAAAGATGGAAATAAGACTAAAAGTTAATTTTCAGCTGAGAATTTCATTCTGTTGGTGGGTTATGTCCAGAAAAAGTGGTGTTCAGGGCAATTTGTAGAAACTGCAATATTTTGGAAATTACCCTATCTCTGCAAGCAACATTTTCTAAGGTTTTTCTCATTTATACACCATTTATGTGGCTATTTTGGTCATATTCTTACAAAACCAGCCCTGCTGTAACAGAAAAATGACTTTAAAATGTAATCTGAAATATGAAGGCAAAATGCCCATACCTCCTATACCAGGAGGGAATACAACTTTATTTTATGGCTTCAGATGGCGCCACAGGTGTTGGTGCAATTTTCACACAAATATATGCTTAAATATAGCATGGTTAGAACTTATGAAATAGATTGAGATTTCACCAAAACACTGTAACAAGTCCTGTGATGATAGAAATGTAGAAAGTGGAAGATCCATATATTTGAAATCTTGTACCAGCTTTAAAAATATAGTACAGCATTTTGCAATGCAAGTAACTCAAACAGGCACTTAATCTCTACTTTTTGGCCCCTTCTGATACTAACCTCATGTTTTCTTCGAGCATTATCACTGTCAATGGTTAAGCCTATGGAGAATGCATCCATTATCGCTCGTATGTTTCATTGGCAAATAACTCCTCTCCTGGCGAGTTAAGCATTGCACAATACCAGCAGGTCTTGAATAATGATCCATATTAACTATAAAAATGCATGAGACAGTGTAATTCTCCTCTATTTTGTTATAATCCAGCACTTTCAATGGCACCGTGTGTCGATCGTCTCGCTGTCCGCCATTTTGGATTTTAATGTTCTGTGCGCATGCGCGAGCCCCTCCTTGCCTGAAGTAGCATTTTCGACAGAGAAATGATATATTCTATCGATTTAACTTGAAATTAATGGATTTTTGAATACAATCCATGCATCTTTGGCAATATCAATCGAATTGAATGGAATACACACTGTCTTTTTACTGTTATAGCCCCACAAATCGATTGTTTCGCTGTCCGCCATGTTGGATTTTGGTTCTATGTGCGCATGCCTGACCAAATTTCCATGGTTATTTGAGTCAATTTGCACGACCACGGCTTTGTGATGCGAATTAACGACAGGGCGAACACATATTTATTTCATCTTTTTAATGATACATATCGATTCAAATCATATCCTTTTGCCATTCTTTATCATATTTCTATATTAAAATTAACAAAAAAATCAATATCCGCCATGTTTGTGCCGAAATTACGACACTGGAGATGCGCGGACGCATCGAATGACGGCAAATTCATCAATTATCCACACTACTCCATACCAAAATGGCAGGAATGTTTGTTTTTTTTGCACCACCTATGGGATTTAACATAGGGCTTAAAAGCGTCTTATTTTTTTCTCTGTGTTAAGCTACCATTCAGACCCACTGAATCCATCAATCTTTACCCAACTCTTATAACTCTGTTCGAGTTAATCAGCTAAGGAGTGTCACAGGAACCTGTCAGATATTACATGTTTTTTTCCATGGTTAGTTTTTGAGATATTAACATTTTTGTATTCTAGTTCAAGGCATGAACTGATAGGTTTTCCAACGTTGTACATTAAGAATGTGAAAAAGTGATGTATGGACTGTTCATTACTCAGAGATGCCACTCACTTGCTGACAAAAACCAGGAAAACTGGACTTTTGACACACTCTCCCAGGAATTTAACATAATCTAATACAGAAATTTTGTGATTAAAACCAGGAATTCCTGGTAAACCAGGAAAAGTGGCATCTATTTACTGTGTATGATGTATCAAGATGGTTTTATGAAAAATGTTTGAGATTTGGCATATTTTTCTGAAAGAATGGACTGAAAACATGATAGACATGTCTGGCTTTCAGGTGCCACTGCATGAAATAGTGATATCCTTATCTGGTCACCAAGAGCATGCTTTGATTGGTCTAGACAGCTATAATTGATTTGTCTAGACACAGATATAATCATCTACCGTAATCTCCCGCGTATAAGGCGCGTCTTATACGCCAAACAAAATGCTGCTGAGTCTTATACGTGGGAGGGACATTGCCTTGAGTTTGGGGTGTAGTTATAGGGGGGTATTTTTACTATAGAACAGTACTAAATTAACAAAAATCTGCCCGTGGGGTGCGCCTTATACATGGGACAGGCCTCCCTGAGTTGGGGGTGCGCCTTATACGGGGGCTGCGCCTTATACGTGGGAGATTACGGTACTTGTTAACATCAATACACCCAATTACCCCAGTTGGATATGGAAGTACACCACCAGACAATCACCAGTGGGTGTGGGAGGCAGGGGGAAGATGGGTTGGTTATGTTAGACACTCAACTGGGTGGGAGGGAGGGTTGGGTGGTGCTTTGGTCTGTGTTTGACAAGATTTAGTCAGTAATTGTTTCCAATTCTATCATAGCTGTGTGGAACTGGGCAGGTTGATCCCCTTATGTTAACCAGAATGAGGCACTGGGCAGGTGATCCAGGCAGGTGATCTGCTGGATCACCGCCAAGTTCTAGGCATACTCTCAAAGTCTAGCCTCTCTGTTAAGTGTATAATTGAAATTTATCTTATATCTAATTCTAAAAGAATTAGAGCCCACTGTAAAGAATGATCAAGTTATATAGTACTAATGAGGGCATACTATCCATTCCTTCCTATTAACAGGGAATGAAACATAATAGCTTAGCCCTAGTATAATACTACTACTAATAGTACTACTACATGCAGGAGTTCAGGTAAACAACCCCATACCAGGCCAGCCTTACACTTGACTCAGTATTGGGTCACTAGTTTGTCATACTACCTGACCCTTGTGATTTTGTATGGTTTTACAGCACTGACATTAGAGTCTTTTTAACAAGGGGGGGGGGGTAATATTGGAAGGCTAAGGTAGAACACTGATCACTCCCTGTGTTACGGGGTTGGGCCGGGGATCACTGCAGTGATCTTGTGCGCCGAGAATTTTTACGAAAATTCTCAAGCCAATATATGCCAAGCTAGGGGGAAAGGGGTCACAATGTTTCCCATACATTGAAGACTCTTTTGTGATGGCAGACACTGAGGAGGAATGTACGGCTACAGCTTGGGAATTAGCAAGATGGCTAGATTACCTAGGGTTTGTTGTGCATCAAGACAAGTCGGTCATGATACCAGATACTAAGTTGATTTTTCTGGGGTTTAACTTAAACTCGGAGGAAATGATCATCACCCCTACTGTAGAGAAAGTAGAGAAACTCAGGTTAGCAGCAAGTGACTTACTGAATAGGGATAGGCCAACCATCAGGGACGTGGCAGGTTTGTTAGGTTTAATGACTGCTTACGCACCGTCATCCCAATATGCCCTGGGGCATATCAAAGGACTAGAAAGAGAGAAAAACCTTGCCTTAGAAAGGACAAGGGGAGATTTTGATGGCAAAATGAGGCTGAAGCTCAAGGGAAAGCAAGACATTTGGTGGTGGCTAGAGCATTTCGATTTTGAGGCTAGTAAGGAAATTTCTATGGGTTCACCAGGGTTGGAGATCTTTACAGATGCTTCGGATGATGGTTGGGGAGCTCATAGAGGGGAAGTCACTGCGGGTGGCAGATGGCTTGGTGTGGAGGAGAACTTCCACATCAATGTCAAGGAATTGATGGCCATCAGACATGGCCTTCAAAGCCTGGTGAAAGAGGAGGTTTGCCATGTGAAAGTATACACTGACAATACAACAGCATTGGCCTATGTGAAGAACCATGGTGGGGTTAGGTCAGAACAATGCAATGATGAAGCAAGGCTGATTTGGGATTGGTGTGAACAAAAGAAAAACTGGTTGTCCATTGCACATATCCCGGGGGTACTAAATGTACTAGCGGATTATAAATCTAGAAAGTTTTCCGATGACACAGAGTGGGAACTGAGTCCAAGTATCTTCAAGAGAATCTGTAGAGAGTTTGGTGTACCTGAGGTTGACATGTTTGCATCTAGAATCAATGCAAAATTGCCTTGTTATGTGTCACTAGACCCAGAACCTGAGAGTTATGAGGTAGATGCGTTCACCTTGGACTGGTCTAAAGGTTTCTTGTTTTTCTTTCCTCCTTTCAGTCTGACGGGAAGAGTGGTCCAGAAGATAGAGATGGACCAAGCCCGGTGTGTGGTAGTGGCCCCCAAATGGAAAGGCCAAACCTGGTGGGGTCGGTTAATCCGGATAGCAACCAGGAAACTAGAATTCAGAAGCCGAAAAGGAAATCTCCGTCCGCACGGAAAGCCAAGAAGGACTGCCGAAATAGGGACCTTAGGCCTGGCGGCTTTTCTGATTTGTTGAGTAAAAGGCTCAGAAAAGAAGGCTATACTAAAGGCACTATCGGGTTAATTTTAGACGCATTTCGGCGCACTACCGAAAAGACATACTCCACATACATACGTAAGTAGGCGGATTTCTGTTTGGAAAAGAACATTCACATTCTAAATCCCTCGTTGCCAGAAGTTTGTGCCTTCCTACGTAGACTGCAGAAGGAAGGGCTGGGGCACAGCGCACTGTCTGTGGCCAGAAGTGCGCTGTCCGCAGTTCTTCCCCTGTCAGGGGGCATCACGGTAGGCCAACATAGAGATGTATGTTGGCTCACCAAGGGTGCTTATGAGAGAAACCCGCCAGGCCCTAAATATCCAACATTCTGGGATGTAGGGGTAGTCTTGACATTCCTTAAAGAGTGGAAAAGCAATGTACATATGACGTTACGAGAGTTGTCGTTGAAACTAGCTATACTGTTACTGTTGACTACCTCACAAAGGGGTATTGTTGCGTTAGAAGTCACTAGCCTATCATTTGAAAAAGATAGAGTGGTGTTCCAATTAAGTAAGTTGTTTAAATCCAACAAACAAGGGGACCGGCTTAGCAGCTAAAGAGGTTTCCCGCGGATACGAGAATCTGCGTTGTCAAAATGCTAGAGGACTACCTAGAAAGGACTTGTGAGTTGAGACCTGACAATGAGGATCAACTGTTAATTAGTTCAATTTACCCCCATGAGGGAATTGCTAGATCCACGTTGGCCCATTGGGCCCTTGAGATAATGGACTTGGCAGGAGTAGACATTACTAGATGGCGACTCCACTCAACGAGAGGAGCTTCCACAAGCAAAGCAAAAGCCCTAGGGGCAGACATTAATGCTATCATGAGACAAGCAGGTTGGCGGAGTGCCAACTCGTTTGCCTCATTCTATGACAAACCTATTGAGGTGGACCCCACAGATGTGGCGGATAGGTTATTGTATAATGTCTAGTTGTGTATATAATGGATTAAGTCAAGCGAGTTGGAATAATAAATAGATTCCTTACTGTTGACTTGTATATATGTGTTTGGTGATTGGGTTATTATATATGGTATTTTAGTTGGAGAGGTTTCACTCACGCTCTGAACTTCTCGTAGAATAACCTCGACACCACTGGAAGTGTTGTCCGAGGTAAGATAGTAGAATTTGACGAAACTTACCTGTAAGTTGCTGTAAAATTAGGATTTTACCGAGGGCACACTTCGTGGTGCCGGGGTGATTATACGCCCTCCCACCACGGCCCGGTATAATCACAATTTTCAGTCAAAATTCTATTAGTCTTATGAACTGAGTTATCAGTTCACTATTTAACTGTGTTATTAGTTAAGTGGTTTAACCTCTCCAACTGGCTCTGAAGATCTGACTGCGCAGGCGCGACCCGGCCTCGTATAATCACCCCGGCACCACAAAGTGTGCCCTCGGTAAAATCCTAATTTTACAGCAACTTACAGGTAAGTTTCGTCAAATTCTACTATTTAAGACTGCTTTCACTCAAAATTGCTGTCTAGTTGAATAATAAAAAATTTCAAGTTCAACACCCAAGGAATAGAATGAATCTGTTATGGTTTCCATGTCTTCTCATCATCTCTCCAAACTTCCAAGCTAAGACACGGAATTTGATAAGACAATGCTTAAATTATTTAGTTTAGAACCCACATTGAGCCATCAGGCTCAAGTGACTGAATTCGATTGGCCATTCATTCTTGCCACACTCTGCCTTAAATATCTGCTTAAAGAAAACTTATAGAATATACTGTGTATTCTACTTATATCTGCATTTAACATATACGTGTGCAACTTTGGAATGCACAATTTGCAAAGTTAATGAAAAATCAATTGTTCAATACCTCTCCTGCATCCACCATATATAGGGTGCATCGTTTTGTATTTCATCCCCCAGTTTGATACAAGGGTGTTTGTCTTCATAACATAGTGTGCATGGAGGACAGCATGGCAATGACAGGGGAGGACAGGTCTTGCCACCTGGGGTAATTTCTTATTTGAAAAACAAAGGGATCCCGTTTTAAGTAAAACACACAATGATAATAATGTTTTTGTATAAAAAATTCACTCCATTTCATGAAGATTTTTATTCACATCTTTGATGACCGGTAATCATATTCTTGGTGCTATCTTTGTATAATATGATACTGCCTGACCTTAATTTGTAAAGTGTATCCTTCAAACCTGTTGAGGCCTGATTAACATGAACATATACATACTATTGATAAAAGGCTGACCAGATAGACATAGGTGAATACAGCATTAAACATGCCCATTGCATAAAATATTTTGTAAACTTGTTCATTCCTCATCAAACAAGCAATGGCTCTCTTACATGAACTACACTGACTATATTTAGACTTAAGACAGGGATGTAAGTCAGGCATGGGTAAAAATCAGGAATTCATACATTTACTTGATATAAAAGCCTTCTATTTTTCCAAACAGCCCACCTCACCTCTCTTATAATGAAAATATGTCACTCAAAATTTTCAGAAATCAGGAAATCCTGATAAAACCTGAAGACTTACATCCCTGTTAAGAGGTCTGTGAAAAGAATATCACACAGGTATTCAATTAAATGACTAAGATGTCATAATATTTCTACTTCAATGCTGTAAGCAGCCCCCCTCATCGCATGGTGTATCAAACCTGAGTTCATTAATTAAACCCTTGATATACATTACTGGACACAGCAAAATCTGCAGTTTTCCTGAAAATTATCTGAATCCTGCACAGCCCCTTTCACTTTTCTAACCCATTCTAATCTACCGGTAGATAACAAAAATTTAGAGAACATATATACAAAATTCATCAACTCGCACGGGACAATAATGATTTCCATCACATACAAAAGAAATTTAAGAGAATGCTGTTTTAGAGGTTATTCCGTCTTTCAGCCTTGTTTTTCCCTGAATGTGGCTCCAGCTGCTTTAAGGAGACCCTCGAGTTTCCCGGCACTCTTCAGGTTAATCGTCTCTGTGCCACCGCCTATACATTTTCCACCAATGAACACCCGAGGAACCTACAAAATTGAAATACAGGATTTAGTTATCTTAAGTTGTGTTTTTTTTGGCAAATGCAGGAAACTAGATCAGATGACACAGTGGAAGCTAATATGGTACTTAATTAACATCAAAAATCAAAGACAACCCCATCATAAATGATATCAAACTTTCTCATGGGATCTGGGGAAGTCACAGGAGGAAAATCTTTGGACCAATAATGTAGGAAATCCAACAGATGTAGAGAAAATCACACTCCTGATATAAATATACAGAAATGTGTAATATTATCACATAACTATATGCCAAAGTAGAATTCCACTAAAAAGTACAACTACCGTAATCCCCCGCGTACAAGACGCAGTGCACATATAAGGCGCACCCCTAACTTGCCAATGGCTGTTTCACGTATAAGACGCACCTCTTAGGGGTGATTTTTGTAAATTCAGTACTGTTCTGTAGTAAAAATACCCCCCCTATAAGACACACCCCTTCTTTGGGAAAACCTATAAGACGCACCAGACATTTGTTTGGCCTAGAAGACGCGTCTTATACGTGAGAGATTACGGTAGTAAACATCCTTTTTTATTCACATTTCCGGGTATAATATACCTGACCATTATGAAACAATTTTCCTTCTGATGTTCTCTTGCTTTTTGAAAATATTTAAGGTTTCACTAGCATTATAACTGACATGTGCCTCAAAGTTGTTGCTTCTAGATCCTTATAAACACAGCTACTCTACTTACAAGAAGAAAAATCTTAACTGAACATTCCCACCTGACAAAATCTAAAAAAATACAAGAGAAACATGTAGCCTGTCAGTACTCACCGTGCGTGCCCCAGTGACCTTTTGCAGTGTGTCTTGGATGGCAGCACAGTTGTCCCGCTTGTCAAGCTCCTCCACAGTGTAGTTCACCTGTATCTCATCAAGCACCTGGAAGGTATTTAAATCAAGCCCATTAACTATAATCATCAGTTTGGACAAGAATTCACCAATTGGCATTTGAAAAAGTAATCTCTCATTGTATATCACCATCCAACCAATGTCACACGTATCAAAGAGTATTTATTTTACAACAAAAAAACTACCATTTGGTCATGAGAAAAAGCAGGGTCCTAATGTATCGAGGTGACCTTGAGCTCAACGTTTCAGTTACAACTACCAGTAAGACGGATTTCTAATGTATACCTTCTTTTTAATATATGCGAAAAAGTATAGGTAGATACATATGTACTGATGAGGCACCTTTTTAGCCATGTTGCTGAAGGAACATGTTGTCTTGGAGAATACGACAACCGGATGCTGGTCTACCTCCTCCTTTATAAACTTGCCCTCTGCTGTCTTCAGCACCTCCTCCTGGAATAAAGATATATGATAAGACTTCAAACTCTATCTACCATAAGTAAATTGAAAGGGAAAATAAGGACAATACACTGAAAATTGAGGTCAAAGTTGACATTTTGAATATTGGACAAAACACAGAAGGGGCACTGCCAATGATCCAGTGGGACTGTTGGGTCAACAAGTATCAATCATATGAAACAGGTAAATGATTGGGGAGTGACCAATTTTAAACAACAGAGGCATCTTTGTTGTAGCATCCATTGATCATAGACCTCGACACCTAAAGAAGGCAATTAATACCATCTGCTATCCTTTACGATATTGGTTGTTGGGGTAGGGGCCTAGAGATGCCACTTTTCCTAACTTTTTAGGAATTCCGAATTTTTTATTTTCTTTCCTATAGGTATTTCGTAGTGTAAAATTAGGAGGATTTCCGAATTTTTGGGGAGTGAGTGGCATCCCTGTGTAACTGCTTGTTACATCTAATAGAACTTCTCAGCAAACACGTCAAATCACCTCACAAGACATCTTTATGTTCTGTATAGCTACAGACGGAGCCTCGGTTGTGGGATAAAATATAAAAAGCAAAATAATTGCATGTCACATGCGCAGAAGGCATGTATAATAAAGTCAAATGCATCTAATGAACGCAAAATAGCTATGCTAGAGTTCGGATGCATAGCTGATGAGGTATGCACTGCAGATATAGGTCCAAGTGCAGGGGTAAACACGAACACTGACCCGGTGGCCAATGGCCAGTAGTTTTGGCTACAGACCAGTGATTACCGGGTATTTCTAGATTTCCTTTGAAATTGGCCATTTGGCCAGTAAAATATTTGAAAATACATCGCCATATACCAGACTACTGGCCCAGGTGGCCAAATGCTCAAAATGTTAAGTGTCTACAGGCCCTGCACGTGTATTTTATTAGACCTGTTTTTTCATAACAGCAAGTCGAAGATTCCTCACTACCTAACCCTTCCACACCCATGCACCCGATGCTTTCACAAATAGTTGCACTTCATCCCTAAAACTACTCTTCCAACCCTAAAAGTAGTTTCCAATACAAGTGGAAGCCACCACCGGGGTAGGGGTATATATTATATACCCGTATACCAGTGGTGGTTACACATAAAAATTTTAGCAATGACGGAATTACAAGTATTAATTAACATCTCGATGGAAATACCTTCATTGTATTAAAGCGGGGCTAGCACGGTTAAGACGTACCCACGTTAGCAAGTCACGTGACCACCCCTCGACCAATGATTTGTGCACATTCTTTTGGATGGTACCAATGTTGAAATTCGTCGTGCTAGCCCCCCTTTAATTGTGATTGCTGTTCTTGTTCGTTTGCCCCACCAATGAGTAGTCAAATCTTTTTTTGCCCACCCCCCTACCCCACACCCTAATCAGATATATCATCCCTGGCCCATAGGGCCGATCCCTCAAGTCTTAGTCTGATCTCATTGCCATGTTTCTATTGCTTTACTTGAAATGGTCAGGGAATCTGAAATATATAAAATACGAGGGGATAATTGTTAAATTATTTTTTTAAGAAATTTAAATGCTAAGAAATCTAAGAAGGCACAGCATAGCTGTGATGTCAGTTGGCATTCATGATTAATTTCAAAGATATCTATATGATGAAATAAATACCTAAAATCTATAAAGATTAATAAAGCTATTTCTATAATTTCTTATATTGAATATTAAAGTTTAATACCGTAAACTCCCGCGTATAAGACGCGTCCTATACGCCAAACAAAATGCTGGGGAGTCTTATAGGATTTTTTTCAAGTTGGGGGGGCGTCTTATACGAGGGGTAATTTTACTATAGAAATGTATTGAATTTACAAATATCAGCATTAAAATGTGCGTCTTATACGCGAAAATGCATGTGCTGAGTTTGGGGTGCGTCTTATACGCGCAGCGCGTCTTCTACGCGGGAGTTTACGGTACAGTGGAATTATAGGAATGTATGGGCATATAGTTAAAATGCATTTTTCTATCACTTTTCGTAATCAAATCAAATGCTAACTAATTGAAAAATGGCAATTGGCAATTAGCAATTGGCAAGAGAATGGTGCACCGGCCTTCCATATGCTTATAATCTCATTGGTTGAGCAATTTGCAAATAGCAATTGGCAAGAGAATGGCGCATCGGACTTCCATACTGCTGAAATGTAGATGCATTGGTTGAGCCAATTGAAAAATGGCAATTGGCAAATAGCAATTGGCAAGAGAATGACGCACCGGCCTTCCATATGCTTATAATCTCATTGGTTGAGCCAATTGGCAAATAGCAATTGGCAAGAGCATGGCGCACCGTCCGTCCTTGGTTGAGCCAATTGGCAAATGGCAATTTGCAAATAGCAATTGGCAAGAGAATGGCACACCAGCCTTCCATACTCTAAGAATCTCATTGTGGAATTATAGGAATGTATGGGCATATAGTTAAAATGCATTTTTCTAACACTTTTCGTAATCAAATCAAATGCTAACTAATTGAAAAATGGCAATTGGCAAATAGCAATTGGCAAGAGAATGGCGCAGCGGCCTTCCATATGCTTATAATCTCATTGGTTGAGGCAATTGGCAAATAGCAATTGGCAAGAGAATGGTGCATCGGACTTCCATACTGCTGAAATGTAGATGCATTGGTTGAGCCAATTGAAAAATGGCAATTGGCAAATAGCAATTGGCAAGAGAATGGCGCACCGGCCTTCCATATGCTTATAATCTCATTGGTTGAGCAATTGGCAAATAGCAATTGGCAAGAGAATGGCGCATCGGACTTCCATACTGCTGAAATGTAGATGCATTGGTTGAGCCAATTGAAAAATGGCAATTGGCAAATAGCAATTGGCAAGAGAATGACGCACCAGCCTTCCATATGCTTATAATCTCATTGGTTGAGCCAATTGGCAAATAGCAATTGGCAAGAGCATGGCGCACCGTCCGTCCTTGGTTGAGCCAATTGGCAAATGGCAATTTGCAAATAGCAATTGGCAAGAGAATGGCACACCAGCCTTCCATACTCTAAGAATCTCATTGTGGAATTATAGGAATGTATGGGCATATAGTTAAAATGCATTTTTCTAACACTTTTCGTAATCAAATCAAATGCTAACTAATTGAAAAATGGCAATTGGCAAATAGCAATTGGCAAGAGAATGGCACACCGGCCTTCCATATGCTTATAATCTCATTGGTTGAGGAAATTGGCAAATAGCAATTGGCAAGAGAATGGTGCATCGGACTTCCATACTGCTGAAATGTAGATGCATTGGTTGAGCCAATTGAAAAATGGCAATTGGCAAATAGCAATTGGCAAGAGAATGGCGCACCGGCCTTCCATATGCTTATAATCTCATTGCTTGAGCAATTGGCAAATAGCAATTGGCAAGAGAATGGTGCATCGGACTTCCATACTGCTGAAATGTAGATGCATTGGTTGAGCCAATTGAAAAATGGCAATTGGCAAATAGCAAATAGCAATTGGCAAGAGAATGAGGCCTTCCATACTCTTGATTAGTATTTGATTAGGAGGAGGTGGGCAGGGGAGGGGGGTGGATAAAGGAGCCATGTCCTACTAACCCTGTAAGGACCACAGTGTGAATTAATGCATCATAAACCCTATGCACTAACCTATATAATACCCCTATAAAAAACAGACACCAGTGCCTTAAAGTGTTAACATGGGTTTTCACGCCTATATGCAGGGTGGGCACACCAGCCTTCCATACTCTAAGAATCTCATTATGGAATTATAGGAATGTATGGGCATATAGTTAAAATGCATTTTTCTAGCACTTTTCGTAATCAAATCAAATGCTAACTAATTGAAAAATGGCAATTGGCAAATAGCAATTGGCAAGAGAATGGCACACCGGCCTTCCATATGCTTATAATCTCATTGGTTGAGGCAATTGGCAAATAGCAATGGCAAGAGAATGGCGCATCAGACTTCCATACTGCTGAAATGTAGATGCATTGGTTGAGCCAATTGAAAAATGGCAATTGGCAAATAGCAATTAGCAAATAGCAATTGGCAAGAGAATGAGGCACCGGCTTTCCATACTCTTGATTAGTATTTGATTAGGAGGAGGTGGGCAGGGGAGGGGGGTGGATAAAGGAGCCATGTCCTACTAACCCTGTAAGGACCACAGTGTGAATTAATGCATCATAAACCCTATGCACTAACCTATATATACCCCTATAAAAAACAGACACCAGTGCCTTAAAGTGTTAACATGGGTTTTCACGCCTATATGCAGGGTGGGTAGACTTTCTTTGTCCTAGCACTAATTGCCAATATTAAAAGGATAGGCCAGTCCCTCTGTAATCCTATGAATCAACAAAATATTCATGAGGTAAGGGTCTAAGGGTTCTAAAGCCATGGTCAAGTCTACAGTGGACAAAACCTGGCGACGTCTACATTAATGAACAATGGTCAGTTGTCAGGAGGCAACTGACAAAAATACCAGCCCCGCTCTCATATTTTTTTAAACTTATATTTCTGTGTGGAGGGGCTTTAAATTTAACGCATGAGGGCTCAAGTCAAGCACCTGTCAGGGCTCACAAAACGTGTACAGGTGAACATGTACATCTAGAGCGCAGTGTTAATATGTAGCAGGTGCCTCCCATTGTACAATGCCCCCCCCCCTCCTCCCCTGGACCATCTGCTGCCACCTGGCGTCATACCATGGAGGATTACATGCATGGCAGCATACAGGACCTGGTACATGTGGGTTGAGAAATGGATGTCAGTGTTACATTTTTCCCATCTTTCTACATCTGGTACATAGGATTAGCAAGTTAAAATAGCATAATACATGTTCATTAGAGGTTAGGGAGTGATCATTGTTTTAACAATGCGAAAAAAAAATCTGCACGCGTAAAAAAAAATCTTCCCCCCTAAAGGAGTGAAAATCACATAAAAATGTACCCTTTAAAACCTTTAGTAACGAGCGGGCTTTTTCGCCAAAAACAGGTGAAATTATTTTAACTCCACCCCGGTCAAGGGTGCGAAAATTTTCTGACACCCCCCCTGTTGTTAAAAAAAAATGATCACTCCCTTATATACCCATATATATACTACAGATAGCTGACCCAATACACAGACATACATCTTTATACTGTAATGCAGTCTGCTGCAACAACATCCTTTCAACGTCTGAGCAGAATGCGACAACATTCGCAGAAATCAAAATGACTTGATATTTGTGACTACTGTTTTGCCTAGAATTCTTGAATTCATAATAAATTGGACAAGAAGCTAAAACGTTGGATCTCAAATTAGATTGATATAGTAATGAAAAATGAAAAATGGGGGCCTGAGCCTCAAATCAGATCGAAAATTCAACAAAAATGACTCTTCTATTATATATATAGATACATTCTATAAAGGTATATATAGGAGTCATCGCACTTGATCCGACAGTTTAAGGTGGTTGCAGTTGTGGTTGTAGTGGAGCCCATGCTGCCCCCCCCCCCCCCAATGAAGATTTGCTTCCTACGCCTCTGCAAGACTTGGATGCACAGAACTTGTTTGTGCCTCTCCCTCAAGAGCGGCCTTAACACTTTGCGCTCACCCTCGCACCGGGAGATTTCCTGGCCCATGTCAGAGTATCTGAACTATAAAGTGACAAAGGGTCTTCTGCTAAAAGGATAAAGTAATTTCTATACCCATCCCTCCCCCATCAAGAGAGGGCAACATTTCTAAGCCACCCTCCAACCGACCATCCCCTAAAGATAGTGATGGTGAGTGCAGACGCCTCCAACTTAAAAATCAGCTGACCCAGTTGGGCCCATCTGCTGTTGCCTTTGCAGGCTTACCCATACCAGACTTGTGGAGATGTAGACAATTCCAATTTCCGAAGGGTCAAATTATATAGGAAAAGAAATACAAAACAAAAAGGTGTTAGAAGCTTGAGTGAGCAGTCATATTTTTATAAGGTAAGGGCGGAGGATGGTGTTTTTTGGCGCAAATTTTTTTGTATTGCCCTCTCCCTACCCTGGAGGTATTTTTATACCCTCTTTGATCTACAGTAGCACTGGCTTTTTTTATGAAAAGAGTTTAATTTTTTACGCCACCCCCCCAAGGCCAAGAGGGGTCAAAGCCCTTCAGGCACATGTGCAGCTTTATCAACAGGTGAGGACGGTAAGGCTTATTAGGGTTCCCGCGAGTGTAGCACTTTCTCCCCTTCTTTCGCGGAGTTGCCCAGTCTGCAGTCAAAATCGCAGCATGACATGTTTGTTTGCAATTGTCATTAAAACTTTAATCTTGCTTTTCTACATAAAACATTAGGGTAACATTGTCAAGCAGATCATCATTTACCAAATTATAACTGCAGCAGGATATATATCTTGCTGCTAATTTGTAATCATTGGTGCAAACAAACATGTCCGCGATTTCTCTGTGAAAATCTCTGTGAAAGGAGGGGAGAAAGTGATATGCTCGCGGGTACTGTAATAAGGTAGGCACTTCAACAATACTACAGTGGTGAGCATGAAAAGCTGGCAGACTGTAGTGACTTTTTTCTAGCTGTGAAACCGGCCACCAATGGCGGCCTCGC
Source organism: Acholoe squamosa (assembly GCA_949317995.1). Lineage (NCBI taxonomy): Eukaryota > Metazoa > Annelida > Polychaeta > Phyllodocida > Polynoidae > Acholoe > Acholoe squamosa. Next base: position 17,854,858 of record OX439039.1, on the reverse strand, counting down.
GTGAATCGCCGATTTTCAAAGTCAAGATATTCAGCTAACCACCAGTGAAATCTGGGTTTGAAAAATACCAGTTATTAACCAAATTACACAAAGTAATGAGCAAGGGTAATTTTAAAGTCTTGATTAACATATCAAGCATTGGAGAAACATAAAAACTACCACCATAAACATGTTTTTTGAATAATAAATGACCAGCATGTAAAATTTGATGAGTGTGTGATTTGGTCCAGACTTGATTTAGAGTTGTCCAAAATATGCCTTGAGTGATGGCCCCAATGTGGGTGCTATCTGACATCTTTTCATGAGCATTTTAAAAGTACTTATGGTAGACTTGAAAGATATCAAATAATATGATTAAATAGCCAAGATTGCAAATATTTCAGACATCTAGATTTTGTAAAGATTGGACCATGAGAACAATTTATTCCAAACACTTATAAAATGAAAAGAAAGCACCTACACAGTGACACCTGCGCAGGTGGCCACTGGCAGTGCCAGTGGCTACTGCATCATGCATGGCTGCACTCACATCGAATACTGGACACCTTAGAAGCAGAGACACCTCGGAAGCAGACATCTCGGAAGCAGACATAAGGACACCTCGGAAGCAGGGACATCTCGGAAGCAGACAAAACCAAGATAATATCCCTCTCGTCCTTATAGAATTTGAAAAACTACAACCCTATTGATACCGGTACTGTCCCTACGGCTATGCCGTAGACTCATGGAATGGCTAAAATCTGTTTTAAAATTGTGAAAATAATTATTTATAAAAGTTATTTGCTTCCGAGATGTCTGCTTCTGAGGTGTCCCTGCTTCTGAGGTGTCTGCTCCCTAGATGTCCCTGCTTCCGAGGTGTCCAGTTAGAATACATGAACGATTATCCCAAGGAACGATGATCCCACCTTTTGAGGAACCATGATCCTAAAGAAATGATGGCCCCCACTTTTCAAATATGCCCATATTGTATTTCTATCCTATCCCTGAATATGTTATTGACAAAGTGGTATTAAAGGAGGGCTGGCACCGCAAATTAACAACATGGGTACCGATTCAAACAGCGGTCATAAAGTCGCGGGAATCAGCGGAAAAATCGTGATGCCCTGATTGGTCAAGGGGTGGTCACGTGACTTTTTAATGCGGGCATGCATTACCATGCCAGGGCCCCTTTAAGATGAAGATTTTTCCATGAAATCTAGGAAGAATTTGAGGGTGACAGTAGGCTAATGTGTGTGTACAGTACTCAGAGGTTGGCTGTTAATCCATGACAATCCTTTAAGTAATCCATGTAGATGATGTGCATCTCCAATAATTAAATGAAATAAATGTGTAAAAATAGGGGTCAATAAACATTAGGGATGAGAGATATTTTAAAGTGGGATCATGGTTCCTTAAGATGGGATCATCGTTCCTGGGGAGCAGAAATTGGGACCATCATTCCCGTGGGATCATCGTTCCTTGGGGTCATTGTTCCAGTAACCTCTAGTTACCCTCACATCACAGAAACTAACAGCGAGCCTACCATTTCTATTGTGCTACTTGCCTTGGAATTCCGGACACTTGTTTTCTCATATCTTTGCACTTTGGTTCTAGACAAGATAGAAACATAAATCCAAAAGTTTTGGAAATGTCTCAATGAGCTATGTCCCATCTAAAAAAATTGTTGAAGTGCCTTTCTATAATAAGGCGAATGAAATTTTTTTATGCCCCCTCAACAAAACATTGTTTGCGCCCCGCGGGCCTGGCTGTAGACTGTGTAGTGTAGTGCAGAGCCAGAGGCACGCGCACGGGCTCTTTTGGCCGCAACAAAGTTTTGCTAACAAGAAATGCGGTTGTGACCGCGTGAAAAAACGCCTCTCGCCGTTAATGTCGGTATACCAGTGTATGATGACATGTCTCATAAAAGCAGACATAAAGAAGATTTTACAATTATCAATTTCTCTATTCAGTAATTTTGTACTGTGAGACCTCATCACATGGGGCAAATGCAATCATCATATGATTCGTAGCGCACTCCTGTACCGCTTCGCGGTACTGCCGCTACGCGGCGTGGGAGGTGCTAAAAAAGATGCTAATTTTTTTTCTGACCCCCTCAAGAGGGGCCAAAATTCATTACGCCCCACTTGAGGATGTCTGAAAATTTCACGCCACAGGGAGCCACGATAACATCGATGAAATTCTTCTAGAACTTACCGTGAAATTTGCCACTCCCTCTTTGCCATCAGCTGTGCCTGTTACCTTCTTTTTCGCCCAGGCGGGTAGGAACGGTTCAATGTAGGGGTAAATAAACTTGTGAAACACCCACAGTAGCACTGGGATCACGATGCACGGGACACAAACCATCTTGTCTAAATCTAATACTCGTCTGCTGAAACTATCAAATCACTCTGTGCCGGAGCACGTCGGTAAATAGACTATTTACGTCCGCACGAAGTGATGATGGTGGAACTTCTGACAACACCGGATGTTCTCCCTGTGGATAAAGCTCTGCGCAGGCGCGATGAAAATTGCCATGCAGTTCCGCTTGACACGGCTTGACAGGGCCTTGACAAGTCGGATGTGTTGGCAAGATGTGTATTTTGACAGGTTCTTGGCTCTTCTAGTCACCTAAATTTGACTTCATGACACTGATGAGTAGTCCAGGGAGAGAGCTCGTTTTGACATTTTTATTTGTGGCTTGTGAGGCGCCGGCCCGGTGATGAAAACTGGATATCTGCGGCCGTCCTCCAGTCAAAACCATGTCCAAAGTGGCAGGACAGGGACCGGGGAAAGTACAAAACACACAGATATTGTCCAGGCACAAAACGTCAAATCGGCCAGGGTCTACGTGTTCGGGGACGCTTCTGTTGAGGAGGATGAGATCACAGAACAAACTGAGCTGCGGGCCCGGGGGTCAGCTCGCAGACAACAGGCAGAGACGACTGAAGTGGAGAAAACCGGTCCCACCTACTTTGAGAAACAGCTCAGTGATGAGGACACACTGTTGGGGGTGGCCCTGAAGTATGGCTGTAAGGTGAGTTACTGAGTAAGGGAGTGATCATTTTTTAGCGCCTCCCACGCCGCGTAGCGGTACGGGAGTGTGCTATGATGATTGCATTTGCCCCATGTGATGAGGTCTCACAATACAAAATTACTGAATAGAGAAATTGATAATTGTGAAATCTTCTTGATGTCTGCTTTTATGAGACATGTCAATACTGGTATACCGACATTAACGGCGGGAGGCGTTTTTTTTAGCGCCTCCCACGCCGCGTAGCGGCACGGGAGTGCGCTATGATGATTGCATTTGCCCCATATGATGAGGTCTCACAATACAAAATTACTGAATAGGGAAATTGATAATTGTGAAATCTTCTTTATGTCTGTTTTTATTAGACATGTCATCAAACAGCTGGTATACCGACATTAACGGCGGGAGGCGTTTTTTTACGTGGTCACAACCGCATTTCTTGTTTAACAACAGGGGGGGCGGTGGGTTTGAGGGGGGGTCAGAATTTTTTCAACCCCTTGACTGGGGGGGGGGGGGGTCAGAATTTTTTCAATAGCTCTGATGGGGGGGGGGGTCAAAATAATTTCACCTGTTTTCAGTGGAAAACCCAGCGTGTTACTATAGGCTGAAAGGGGACGTTTGCGCGCGATTTTTGTCCCTTATGGGGGGGGGGTCGAAAAAATTTTACCCCCTCAAGAGGGGGGGTCGAAATTTTTTTTGCGCGTCCGCGTGCAAACCCACCAGCCCCCCCCCCCCCCCCGTTGTTAAAAAATGATCACTCCCTAAAGTCTGAGTAGATCTATACATGTACTGAAGGCCGTTCACACCAGTCACTCAGTACAGTGACCTTTGGGTATTTTTTTATGTATTATTAATCGTTCAAAACATGTACAGGACAATTTGCCATGGATTGCCATGGTATTCCCGATTAAAATTCTAACAGCGTCCGTCAAGAGATCACACCATAAAATTTTAACACATAAACAGTGAGAACAAGATCTCTACTCGATGCTCTAGCTGTACACCTGCGCTTTTGCTGCCTAAATGCAGCCTGGTAATTCAGTAACAAAAATAACCAACATTATGGGAATGTACAGATGAAGATTCCCCTCTTCCCAACCTAAACTCTACTTTACTATCACTTAGCCATCATAAAGATAGACTGTTTGCACACAAATGGGGCCCTTGATGGATAGACAGAGATACCTTGTCCCGGGCCTCTCCCGTAGAGAGATCTTGGAGTGGCAGACGGGTGTGGATTCCCCACACTATTGATGGGGGATCCCCAATGTCCCATGTCGATTTTAAGAAATGATCATGTCACTGTGTTGATTTTAAGAAATGTCCATGTCACTGTGTCGATTTTAAGAAAAGCTCTTTTCCCCATGTCGATTTTAAGAAAGTGCCAATGTCCCATGTCACTAAGCTCAAAAATGCCCATGTCACCATGTCGATTTTAGGGGTCTAGGGCCCTACAAATATGAAGTTACATTTTTATTCTACACATACCTGTCATCAGGGCAATAAACTGTGGTAAAATCGAAATGTTTCGACAAAAATAAGTTGGTGGTTTAGAGACACGTTTTACCCAATAGACTATTACTGGCAATACATGTCATGTATACTCTTCTGAAAGGTAGGCATACACTCATCCTTCAGGGTCTCCATCTTTTCCCTTTTGGTCTACCCTCTCTACTTTAGAGTTTCTAATCCTTCCCCATTTTCGTGAGTCTTAGAACCCTCTTCTAGTGACTTGGTCTTGGCGACCTTCTCCAGGTTGTTCTCATCCCGCCTCTAGGACTAGTCTAGGGTGTCCAAAATCCTCCTACACAGGCTACAGGCTGTTTTATCTACACATCAGCATCTAAACACATTGTCTACCATTTCTAAACCATGTTATAGGTCGTCACAGTACATTAAATATAAAGTACACATGTGCTGTCTTGGAAAAAACTGAGATATAGTGGCGGGGGGGGGGGGTTAATACTTCTGGTAATACATAGATAGAACTAAACGACCGTGGTGTACGAGGTGGCCGATCCACCACGAGGGGTGGAACGGCCACCAAGGACACCAGGGGAGTTAAGTTCTATATTTATTTTATGTTTTTAGAGGGTTTAAATAAGGACAAATCATCAAAATCCATTACCGTAGTTCCCTGTATGAGCGGCGGTCCGCCATTTTGAATGTTTACATGCACCCAGAACGAGGCTATGGTACCGGGTCAGCCGCTGTGATGGATCGGCAAAATTTTTCATGCATCTGCGTGCAACCCAACACTCAATCCCTTATAGGCAACACCACATACCTTAAGCTTAATAGTGATCTGTGATACATACACTGGCCTGAGGCAGCCTGGGAGCATCATCTATACGTTCCATTGATAAAACATAGGGTATAACTGGTGTAGGATGTAAGACTTTATCATTATACAGTGAATCAATACCTGCCATATAAGCTGCAGTTTAGACGTGAGTTACAGGAAGGAGGTTGGGGAGGGGTGTTGTCCTAATGATCACCATGCCTTCCCCAACTTCAACAGTATAGGGAGGCTCAGGGGGTCCTGCCAAACCAAACCTTTAAATTTTGAAAATCAATTGATTAGAACGCTGAGGCATATATACACGGGAATTCTTACTGGTATACCGGTACGCTATAATGCTACATGTGTATAACAATCAGTACAGGGAAAATCCATTGATTAGAATCCATGTCATGCCATTTGAAAATAGTTTTAACTCACAAAATCCAAGTGCATCTCATAAAAGCAGGGTCGGATTATGAATTAGTGCTGTGATATACTACAATGTATTACATTTTGTGAATACAGACCAGTCTCAATATCTTTAATAAGTCAATCAGGCCTAAAGTAAAAAAAGTGTTGTGTTCAGGTAACGCTACCTACCCTAATTTTTTGGCCCTACCCTAACTTTTTTATGGGCCTTTTGGGGGGAAATCAGATTTGTTGGCACCCAAATTTGCGTTGCTAGGCGCGAAAATTTTACAGCTACCCAAATTTTTTTCGACCCTGTTACCTGAACACAACATTTTTTTTTTATTTTAGGCTTCACCTCAATTGTCGGTCAGACATCTCTTTGGGACAGATTTGATAAGTACCGTAATCTCCCACATATAAGACGCACCTAGAGTTTTGGATTATGCCCAAAAGAATGAAATATTCATAACTTTTCTTCTACTGAATTCAGGGGTGTGAAATCTCAGCCTAAAGGCGGATTTCAGCCTTTTTTAAGCTCACTAGAAAAATAACATCATGCAAAATTGATAAATTCTAGTATCCCAAAGGTGATTTTTGGCTTCCCTGTAGATCAGAAAGTGTGTTACTGTTACTATTAGACAATTTGAATCACTATTTTGTAATGTAAAGATGAGCATTTACAAATCTTAACAAGGCTGCTCAGTGCACTTCCACCTAAATTGGTTTTAGTATTTCACACCCCTGCTGAATGGATTTTCAAAATTTAAAAAGCTATATGTAGCTCTGGCCTCCCAGACACCACTGGAGCCATCTATGTCATAATATGACTTAGGGGGAGTGTAATATATCAAAATAAAGCTCTTGGTGTCCCCCTTGTGGATCCAGGGAGAACTAAAGCCTCTCGTATAAGACGCGTCTTATACGCGGGAGATTACAGTAGCTCCTGTTAAGTTCCTCTGTCCCTGCTTGAAACGACCTGTGCCAATGTGGGCATAAAATTGGACCATCATTATACATGTATTCAATATATTGCTATCTATGTACATGCTGTGTATTCTCACAAAGAGATCCACTACCCTTTTACAAATTATTACAAAAAATGAGAGATATCTTGTCCTATGTAAAAATTACACCCCATCATTTATCTATTTGATCCTTACAGAAATTAAACACAAATATTGATTGTCTTACTCTCTATCTTAGGTCTCAGAATTGAAGCGGATAAATAACCTGATCCAGGACCAGGATTTCTATGGACTGAAGACAGTTCGGATTCCATTGCGGCGACATGGCCTGCTTACCGAGCTCGTCCAGGAGCAGCTCAATAATGGGACCGCTCACAAGGACCATCCTAAAGGAGGAGCCACTTGTGATTACAATGGCTTTGACATCACAGTAGAAGATGATGAGGATGGGGAATACGACCCTGACAGGGACACAGAGAGCCGCTCTCTGTTAGTTCGGAACCTCAGCATAAGAGACTCATTTGGTACGCAGAGCCGAGAGGCGGTTAACTTTCTTAAGAAAATGGACTCTGATATCAAGAATATTGTCCAAAATACGAACAGTCGAAAAGACACTTTAGAAGAGGTGCGGGACACGTTGACGTGTAAAAGCATCCACCCTTTGCGTGGGCGTCGTAAAATGTTTGATGGTGTTGACTGTGGAATGCGATGGTGGAGTGTCTCGATAGTGATGCTCGTACTGTTATTAGGATGCCCGCTGTTGTACTTTCTCTATTTTGAATGGGTTAAGCCGAGTAGCTGATCACTACATGCTGCTAGACAGCTAAATATTTCAAGTGATCGCATGTTTTAAATAATGAGAGGTCACAGTATGTGTGTATGGATACATGTGCCATTGAGTTCTCAAGTGTGTACATATAACAGGTGGGCTTCCCTAGTCCACTTAAAAGGGTCTATATCTCCTCTTTACTATCCCCTCAGTATGTGTGTGGTGCACATATGCGTGGGCACTGACACATTCCTCTGTGAAATTGTGAAATGTAGTTCTTACCATGAATATGACCTTAGCTGTCGAAATGGCGTTAAACATCTATTACTCACTCACTCACATATAACAGGTGTTGGATCTAAAGTCAGAGCAGAGCCGCGCTTTGGGATATTGACAAAAGCACATGTTTGTCAATGAGTGTGTGTATGCCATGATGTTCAAAAATATTTTCTGTATTCAGGTAAACAGTGTATGAATGTTTCGCAGTGTGTATGGATGGGAATCAGGTCTTGATGCTCTGACACAATGTAGCAAGAAATACGCAATGCAAGGACATTAAGATGTCAGTCTTTAAAGTTATTACTATTTTCTCACCAGACAATGATAAAAATCTTTATGGCACTAAAACATGTGCAGATTACAAGCTTTCTAAATTCGATGTTCAATGCAGGCCTACTGGCTTATTCAGCGTTATGACACAGATGATGAGTAGCATACACTGGTATTCATGCATGCACATAATTTGGTATGTTGAATTGTGTAATATGGTGGTTTAAAGAACTTGATTGAAGTGAATATAGTTTAAAAAGAGGAAAGGAATTCCTCATACGTGTTCTGGATTCAGGGATGTTCAAGTTAAATATGCCTGCACATTCCTATGCAAAAGTTATATATAAGGGGCTCTACTTGAGCATTTCATGTGTTTTTTTGTCATTTTTGTTCGGTTGCTTTTTGTAGGGATGTCCTGTGAAATTACAAGTTACGTAATATGGACTTTAAAATGTGAGAACCACCTACAATAGGTTTGAGTCTCTGTAATTTAGAAATCACACTCTTAGGGCCCTAAAACTTGATCATGTGCATGTAATCTGTGCATGTGTAGCCCCTTTATCGATCACACTATCCTTAAGACTGTCATAACACAATCCACCCACCCCCACCCGACCCCCAAGTAACTCATCTGTGCTCTTTTCAGGCATCATGATTCCAAGACTCTAAGGTAGTCCCATTAGGTGTAAGAGCAATTAGGAAGTTAGAAAAATCAATCAATTAATCGATCCAAAGATTCGACAAACCACTGTGTCCTGTACCTGGACACAATTACTCTCGTAAGTTTTGGTCAACGGACATAGCTGCCAACGTAACTTATATTTGTGGATGGAAAAAAATATAGGCAGCAAAGGGATGCAGGGTGCAATTTTTACCTGCTGGACACATTTCTATAGCCATTATTTTAGAATTGCATTGTGTCAATATCAGGTGATGATGTATTCGTGCAGCCCCTGGTGCTTGATGGGGGTTGAAAAGCCATGATGCGCTCGCTAATGCATTACTGGCAAACGACACGCTAGCACTGCAGTTGTGTGTCATGACAATAAAGAAACTGAATCTAGAGGCATCATGCTGTCATTTAAGAGCTAAAATTGGTACCTGCATTAAATTTCTATCCACTGGTTGTGCCACACATAACAAAGAACTCATACACTCTGTATCATACATAGAAATTAGTGTACTAGTAGAACAAGATGGTATGAATAGGAAAGTCTAACCAACCATGATAGATTGAATTTGTTGATTCCCGGGTATTGCTACATGACTGCATTTGTCCATCCCTCTTATTAATGCCTCTGTCCCCAAAGCTCTCCTGCCCTGTAACCAAGCTTTTTCTAAACACTCCAACCCTTATAGGCGTTTTTTTTTTTTGTTTGGTCTGAGAGAGTGATTTTTTGTACCGTAATCTCCCGCGTATAAGGCGCGTCTTATACGAGGGGTTTTAGTACTTCTTGGATCCACAAGGGGGACACCAAGAGCTTTCTCTTGATATCTTACACTCCCCCTAACTCAAAATCTGACATAGGGGGGTCAAAGGGGATGTGGGGTGCCCTAGCTACACATAGCTTTTTAAATTTTGAAAATACATTTAGTAGAACCAAAATTATGATTTTTTTTATGTTTTTATGTTTGACATTATTCTTGAACTCTAGGTGCGCCTTATATGCGAGGTGCGCCTTATACGCGGGAGATTACGGTAATAGTCACATCACTAAATCATATATGGTAATGGAGTCTTGGTTCACGATATCCATAATATCTCCACTACAAGTAGAGTTTCTTCTCATTCCCCGAAAAATGTACTTTATATAAGCTCAATCAGCTAAGTTGCTCAAATGCAGTAAGTTAAAAGACCTACTTGTATGCATAATCTAACTTTTCAAAAACGCTGGCAAATATTGGACTTCATAGCTTGTTGTAAACCAGAATGATAATGTCTAATCTCTATATTTCGGATACTTGTGAGCCGAGACCCTAATATGCTACATGCGTCAGAAGAGTGAGACTGCTGTGACTAGGGAATGTGTGACAAAAGGCTTATGCGAGGCACTCATTGACAAATTCAGTATTTGTTAAAAAAAAAAGAAAAATGTGGACGATGTCTACAAAACTAATATAAAAAGTGTACAGTTATTGACTCAATAGGAGGACACACTGGTCTTTACCCTAAATTGGTACTAATGTATATATAATAGGTACCATTGTGATAAGTTAAGTATGTATATGTACAATTTGATGTGAATTAAGGTAGTGTAAAATTTATGTCTGATTTTGTTTGTCTCTATGGTGACTGAAACCCTCAAATTGTTTTAACTCTTTAAGGGCCGTATATGTATTAATTCATCAACCCATTTGCCCGCATGATGCATGAATGCAGCCCTGGCGAGTATCTCACAAAGGCTGCATTCATACATCATGCCGACCCTACAGGATTGATACACAAACACCCGCAGGATCAGCATGATGCTCCAGTGAAGTGCTGGCGAGCACTTCTCGCCAGCACTTCATTGGTGCATCATGACAACCAATGGACATAATGCATTAATGCATCAGGGGCATTCAATGAGCCCCATATGTCCGTAACACACTGTACCCAGTTGTTGTCACGATGCATGGGTGCATTGCAAAAAAAAAAAAAATCAGCAGTACTGCATTCGTACATCATGCTGATCCAATGGCGTGAATGCACTCCTAAAGGGTCGGTCATGATGCACCAATGCAGTGCTGGCAAGTAGAATAACCAGCACTGCATTGGTGCATCATGACAGCCAATTAACATGGCACATAAATGGTAAAATCGGTACAGACCGTAAAGGACTAATCAGTTGAAGTGAGGTATGAAAATGTGGCATGAATCATGTAAATATTTAAGTAATATATATAATCATATTTAGGGTTTATCACAAGGACATTTTGGAAATCAAGTCACATTTCAGATTTTGTGTTGTTTCACGGTGCGTTAAATGTGTCTTCCGGCAAATGCTTGAATGCTTTAACAATGGTAAGGTCAAATCTTTAACCTATTAATTAAAGCAAGAGGGGAGAAGTATAACAAGGAGAGTGATGTACGATTATTTAACTAGTTCCAGCTGCTATTGCCTCACGCCTACATTGCACTGACAGGAATGCCAAGCAAAAATGCCTAAGACTATGGAGAGTATTTACACGTAGTTAGTATTGTGTATAGCATACAGGTAATGTAAAACTTTGTAAGCAACCACAGAGAAAGGATACTTCATACGGGCTGTATTGAGCTTCCTGTGTAATTCCCAATTTTTAAAGGAGTATAAAGCAGTAACATGCTTTCCATTTCAAGAGAAATATTGACAGATATGTAAAATACCGTTAGCGTCTAAGAGGGCTCAAATCGAAATGAAGTATTCCTCCACAAAATGCATATAGAATTAATCCGGAAAATATGAACTATAAAATTGTACTATCACTTTTAGTATCATTACAAAAATTCAACAAAATGTGTCCGATACTTTCATGAGTAAAGGAACTATTAAATTCTTTACATAGTTCCCCTTACATATATTTGCAGTGTTAGTTGATACCCTGTTCTATAAAATGCATACACAAGAGTTTTGGAATCATGTGAAAATGGGAATGCTTATATAACTAACCAAATTTGTGATTTAGAATTTTAGATTATGAAGTACCGGTATGTCAGTTGTACATGTGCCTTTGATATTAACAACAGAGTCTGAATTATTGTTTTCCTATTTCTGTACCAGTGTACCGGTGTACTGCACACATCATGTACGGATCAACTGAGTGTATTAGAGATATATCAAACAAAGGGAAAGTCTCTGTAGGACGCTGCTATAACAATAGGAATAGGTGTCTTATTTAATTCTTTAAGAACGGCATGATGTTTCAATGTTGTTCTCGTGCATCATGGTGAATCATGCTAGTCTCTTTCAACGAGGGTCGGCCCCATAGGGTCAGCATGATGCATCGATGCAGCCCTGGTAGGTAAGTAACCAATGCTGCATCCATATATCATGATAAGTGTAAGAGCATTAAAGCAAAATGCCGATCTTAAAGGGTTAAAGGTCAGGTCTTAGAGGGTGTATATTAATCCAGATCATGCCTATGTATGAAATTAATTTTGTTGAGATTATGTTATATATTGTATTAAAGATGTCCTGTATAAACCTTAAGATGTGTTATAGACAGATTAGGATCCCAATCCCACCCAAATCCATCCCTACTTTTAACCTTACAAGAGCCGCGTGGTGTATTCATGCAATACTATCTCGATTTGTTGTCATGATACACAAAGACAGCCCTATCATGTTTGTAAACGCCATGGCTGTATTCAGGCATCATGCCGACCGTCCAGGGTTGATACACTCCTAATTGGGTTGTTACGATGCGCCAATTCACTGCTGGAAGTACATGTGTGTATCATGCCGACAAAGCAGCAGGATGCATCATGCGTCACCTTTAGGTTTGGACTATTGTGTTACGATTTATTTCCAATGGAATCCATATTAAACTTAATATATAATCGAGAATTATACACTATAAAAGAAAATCACAGATGTAGAAGGTGTAGCAAGAAACAAAGGTGTATGGAAAGGCTTTAGGGGTGTCTATATACTGCCTCTTTATTTCCCTCCTCCCTAAACTGAGTTTGAATTTCTTCAGATTATTTTTCTTCACATGAATAAGTGTCCAAAAGTCTCCAGTCATCAATGTGTTGCAGTGCAGCAATGCACTACCACCCTCCCTCCCCGAATCATCATCATTGTGCATGAAGGCAGCCTTAGTGAGTAAGTTACTCACCATGTCTGCATTTATGCATCATGTAAACCTTTAGGCCACACCAAAAAAATAAGTTAGTCTACGTATTTTAGTTTTGAAAAAATTGTGCGAGCGAGCGATTTTTTTTTTAAAAGATTTTTTTGCCGTCCAATGGATTCCTTGCTGGAAAAGTGAGGAGAGCGAAAAAATTTTATTTTTAAAAAAAATTGCCAAACATCACAAAAAGAAAACTTGTAGAAAGTGAAGCGAGCAATATCCGTCGACGAGATTTTTTTCAAAGAAAAAGCAAATTTGTATTTCCGAACATATGGAGAGGGAAATCTGTAGACAAACTTATTTTTTTGGTGTGGCCTTAGGGGTTGATGGACTCCCCTATGATTGTCTTGATAATGCAGTGACTCACCAGGACTGCATTGGTGCATTATGGGGACAAAGATCGCTAATGCAAGAAGGTATCATGCTCAATGGCATTGGTGCATCATGCCGACTCCTGGGGACTGTATTTACCCTGTAGCTTTGGAATGATGCATTACTGACCATTGAAGTTCTAAGACCGTCATGAATAGCAACTTATCACTTCCACATTGTATGTGTACAGAAAGGATTGTATATGCCAAAATGTGTGTAAATATTCAAATGTAAAACTGTGACTGTGGAGATGAGCTGTTGTGGGTGACATTATGATCATGGACAAAGCAATAGTAAATATATGATGTATGGATAATCTCCCCATTGCCAAGTGTTATCAATGCACTCACATGTGGAACTTGATTCATTTACATTAGGTTAAATGACAAAAGAACATTGTATGTTTTTCTGTAAAAAAGGCACTGTACATTCAGAATTGAGCTTACCCTTTATTATTTGTATGTGAGAAAAGAAGTTTGGTTCTAAATTAGCGCACACACTTTCCCACACAACTAAAACAGACAAGTTTTGCTGAGCCCTAGAATAAGAAAATATTATATTTATTCACAATGGACATAATGGATCATCATTTGACAAAATTTATTTTTCATTTTGCAAAAGCTTGCTGGGTTTCACAGGGAGTTTGGATAAACTGGAATGTAGAGACTTGCAGAAGATTTGCAAAATAAATGTAAGGTTCACATATCTATCAAGTCAAGGTCAAACACCCAAAAATATAATTTTTGTGTGGCCTCATATTTATATGTGAAAAAAGATTGTCATTTGTGAAAGGGACACCCAACTTCCCAGAATATGTTTCACTTGTCATTCATCACTCATCCAGCCGTGTATCATGACTATGGTGTGATGACATAATAAAATGTGATATTACTACTGTATTTTATCTGAATTATCTTTATTCTGTAGTGGAGTCCTGCAACATAGAAAACAGATGGCATGAGTACTAGGGGTGTTTAAATGGGCTTAGTTACATATATGCCCTCGGGCTTCCCTAGCCCACTTAAAAGGGTTTATATCTCCCCTTTCCTATCCTCTCGGATGTGTGTGGTGCACATATGCATGGGCACTGACACATTCCTCTGAAATTGTGTAATGTAGTTCTCACCATGAATATGACCTCAGTTGTTGAAATGGTGTTAAACATCTATTACTCACATATATGCCCAGCTACTAGGTTATATTCTCAGCCCTATTAAACATACTACTCTAAAAATAGATTAAGTCTTGCAGAACTCTTAAGTACTGCGAAAAGCGGGTGCACTCCCCTCTAAATCCGCCACGGATGCTGTAAGTTCCTGCACATAAGCCCTGCAGCTTATAATAATAGGATCAGCCCAAAGAAGAAATGCAGCTTACGGGCAGCTATAGACCTTCTGGCTTAGATCTCTGGAACAGTACTATTAAAACTTGATTTCAACCCGCTGGTGCGGCTAATAGCTTTCTCCCAAAAGCAGGGTGCGGCGTATACGCGAGTGTTGATTACAAGCTAGAATTTACGGTTTGTAAACACAGGCACGTATATGAATGTATATGAATATAGTCTTTATGTAATGACTACATAGATGTTCTATGTAGATTCCTTCAAGAATCATGTAAAAAAACATGAATGACCTCTTTAATGATAATTGCACGTGAGACCATTACATATAATTTTTGTAAATTGAGAAGTTTTTTTTTTTATGTATGTACATACATAGTATAGATAGGCTAATTATAATCTTGTCAATTGCATATATAATAATCCCGTTAGCGCTATGACTACTTAACGTAATGGGAGTCCCGGCTACCTGCACATCATTTCTAATGTCAAAGTAAACAAGGGCTCTCACCTGACAACCTTAGAGGTGCCTACCTTGTCTTGCTTACGCCCTTATAGTTAGACACAACTGGACCTATCAAAATAAGGATGCCCACTTGGCTAAAAAAACGTCTGAAAAAACATGTTTATGTTGATAAAAGGTTAAACACATTTCAAAGTTACTTTTTCAACATTACTTTTTTTAAACATTGTAAAGAACGTCCATTATTTTTTTTATTACAGTAAGGGACTGTCATGAGGTAGCGGACCATATGAAGGAGAGCATTTCAACCTATAGGCCATTCGACATGGTAAAGTCTACATTCTGCACCCATCAATGCACGGTCGTTTGAGGCAGGTAGGTCCACCTAACAGTACAAAATGTATAAGGCATTGAAACTATCAGGCAGGACGCTTTACCCCTCAATATTCAAATACTAGAGCAAAGGTTAATCTATACACCGTTTCACTAGTCACAATCACAAGGGGGAGCCCCTGTAGGTTAGCCAGCTAGGAGGGCTAGGCACTCATCTAGCCCCATAACCCTATGCAATCAATATGGAGAAAGAGATACCTGTCAGAGATGAGCCTTAATCTGGCAGAAGAAATGTCCCCTCAGCTTAAAAATTGCAGCTACATAGAGAGAAAATGTTCATCTACCTATCCCTGCAATATTAGGGCATTATCTTTAGCCAAAATCTATCTAGACTTAGATAAATATGAGTGACCTTACAATTTTAGAGCTCAGAAAAGGGGACAGAAGGGGGTGCATGGGGATGGTGTTAGTGGTCATAACAAACCACAAGACATGTCCCTTGGGGTCATTAAGCCAATTAAATGTAGATTATCTCACCATGGAGGAGTGTGTTAATGGTTATCTCAGGCCTGGGTAGGGGGTGCTGTCTCTGATGTTTATTATCTTTCCTCCAGTGTCCACCATAGTAATGACAGGTGACAACCCTTTTCTGACCACCCCCTTTTCCTTGAGAATCACCCCTCCAGTGGTGCCCCTGTAGCAGGGCCAAAATGGTCAGGTCAACACTAGTGCCACCTACTGTATTATGGTTGATGAAACTAGTGTATATCGAAGCCAAGCATAAAGAGCGCAGTATGTCTGGAATAGAATGATACACACTTTACATGAGTCATAAGAGCTGAGATACTTTACAGTATTAGTGTAAGCCACTGTCAGGTTTGTTTCTATGAATCATTCTCATATAAACACTCAAAGAAATGTAAACAGTTAATGTGCCTGCAATAAGTTGTTAGAAAGACTAAAGATACAGTTAACCACCTTTCCTTAAAGTTTTCTAGATTAAGATATTTAATGTCAGATGATGTTGCGACGATGGTTTTCAAACAGGCAGTAATATAATGCCCCACTTGGACTACTGCTCATTTCTTATTGATTGTTGTATAGGCAAACATACAAAAAGGCTACAGTATATTCAGAATCGGTTCCTTAGATGTATGAGATGTACCAGGGTCTGGGAGGAAACAGTTTTAATACTCCATGAATTATGTGAAATTCTCATGTTAGCCCCTAGAAGAAAAGAGTTACTGATGTCATTTTTTTAAAATAAATTTAGAAAGACCCACCCCCATTCCTCACAGACGGAGGACCAGGGCAGATAACAAAAGAAATTACAACCTCCCTTTCCCTCGCATGTCCCACTTTAGGAAAAGCCCCATTTATTGGGGAAGAGTGCTGTGGAACAACCTACCACTAACGCACCATCTTGCGCAAAACAAGGTTATATTCAAGTTGAAATCAAAGAAATATTTTGGAATTAATATCCATGGTAAAAAAAGAGCAGCACTGAATGAGCGCCGCAGAGCTAGACAGCCGACATAAAATCTATGGTTTTCACTGTCTTCATCCCTTCTTACACTCCTGGCACACACTCCTGGTGCACCCCATTCAGGAGCCTTCTCCCATCAAAAGATCAGGTGAAACACAAGCTTTTCTCCCATATGGTTGATGGCTGCAATACTTGGCCACCTCGGCTAAGACAAATGTTTCTACCATCATTCAATAGAACATGCTTACTGATCATCTCTCCCTCTCCGCTTCTCTCCCTCTTCCTCTCCTTCTCCCTCCCTCCTTCCCTTTCTGTCTCTCTCTTTGTATATATATATGTAGGGGTACGGTTTCAGGATAGCGTCACATAGGTACGAGTTGGTCAGTTTCCAAGCGGGGTGGACACTTGGGTCTAGGGTCGGTTATGCTGGGCGAGTGGTGGCAGCACTGCTCTCCGGGCTTCTTGGCTTGGAGTCGAGGGGTCGCCACCCAACCCCTGTGGTAATAAATATAAGCCCGGGTCGGTGACTGGCAAAGAGAGAACCTTCACGGGTTCTGTACATATAAGGAGTGCCTTCCATCCTCTGGCTCCGAGAACTTACATATGTAGCTCATTGTCTGATTGTCTGAATACTCTGATACGGATACATCTGAACTCACAAACCATTAGTTGATCTGTACGTAGGATCCTGAATAAAACCTGTTGCCTCTTCTGTACCGGAGATTGTCGTTTGGTAGTTCTTTCCAGATTAGACATACGAACTTGAACTTGGGATATATGACCCTTACACTGGTGCCATGTCTAGGACTGGTTAAGTAAGAATGCACAGCCATGGCTGAACAAGTTGGTTCGGGTGTTGAGGATGAGTCGGCCCCGTTGACACTGCGCATCAGGGGAGCTGCATATATGGACTATAGGGAACTGATTCAGAATGTTGGGGATTTGGGAAGTACTTTAGCAGTTAATCAGACAGTTCCGAATATTCGGAATTCGGAACTACTAGGTAGTGGGACCTTTGCTATTCTGTTAACTCAGATTCCAGCGACTGAACCTCGGAGGAGAAGGGAGTCTATCCAAATTATGCCTTTGTCCAATCAAGGGGTTTTTCTGAATCAGTTAAGTACAGGTATATTGTCTGAATCCATATTCAATCTTGGTGGGTCAAGCCAGCTGACCCCTATGAGTACAATAGGCTTTGACAGGTACCGCGAGGAGAGAAGTGGGTTTGAAGCTGAAAGGATGGCTCATCTGGAAGAGAAGAAAAGATGCGATCAGGAGAAAATAAGGACTCTCTGCGTTTTGAACAAACTAATGAACAGTTAAATCACGTGCAAATTATGTTAAATTGTGCAGCGGTTTGAACAAACTAATGAACAGTTAAATCACGTCTGTGCTGCATTGGAAGATAAGACTGGCGAGCATGATCGGACTACAGGCCAGTACCAGATGGGTCTGGAGGCTGCTAAAAGCCAACTTGTCTGATTTGGAAACTCAAGTCCAAACACAGAAGGAGGTTTATGAGAAAAATAAGGAAATTCTTCAGAATTCTGAATACGTAACATTGAGAGATCATCACATTTAGGAAAAGGACAGGTTGATTCAGGATATCAAGGCAAATAATCAAGTCTTGTATCAGGAGCGTGAAGATCAAATCTTTGAGATTACTCAGATTCGGTATCAATTGGAGAATACAGAGGAGTGTGAGAGTGAGGAAAGTAATGAAGTGGGGCGTCCAAATGTGAGTAGCATACTGAAGCTGAATGTCTGTACCTCTACCCCGAAACCCATTCTGAAGAACCGATACAATCCCTTTGTGAATGATAATGCGGGTAAGAATGTGGTTGGAGATAGGTATCAACCTAATAGAGATCGGAATGTATGTGTGAGTGTAGGTCAGAAGGATGCCACCTTCACGACCGATGAGGAATATCAGTATATCGACACTAGGGGGCAGCCCATGTCCTCTACACGTGTGGATGATCTGACACCAGGTGGTGTGGTGGCGGACCCATATATGGATGGATGGGATGATGTCCAGGGGCATTCTGTCGTTGGGAACCAGACCTACCAGATTGCTGAAAACTTAGAAGAGGCCCCAGTCAGAATTATTGATCCGAACAATAACACTATTCCGAAACCCAGAGCAACTACTGCAGGCTTTGGCCAGAATAATTGGAATCCGGGAACTAACCCTGATCCTAGAACTAGTCCTAGTTTGGAAACTGGATCCGATTCGGAATCAAGTAAGAATATGTATGGTGACGGGACTTGGAGTAATACGAATATTTTGAATTCGGGATGCATTGGGGCTACAGGATCCGGTGGGGTGGTAGGAAGAGTAAGGAACAGGAAATGCTGGACTGGAGCTTGGAACAGTGTACGAGGTTGAGAAGTAGAGAAATTTCTGCTAAGAAGCGTCAAATAGAGACCAAACCCTTCTGAACCTTGGAGGGATTGGTTTTCTGATTTTACAGATTGTAGAGAGGTTGATGGGTATTCTGAAGAAGAATCTCTGCCTATCCTGATACGATGCCTTAAAAAAGGGCCGGGAAGGATAGCAGTGGACCAATGGAGATCCCAGTTCCATGGGAATGGAACTTTTGCTCAATTGGTAGAATTGGGTAGTTGGTATTTAGGAAGTATTGTCTCTGAGGATCCTATGACTCAGTATAAGAAAAGAATTCAGAAGCTAGGAGAATCGGTCAGAGTGTATGGATTGGAACTTCAGATATTGTTACGAAGGGCCTGACCTAATATTGTCCTGGATGATGACTACACGAGTAGTGAAATGATCCACTTTATCAAAGGACTGAGAGAGAAAGATCATCAGGGTTGTGCATATAGAGCTTGGAGCCAATATGAATACCCTGTTTAATACTTACAGGATTCGTACTCAGGAAAGCAGTAGCTCGGTAATGCCTACTCTGAAACCAGCAGAGAAGGTCATTGCAGCTCCAGTGTCTGAAGTTGAGTGTGAATTTGAAATTGTGAAGTTTGAGGAAGAAGATGGTAGTATCTCTGCTATCTGATTTCCCAAGGGAACTGATAAGAAATTTATCCCTCAACGCAGTTTTACTACTCAGCCTAGAAAGGGGGATAACAAGAATACTGGGGAGAAACCTCCAGAGGTTAAGACTGTGGTTCCAAAGAAAGAAACTCGGGACCCCCCATTAGACATGAAAAGTATGATGGAGAATATGATGAAGTCTTTTAGGGAAGAGATTGAGAGTCATTGGTGGAATAGGCCTTGGTTTGATAAGTCTAGGGTAAGATGCTATAGATGTCAGAAGATGGGGCATATCGCGTATGACTGTCAAGCTCCTGAACTGGTGGCTCGGAATGTATCTGGCAATGAGGAGATAGATGAGAATTCGGAAAATTAGAGAGGGTTGGGATTATGGCAAAAGACTCAACCCGTAGAACCAATGTATGCCACAGTACTGTCCACAGTAAGTCATCTGAAGAATCCGGAATGAGTACGTCTGGCAGGGTAAGTGGGGAGGCTGATCACCTCTCCCTTCCCGAGGCCATGGAACCTAGTGAATCAGTTGATCAGGAGATTGAGAGTGTACTAGTTACCACTAGGGAAGAGGAAGGGCTTTGGTGTGGCACAATTTCCCCCAGATCACCCTTGTTTGAAGCACATATGACAACGAGGGTTGGATTTCAGCATTTCGGAAGATTTTGATCGGTTTACTGGTAACTCCTCCCCACTGGGAGGTCAGAGATGGTATGTACCTGTTACAGGGCAGGACTGGAAAATTCTTGGTAGACATGGGGGCTAGCCACTCGTTAGTCACCAAGCGGTTCCTCAACCACTTGCCGAACAAGACTGATAACCTCATAACGGGGGTAAAGGCTTGTTCGGCCGATGGATCAGATATGCAGGTGGTTGGTAAAGCATTTATGAAGGCGGAGATTGGGAAGAAGGGAGTTTGTCCTATGTCAGATAATAGCTGAGGTGAAGGATGATGGTATACTCGGGTTAGACTTTGCGAGCCTATTTGAGGCTGAGTTGAACCCGAGCCAAGGCATTTTGAGTATTGGGAAACCATATGGGTCAGGTCGCCAGAAAGCAGTAGATTTTGTGTTTTTGGGTCATTTTGCACTCTTATGGCTCTAGAGAAAGAAGTTGCAAATCAATCTTGTTTTACATAGACTCATTTGATAGATAACACTTAGGGCTATCAGAAAGATGTTAATTTGTGGCCATCCATCAAAAAC
The DNA here is from genome assembly GCA_949317995.1 of Acholoe squamosa. NCBI lineage: Eukaryota > Metazoa > Annelida > Polychaeta > Phyllodocida > Polynoidae > Acholoe > Acholoe squamosa. The sequence continues at coordinate 17,833,841 of OX439039.1, read as the reverse complement.
TCTCAGACTTATAGCTTGCCGAAGTGAGAAAAACAGTCAAATTTGTTCTTTTTTGTTTTTTTGTACTTTTTACAAATGTTCTGTATTGAATAAAGAACATCTGGAGTAACCCAAAGTTATTTTTTTGTATTGTATATGATCATAGGTATCACTTCCATCAGGTTTGAACATGTTACTGAGTGAGGATTTTTCATTGTGTGTCTTTGAAAATAGAAATCTGTAATTTGTAACGTCCGATACCAAAATCTAAATCAGTTATAAAACATGGAAAAAATTAATCTTCATAATCTTTGTTATTACCCATATGAAGGGCTTTATTATCCCCTACTTTGGCGAAAAAATTGTGTGTCCAGCAGCATTTGTCTCCATGTGAGAGCAGCTTATGTGAAATAATTCTGATAAAAGTACCGGACGTTACGTAACGTCCGGTACTTTTATCATCATGTAGGAGGCAGTCTACTGTACATGCATAACTCAAATTCTGTTCCATTCTGTAATTGAAGTCAATAATAGACATATTGGCCTTGTTAATTAATGTGTTTGTTATGCATAATGGGACA